>JASGLE010000029.1:1200000-2400000 GCA_030179965.1 Cyperus esculentus | reverse complement strand
CTCTAATGAACAAAGTCTAATCAATCCGATGGCACGGGATGCGTCGGATCTGTTCTAGCACGAATCTTGATGATGATCGATGTTCTAGCAAGTAGGTAAGGTATTAGGAGGCTAGGAGGAGCTCTGCTTGAAGGTACGGACGATACGGAGGGCAATTAACCGGACGGAACCCCCCTCGTGTTGGTCACTGACCGTGGGACCCGCATCCATTGTTTATTGAGGAGGGATCCAATAACGTCCATGGTAACCATTTTTTTATTTATGTATAATTTGAAAATTCTAAACCGTTAGACGTATTCTATATTATCTTGATAATATATATATAAAAATGGTAAAGTTTTAACATTGTTTCGATAGTTATCAACAAAGGAGAAAAAAATCATAAAACTTGAACCGTTGATTTTTGTTAATGCTTAATGCACATGTAAATAAAATCAAAATTATATAATTTTTTGTATACATATTCTATCAATTAGTTTTATTTAAGAATTTAAAATGTAGTTATTTAAGATTTAATTTCACAGTCACCGATCGGCCACTAAAAACATGGTTATTTGATCCCTTCTCTTGTTTATTTACCCTTTTTTGTTGTAACAGTAACTTGTAAGAATGCAATGACTAGGAAATGGCACGGAGAGAGTAGAATATGCTGTACCTGAATTCAATTCCGCTGTTATCCTTCCCTCGGATAACAGGGTCCTGCTTTTCCGATCGGTACCGTCAGATTAAAATGGACGGATGAGATCTGTTCAGCAAAACTCTTTTTTACTTCAAAAACTGAACTTTGTACTGAATCTGAACCGTTCGGTGTTGATCCAACGGTCACTGTCGGTATAAACAGGGTCTTGTTATCACCAAAGAATAACAACAGAATTGGACGCTGCTGTACCTCGTGTAGTCATGTTTGTCACTTTCCCTAAAATAAAATGAAAAAAATTATGCAAATAAATATGTGCACATGTGGTCCTTCAACTGTTAATTGTGTTTTTAGACTTCCCCCCCTATTTTTCTGTGTTCCTCCCTAGAATAGAAATTATCGCTCCGTTTGACAAGTGTAGTAAGTTAAAACAAAGTAAAACACTAAATCATCTTAAAGCAGTGTTTGGTAGTAATGAAGTAAATAGATAAAGTAAAGTAGATAAAATGTGTAAAATATGTAAAATATTGGTGATTTAGTTTACTACACCTATACTTAGCCTTTAAATCGCTTCCGTTTGATAACTCAAAGGCTAAAGCGCTTTAAATCGCTTAATACACTACTACTGTACTTGCCTTGCCAAACGCAAGGTATAAGTTTGCGAAATTGTAATTTAGTTTTTCATTCTAGAACCACTCAGAATTACTTAGGCTTATTTCGTTGTTCATCGAGTACAATCTCTATTGATTCTTTGGCATATTTATTTGAGTGTATATATCCCGACAGCACCCGACTTTGTCATTCTTTAGCGTATTATTGATCTCTATTGATTATTGATATAATCAAGTCCCCAACATTTAAAAATTGAAAGATGCTTCTGTCTCAAAAAAAAAAAAAAAAAATTAATAATAAAGAAGCTGCTCAAGTTTAGAGGTGTCAAATTATCGGGTCGGGTCGGGTTTGACTAAATAGAAATGTCGGGTTTGGTTCGGGTCGGGTCGAGTATCGAGTTGACGGCTGTGAGCATGTTTTCGGGTCGGGTCGATGGGTGGGGTATTAGGTTAATGTCTGCTGGCATTTTTTCGGGTTGGGCGGGTTTTTCGGGTCTGATCAAATTTTGCACCTCTATTCCCGGTCGGGTTCGGGTTGGGTCAGTTTTGCGTCGGTCTGACTTTCCCTAGAATACGTGTCGGGTCGGGTTTAGGTCAGTTTGACTTTCCCTGAAACTCGGGTCGGGTTTCAGGTCGAGTAGGTTTTTCGGGTCGGTTCAGATTTTGTCACCTCTATTCAAGTTTCACACAGCAATTTTTTTTTTTTTTTTAACTATTACATGAGTTCTACTTCAGAAAAAAAATTAGAAAATTATTAACATAAACTAATGATGACAACTTGCCGCATTAATTTGGCATAGGTATCTAAACTAAAGAAAAGTAATTTGCTCCCATTTGCTGTAGCCTAAAATTAAGATCTGAAAAGTCACCTTTTGCCTTAGATCCGATCTCTCTTTAGTTGAACAGAAACATTTCCAAGTATCTTTTATAGATTAAAATTACACATTTACACTTTCTAGTTTCTACTGCTGCTGTTTGCATTATGATTAACAATGGGCATGTTTGATAGGCTGGAAAATGACGGGAAATGATAGAAAATAACAAATTTTTTAGGATCTTAATTTGACGTTGATATTTGATGGCAAAATTTTTTGGGATAAATAATTTTTGTCTGGAGGTTGTCCCCCCCTTTTCCTTCACTTTGTTTTCCACTCGGTTTTCACCGGAAAATAAAATTTTCCTTCATTATTTCTCCACCACTCCCATAAACTCATCTCTTCCACTCTATCTCTCCTCATTTCTAGCTAATCAAACATAAGAAAAATAATTATGGAATCCAAATTTCTTGTACATTAAACATCCGCGATAGAAATAAAGAACCCGAAAACTGAAATGATTGAAACATGTTTCCGATAATTTTTAAAATTCCTACGTTTTCTTGTTGATCAAACAGCCTTAATAATTAATCATACATCATCTTTCAGGCAATTCAGATAGCAGCACTAGTTAAGGAAGTTAGCAGATTAAAAAAGACTACTAGTGTCGGTCAGGATTTATAAATCAAACTTAAAGAAAATCAGCTTTATAAACCTCCATTTTTTGAAGTCCAAAACAATACAAGGCTACAGAACATTTGACCCACCACCGTGTTGGCTTGTACTGGTACAGGACAGGCCAGCTGGCTCTGGTGCATGCAACACAGCACAAACTGAACAAAGACTGTGAAATTGTGAATTATAGCAAAAATACAAAGAGGGGCAGAAACAAACCAACAGGGATGAATTGGAATGTTAACCCCAATTAGATCAAAGTAACAGGTATGTTAACCCCATGTACAAACTATGCCAGTGCTGAAAAGAACTGAAGAAGAGACTGAGAGATAGGGGGAAGACATAAATGTACATTTACTTGGACCAACACAAATAAAAGTTGAATAATGCAGATTATACAGAATCAACATTTTGCATCTAAAATATTCTATAGAGTTGTACTGATAAGCCTACTCAATTTTTTTCTTTGAGCAAAGCACAGCTACTAGTCAGCTAATTTATTCTCTCTTCTATTTTGTTTTTTTTTTTTGTGTATATCTAAAATCTAATCTAGTATTTGTTTAATAAAGACAGAATAAAAGGAAAGTATGTTGAATTACCATCTGTGACTGCAAAGAATCCTGCAAATAAAAAAAAAAAACAAATAATAAGAAATCTGAAAAAATTTTAAATAAGAATCAAACTTTTATCTGGTGACAACGAGATTTGCCCCATAAATACTTGTGTACAAAAATTACTAAATGTTTTTTTGCATATTTATTATGTTTCAAGTTCCAACTGTACCTTCATCTACGTAAAACATATTTTCGGACAAAATGTGAAACTCAGGATCAAGGATTTCGCGGCCATTGTTTAAATGTTGACACTTTGTTGGAACAACCTTAGAAACTGATCACTATATAACGAAATCAATGCAGGATATGCTGGTACAAATCAGGAACTGAAACCTTACAATAAACGGTGTAAAACATTACCTTAACAAATAAATATGTCATTTCATCCTTTATCCATCAATGCCTGATCGATAAGCATGTACACACATAAAACCCATTGTCACGGCACGGGTTGCATTCACATTCATTCTCAGAAGCCATCTCCACCGACTCCCCACTTACATCTGAATCTGATTCACCACTCTCCGGAACCTGACTCACTACTTTCATCCACTTGCATCTCATCCAGCTCACTTGCAGCTTCATCAGAATCTAAATTTTCGTCCCATTCACCATTTTCTCCTTCAACTGAATTGCCGCTTTCATCATCTCCATCCGAGCCTAGTTCTTCATTCCACTCATCAGATTCTCCTTCAACTGCATCATTGTCTTCATTCCACTCACCAAATTGTCCCTCAACTTCATCATTGTCTTCATCCCCATCACCAAATTCTCCCTCAAATGCATCATTTTCTTCATTCTGCTCACCAAATTTATTCTCAACTGCATCATTGCCTTCATCCATTTGGATGGCATCTGACTGGCGAACATTCTCAAATTCTTCCTTAACAGACTTTCCTTCTTCACTACTTTCCAATTCTTCACTATATTGTGCTTCTTCACTATCTGCAAATCTCAGGTTACTAGAAAGATCCCTCATTAACTCCTCTAGGCCCTTCACAATGACTTTATATGCATCTGCCGACCTTTCTGCAACACTTGCTATGTACTCAATATCTTCCTTGTCAATTGGTTCACTCCTTTCACTATAGGAACTGTAATTATCATAATCAATATCTTCACTGTCAACCCAATCAGCAATCTGGGTAGAACAAATATCTCTTATTATCCTATCTAAGGATAATGTGTAGGTACTACTACTATCCACATCCCCACACTGCTCCGCAATGCACTTGCAATAGTTCACACAACGGTACACTGCAGCTTTCCTTAGTGCTGGTGCATTTGGATATGTCGGGTCAACGCTCACAGAAAACTGTGCCCCCTTATTTGCTTCTTTTGTCCACCTTTGCATTATGAAGTGCTTAGGTATCTCCAGCACATTCTTTCGATGAAGTACAGTTAATATGTGGCTACATAATATGCCCGTATATTGATAGTATTGACACTCACAAGTACCAAGATATGTGCTCACATCAAAAGTGACAAGAAAGCTGTCATCCTTGCAATATGGGTTTGAAACCTGGTACTTCCGACATGACCCATTTTTATCAATCCGCTTCATAATTAGACGGGTACTTCCTATGAGCTCTTCTTGGAATATGCTAAACAAAATTGGAGTGTAAACCAAACCAGCATGTACTTCCAATGAGGATCGTAAAGTAAAATCTGGCATTTTTCTGGCTTCAAAATCACTAAATTTTTCAAATGTGTAGTTATTCATCATCTGCCTTTCACACCTGATCACAAGACGGCGTAACGACGTGAAATCATTCAAAAATAGTGAATTCAAGAAGTAGAAGAGAGGTTCGACCTTTTGCTTTGAGCGACTGGAATCCATCCCTGCAGCACAAGCACTACGGGTGTATGCTGGGACCCACAAAGCCCTAGTTTGGTACAATTCCTTCACCCATTCAAGATCAGCCAAATCATTATCTCTTACCAGTTCTTCCCAATCTCTCTCAAACCGCTCTACTACAGTTGAATTTATAACATGCCTCTTGAATTCCTCTCTCAAACTGATTTTTTCTTTCAACATTACATTCTTTCTGATATGGCTCTTGAACTCACCCTTCATATGCCAAAGGGACAATGTAGCGGGTGTTGGGGAATACAGCTTTGATTGCATTAACTACAATCTGGTCAGGGTTTGTTATGACCATGCTGGGTGGTTTTTCATGCATTGCTCGCAGCCATGAATTGAAAAGCCAAATAAATGATTCTTCTGATTGGTCAAGTAACAGTGCCCAGCCGAAGAAAATCCACTGAGCATGGTGGTTTACCCCCAGGATAGGTGTCAGTGTCACGCTTTTTTTATATCTGTACAAACCATGGCTTGAATCAAAGATGATCACATCACCGAAATAATCATACGAGAGACGGGATTTGCCATTAACCCAGAGAAAGTTTACCATGCGGCCCTCAGGGTTTACTCTTACGTCATAGTAAAAGTAGGGGTTTTTTGCTTGTCTCTTCTGGAAGTATGCAACAATGTCACTTAAGTCTTTCTCTTCTGGCTTTTCATCAGCCTTTCTATCATATGGGATGTACATATCTAACTGCAAGAAAACAAAAGTAAAAGTTTAAAGTAATTAGTGTCGAAGTATTAATTTCATACCGAATCTTTCACTGTGACATGCAGTAACAACCAGGACTAGTAATCTAGTACATGAGAACTGTGTAACTCTATATAGAATCAAAGAACATGAGAATTGTAACATTTTGTCATTAATTTCATCAAATTTACAAAGCATGTGCATACAGAAAATAGTCTAAACAGACTAATACCGGGCATATTAGTTAATTTCTCATTTTCAATTTCTAAACCCCTGATTAATAAGTTAACATGCCAAGATACAACAAGCTTGTAGATACATTCAGATCCATACAGATGATGATTACACCTTTATTTGCTCATAACTGAATCCACGGATCCTAAACTAGTTCAATCAATGGATGACAAATAAACTGCATTTCAAGTTTTCGACAAACATCTTTACTCGAAATGAATCCATTTCGAGTTTCCAACAGATGCAATAACTAACTAATAAGCGCATACTTAGATCAGATGAGATGAGATGAGATCAGGTCCTGGTATCTCAGCAAGTAATCAATCAAAACCAGCACGAGTTCTGATCAATTGAGAGGTCGCTTAACTTAACAGAACCAACCGAATTAGAATCACCTCAATTACCGCTAGTTATCAACTGAATTCAACTTGCAGACACAATATGATGATTATTTATTTATGCTCACAAGTCATAATTGAATTCACAAATTAATCCTAAACTAGTTCAATCCATGGATGTTCTCATGTTCTTCACAATAAAGGATTTAACTGGAAACTAACCAGACAAATAAGCTGCATTTCGACAAACATCTTTACTTGAAACGGATCCGTTTCAAGTTTCCAACAGATGTAATAACTAACTAATAAGCGCATACTTAGATCAGATGAGATGAGATGAGATCGGATCCTAAATCTCAGCAAGCAATCAAAACCAGCACAGAGTTCTGATCAATTGAGAGGTCGCTTAATTAACATAACCAACTGAATTAGAATCACCTCAATTAACGCTAGTAATCAACTGAATTCACCTCGCAGACACAATCGAGAGAGCGAAAGAGATGTACGTACCTGCGAAAGTGAGAATCGCCTTCTGAGAATTTAGAAGGAGAGGAAAGCAGAGGACGCGAGAGAGAAATAGAGAAATAGATCGTCTTCAGATTCGTGTCAGCTCGGATCTCAAGACGATCCAACGGCTCACGTTATGAACTGCAAAATGCAGTACAGCGGGGGATAAGCACTCCGACTGAGGGATCGAAGGAGAGGTAAATAGGAGAATATATGGAGGTTCGATCTGTGCCATCCGATCAGAATCTGATGGTTGGGAGAGCAAGCGCTGAGTTTTGGCGGGAAAATTATTATTATTTTTTTTTTTGTATCTTTGCGGGAAAATTATTTTACCCATTGTATGTTTAGATCTTTAGATTAGATTATCCATTCAGGATTTCAGACGGAATTTGAATATTCATAAAACAATTTCAAATTTTGTAACTTCGTCCAGGGATAGTTGTGCTGTGCCCTATTGCTATTTCCCAAAAAATAAAAGAGGATCAAATAACCATGTTTTTGTGATTGATCAGAGAACATGAAATTAAATATTAAATAACTACATTTCAAATTCACAAATATTGAAAAAAAATATTGTACATATCATATTTCATGTCTATACAAAAAAATTGTATCATTTTGATTTTATTTACATGTGTATCAAGCATCTTAAATAACTAAATTTTTTACATTTTAAATTCATAGATAATAAAACAATTTCAAATTTTGTAACTTGGTCCTCCGTCTCAAATAATTACTGTTCGAAATTATAAAACTGGTGGCGTTATGATAAGAATAAGTGGCATGATGTAGTTCTGATTCAATTCGGAAGTAATAAACTTCCAATAAGTTGTTATATATGATAAACAAATTCTCATTGAATTTATTTTGAGTAGATAAAATTAATCCATGAGGATTCTGCATGTTAAACATGCTTAGGCAGGAGTAGCATTTAAACTTATATTTGTAATTCATGCTGATATTGGGTATCATTAATTTATTTTTTTGGATGTGCATGTGCAAAATTATTTTGGGATTCATTTAATTTAATAAAATATCATTGACAAGTCATAAATATTGAACAATTCTTTGTACATGCTTGTGGGCTGAACTGAATAGGGGAAATTGTCTTTGTGGGCTGAATAAGAGGTATTAATTCTCTCTTTGTGCTACCAATTTCATTTCATCAGTGGATATTGCACTCTGTTTCTCATAATGAAAATAGGCAATGTGGAACATTTTAAATATTTTTTTTTTTTTGTTTTGGAAAAAGAAACTTAAACCGTTAATACTTCAACACAAGAATTTAAAGCATCCTACAATGAAATTCAAGCACAGATCTGTTTAAATCAGACTGATGCTTCTGTTCTGTCAATTTGAGCATGTAAAAAAAAAAAAAAAAAAAAGCAGACTAATACCAGCAATCAAACACTCATCATCAGAAACATATAACAATTACTTGATGATATAGAAATTGGCAATAACTCCTCTCTAAGCTGCTAATAAATCCATGGTACCATAATTCATTCAGATGGCAGAGAAAGGAATCCCTCCAGGCACAAAAATAAAACTACTAGTTGAGTACTGTATACCAGCTAGCATTCAAATGTAACAAGCTGCACGTCGAATCCAAAAAAATACATCCCTAATCATCAAGAAGTACTTAAAAGTACACACACACAAAAAAAAAAAAAAGAAATTATGACAAGGTAACTTTTTTTAACTTGCAATCTTAACTGCACCATCAAGTGTAATACCAGAGTTTCATGTCCCCTGCAATAACACAACAGAAATAGAATTTAGCCTGAGAAAGGATAACTTCAACTTCATGATGTTGATGATGGTTTGTATAATAGCAGGGTCTTTACATCTATGTCAATAGTTGGATTCATATGTCTTTCAGAATCTTGGAATCAAATTTCCAAGAGTCTCACAGTAGTTAAATAGAGATTAGTTAGTAATTAAATTCTGACTGGTCATGCTGGCAGGAAAATGGTTCAAAAGGTAACTGAAAGTTGAGGTGTTAAAATATGAAAGAGAATAAATAAGTAAAAGAAAAGGAAGAAATTGAGAAACCGCAATATCAATTTTGAGAAGATTAATATAATACCATGCCACCTCCTTTGCTCCCAGTGGAACCATCAAGACTGGGATGACTCGCCACCTTTGTCTGAATTTGGCTTGCGTCTTTTACCAGAACCCGACTCGGCCAGATTGCCACTTTCGTCTGGTTCAACTGACTCGCCGCTTTGATCCAATTGCATACTGCTTTCAGCTGAATCACATTCATCCCAGAACTCTCCCCCATCCCAAAATCCTCCCTCAACTGATTCACTACCGTCAGTTCCTACCTTATCTTCACTGTAAGAGTAATCTTCACTATGCTGATGCATCTCATTATTATTAAGATCTTCAATTAATTCCTCTACGCTCTTCACAATAGTTTTATAAACATCTCCTGACCTCTTGGCAATGCTCGCTATATACTCAATATCTTCCTCTCCAATTGGCTCGCTTCCTTTACTATAATCACTGTACTCACCATCCTCATCATCATCATCATCTTCATCTTCATCACTGCCCCAGTACTGGATTTGAATTGAACCAAGATTTCTTATCAGCGCATCGACATGATCATGGTAGATAACCTCCATAATATCTGATTGCTTGGCAAGGCACCGACAATAGTTCATGCAACGATACACCATATTTTTCTCATGGCAGGCGCATTCGGGTCAGATGGGTCGACAGCCAAAGAAAACCTAATGCCCATGTTTGCATCTTTTTTCCACCTTTCCATTATAAAGTGTCTAGGTATCTCCAGTACATTCTTTCGGTGAAGTACTGCCAACATGTGGCTGCACAGCATGCCCATGTACTCGTACCATTGGCATTCACATGAGCCCATATTAGTGCTCACATCAAGAGTCACAACATAACCTGATTGCTGATTCATCTCAAATGGGCTTATAACCTCATACTTGCGAACTGATCCGTTTTTCTCGACCCGCTTCACAATCCAGCGGGTGCTGGCTATAAGCGCCTCTTGGAACATTTCAAACATCGTAGGTGTGTATATAATGGCACCATATGTTTCTAAATATGAACACAAAATAAGTTCCGGCTTTTTTTGAGAGCGGTAATCAGCTCTTCTTTCAGCTCTGTACCGTTCCATTGTCTCTTTTTCACACTTGATTACTAGCCGGTATAATCCTCCATTCCGAATGCGCCACAAAGATTTTAAGAAGAGGGAGAGATTGTCCCATGTATGAGTGGAATGCAGCCCAGCAGCAAAAGCAGTACGATTGTATGCTGGCACCCATGACTCTCTGGTTTTATAAAGCTCGTTCGCCCATTCAAACTCACCCAAACCATAATCTTTCACCATTTTCTCCCAGTCTCTCTCAAACCTTTCCACAGTATACACACCTCTTAAACTCCTTCAGAAGTTTCTCGTTGTTCAATTTCTCAATCTCACCCTTAAATTTTCTCTTCATATACGACAGAGACAACCTGCAGCGGGTTTTGGGAAAGACCAACTTAATGGCATTGACCACAGCCAAGTCTGGAAATGTTGTGATCGTCATAGGTTGCTTGCCATGCATTGCCCGGAGCCAGGAATCAAAAAGCCACGAAAATGACTCTTCAGATTGGTCAAGTAACAAAGCCCACCCAAGGATGATGAATTGACAATGGTGATTTAGCCCCAGAAAGGGAGTGAGGGTGACATGCTTATTGTACTTGCGCAACCCATTAGTTGAGTCGAAGATGACCACATCGTTGAAGTAGTCATACGAGAGACGGGATTTACTGTTGACCCACAGGACATTCTTCACACGGCCCTCGGGACTTACTTTTACATCATAATAGAAATAGGGATTTTGTTTCTGCCTTTTCTCAAAGTACGCAAGAATTGCAGCAAGATCGTTCTCCATTTCTGCAGAAAAAAAAATAGACAACAAACACCAGGTTAAACACAAAAACAGACCAAGTTGAACAATCTTTATTTGTAAAACAAAAGAACAGGAAACATTTTATACGCGAGGAAAAAAGAAAAAGCATTTTCAAAGAGTGACTTTTGATAATATTGTACATGGTTTGTTGGTAGCTGTTCTTTTTCATTATTCCAAATATTGGTTACTTGCATTCTTTTTAAATATCCATCTGCTGCGAAAATTGCTGCTCATTGTTTGGTCATTCTTGAAATATATTCACAATAGTTACATAAAAAATCTCAAAAATTTAAATTGCACATCTGATTTTAACCCCACTTCTTGATAAATCTTTTCGAGGGTTTACTTACCTGATCACAAAATATCACAAACCAAGATATACCAACACAGATAAAAGTACCTGGGACAATAATCAACCAAACCCAACAAATTAATATCCATTGCAAACAAGAAATCCAGTAAAAGACACAAAATAAAGTGACCCATCTTCATTTTTTTTCTTTTCTTTTTGTCATATACACAAACAACGATGGATTAAGGATGAAAAGAAAGAAAAAAAAAAAAAAAAAAAAACCTGAGACGGCGAGAAAGTGACAAGGTCAGAAGCAGAAGGGCTTCTCCTTCTCCTCTCCTCTTCCTCTCTTCTGTTGCAAGACTGGAAAGAGGGAAAGAGTAGAAAGAGGGAAATGAATCGAACCGAATCGATGAGAAATGGCAACTTCTATTCTACGCTGCTCTTATTTCGTTTAAGAGCAGAAATGGCAGCTGATAAGGAATAATCGTTGAACGGCTCGGATTAGAATTTGAAAGGAAGGGATTTATTCAAGGATCATGTTAACAGGGGCCTGCGATCTTAGGTAATAACAGAAGAATGTATGTATAGCTTTGAGAGGATGGGGCTCCGTTTCGTGCCTTTGGATGATGATTCGACGGCTGTGATTGCGCACTTGGGAGAATTGGCGGGAAAAGCCGAAGCGGCAGAAGCAAGTTCATTAGGAAATAAATAAAAGTGATATTTAGTATCAAGTTTGGATGATAATTTAGTACTAAATACGGCCTTACTATGATTTTAAACTCAAAAACATATCAAATCACTTTCAAATTGTTATTTATTTATATAGCTCGATATATTTTTTATACTAAATTGTTATTTATATGGATGTTAATTTAGTACTAATATCTTGTAGGATTAAAAAGCTTTCTAATTTTGAAAATTATTGGATATTTGGTTAGAATTATTTAAAAGTGATACACCACTAATAAAATAATTAATATACCACATATACTTTTAAAAAGTTCCAAACAATTATTTTAAAAAAAATTAAACAGAAAATTTTTGTACCCCACAAATGTAATGAAAAATTTATTACACCGTATAAACTAAAAATATTGGAGTTGATTAATATGTTTTTTTGCGGTAAACTCACCATATATTTTACTGGTGTTTCACATATCTTTATTTCTAAAATTCTGAGGGTGACACATTTTAATTAAGTTGTTATTTTCTCAAAAAGTATTAATCCATAGTCAAAGTTAATAAACTCCAAAACCATACTATTCCATAGGGTGTAATCATACAATACGTTAAACATGGTATGCAGGGGGGTAAGGTTCGGGTCTGGGCGGGTCAGGTCAGTTTGACCTTCTAAAATATTTCGGGTCGGGGGTCAGGTTGGGTGATGGATGGATTGGTTTCGGGTTAAGTTGGGTTGGGTCGGGTCAGTTTTGTTTTCTAAAAATACCGGGGTTGGGTCGGGTCGAGCGGGTTTCTCAGATCAGGTCGGATAGGGTTCCGCCACCTCTAATCTCACAACGATTTCGGATTACTGGAAACTTCAGAGTTCAAATAGAATCAATGCAAATTAGCAAAACATCTGTATTCTATATGTTTTCCATATTTTGTTCTTAGGCTACAAGGTAGGGGTGAAAATGGATCGGATATTGACGGAAAGTGGGTAAAATCGTATCTGTATCCGCTTTAGTTTTTCGGATACGAATACGGATACGGATAGTTCCGGATACGAATACGGATACGGATAGTTCCGGATACGAATACGGATACGGATAGTTCCGGATACGAATACGGATACGGATAGTTCCGGATACGAATACGGATACGGATAGTTTCGGATACGAATACGGATCGGATATTTAACGAATACGAATATTCTTCGGATACTAGACTTATTGTTAAAAAAATATTTTTTAAATAATTTTTTCATGATAAATCACTAACTAAATGGTTAAATTACAATAAAAATAATAATCAATAATCATAAATATGTTATAAGTCATCGCGGATCATTATTATAAAATATAATCAATAATGACATAATCACATATTAGTTAAGAAAAAATTCATAATGTTCATTATATTATTAATTACAATTATAATAAAAAAGATGAAGTGCAAAGCCTAATTAGATATCAACTTAACTAAATTTGAAATCTACATAAAAAATCTAATTGAAAGACATATAATAAGCCTTTAAAACGGATATCCGAATTACCATAATATCCGGATTCGGATAATTATCCGTATCCGTTTCCATATCAAAAACCGTATCCGTTTCCATATCGAAAACCGTATCCGTACCTGTATCCGCATAATTTTTTTTCGTATCCGTATCCGTAAATATCCGTATCCGAATATCCGTATCCGCAAAAATCTGAATACGAATCCGGATACGGACGCATAATATCCGATCTGTTTTCACCCCTACTACAAGGGGAATAAAATCATTCGACAGCTGCTACTTACTATACTAATCACTGATTAGTGATTACTGATCCCCTCAATCCCTTATTATTTTTCTCAGAAACGACCGCCGGTTTCCCGCCAAAACGCCGAAGCACCGATACACATCTAGACCTGGAATCTCACGAGCCACTCAAATTCGCTGCCACTGACAAGCGGGACCGGACTGGTACAACAGGCCCATGTATAAAAAAACACAATAACCTTACCTTGGCCAGCTGATAAAGATGATCATTCTTAATGAACCCGGACTATATACCATACACCTCAACAAGTACGTGGGACACCCTCTTCAGTCAGAGGTTCTTCATTTAGTGGAGTACACCAGATGCACACTGATTGATCGAAGGCGAAATCTAATCAATAATAATCTCTTGCTCTTATTTGTTTATTTTTATTTATTTATTTATAAGATTATTATATTGCGAGTTACCTCTCCTTCTCTTTCTAATTTCTCGATTCTTCTCAATCTGTTCTGCTTGGTAAGAATTTCCATTGTTGAAAATTTAGGATTTCTACCTAGATGTTATTTGATCTTCCATCACTCCCTTTTTTTTTTTTGGAATGTCAATTTTTTAGATTTTGGGTAGTAGTCTAGCTGAAAAGGTGAAATATTACGAGTATATATTTCATGAAATGCTGTGAATTTCAGAGTTTTATTTTTGTTTTTTTGAGAAGGAAAGAGGGTCTTGCCCTTGATCATTACGATAATTTTATTTATTTATTTATTTATTTATTTTTGAGAAGGTGAGATTTTGGGTGAAGATCTTTTGTTTCATGGAGGAACTAGTGTGTATAAGTATTTTTTTTTAATTTTTTTTTTGTTTCGGATGCTTTAGATTAGAATTATTAGTTTAGCTAATACATTTGTTTAGTTGTAAGTTGTAAGATACTTGATAATTCTAACTGTAAATTTCTCACAAAAATAACAGATTTGTTTACTTTAACTTGTGGCAATAATTTCTTGGCACAATAATTTCACTGTGGAAATTTAGCTGTAAGATAATTAGATAGGTGACTTCAATTTCTCAGGTTAAATTTAATTTGCTCTAATTGAAGTCATTCTAACCAGTAACGAATGCAAATTTAAATGCAATTTACATGTTCATATATGGTAGTACATTTTTTCTCAGCTAGTGATATAACTTAATACCTTATATAGAAAGTGCTAATTTTTTTTATTTCTTATAGACAAACAAACAATCAGACAATGTCGGACAATGAAGAATTCATAGAGGCCAATGCTGTGAGGCGTACTGGCCTCTCAAAGAGGGTTCGTGTGGTGGGTCCAATGGACCGATATGTCACCCGCTCATCTCCTTCCGGCGCATCTCTAGATGAGAGGAGAGAGCAGGCAAAACTAATTGTCACCTGTATTGGAGTTATGAATAACCTCCCTAAAAAGTCCATCAACTCCAAGTGCGCTCAAAAGCTAATTGAACTCCTGTCCCAGTTTGATCCCAGCTCATATCACATTCCGACCAAAGAAGACCTAAGAGGAGGGCTGTTAACAGATCTGGTGAACCAAATTAAGAAAAGGATGCTGAAACACAAAGAATCGTGGGAGAAGCATGGGTGTTCAATCTTGGTGGATGTTTGGTCAGATCAGTGTTGGCGCTGTTTGGTGAATGTTTATGTGCATTCGCAGCCGGGCACAAGATTCATTAACTCTGTTGCTACTTCCCAGCACGATGTTGAGTTCTATATGGTGGAGCTGATAGCTAAATGTGTGAAAGCTGTCGGGCCTAATAATGTGGTGCAAATTGTATGTGACGGGACACCCTTATCTGTCGAAGCTTGCGAGTCGATTCAGGAAGATTGGCCTCATATCTTTAGGACCCCTTGCGCCTCGTACCTGATTGAGAAAATGCTTGATTCTGTCTGTGCCTTGCCACGAGCTAAGTCGGTGCTTTTCAAAGCAAAAGCACTGGTGGGATTCATTTATAACCACAAGAGCAGTTTGAGATTGTTGGAGCGAGTCATCGGGAAACAGGGTCTGGTTCGGGTTGGGGTCACAGGACCCACTACGACCTTCTTTATCTTGCGGAGGCTTCTGATGGTGAGGAGTGAACTTGTCAAAATGTTTACCGAGGATGAGTGCAAAGGTTACAAATGGTGGGGACATCCAAAGGTGGATGCAATCATAGGGGTTGTTCATGATACCGATTTCTGGGGGAACTTGTATTTGACTTTCCGTGTTATGGGGCCTTTGGTCAAGGTTCTTTACGTGGTACATAGTCTCAAGGTTCCACCTATGGGTTTCATCTATGCAGCCATGCAGCAAGCGAAAGATGAAATGAAGAAGGCTTGTTTAAACCGAGAGGGGTTGTACAAGCCCGTGCTGGAGATAATCGATAAGATATGGGGTGCATCAGCTGACATGCCATTGTACATGGCTGGGCATTATCTCAACCCGTTCTACTTTTATGGCAATAGAGAAATAGAAAAGGATGAAAGTATTATGAATGGTTTGATAGAGTGTGTACAACAAATGTATGCTGACGATGCCGCTGTGCAGAATAAGATAATTGAGGAGCTGGGGTCATATAGAGAGGCTCAGGGGCCTTTCGGTAGAAGGATGGCTGTCCTCCAGAGATCTGACCCAAATATAAATCCAGGTATATTTACTTTATCATTTCCTTTTGTAAGATAAATTGAATGATCATCCTCTATACTTGGCTATTCAGATACTGGATATACTAGTCAATTCTGGAACTCTAACATAACATACTGTGTTGTATTGCATTTTTTTTTTTACTACGCTGTTGCATACTAATTGTATATGCCTGTACATGCTGGTCTCGTCTATATGCAGCATAAACCGGTCCTAACATATTTGGTCCAGCTTGAACCAGCCCTAACACATCTTTGTCTATATGTGCATACAGATAATTGGTGGGCATTGTTTGGATACAAGACACCTCATCTCCAAGCGTTGGCTCGTAGGGTTTTGAACCTAACATGCACCTCCTCTCAACTTGAAAAATGTTGGAATACTTTTGAGAAGGTTAGTATTTGTATTGTAGCGTGCTAGATTGATTACCTCAAATAATCTGTGTTTTTAGGTTTTATATGGTAGAAACCCGTGAATTTGTCCTATTTTGTTGTAAAGGGTTTAATTTGTGAGAGTGCTCCATATTCACCATTGTACCTTATAAGTTATCTATTTATTTTATTCAAAAGATTTCATCTGTTCTTGCTGTAGGTTTTCTATGATAAAGATTTCGAGCCTGATCCAAAAGTGCGTAGTAAATTTATGTTTGCTCATGCCAATTTGAAACTCGAAGAGAAGTGGGGAAGGAAGCATAAAGACCCGTTAGCAGCATATCACATAGACAATGCTTATGCATGGATTGCCGATACAGTGTCCGAAGATGACGACGATATAGTTGCTCCTGTGACAGGGCTTGAGTTGGACTCAGAACTGGATCCTGACGAGGTCCCAGCTTCAGAATCAAATCAGAACTCAGATGGACAATTCAGTACAGAATTGAAGGTGACAGATGAGAGCTATGATTCTGACAAAGGAGAGGGAGATTGCGGAATCGATGTGGAGGACTATTTCGATGAAGATGATACACTTGGAACCGGAACGGACTGGACTGGAGAAGACGAGCATCTCGGGAGTTTGGACAATGTGAAAGACTGGAATTAAGTTATTAAGTTCAGGTTTATAGTTTGTTTCAGTTTAGTTTAGTGGTTCATTTTGAGGGTTCTAGCTTGCTTGCTTCATGTTTTGAAAAACTTGAAAGTATATGCGTATTTGGGGATTCGTAGTTTCCTTTTGTTGCACTTGGTAGTTTAACAGCAGGAAGTATCTGTGGAACTAGTTATTTCTGACTATATTAATATAAAGTATGGCTAAATTAATGTAGTTGATGCAATGCACTATATTCTACTGACATCATTGATAATACTCAATAACATATATATACAAAATAATGAAAGTTTAATATTGATTCGATAGCCATCAAGAAAGAGACAAAAAAAATTATAAAATTTGAACAGTTGATTTTTGTTAATGCTTAATTAACATGTAAATAAAATCAAAATGATATAATTTTTTCATTCCACAAAATATGATATATACAAAACATTCTATTAATTAATTTTGTCATTTAACCATTAAAAATGTATTTATTTGAGATTTAATTTTGTGGTTACCGATAGGATACCAAAAATTGTGGTTATTTGATATCTCCTCATTAGGAAATAAAGAAAAGTTATATATTGGTATCAACATTTAGTTGAACGTAAAATAAGAAAAGTTATATATTCTTGGTACTTTTTTGTCGATTTAAACAAAAAGATAGAAAAATGTCTTAATTCTATATTCCTCTTTGTTCTTGTACATCTTTACCATTCCATACTTGTTGTTTAAACAAAAAGATAGAAAATATCTGTGAAAAATATGCTTTATTTCGTAAGAAGCTCTTATTTAAAAAGTAGGTAGTCCATTTATTATGGTGGGGAGGGTATTGGAGGTTTGGATCAGCTGTTTAAAGTACCGTAAAATATAGTGTTATTCAATGATAAAAAAATATGTGTCGCGTGTTAATGGGAGCACTATTTAGATAAGGCTAATTATGATATGAATTTGGTGAAATATAGACATTTTTCATAATCGGATGGTGAAGATAATTTTTTAAACACGATTAAAGAGAAATATTTGATGAGCATAATGAGAACCGCTCGATTCAAAATAAACAGTTGCTTGGCCAATTCATTGGAGAATATATTCTTAAAATTTAACCAGACTTATAATTTTTTTTATAATCATTCGTTTTTTTTTCTATTTGGTTTTAAATGTAATCTCTTCTTTTAAAGAAAAACAGAAAAAATTGGAGCTCTCTAAAGGCTGCCACGTCATTTCCACACACCGCTTCATTTTATCTATTGTAAAGCATCCCTTCGTTTGCTTTATTAACAGAAGCATATCTTCGTCTGCTTTATTAACAGATGCATCCATTCATCTACTTTATTAACAGACTTATGCGTCTCTTACTCCTTCCTCATCAGTCTTTCACCAGAAATCAAGAAAAAATTGGACTCTTTTGGTTCCCTCTGAACAACTGACCATGTCTCTTTTAGCGCGTCCTACTTCATCTTCTTCAAATAACAGGTTTGTCTCTGCCTTCTTCTTCTCCGTTATTTCATCTTCAATGCTACAAGTTCTTATTCCTGTCCTATTTTCAATCTCATATTGGATGAGAACCATTTTTCTTTTTTTTCTTACACATGTTTCCTTTCTCTTCATTCAATTCTCCATTAATGGTTTTTAATTTATTGCAATTTTCAATTCTCCTTTAAATTGCCATTAAATTGTTTCTGATTTCACTCCTATTCCATTTTTTTTTCCTTTCCATTACCCCATTTCAATTCTGTTGTTAATTTCTAGGTTTTCTTTCTCTCACAATTATGTACTTACTAATTCATTTCATCCATTTTGTAAACTGCACACGATTTTGTATCAGATATGATGGAATTACGTTTAATTTTTACCATAAATGATGTTCTTCCTAATAGTTTTCATTGCTACATGTACTGACATCTCACATATGTAGATTATTTCATTATTAAGAAATATTAAACTATATAATTTTTATTATCTTTCCGTATGATGCATGATTCTATTATTAAAAGTTTAAAACTAAAAATTTAATATTAGGTAATAAAAACATTAAAAAAAAGGCCAGATTACTGACTGACAACAACAATACAACATTTTATTGTAGAAAGAGGCATCATCAAAAATTTAATTTATTGTATTAAGCAAATTTTCTTTGTATTAAAATTTTTGGACCAAGTTTGGTTCAGTTTTATTTTTTATTTACATTTTCTATAGTTCTAATTCATTTAAGTTATACAATTTCCCATTATTTTGAACTTCAAATTAATTATTGGCGTCTTCTATTTTAATTTTTTTCCAGGATGAAGAAAAAAAGCAAAAATGAAAATATTATTAAAAAGGACTTTCATTGAAGACCTGGATGAAGATAGTACACACAATTTGATCTGCCGTGCAACAAGAGTATGGGATGGCATCAGCCCTAACACTAATTCATGCATGGGACTAACTATTATCTTTGATGATGAAAAGGTTATTTCTATAGGTTCAATTTTATCTATATTACTTTTATTGGATTGTTGAAATTCAATTAGTGAAATTGTTACACCTCATATTTTCATACAAAGCTGCTATATTTATGGTCTCAGTAATTACATATATTTATATGTTTTACATGTATTTCAATGAATATCGGTCATAAAATAAATGAGAATTCTTCAATCTTTATTTATCTAAATACTTTATCATAATTAAATATGTAGTTCACAGCCGTTCCAATCTTTAAAAAAAAAATTAACATTAAATAATTATTTCATTCTTGAATCCCGGGTATTGCACGGGTCTAATGCTAGTTTAGAAAAAATTCCCGGACCTTCAAGACCGGCCTTTTTTTTTTTCTGGGCTTTATAATGAATGTTATTATTTCCAAACAAAGCTTCATTGATACTTTACTTTTCATTATATCTTCCCATATAACATCAACAAAACCTATTTTGCCCGAACAAGAAAAAATAAATTCTCCGGTGAACCCTTTGATCCCAAAAGGTACAAGTTATATATATTCTGTCAAGAGAGATCAAATTTGTTGAGAATTTTAGTAAACAACATCCTTAGATTTCGCTCATCTTTCTTCTTTATTCTCACCACAAAAGGAAGCAAATCAACATAGATGAGCACCGATAGTGACGAGCAACCCTTAGAAGGTTAGTTTTCTTTTTGTGCTTGACTTCATCTTCTTTTGGTATATATATATATTTTTAGTAAAATTATCGTAGGATTCGAGTGCAAATCATATATATTAAATAAAATTGGAAGGTCCTAATTAATCAATTGCAATGTGATCAGTATTAGTTTAGATTTAATACTTAATAATCAGTTATTCAGTTATAAAATTGACTATTCGTAGTTTCGAGTTGATTTCTAAAATTTACCTCGAAATTTCCCATTAAAAATCCTTACAATCAATCTCGACTGTTAGAATTAAATCTGTATACATAATCCTGATTGCAAAAAAATTGAAAAACCCAAAGAAAAGATTCAATCATTTATTCAGAGATTCATTCATTAGGCGATATGTATTTTAGTTTGAACTTCGTTTCCAAACACATTATAAAGTCCAATACAATGGGACTATTTTTTTTAGCAAATATGTCTACAACAAATTAGCGATGTGAGTAATAAAAAATCATCATCACTATTACTTTATCTTTAATTTGTTTATTTTTGTTATTATCTTTTCTCTTATATCATAATTATCGTAACTGTCAGTTCATATAATGGTAACTATCATTATCATCACTAAATAAAAATATTTTCATCATTGAATGAACTGTTATGTTAACATCGTCATCAATCATTCAATTTCACCCTCTTACCATTTGAACTAATATTTTATCTGATGATACCTTTTCATATAAAACGGACATGCAACTAAAGTTACTTAACCGAATCATATCACTAAGAGTAGGATCAAATAACCATGTTTTTGGTAGCAGATCTGTGACCATGAAATTAGACTTGAAATAACTACAACTTGAATTGTTAAATGACAAAACTAATTGATATAATGGGTTGTATATATCATATTTTATGTGTACTAAAAAATTATATCATTTTGATTTATTTACATATGCATCAAGCATTAATAAAAATCGACGGTTGAAGTTTTATGATTTTTTTCTCCTCTCTTGATGACTATTGAAACAATGTTAAAAATTTTCCACTTTTTATGTATATGTTATTTAGATGATTTAGAATACATCTAACGGTTTAGATTTGTTAATTTATATATAAATAATAAAATGACCACTACAGTCACCAACATTCATGGTTATTGGATCCTCCTCTATATTAAACCTCATTCCAAACGGGGTCTTCCAATGGCAGGACCCTGCCATTAGACACTGACAGGTGGGCTCCTTTATTTGTGGGCCCCACCTGTCAGTGACTTATGGCAGGGTCCTACCATTGGAAATAATGGTAGCAGGTACGGACTCGATGCAAACCAAGTGGCAGCTATTGAGCCCACTTCCAATTCCACATGTAGTTTATCACACATATGTACCCGTGCCGCCGTGCGCGCGCATTAGGACCGATCCACCAATTGACCGAGTCAAGTCAGGTCAGTCAGTCAGCGCCTTATATAATCGCCCAAGAAGACCGGGCAACGAACCAAGTCTTCCTTTCAACTTCCAACCCAGAACAGAACGACTGGCCGTCTACTGCCCTGCCCTGCTGTACTGCATTGTGCAGTTCACAATCTCAGCCGTTGGATTGTCTCCAGATTCGTGCTAGAGCGCATCTCTAGACGATCCAACGGCTGTCTTTGTGAACTACACAATGCAGTAAGTCGGGGGATGAACACTCGCCCTGCCAAGGTCCAACCGCAACCACACCCAACCCAATCACACTATCACCCCCATGTCGCCACTCACTGACATAACTTTCTCCACTCAATAACCACCCGCTACAAACTACGAAGTTAGAGCAAAGTCACAGACAATCGGAGAATAACGAATGGATGGCCTGGCGTTTTGTTGATTCCCCACCTCTCTTTCCCGATAAACCTCCCCCTTACACCCGGTCCCCAACTCCCAACTCCCAACCCATTCCATTTCCAACAAGTGGGACCCAGTTTCATACACTCCCTTCCTCTCCCCCCTTCCAACGCCCAGTCCAGGACCAGCCCGCCCCCTTTCAGAAAGGGAAAAGAAAACAAAAGGAAAAGAAAAAAAGAAGAGAAGAGGAAAGAAACCGTACGCCTCTCTTTCTCTCTCTCGAGCGAGCTGACGACGGAGACGATCGACGCCATGGCTGACGCGGCCGCGATGATCTCGTGATGGCCACATGCCCCCGCCGCCGCCTCCCACCATGGACTACGACGCCTCGCCGTCGCTGCCCGTTGCCCCTCCCCTCGTCCATGGAGGTCAGTGCTGTTTTTGCCAGTCAGGGTTAGGGTTTTGGTCCTAGAGGTGAGAGGGGTTTGTTGTCACTTGTGAATTAGTTGCTGCAGCTTATGTAATTGTGATTGTCTGGTTTGTCGATGTTTGTAGCTTTGTATGGTGATGTTACAATTTATAATTGGGAATTTTGGGGTTGTACCTATGTATAGTTGAAACTGTAGATGTTCTTTTTACTGTGGTAAAATTCTTGATTTTACTACCTTTTATGGGTTTTTTTTTTCTTTGAGTCCATTCAGTGGCATAGTAGTTGGATTCTTGGATGAGTGTGCAATTAGCTTCGGGTTGATAATTAAACTGTTAATTAAATTTTCACTATTTTGTATGCATTCCTTGAATTTTTTTTTTTAAAGAATTTTGACCATTATTTTCTCTGATAACTATGTGATGTAATATTATACATAGTAAATATGAAGTGGTGCGTGTCTCTTGGGTTGAACTGACTGTCGAAGTATGAAGTTTAGTCAATTTGTGCCAGTGATGTTTATCTTTGATTGCTACTGTATGTTGTTTTGTTATGCCATGCTCGTCATCCTGCGGAATAATTGTACTATATATGCAGGATAATTTAGTTCTTCTTGTCAAGTAAAGATGCAATTTTTAAATTTGCTTTGTTGTCCTTTTTTTTTGTGAAAATTTATATTGCATTGAGAGCTCGTAAGTAGCTGGTACTGTTTTCCTACCTCTTTCCCCCTCTCGGTTGTATTGTTAAAGTATTTACATTTATAAATCGGAACTCATACATGGTTAATTACATTGGTTCATTTTTGTTATCAATTACGATAATCAGGTGCCATGTGGCAGCAATTGAGCATTGGAGGTAGCAGTAGCGCAACTGCCATTATGGATTCTGGTGCGGGAGCTAACACTTACCCTGAAAGACCTGGTGAGCCAGACTGTGCGTATTATCTCAGGACTGGCCTCTGCCGATTCAATACCACTTGCAAGTTCAACCATCCTCCCGATAGGAAGTTGGTACGGCTCGCTTTAAAATATTATTTTTTATTTTGAAGAAATGAATTTCTTTATATGTCTGTAGCTTGACAAACTTGAGTTTTCTTATAATATTATTCTCTTGTTTTCTTGTCTTAATAAATTTCAAGTTTCATGTGGAGTTTTTCTTAATTTATGGTGATATGCATAGTTTTAATGTGACTAGAATTTTCATCATTCAATAAACATCTTGATTTTGAAATATTATTTTTTATTTTGAAGAAATGAATTTCTTTATATGTCTGTAGCTTGACAAACTTGAGTTTTCTTATAATATTATTCTCTTGTTTTCTTGTCTTAATAAATTTCAAGTTTCATGTGGAGTTTTTCTTAATTTATGGTGATATGCATAGTTTTAATGTGACTAGAATTTTCATCATTCAATAAACATCTTGATTTTGAAATATTTGTGAAAGAATCAAATTAACTTTATAATTATGCATTGTTTGGTTTCCAGAATTTTTAATTGGTCAAGCTCATTTTGTTTCCAGGCTATTGCAGCTGCTAGACTGAAGGGAGAATATCCTGAGCGAGTGGGACAACCTGAGTGCCAGGTACTTGTACATTTTCATCTTTTATTTGGTTGTTTTCTTATGATGGAAGTAGGTGGTTTGACTTGACTGATGATTTCCTGTCATCATTGCAGTTTTATTTAAAGACTGGAACATGTAAATTTGGGCCTACATGCAAATTCCACCATCCAAAAGATAAGGCTGGAATAGTCGGGAAAGCTCAATTGAATTCTTTGGGCTATCCTCTTCGGCCGGTTTGTCCTTTCTTTCTCATTCTAGTGTTTCTTCTTATCTTTTTGAGTCTACCCTCATCACTATTACTTGGGATTAGAGCCATTACTTTCAGTTTTATCTCACTACTAAACATATTCTTAATTTCACTTATCACAGTAATGTGAAGCGTAAATGAGGTGGCATAAGTTTTATGTTATGTTCTTATAGTTAGGCAGCTGCATAGTTGGTATGGAAGAGTTGCTTGATCAAAGAAAGATAGATACAATGATGATTATCTGAACACCTGTATCTTTCTTTTCATATTGTCTAGGGAGAGAAGGAGTGTGCATATTACCTAAGAACCCTAGAGTGTAAATTCGGCATGACTTGTAAATTCCATCACCCAGACCCTTCCGCTGACGCATCCTCTGTATTTTCTGTAAATTCCAACAATGTTCCTAGTGTAAATCCTGGCCAGAATACATATAGTACTGCTGGAGGTGGTCTGACAAGTTGGCCCGTTTCTAAGGCTCCTTTTATTGCCAGCCCTAGATGGGAGCAGGGTGCATCTTCTAGCTATGCACAGCTCATGGTACCTCAGGGCCTTGTTCCTTTGCCTAGCTGGAATGCTTATGCCGTAAGACACTTTTCTCTGTAATATGGAGCATACATCTTTTGTGTTTTGAGCTATAAATCAGACATAAGACGGGAATAGATGCTTACACCTATCGCAGCCGCATACCTTATATCTGCCAGAGAAGTAACATGTTGTAAATATCTGCTGACAGCAGCAATTAAGTTATTGGTGAAATCTACAAATTAAATGAGTTGTGTAGCCCATAGTTAGGTGTCTTACTGCACTGCATGATGATTCTGTTCCAGCAATGAATTTTGGGATAAAAAAAATGCCGGGTCTGGATCAGAGTGGATAAGACTGTCAATCCGGCCTGTCCCTAACAGAGATGGAAAAGAGGAATTAGAATATGATGAGAAGTCTCCTTAGATGGTCTCTAAAACATTTAAAAAAAAAAGAGAATAATGATGGCCTATCTCTTCCTTACATAATAATAGTAAGTTTATAAAAACAATAGTAAAGCGGATAATTTTTTGAGTGCAGGGACAAATGCTGCCAGTGTCACCTGGTGAAAACAGCCAACAAAATTCAACCGGCTACCATTTGTACAGTACTAGCAGCGGCATGACCACCCACCAGGGTGAAGCAAGTACAACCTCAGTTTCGGTGCCTCCGCAGTATCCATCGGCATTTCCTAGAGAAAGCATCTTTCCAGAGAGGCCCGAGCAGCCTGAGTGCCAGTACTATATGAAAACAGGTGATTGCAAATTTGGTGTTACGTGCAAGTTTCACCACCCCAGTGAGCGACGCGTTCCTCCTCCTGACTGCCTTCTTAGCCCTCTTGGCCTTCCCCTTCGACCTGTAAGTTTTGTTCTATTTTATGATCCCCTTTTTGGTTTGCATCTTATTACTTACGCATGTGCTCTTTTTAAATGTTGAAGTATTATTATTATTTTCCTGTGAAATGTGAGGTAACTGGAGGACTGGAGGGTGGTTTTGATGTTGGTCTGTTATTATTGGAGGGAAACTTTGGTATTGTTGTGGGAATCTTAGATGTTTCTTGTGGTATATAAACTTTTTGTCCACTGTACTAGAAGAAAATAGTGAAATCTCAAGTATGCATGGTTGGGCATGGTAATATGTTTCTGATACCCTGAACTTTTGTTTGTGCATAATCCATGCTTCGATTTTCCATATGGGATGTGTTTTGGATGTGTCCAAGTGGGTTTTTCTGTTTAGACCTCTTGGCTGGTTTTGTATGTTTGACAGCTAGTCAATAAATCTGTCACCCCGGGACCTTTGACATTCTAATTTTTTGTTAATTTTTGAGAAAAAAGGGGGAAAAGTATAATTTATAAAGTTCTCTTTTCAGGGCGAAATTCTTTGTAAATTTTACTCTCGGTATGGCATATGCAAGTTTGGGCTGAACTGCAAATTTGACCATCCTATGATGACACCAATGGGACTACTCACATATGGCTATTCTACTCCTTCAGTAAATAACTTGGTGGGTCTCAACCATTCATCCGGCTCATGGCCGGGCTCAACCCCAACTGAATAAATGTATTTCTTTTTTTTTTTCTTTCTTTCTTTCTGCATAATCAGGAAGAGCTATGTATAATGAGATGCTACCTTGCATGTACAGTCTCTCCCCTTTTCTATCTCTTCATGTTAACAAAACAGAGTTCAAGCTATATATATGTATGTATATAGGGTTGGTAAATGGTACCCCACTTATAAAATGGTGGACCAGTTAATTTTTGTATTATCCATCAATCGCTTTCCATTGTCCAATGATGCAAGTCGACAAAGGAGGTGCTTTACAGCTTGATCGGTAAATTGAGAAACATCTTGCGTCAATAAAAAAGTTGTCCTTACTTATAGACATACGAGTTTAATAATAAATACGTTAAATTTGTAATATATATTTCAAATTATGTAACTGACATATATTTTATGGAGTCTAGGTATCACTGTCCTTATTTATGGACATACATTTTATTGACTCAACGTGAATTTATAAAGTATTTTTCTGTCTTCATTTTTACTATTTACATGTCCATATCATAAGGTTTGTAATTCTTATTTCAAATTTTATAATACTTAATTCAAACTTTGTAATAATATGAACATATAGACACTAATAAATTTTATAACAATATGAACACGTGAAAACTAATACTAAGAACGCTAGATATAACCCATTTACGAAAGGGGTGACACTAGAGCCCGAAAGCTGTCTTTTCAGCTTTATTATATTATAAATTAATTAAAGAACAACGACTATTGATCACATGTGCGGATCCAACTAAATGAAGACAGAGAGCACATAATACTGTTTGCCAATTGCCATTCCAATGGTGTCTTATATTTTAAAGTACAGAGTACCGCTTGCCATCTCAACAAACCAAACAAAGGAAAAGAGTGACAAACTGACAATGGATACACTCTTCACAAGACTTGAAGAGGCCTCTCATCCCGGAGATGTGAATTTATTGAGAGAGCTTCTGAAAAAGGATAAGCTCTTGCTGGAGAGAGTGATCATGAGTACGTCAGTGAGCGATAACCCCCTGCATATCGCGGCGATTCTTGGACATGCTGCGTTTGCTCATGAGCTTATACGCCGCAAGCTGGAGCTTGCTAAGGAGCTCAATGGTCAGGGCTTGTCACCTCTGCATTTGGCTGCTGCACACGGTCATGTCGCTGTGGTCAAGGAGTTGCTTAAGGTGAATAATACCTTCAGTTAATCAGTTAATCAGTTAATGAGAACAACTAAGTAATAGACAATGAACAACATTTTTTTGTCAGAAAAAACTTCAAGTTGCTATTTAGGGCACAATATTGTAATTAATTGATGATCATTTCCTGATGCAGGCTGATATTAGTCTTTGTTTATTGAGAGAGAAGCAGGAAGGGTTACTGCCGCTTCATGTTGCTATAATGAAAGGACGGACAGCTATCGTCAAAGTGTTAGCTGAATCCTATGAGGAGGCAATTCATGTGCCTACATATGGTGGTGATACCATATGGATTTAGAGTAAAGTTCAGTGACCTCCCAGAAAATTTACCCGAGAAAAAAAGATAAAAAATAATAGGCCAAGCAAATTAAAAATAAATCTATTTTTTACTTTTTACAAATTTTGAATGTAGGATACATCAATAATTTAATATTTTACTTTTTCTAATTAATCTAAATTAAGAAAAATGCTATAATTTAGTCATATATTTCACCAAACTAATAAAAATGTGTTGAGAACATGATATCTAACTGATTTTAAGAAAACATCAGGATAAGAGATTGACGCAGAAACAATGTAAGAGTTGATTAAAAATTTTTAACCCATTTATTAATATGTCACTTACAAATATAAATCCCATAATTTTAATACATGAGTATAGACTGTTAAATAAGTTTTGGGTCATGCGGTCTAGGACTCCATATAAATTGTTATTTCATAGTCAAAGTCATTTGTAAAAAAAGTTAATTGTTCAACCATTAAGAGAAATAATTTATTAGTGAGGCTATTTATGAATTTTTTTTAATAAAGTACGCTCAACGATGTCTCCATTTGAAACAAAAATGTAAATGTCTGAAAGTTGTTTGAACCGTCGGATCGCGATATCCAACAATCCAGAAGGCCAAATCAACCATGGGGCTTCATTTCCCCCCCTCTTTAGAGGGAGATATATTAATTGTAACTAACTAATTAGCAAGGTTCTAAATCGAACGCTATAGCGTCACTATAGCGTTTTCAGGCTCTAAACGCGATGCAATATGCCAACACTGCACAAGTAGCATTATTGCCGCTATAGCGGTAATAGTGAGCGATATAAGCATATAGCGCGATAGCGTAAAAAGAGCACGGTATCCGACATACATGCATGGCCCAAAACGAGTTAAATTTGTTTATTGGACCGGGAATTATAGAAATGGCATGGGTTTAGACTATTCTAGATTGTTCTATCATGTTCATCATCTACTAGGGTTGGGTTTAAATATCAATCGTCAGACATAGTTCGTATTGGTAACCTATTGTGCAGAAAATGACTTAATGATTTTTTGTGCGGGAAATGACTTTTCTAGATCATTTTGGATTGAAAACAATACTATACCACATATATTTTGAATAGTAATTTGGACTTTGTACTAGTTTATATAAATTATAGTTTCTCAATAAATTTTGTGTTGATTATTAATTTGATTATTTTTCTATGGAATTTTTTATAATATTGAAACTTAATACAAAATAAAGAATACAATCTATGAATTTATTGAAGATGCAATAGCTTCCGCTATAGCATGCTATAGTAGCAATAACTTATCTGATGACCCGCCACGATAACGCTATAATCGCGATTTAGAACCTGCTAATTAGACATAAACACTTACACAACATTTATTTTAAGAAAATTGTAACTAATTGATATTGAATGTTCATTTTCTGACGCAGGCTGATTTCAATCTTTGTTTATTGAGAGAGAATCAGGAAGGGTTACTGCCCCTTCATGTTGCTGTTATAAAAGGAAGGGCAGCTATTGTCAAAGTTTTAGTTGAAGCCTGTGAGGGGGCTATGCATGAGCATACAAATTGTGGTGATACAATACTTCATTTGGCTGTCAAATATAATTCATTCAACACAGTTGGGTTCTTGGTTGACAGGGTGCATGACCTTAATGCGAAGGACAACAAAGGAAACACTGTTTTGCATATTGCCATGGCAAGCAAGCAACAATTGGTATGCCATAACTTTTCTTCCTGATTTAATTAATTAAAAGGGGGCTGTTTTATATATATTCATCTCTAATAATTAACTTTCTGGTCATGTACTTACAATATTAATTGCACATTGATTTGAATCATGGGCAGGTAACCAAATTTTTGTTGAGCAAAGCAACAATTGATGTGAACTCCATGAACTTGAAGTTCTCAACTCCTCTTGATGTTCTATTGGAATCACGGCCACAATTTGGAGATCTCGTCCTTGGCGAGATGATCCGGGCAGCTGGTGGAAGGACAGCAGCTGAAGTTTTGTCTGATTCAGAACATGTGCGCGGTGATTGTCGTCCCACAAGCGGCAATTCAAACCCGACAACACCTCCAAGAACATCATTGCAGCAACCCCATTGTTCGGCAATTACAAAGTATGACCCGGAAGAAGCAACACCGGAGTCACAAGAGGAGAAGAAGGAAAAGAAAATGTACCATTCAGATATTCTATTGTTGGTGGCGACATTGGTGGCAACTGTGACTTTCCAAGCAGCATTAAGTCCTCCAGGAGGCGTTCAACCTGATGATGATGTGCACCGTAAGGATGGAACTGCAGGTCAAGCTGTCCTTGGGGCGAACTTGACAGCATTTCTGGTACTCGATATGTTTGCGCTATTTTCATCTGTTAGTGTGATTTTGCTTTTCCTATGTGTGGTTCCCCGGAAGAGAAAAATTATAATTAAGTTAGTTGTATGGGTGGTCTGGCTTGCTTCTTTTTCAATGGGACTGGCATTCACTACCGGTATATTCCAAATTCATAAATTTGGCGACAACATCCTAATTTCTCGGCAAAGATGTTGGTTACGGGGTGGTTTGCTGTCTTCAGGCTCGTATCTTGTGGGTCTTACTTCAGTTATTGGTTTTTATGTTGAGAAAAAGTGGCTTATGGCAGCTACTTTTGCCACGGTATGCTAAACTAAAGGGTAAATTCTCCTTAACGTCGATAAGTTTCAATGATAAAACAGAAAATAATTGGTCGACCAAGTTATTTAGGATGCTTAAAAGTGTAGCTTGGATTTTATCCATCATTTGTGTCCTAGGGGCAATTGGCCTTGTATGGGTATCATACAAGTGGATCAATTATCCGTAGTTGTTGAATTGAAAGTATTATACTTTGCTCATTCAATTTCAATGTTTCTATATGTATTTGGCATATGCAAGTTTGGGCTGAACTGCAAATATGACCATCCTATGATGACACCAATGGGACTACTCACATATGGCTATTCTACTCCAGTAAATAACTTGGTGGGTCTCAACCATTCATCCGGCTCATGGCCGGGCTCAACCCCAACTGAATAAATGTATTTCTTTTTTTTTTTTTCTTTCTTTCTGCATAATCAGGAAGAGCTATGTATAATGAGATGCTACCTTGCATGTACAGTCTCTCCCCTTTTCTATCTCTTCATGTTAACAAAACAGAGTTCAAGCTATATATATGTATGTATATAGGGTTGGTAAATGGTACCCCACTTATAAAATGGTGGACCAGTTAATTTTTGTATTATCCATCAATCGCTTTCCATTGTCCAATGATGTGAGTCGACAAAGGAGGTGCCTGTACAGCTTGATCTCCCGGCATATCATCTTCTATAGAGTCAGTTGGTAACTCCGTTTAGGGTAAATTGAGAAACATCTTGCGTCAATAAAAAAGTTGTCCTTACGTATAGACATAGAAATTTTATAATAAATACGTTAAATTTGTAATATATATTTCAAATTATGTAACTGACATATATTTTATGGAGTCTAGGTATCACTGTCCTTATTTATGGACATACATTTTATTGACTCAACGTGAATTTATAAAGGATTTTTCTGTCTTCATTTTTACTATTTACATGTCCATATCACAAAGTTTGTAACTCTTATTTCAAATTTTGTAATACTTAATTCAAATTTTGCAATAATATGAACATGTAGACACTAACAAATTTTATAACAATATGAACACGTGAAAACTAATACTAAGAACACTAGATATAACCCATTTACGAAAGGGGTGGCACTAGAGCCCGAAAGGTGTCTTTTCAGCTTTATTATATTATAAATTAATTAAAGAACAACGACTATTGATCACATGTGCGGATCCAACTAAATGAAGACTGAGAGCACATAATACTGTTTGCCAATTGCCATTCCATTGACTCAGAGTCAATGGTGTCTTATATTTTAAAGTACAGAGTACTGCTTGCCATCTCAACAAACCGAACAAAGGAAAAGAGTGACAAACTGACAATGGATACACTCTTCACAAGACTTGAAGAGGCCTCTCATGCCGGAGATGTGACTTTATTGAGAGAGCTTCTGAAAAAGGATAAGCTCTTGCTGGAGAGAGTGATCACGAGTACGTCAGTGAGCGATAACCCCCTGCATATCGCGGCGATTCTTGGACATGATGCTTTTGCTCGTGAGCTTATACGCCGCAAGCTGGAGCTTGCTAAGGAGCTCAATGGTCAGGGCTTGTCACCTCTGCATTTGGCTGCTGCACACGGTCATGTCGCTGTGGTCAAGGAGTTGCTCAAGGTAATTAATACCTTCAGTTAATGAGAACAACTAAGTATAAGACATTGAACAACATTTTTTTGTCAGAAAAAAACATCAAGCTGCTATCTAGTACACAATCTTGTAATTAATTCATGATCATTTTGTGATGCAGGCTGATATTGATCTTTGTTTATTGAGAGAGAAACAGGAAGGGTTACTGCCGCTTCATGTTGCTGTTATAAAAGGAAGGGCAGCTATCGTCAAAGTGTTAATTGAAGCCTGTGAGGGGGCGATGCATGAGCATACAAATGGTGGAGATACCATACTTCATTTGGCTGTCAAATATAATTCCTTCGACACAGTTGAGTTCTTGGTTGACCGGGTGCGTGACCTTAATGCGAAGGACAACAAAGGAAACACTGTTTTGCATCTTGCCGTGGCAAGCAAGCAACAATCGGTATGCCATAACGTTCTTCCTGATTTAATTCCTTCAAAGGGGGTTGCTTTGTATATATTCATCTCCAATAATTAACTTTCTGGTCATGAACTAAAATTATTATTTTGCACATTGATTTGAATCATGGTCAGGTCACCAAATTTTTGCTAAGCAAGGCAAAAATTGATGTCAACTCCATGAATTTGAAGTTCTCATCTCCACTCGATGTTCTATTGGAATCACGGCCAAAATTTGGAGATCTTGTCCTTGGCGAGATGATCCGAGCAGCTGGCGGAAAGACGGCAGCTGAAAATTGGTCCGATTCAGAACATGTGCGCAGTGATTGTCGTCCCACAAGCGGCAATTCAAACCCGACAGCACCTCCAAGAACATCATTGCAGCAACCCCATTGTTCGGCAATTACAAAGTATGACCCAGAAGAAGCAACACCGGAGTCACGAGAGGAGAAGAAGGAAAAGAAAATGTACCATTCGGATATTCTATTGTTGGTGGCGACGTTGGTGGCGACTGTGACTTTTCAAGCAGCATTGAATCCTCCAGGAGGCGTTCAACCGGATGATGATGCACACCATAAGAATCATACTGCAGGTCAAGCTGTCCTTGGAGATGATTTGTCTGCATTTCTGATACTCGATATGTTTGCGCTATTTTCATCTGTTAGTGTCATTTTGCTTTTCCTATGCGTAGTCCCTCGGAAGAGAAAAATTATTATGAAGTTACTGGTATGGGTGGTCTGGGTTGCTGCTTTTTCAATGGGAATGGCATTCAGTGCTGGTATGGTCCGAATTTATGATTTTGATGACTACATCTCTGTTAAGTCGGTAGATATGTTGGCTCGCGGATGGCTTGCTGTCTTGAGGCTCGGTATCTCCTGGGTCTTACTTCGGTTACTAATTTTCATTCTGAGCAAAAGTGGGTCATCGCAGCTATTTTTTCCAAGGTTTGCTAAGCTAAAGGCTTGGTTCTCTTCGACATGGAAACGTTTCAATGATAGAACAAAAAAAAATTGGTTAACCAAGTTATTTCGGTGGCTTAAAATTGTAGCTTGGATTTTATCCATCATCTGTGTTCTAGGGGGCATTGGATTTGTCTGGGGATCATACAAGTTGACAGGGATGTAGTTGTTGAACTTAAAGAATTATACTTTGCTCATTCAATTTCAGTGTTTCTATATGTATTTGGTAATATCCGATTAGAATGCCAAACATGGTCCTTTGATCCATAGAGGATCAAAAGTTCATATGCTGTTTAAAGATGGTGAACTTTGTAAATCTAGAGTTGCAGTTATCTGTGGGAAGTTGTAACTGATATTTAAGTTATATATATGTTTAATTGTGTAAAATGTTAGTTGTCATGTAATGTAGTAATAAAAGAATGATGAATTTAAGTTTGTTAGCTACTCCTCTGTTTTCTTCCTCATATGAACTAAAATCAAAATTTTTGTTTCACATAGGCTTGCACTTGGGATTTGTTGAGTATGGAGGCACTAGCTATAACAATATTTTCTATTATATCTCAAAATATTGTTACAACTACTACTACTCAAATACTACACCTCCATATACCCCTAGCTTCTTACTACAATCCTAACCTCCAACCTACTACTAACTCTTAGCAAATGAATGTGTTGCTCTAACCTTACCTTGCTTGCTTGCTTCCTACATCCAACTCCACACCCCTATTTATACTAGTTCTATAGAAAGTTCTAGACCCTAGATATTTTGTATACAATATTCTAGAATTTGCTCAATTATTACCAAATTATCTAGCACAAGATATGAGCTAGATTTATCTTGGCAATTCTAGAAATTTCTTTTGATTGGGCTTGATGGGCTTGGGCCTCAGCGTTGATTCTCAACACTCCCCCTCAACGCTGACTTGATGCATTTCTGATTTCGGTACTCCGCGTCCATCCGGATCGTCATGTTTGTAGTTTTTCCTTCGTGCTAGCAGTGCTTGGCACTCAGTCATTTGTGGTGCTTGCAGTGGTCTCGGCGCTAGTCTTTGTCGAGCTCCGACTTCTCGACGGATCACCTGACAGGCTCTAGCTCCTTGCACCGACTCCCGTCCTTCAGGTACGGTGATACTTCTATGTGTCATCCTAACAGCATCACCTTTCTCAGTGATGGTTTCCACCTCGTCGTTCTCTTGTGGTTTCTCTTCATCAGCCATGATGCAGCTCATGATTCTGGCCTCTTTTACGACTTTGGTCTCCTCATCGACCAATTCTTTAATTGGTTCTTTAAAAGGTAATGACTCAAAGTCAAGCTTACTTACCTCTTTGACATCTTCGGTGTCTTCCGTGAAGAACGATGACTCGGAATTGATCTCTTCCTCCTCGAGATCACTGGCCTCCTTGACATCTATGCCATTGATGAAGGACCGCGATTCGATGTCTTCTTCCTCAAGCTCATCAACTTCTACAATGTCTCGTATATTGTCGATGGGCAAAGCCTCGATGTCGATCTCTTCTTCATCTTCTATGGCATCTTCTTCATCTTTGATCGGCCACGACTCCATGTCGAACTCCTCTTCCTCTGGCTCATCAACCTCAACATCCTCTATGCCAACTACCGACTGTATTCCAACAGTCGTCACCGCGTCCCAATCTTCTTCATATGGGACCTCCTCCGGCACCATCTCCACTGTGGTCACCGCGAGGCTTTCTTCATCATCCACGATTGCAGCCGTGAGTGCTACTTCTGCATCCCACTCTTCTTCACAACTACTGCTCTCATGGACTATGTCTTGGCTTCTTGAGGTCGCCACATTGCCATGACCTTTCTTCTTCTTACGCCAACAATCTCGTGCGTAATGCCCTCTTTTGCCACAGTTATAACACCGATCGTCATCGTCTTCATCGTCATTGGACGAGTCTCGAGCTCCCCCTGAAGAATTAGTCTTCTCTTTAGGCCTTCGTTGCTGGCTAGACCTTCCTTCGGGTCTACCTCTTGACTTTCGGTCAGGTCGACCCGTCTTTCGGTTGCTGAACAAGGCCTCTTCTTCTTGCTTCAACGAGACTCCGGCCATTTGCTTCGCTAGAGCCTCCTGGTTTGCGAGCATATTCTCCAGCTCCAATAGTGTTGGCTGCGTTGGCCAACCTCGGATGGCTGCTATGAACCCGCTATACTCGGGTCTTAGCCCATTGATGAGAATCCTTCTCATCCTTTGCTCGCTGATCTTCTCTTCAGGGTCTATTTGAGCAATCTCACTACAAAGAGATTTTACTTTCGTAAAGTAATGGTTAATCATCATGTTACCTTGTGAGATTGTCATGAGTTCCTTCTCAAGTAGTTGGAGGCGCGCGTCGTTCTTCTTTGAGAAGAGTGTTGCTAGGGTATCCCAGGCTACCTTCGGCGTGGGCGCTTCTCTGATGTACTCCAGTAGCTCGTCTTCAACGACTGTCCTGAGTACAAACATCGCCTTCCCGGCCTTGATTCGCCATTTCCGCAGAGCTTCGGCTTGCTTCTCCACGGACAGAGTTTCGGCTGGCTTCTCTAAAGCCTTCTTCTTTTTCATTTTGGGGTCAGCAACCTGTTCCAATACCGTCTCTTCTACGGTATCAACTTCCGGCGGGGTCGTCTCAGACCCGCCTACTACCTCCCATAGGTCTTGCCCTTGGAGGTAGGACTCTATGCATGCCTTCCAATATATATAATTACTAGTATTCAATTTCTTCATTCCACCAATCGTACCTGAGAAATCCATGGCTTCAACTAGGACGCCCGACGTCTAGTAAGCCTTCTTGAAGATTTCTCCTCCACCGCACTTTGCAGTCCCGGACTGTCGTCAAGCTGCGGCTCCTTCGACAACTTGTCGATACCACTATACTGACTGGCGGAACACTGGCAGAATTCCGGCTCTATGCTTGACCCCTACCATCGACTCTGAACAAGCTCCGACAACTCCGGCTCTGATACCAGATTGTTGAGTATGGAGGCACTAGCTATAACAATATTTTCTATTATATCTCAAAATATTGTTACAACTACTACTACTCAAATACTACACCTCCATATACCCCTAGCTTCTTACTACAATCCTAACCTCCAACCTACTACTAACTCTTAGCAAGTGAATGTGTTGCTCTAACCTTACCTTGCTTGCTTGCTTCCTACATCCAACTCCACACCCCTATTTATACTAGTTCTATAGAAAGTTCTAGACCCTAGATATTTTGTATACAATATTCTAGAATTTGCTCAATTATTACCAAATTATCTAGCACAAGATATGAGCTAGATTTATCTTGGCAATTCTAGAAATTTCTTTTGATTGGGCTTGATGGGCTTGGGCCTCAGCGTTGATTCTCAACAGGATTAATACACGGGACATAAAACTTGAAGTTTGAATTGTCAAATTTCTTGTTCTGTTTTTCTTCTAAAAGAAAATAAAGGCTTCCAATTATTTAAACAAACCAAGAAATTAAATTTTCATTTGGGCTTGGTCATGGGTCAGAGAAGCATCATAGGTTTATCCTTCAGTTAGCCCATTTCATAATTACTCTTACTTTTCTTAACAAAAAGAAAGCCCAAGTCAAGTTTGATATCCTCTAGGGCTTGTTTGGCAGCAGATCAAGAAATTCATGCTCAAATTCTTAATCTCTAAGAAGGAGTATTTGTTCAGCAAACTGGGTAGATGAAGATTGATAGATCAACATGAATATTAAAATTATTTTTATTTGTCTAGAGATGAATGCCAAAAATCGTAACCATTGAGAAGTAAAATTTTGTTTTATTTTATCTAGGGATCTGTGCCTATTGGAGATAGAAACAATATAAAAGTAATGAAAACTCCTTTAAGGAGCTCATCACGTGGGATAGTCTTCTTTCCCATAACAATTTTTTCTAACAATTTCTTCTTTTCTCTCTTCCTCTCTACTATCTCCCCCCTTCTAGCGTGTCAACCACTGCCATGGCCGCCAATATATATATACCTTTTAAAAGGGGGGAAAGACGGAGCTTTCTCCTTAATTTGAGCTTCATATCTGTCCGATCTTGTTATTTGACAGTCATTATAACTTTCAGTCTCCTCCATTTGTTTTTCAAATGGAGAGATATTGAGAGATGTTGGTTACCATTGATTTCTCATCAAGATTGTGATTCTTCTTGATGAGCATTGTTTGTAAGTGTATTATTTTTTTTTTTATAAATAAGCTAAAAAAAATTTGTTTTGCTATTACATTGTTTTGGGACCAACTTTTATAATCTATTGTTTTTCTCAAATAAGTGGAAGATCATATTCTCAATTTTTCTTTTAATTGAAGTGAGAAAATTACTTGATCATAGTATTTTTGTTGAATAAAATATAATTATAGGATTATTTTCGAATAAGCTTAAAATATTTAAATAATCAGAAAAAGGTAAAAAATCATATAAATCGTAGGTTTACATTTCTTAAAAAGGTAAAAAAAAAAATCAGATTTATTTTTTGCATGACCCTTTTGATTTATCTATTTCTCCATCGGTCAGGTTTTTCTTGCGCAATTAGTTTGCATATTTTTTATAACATAGTTCATACATTACATGCTTCCAATTATTTCATCTCCAATCTCATCTATTTTATCAATTATTTACTTAATTTCCATATTGTTAAATAGTTTTAAACTATATATTCAGTTTTGATTGTGCAACATATATCATCTAATCAATATACAACTCAAATGTTTCTAGTTAAATAAATTTTACAGTAAATTGTGAAGCACCTACAAATACACACTGCCCCGCCAAGCGCGGAGTTTAACCTTAACTCCTTACCTGTTCCATCTCCCTCAAACTTCTGTCGCTTCCTCTCAACTCCAATGTGAATTTTTAGGTTTTTTTTTTTTTTTTTTTTTTGGAAAAGCATAGTGAAGGATGTGAATTTTAGATTTTTTTTTTTTTCTTTTCCTTTGTTTTCTTTTTGTTTGTAAACGTTCGTGGGGCTATTTCTAAATTTATAGTTCCATGTTTCCAGCTAAAACTTGTGAAATGCTCAAGTAATCAAAATTCAGCCCAACTCTTTTAGGCTTAACAGACCAAAATACTAAATTAAGTCGTTGATGTTGAGTTCAGCCGTGGCCGTGAGGTAAAAAACCGATTTTATTTATTATCTTACCATAGCATGAGCATAACTGCACCTTCAAAAACATATTAAATCACTTTCGAATTTCAATTTATATGGCTCGATAAATTTTTTTATCAAAATTTTATGAAATACAAAACTTTTATATTTTTAGCACTTTTAAATATCTTAAACAGATACTTAAAAATTTCAAAAAGAGAAATCTTTTGTATCCCATATGAATTTATTGAGTTATATAAACCGAAATTTGGAGATAATTTGATATATTTTTGGAGGTACACTGAAAGGCTCCGCAAGGTTAAGCTCACAATATCTTTACTCTTATTGTATCGCTCCTTTGACGATATAAGCTCGCATTTTTGTACACAAATGATTATCCTTATATAACTCAGCCTTTTTCTATTTGTATAATAATAAATAGAAAATTAAAAGGTCTTTTAACAATTAAATATATATATATATATATATATATATATATATATATATATTTTTCTAAATTAAATTTCAGCACGAACTACATATTAATTTTTTTGATCAGGCATGAAAATGTTTTTCCTTCTATCAACTTTCATTTTTGCTACAATTTGACAAACTAATACCGAATGTGCAATTAAATGATACAATTCCATTTTTTTTCCCCCTTCTTTTTCTTAAAAGAAAAAAAATAATCTAAAGGAAAAAAAAAACAGTGATCGAAAAAAACGATGCATCATGAAAGAAGCAAATACATTGGCGTCTATATAGTTCAACTCTGTTCAGGTAAATTATGAAAGTTCGGACGGTTCATGTACAAAAACATTGACCACACTGCAGATACTTCAACTACGACACTGGCGAAGACTTTATGCTCAGGATGATGGATTATCAAGACTTGAGCTTAGGGCAGAATTAATGTTGGAAGCAATGGTTACATCTCAAAGTTTGGATATCCAAAGTACCCACCTGAAACCAAATCTCAGAGACATGTCGAGCTCAAGCTTGAGCTCGAGACTGAGAAGGATGAATTGAGCAAGAAGCTCAAAGGCACCTCAAAATCTAAAGAACCAAGATGAAGCAGCCGATGGACAATGTCCAACAGCAGCTAGCTAGCTACATATGTCAAAGGATGCTTAGCAGGAACTCCGGCAGCACATGTTTCTAGGAGGAGCTGTAGCCTGTAACGCTGTTTGGGAGTAGATTTCTACAGATTCCTTGTAGATGCATTTATATACGACGCTGGTATAAATAGAGAGAGTGCAGAAAATATATAAGAGAGAACATATTCTAACCTTAATTTGGAAATTGAGATAAGTGTCAGAAAACATTCTTTGAAGGTCGAGTGAGCATTTGTGTGTATTTCGAGTGGCAAAAAACGAATTAAAGTAGTGTTCCCAAATCTCAACAAACATGTGCAAAGACACATATATATGGACATAAAATCAGCACTTGGGTCCAAATATTTTAATTAATTAATGCACATGAAATTGAATTTGTCTATCCAACAAACCGATATCGTTTTCCTTTTTTGCAGCAACATATATACTCTGATCATGGGCATTTAACAATGTGATACTGGTACCCCCACTCATGGAATGCTGGAGAAATTTATTTGTAATATTTATCAGCTGCTTTCCATTATATTATATATCCAATGATGAAAGTTGACAGAGGCCTCTTTACAGCTTGATCAGCTAGCATATATATAATCTTCTGTGGAATTAGGTAGATAGATAGCTTAGTTTAATATGAACAATTTGACACTACAGCCCGGAAGAAGGTGTCTTTACAGCTCTGATATATTAATTTAAGACTTCCAACAATTGTTCAAATGTGGGCACCCAACTAAATTAATGAAGGTTGAAATCTTGATATATATAGGCATATTGCAAACATTCTTTTATTTGTTTATTAAATATAAAGGTCCATTCTTTTCCTATAGATTTGTTTTCTTATAGTTCATACAGGAATATTAGTTCGGCTACCACTAGCAAGAAAAAGTTAAGGATATATATATGTATCGTAATTAGGAAGGGATCACTGAAGAATGTTATATATTTAATAAGTACAGACTACAGAATGCTGTCTGCCATCTCAACAAAGGAAAAGGAGTGACAATGGATACACTCTTCACAAGACTCGAAGAGGCCTCTTATGCCGGAGATGTGAATTCATTGAGAGAGCTTCTGAAAGAAGATAAGCTCTTGCTGGAGAGAGTGATCACGAGTACGTCAGTGCGAGATAACCCCCTGCATATCGCGGCGATTCTCGGACATGCTGCTTTTGCTCATGAGCTTATATGCCGCAAGCTGGAGCTCGCTATGGAGCTCAATGGTCAGGGGATGTCACCTTTGCATCTGGCTGCTGCACACGGTCATGTCGCTGTTGTCAAGGAGTTGCTCAAGGTAATTTGATGCAATGTGGTCTTGCGCACGTGTCACAAAAAGGGGCGTAAATTTGGATCCAACCGTCAGATCGGGTTGAAATTTTGACAGGAGTCGTTCTTTACAGTTTTATGGTTATTTTAGTACTTTTTGCGTTATTTTGTCTTTTTAGGATTTTGTTTTCTTTTATTTAAAGTAGTTGTCATGTCCTTTGGCAAGCAGTGGTTTTTGAATCAGTTTATCTAGAAAACGAGAATCTGTGTGATCTCAAAAATCTCTCTTTCCCGTACTTTTTCCATTAATTTTCTCTATCGTTCGTGCATCATAATTCCATCAGTTAATGAGAACATTACTACGATGCTCTTAGGCTAGTATTCTACTACAACTAATTTCAGCTAACTAATAGATATTAAACAGCCTTTTTTATAGAGACTTGTAACACATTGATATTGTTTGTACATTTTCTGATACAGGCTGATTTCAGTCTTTGTTTATTGAGAGAGAAGCAGGAAGGGTTATTGCCGCTTCATGTTGCTATAATGAAAGGACGGGCAGCTATCGTCAAAGTGTTAGTTGAATCCTGTGAGGAGGCAATTCATATGCCTACATATGGTGGAGATACAATACTTCATTTGGCTGTCAAATATAATTCCTTCGACACAGTTGAGTTCTTGATTGACCGGGTGCGTGACCTTAATGCGAAGGACAACAAAGGAAACACTGTTTTGCATCTTGCCGTGGCAAGCAAGCAACAATCGGTATGCCATAACGTTCTTCCTGATTTAATTCCTTAAAAGGGGGTTGCTTTGTTATATATTCATCTCCAATAATTAACTTTCTGGTCATGTACTTAAATTATTATTTTGCACATTGATTTGAATCATGGTCAGGTCACCAAATTTTTGCTAAGCAAGGCAAAAATTGATGTCAACTCCATGAATTTGAAGTTCTCATCTCCACTCGATGTTCTATTGGAATCACGGCCAGAATTTGGAGATCTTGTCCTTGGCGAGATGATCCGAGCAGCTGGCGGAAAGACAGCAGCTGAAAATTTGTCCGAATCAGAACATGTATTCCGTGATCGTTCCACAGGCAGCAATTCAAACCTGACAGCACCTCCAAGAACATCACTGCGGCGACCCCATTGTTCCGCAATTGCGAAGTATGACCCAGAAGAAGCAACACCGAAGTCACGAAAGGAGAAGCAGGAAAAGAAAATGTACCATTCGGATGTTCTATTGTTGGTGGCAACGTTGGTGGCGACTGTGACTTTCCAAGGGGCATTGAATCCTCCAGGAGGATTTCAACCTGATGATGATGTGCACCATAAGAATCATACTGCAGGTGAAGCTGTCCTTGGAAAGTATTTGTCTCTATTTCTTGTACTCGATATGTTCGCTTTATTTTCATCTGTTAGTGTCATTTTGCTTTTCCTATGCGTAGTCCCTCGGAAGAGAAAAATTATTATTAAGTTACTGGTATGGGTGGTCTGGGCTGCTGCTTTTTCAATGGGAATGGCATTCACTGCTGGTATAGTCCAAATTTATGATTTTGATGACTACATCTCTAGTAAGTCGGCAGATATGTTGGCTAGCGGGTGGTTCGCAGTCTTCAGGCTCGGTATCTCGTGGGTCTTACTCAAGTTACTGTTTTTTATGCTGAGCAAAAGTGGGTTATGGCAGCTACTTTTGCCAAAGTTTGCTAAGCTAAAGGCTTGGTTCTCCTCGACATGGAAACGATTCAATGGTAGAACAAAAAATAATTGGTCGACCAAGTTATTTCGGTTTCTTAAAAGTGTAGCTTGGATTTTATCCATCATGTGTGTTCTAGGAGGAATTGGCCTTGTATGGGGATCATACAAGTGGCCATATTTCCAGTAGACTGTAGTCGTTGAATTAAAAAATTATACTTTGCTCGTTCAATTCGGTGTGCTATATATATTTGGTTAATATCAAGATTAGAATACCATACATGGTCTTTTGATCCATAGGGGATCTTAAGTTCATGTTCTATTGGTTAACTTTGTACATCTAGAGTTGCAGTTCTCCATAGCGAGGCTATTGCGCTTTGCAAAGCGCAGTGACCTAGTGCTCTTCGGCTTCATATCGCAAAACCATAGCTTAAATGACCAACCCAAGTTGCTCGACACAATCTACATATTGAAATCTTATGGATTACCATTTTTTTTCCATTTTTAGAATTTCTCAACTATTTTTTTTGGATTTTTAAAAGTTGTATAGAAAATGCACCAAAATTTGTACATAAAAGGGTCATTTTTTAAAAATCTAAAAAAATAGTTAGAAAATTCTAAAAATGGAAAAAATCAGTAATCTATAAGATTTCAATTTTTTAGATTGTGTTAAACAACTTGGATTGATCATTTGAGCTACGGTTTTGCGATACGAAGTCGAATCGCACTAGGTCATTGCGCTTTGCAAAGCGCAATAGCCTCACTCTATATATATATATATGTTCAATTGTATAAACAGTTGTCATAATAGAATGATCAAATTAAGTTTGTTAGCTACTCGATCTCCTCTGTTTTCTTCCTCATATTAATTAAAATCATAATTTTTGTTTTACCGTAGGCTTTCTTTCATTATCGGGCATTAGGATTTTTTTTTTTTTTTTTGAGATAGAGATGAGGGTCAAGTCACTCAAATTTAATTGTTTATAAAAGACTCCTCATCCGAGTTTCAAACCCGCGACCCTCCACACAGAGAGCGTTGCTTTTAGCCGCTAGACCAAAAACCGTTTCTTGGCATTTGGATTTATTGCAGGGGACATGATGTTTGAATTGTCAAATTTCTTGTTTTGTGTTTCTTCTGAAAGAAAATAAAGTCCTTCAATTCTTAAAAGAAGGCAAGGAATTAAGTTTTCATTTTGGGCTTGGTCATGAGTCGGAAAAGCAACGGGGGTCTATGCTTCAGATAGCCTATTTCATCCCTTGAGTAAGAACTATTGCGAAAACATTTGTATTTCACTCTGAAATGCTAATAGTTCAACTTATATTTTACCACGTCCAAAATTTGATTTATGGTTCCCATTAAATTTATCATATGAAAGTACTAGGGGATACAAAAAAATTTATTTTCGGAGTTTTTCAAGTATATATTTTGAATTTTGTAGAATCCATGTACAAACAAGAACTACTTTATTAATATTTTAGAGTCATTTTGAAAAGAAATAAGAGAACATATTCTAATCTTTGGAAATTGAGATAGTGTTAGAAAAAAAAATAAGGGAGAAAACATTCTTTATAATTGTATTAAAATCGAGTATAACCTGTAGTTTCCGTAAAAATCGCTCCCAGATGAAACTAATAATTGTTTGATAAATCTCCATAATTTAGTTCGTCGGAGTGAGCATTTTGTGTGTACTTCGAGTGGCAAGCACAAATTAAGCAGTGTTCCCAAATCCCAACAAACATATGTAAAGACATATATCCTTACTCAAAATGAGATTGAATTTTTTGACATGAAAATTTTATCTTCCCTAAATAATAAATCTCAACTGTTGATTGTTTACTTAGATTGATCATCACTGTTGACATACTTTAATGTCTCAGCTCATTAAAACTTAAAGCTCATATCAATTTTCTCAATTTAAGATCCATTGCATATTATCTTAAAAATATTTATAAGAAATAATAATTTCAGTCCAAAGCAAGACGTGTGCTCTTTACTAGTGGAAATAAAATCAGCACTTCGGTCCAAAAATTTTAATGCATATGATTAAAGGTGGCAGATTGTTGGGTCAGGTATCAGGTTGGCGTCTGCTAGCATTTTTTCGGGTCGGATTCAGGTCGGGTCGGGTCGGGTATCGGGTTGACGTCTGCCGGCATTGTTCGGGTCGGATCAGGTCAGGTCTGTTCAGATTTTGCACCTCTATTCCCGGGCTATCTCCGGTCTTGGGTCGTTCGGGTCGGGTTTGGGTCTGTCTGACTTTTACTGAAACACAAGTCGGGTCGGGTTTGGGTCAATCTGGCTTTTCCTAAAATACGAGTCGGCTCGGGGTTTGACTTTCCCTAAAACTCAAGTCGGGCGGGTTTTTCAGTTTGGGTCAGATTTTACCACCTCATTGATATGATATTGAATTTGTCCAGCCAACAAACCGATAACGTTTTTCTTTTTTGCAGCAACATATATACTCTGATCAGCCTCCAACAATGTGGTACTGGTACCCCCACTCATGGAATGGTGGAGAGATTTATTTGTAATATTCATCAACTGCTTTCCATTATATATCCAATGATGAAAGTTGACAGAGGTGTCTTTACAGCTTGATCAGCAAGCATATATATAATCTTCTGTGGAATTAGGTATATAGATAGCTTAGTTTAATATGAACAATTTGACACTACAGCTCGGAAGAAGGTGTCTTTACAGCTCTAATATATTAATTTAAGACTTCCAACAATTGTTCAAATGTGCGCATTTCAATCTTGATATACCCATATTGCAAACACTCCTTTATTTTTCTATTAAATATATATAAAGGTCCTTTATTTTCCTATAGATTTGTTTTTTTATAGTTCATTCAGGAATATTAGTTCTGCTACCACTAGCAAGAAAAAGTAAAGGATATATATATGTGTGTATCGTAATTAGGAAGGGATCACTAAAGAATGCTATATATTGAAGTACAGACTGAAGAATGCTGTCTGACATCTCAACAAAGGAAAAGGGAGTGACAATGGATACACTCTTCACAAGACTCGAAGAGGCTTCTCATGCCGGAGATGTGAATTCACTGAGAGAGCTCCTGAAAGAAGATAAGCTCTTGCTGGAGAGGGTGATCACGAGTACGTCAGTGAGCGATAACCCCCTGCATATCCTGGCGATTCTTGGACATGCTGCTTTTGCTCATGAGCTTATACGCTGCAAGCTGGAGCTTGCTAAGGAGCTCAATGCGCAGGGATTGTCACCTCTGCATTTGGCTGCTGCGCATGGTCATGTCGCTGTAGTCAAGGAGTTGCTCAAGGTAATTAATACCTTCAGTTAATGAGAACAACTAAGTAATAGACATTGAACTACATTTTTTTTTGTTAGAAAAAACTTCAAGTTGTTATTTAGGACAATATTGTAATTAATTCATGATCATTTTCCGATGCAGGCTGATATTAGTCTTTGTTTACTGAGAGAGAAGCAGGAAGGGTTACTGCCGCTTCATGTTGCTCTTATAAAAGGACGGGCAGCTATCGTCAAAGTGTTAGTTGAATCCTGTGAGGAGGCAATTCATTTGCCTACATATGGTGGGGATACCATACTTCATTTGGCTGTCAAATATAATTCCTTCGACATGGTTGAGTTCTTGGTTGACCGGGTGCGTGATCTTAATGTGAGGGACAACAAAGGAAACAGTGTTTTGCATCTTGCCATGGCAAGCAAGCAACAATCGGTATGTCATAACGTTCTTTCTGTTTTAATCCATTAAAAGGGGGTTGCTTGTGTATATTCATCTCTGATAATTAATTTCTGTTCATGTACCAAAAATACTAATTGCACTTGATTTGAATCATGGTTAGATCACCAAATTTTTTTGTTAAGCAAGGCAAAAATTGATGTCAACTCCATGAATTTGAAGTTCTCAACTCCACTTGATGTTCTATTGGAATCACGGCCTGAGTTTGGAGATCTTGTCCTTGGTGAGATGATCCGAGCAGCTGAAGTTTTGTCTGATTCAGAACATGTGCGCGGTGATTGTCGTCCCACAAGCGGCAATTCAAACCCGACAGCACCTCCAAGAACATCATTGCAGCAACCCCATTGTTCGGCAATTACAAAGTATGACCCAGAAGAAGCAACACCGGAGGCACGAAAGGAGAAGCAGGAAAAGAAAATGTACTATTCGGATGTTCTATTGTTGATCGCAACTGACCTCTGCGAAGTGTATAGGCTTTTAAAACCCTAAATATGCCCTCGATCGCAAGCGCACGATCGAATGCAGTATAGTCGGGATCGAATCCACAGGGACGGAAATTATCTCTAAACCAAACTTTAAACTCTATCCTAATCCTAAAAAGTATATTTTTGGTATTTTTTTTATAAAAGTGGGGGGTTTTGTTTTAAGATTGGTTTCCTAATTAACAGCAGGTAAAAAGTAAATAACAGTAAATTAAAGACTTGAAACAATTACTAAACAGACGTTCCTAGAGTTTTCAGAATCAATTTGTTGTCTGGATCAATTACTTGCGGCCCTCAAGGGTTAGCTTATGGTCCGCAAGGGGTACAGAATACACCTCTCTTTCATTTACTTGCTTTAGAAGCCCGCAGGGGTTAACTACGGTTCGCAAGTAACTGTCCGAGAGAAGGATACCTCTGTCAATCACTTGCTTGTGGGGTCGCACCTGTCACTTGCGATCCGCAAGTGACTGACAGAGAATTGGTTTTGTTCTGTTTTGGTGTTTTGACTCAAGTTATCAATTCCTAACCAAACCAAAGCAATTACAAGTTCCCTCAACTCTCGTGTGTTGGTACTTTTAACACTTTTAGTTCTATAGAAATTTATAGGATTATCTCTAAACCTAAATTCAATTCACTTTTTATTCTAGGGTCTGGTTTAACTCTCGTTCAAACCATAATTTCTCCTCTCGGGTACTCTTGAACAACAAGTTATCTACCCAATTAGTACAAGTATCAATTCTTGGTCATATGATTTAATTAACCAATTAGATCTGCACACAACCTATAGGCTTACCAAACAATCAAGAAGCAATACAAGTACAATTATGATTAAGCGCAAAGCAATTTGAAAATAACTAAAGTTAAACAAGAATTCAATTAATTCATACAAACAAACATCATCCTAAACCCTAAACACTAAGACAATTACTCAGACATGACTAAAGGAAACAAAAATAAATAAAAGAAAAATAACATAAAGAAGAAAGCACCGATTAAGATCGAGTCGATGAAGCTTGACAGCGCTATGACCTTCTCCGAGTAATCTCCCTTTCTTATCAACTCACAACTAAACTAACTCTCTAACTTAACCTCTAACTAACAACTCTCTAACAAAAACAAGACATGACTAGAACCTCTCAAGAGATGATGATTATATAGGCTAGGATGCTCCCTGAAATAAGCATCTATCCTCTGGAACTGACCTCTAATTTCTGGAACGAAAAATAGAAATAGATATCTCCAATCGAAACTGCTCCAAAAAATAGAAGTCCAGACGGTTTTGTGCTGTTTGCGGCTTCTGCTTGCGTCGGTGCGGACCGCACCTCCTGGAAATAGGAAGTCGGTTGCTCCAAAAGTAGAACTTCGGCGGTTGTGCTCGGGCAAGAATTGGATACGTCAGTTTTGATCTGAGTGCGGCCCGCACTCACGTGTTTGCGGCCCGCACTCTGTGGTCTTCTGTGTGCTCCTTCACCTATTTTTGCTCCTTGCTTCACATCTTCTCCAAATTAGCTCCAAAACTCGATTTACTCAAAATTAGAACCAAGATAAAGCAATACATTGATTCTAGACAACTAACTAACTAAATGCAACTAAACCTAAGAATTTTTGGTAAAAATAAAGGTACAAGTCCCTAAATATGCATGTTTACCCCTAAAATGACCAGGGTATAATAATAATAAAAAAAAACGAGTTGATGAAATACAAAGATTTGCAATACTGGAGTTGGACGATACATGAGGAAGTTTAGTCTCAACAAAGCACCTCCCTATCTTTCACAATTGCTCAGATATTTTGGCAAGTGACAAATGGGACCCACGTATCAGTGTCACAAATCAAGTTGTCTTTCCGAATTGGCATGGTTATTAACTAAACCAATTAAGTGAAGGGAGTAATTGGTTTGATTAATTAGATGGAGTTAAACACAAAATCATGTTTCAGCTTAGACCATGCACATTGAGTGCAACAGGCCATGTCCGGCCTTCCAAAATTTGGGCAAGATAAGAAAAAAAAGAATGAAGTTTTGGCCCATGATCAACTCCTTTCTTTTATTCCCTCAATTGATGTTTAAAAGAAGGCCAATTCCATTCTTCTTGCTGCATCTCACTCAAAGCCCAGCAGAGATTTCGGGTGAAAGCAAACCAAGGAAAGGAGGAGATGCCTGCGCCAAGAGCTCGTGATCTAGGCCTTTGCCAAGCTGCTGCCCCTCTTCGGTTCTTGCACACCACCTCCAGCAAGAGGGTCTGAAGTTCACTTCCTGCTGTCCTTCTCCTTCCTCTTTCAACACTGTTTGGTGGACTGGTGATCCAACTCCAACGCCACAAAATCAGGAGAGATGGCTGATTGAAGGACAAGCTTCTTATGACCGGCACGATCTCCATTTAATGCCCTCCACGCCTGGCAGGGACAGAAGGGCGTGAGAGCTGCAATTGGGGGTGATGAAAGTCAAGCTAGGATTTAAATGGGCTACAGCAGCCCTTGCCACTTCAGCAGCCAAGCCTCAGCCCCTGTTCAGCTATATAAGAAGCAGCAAGGCAGCAGCTCGCTGCCCCCTTCTTCCCCATGCTCCCACACACACATAGTACTCTCTCTCTTTGTTTACTGTCTTAGCAAAAAAAAAAAGAAAAGAGTGAAGTTTAAGCAGTAGGCTAGAATAGAGATCAATTGTAAGAATTGTATGCTGAAATTGCAAGTTGAATCAAAGGTAATTGCTGAGAAAAAGGGTGTGAAATTCCAAAGTGTTGGCTGATTCAACCTTGGCAGCAAGCACAACAGTGCTGATATAATCCTTACCAGCACTGTGATGGTGTAATCTTCACCATTGCTTGAGCTAAGGGGGTCTCAGCCAGCCCTCCTCTTTGCCATATTGTGAAATATTGTTTGTCACTTTGTTCTTCCTTCATTTCTCTGCTCTTCTGTTTGTTGTCTGAAAATTTTAAAACTAGTACATACTTCACAATAAACAACATACATACTTCCCTTCCTGTTTAAGAGTGCATAATCTTTGCACCTCTTGACAAGAAAGAAGTAATATGATAAAAAGGGGAATGTAACAATATATGGATGGGTTCTTAATCTTAAGCATTGTGTTGTGACTTGGGCATAATCTTTGCACAAGTTTGCGCATACGTGATCCAAGTATTCACTAGCATAATCTTTGCTAGATGAAGTGTATTCACCTTACACAATCTGTGTTGGTGGTTTGGGGAAATAAAACTTGCATAATCTTTGCAAATTTGAAGCATATGTGTGCAGTTCATGCACACATAAGTCTCCAAAACCAATCAACACAACTTGAGCAAAGTGAAGACAACTTCATTTGGCTTGGAGTCATATCAATACATTAGTAAAACTGTTTGCCTTGTCAAATGTGGCATGATTGCAACTGTCTCCAGCCGAACCATTCTCAAGCATGATTCACACCAAAAATGAAAAAAGGGAGTTCTGATTATCCAAATGCCTTGAAATTTTCAGGAAATGTAGATAACAACCAGATAAAGGTTTTGGTCCAAATTCACATTTTTCTGAATTTTCTGTGATTTACTGTGATTTTTCAAAGTTAGAACAGAAAGTTGAAACTGTGTCAGAAAAGCAGTTAATGGACTGGTACACTAAGAATGAATAAACTGCATCAATCTATGAATTGGATTGATAAGCGCCAAACATATATGCATTTTTGATAGAAATTGATAGGGTGTTACTTAGAAAACCGGACTGAAATGCTTTGGATCACTTAGGTATTTGTCAAAGATCATGTTACTGCTGTACTTTGTGTTTCAATGTGTAGAGAATGAAAAGACGAAGCCAACGCAACAAACGGGACTCAAATCGGAGCAAGGATGGAGGAGAACGGAGCAAAACAAGCATTGAAGGACGCAGAAATAATTCACCCCGCGTGCGGCCTGTAATTCACTCCGCGCGCAGTGTGATCACCCGCATGCGGCCTGATTTGTCGCCCAGTCCAGCAGAGTCTATTTTCTGCGCACCTCCGACTAATTTTGACGCTACGGACTCATTCGGACTCCAAATTTAGATCCGTTTGATCCTATAGAAAGCTCTTTTCGAGTAGAACCTGTTGGAAACTGTTTTGGAAGACTTTAAGGAGAAGAAACACACAAAAATAAGGAGACAAGTCAGACCTAGGGTGGAGTTCTTCTTCCAAGTTTTCTCTCTCTTTCTCTTCTCTCTTGGATGATTTCTTCTTTCTTCTTGAGTTCTCTCTCCACCATGGAAGAGTAGAACCTCCTCTCTAGGGTTTGTACGGCTTGTAAACATGATACTTTGTTCTCTTTAGTTTAATCTTACTCGGTACTTTTTAATGATAGTTGTTGATTTGATTTATGTTTGCAATTGATTGTTGTGACTAGAATTGTTGTATGGTATCTTGATTACTTGTTTAAGTCTTGATCACACTTGAATTGTTGTAGGAAATATGCCATGAACAAATCTAATTGCAAAACCTTAGGTTAGAGATCAAGGACCGAAAGGTGAAGTTGATAACCGGACCCAAACATAGACTTAGGGATAAGAACTCGTATGCTTGATGCTTAGAGGGTTCTTAGTAACTACGGGGAACCCTAATTTGATTCGAGACCATTAGAGAAACTTAGTGGCTTGATTGACGATTAGGCTAATCATAGAATTTAATGCGTTTAGGGTAGCAAGCCGCAAAAGAGATCCTACCTTAGATAAGGACTGCACAAGGACCAATGGGCATGTTCTAAATTGGATTAGAAACCCTCAAATTCTTCAACTTGAAAATAGAACCATTAGATTAAGCTAATTAGAATTAGTATCTTGTTTATGTCCGGACAACCCTAGATTTCTTAGTATCTTAACTTGTTTTTGTTTAATTTAGTTTGATTTAGTTTAATTTAGTCTTTTAATTTCTTCAATCTCAAACTTGATTGTCTAGATAATTGAAAACTGAAAATCGTTAGTATAATAGCTGTCCCTGTGGATCGACCCCTATTCTATACTACAATTGTAGGTTTATGCGCTTGTAAACCGACATTTTTAGTGTATTTAGGGCACATATTTTATTAGCTCTTGACACACGTCATGGACCATCACATTTTATTTTATATTCTTGTAGTACACATTGAATTGAACTTGCACACAAATTTTGGGCAGAAAATTCCAAGTCTAAAGCCTTCAAATAAATTCGTAAAGAAAATGGCAGCAGAAATTCCAGAACTGCCCCTTCTGATGAAATTGGATTAAAAGTACATTAAAAAGGCACCAAATAAAAAAGTGTTCAACATGAAAAATGTTTCCAAGAAACCTATCCAGATGTTTATAAAATAAAATTGGATTGTCGTTAACAAAACTTTTGAATGAAGGACTCCCCGGTACACTGCTGTACCAGTTTTTCTGGTACGGACAGTGGCTAAAAATTCTTGATTTCTCCCATATTTTGAATATAACACACTAAGATTGCGAGCATGTTTTGTATAATGTGAGGATATTTCTGACAAAGTTTCACATTTTCCTAGAATTTTTATGATTTTCTATAAATTTTACAAGTGATAAGCCTCGTGATTCCGGTAACTGCACATTTCAGACTGTGATACCACTTTCATCATTCAATTCCTCCTTTGTTTTGAATATGAACCATATATTAAGTCTTGTATATGTGATATAGGTACGTTGTATAATGTATTTAAGAAGTTTGGCCAAGAATTGGGTCCATTTGGTACTCGAAATTCAAATCGCAAAATCAATCTCAGAACTGTCATTGGTGCTAAAACCACCAAGCCGGGGTGGCGCCGCCCCCTGCTCCGGCCATCTCCGGCCCCATCGGACCCCACCGGTGAACTCCCCTCGCTGAGACGATGCCAGCGGTGTCTTCGGATCGTCGATCGGATGACGGATCGTCGGAAATCAATCATCGACGTCCAAGATGTTGCCACGTGTCCCCCTAGCGAAGCAGGGAAGTTTAAAAAGATTAGATGAAAGTTGACAACCCTCAGATCGAGATCCAATGGTCCAGGTCTATCCTCCCTTGTGTACCCGATTGCACTGGATCCGACCCCCACTTTGTGCGCAGCCCAAATAGAAGAAAGAAAGAAAAGAATAAGAAAATAAAAAAAAGAGCCTATGGCTGCAGCCCAAAAGAAAAAGGGAAGAATAAGAAAATGAACTCAAATTGGGCCTTAGTATAATAAAAGGGAAAATTCGGCCCAACACAAAAATGGGAAGAAAAGGAAAAAGGCCCAAGTCAATTTAATAAAGGGAAAATTGTCAAAATGCCATTGCAAAACTTGCGGTTTGTCAAAATGCCACTCCAAAATTTTGGGTTGCAAAATTGCCACTCCAGAATGAGTGGTCTTGTCAAAATGCCATTATACTTGAATTTATATGTTTTTTAATTAAAAATAATTACAATTTGTCATATGATCTTGAATGCACTTTTATATTTCCAGTTATACCCTTGATACCTTTCACATATGTATGCTGGACATTCCTAATGGAACCCTTTTATCTCCTTCCCCATTTCATTTGATTCTAATGAGACCCGTTATCTCCTTCCCCATTCCTAATGGAACCCATTATCTCCTTCCCCATTCCTAATGGAACCCATTATCTCCTTTCCCATTCGACCATTCCTAATGTAAACTGTTATCAGGCGCTAATACCAGTATCTGACCAGGCGAGACTCCACCCTCTTCACTCAGCCGAGACTCGGTCACCTGATGATGGCCTCGTCCTCTCAAGTTCAAGATGTCGCTTACTCCTCTCAATTGAATTTCCCTCCTCTCAATCGGCTTTCCCTCTCAATTCTCAAATCACTCGAGTTCGTCCACAATCTAGAATCCCAATAAATTCATAATCACTTGCCAAATTATCTTACAACAGTATCACAATAATAACAAAAGCATTCTAAAATGCTCTCAAAAAATTGCAATAAAATCACCCCAGTTAGTGTCGTAGCACTTTATTCCAATGAAAATGCTAAATATATATATATATATATATATATATATATATATATATTAATGTTGTGTACTTGTAAATACACCTTGTTGTGCACATGGAAAAAGAGAGGAGGGGTACGGGCAAAACTCCCTGCTCCGTTAATTTTAATTATAAAACTTGACTGACTCAGTCTCACGAGACTGAGCTCAGTTGGGTTTTATTTTGAGAAATAAGCTGGACGCTAGCGTCCAGCTGTGGGTTTTTTTTTTTTTTTTTTTTTTTTTTTTTTTTTTTTTTTTAATACAAACTCTAACTCATCCGAACAGGTTTCAAATGCAGACTTTAACTCACCCAGATGGGTTCCAACAAGGCTTAACGGCTCCCAGGCCTCTGCGCCTATCTATGGCCTATTCTGGTCTTTTGTTTTAGTCTGATTTATAACCTAATTTGGTATTTTGTTCTAGTTTGTACAAATTGTTCTTATTTACACAGTCTTTACTTTCAAGATTTGTTTGAAGTATGATATACTATAGCGGATTTTATACTTCACCTAATGAAGCACCACGTTCGTATATAGAACTCCACAATTTAAGTTCAACACCATTATAAACAACTTATAAAGCAATATCTTTGTTTTGGACAAACAATCAAACAATTCTAACAGTTTTAATATACCCTTTCCTAATCTACTAACTAGAATATCTTAAAAGTGGTTTAAGCTGCCATACCTATAATCTTCTCTTCTAAGAATTTTGAGAACCTCGCTCTGATACCAGTAAGAAAACGCCCGTTCTTAGGATCTCAACTCCAAAACTTCGTTGCTAAAAGATACTAGACTAGAAGTTTAAGAGGAAAGGAAGTTCTTATTAAGTAGAGGATATCTTACAAAGAGAGAGAAGTAAGACTTGCTGGAACTCAGCTGTGTCTTGCAACTCTGAGAAAACACACTTATATAGACTCAGGAATGGAATCTCAATTATCACACCGGGTGCTCATTGGGCCCCATCGTCATGTGAATAAAGGGATTTCCATAATCCTTTGTCTTCCACTCAGTTCACCTACTATCCAAAGTTAGGTGCACTGATTAAAGAAAAAGAGAGATAGTACAACCACTTCACCGAAAGTGGATTGCACTAACTCAAAAGCACACTACTGGCTAAAACAGATAGGCCAGAAATTTCAAAAAGAAAAGATGCTCATATAATTGAGCGAAAAAGCACACTACTGGCCAAAACAGATAGGCCAAAAGTTTGAAAAAGAAAAGATGCTCATATAATTGAGCGCACTCCACACAAAGCAAATAGTGGTTTTCCGTAGATCACCACCAGATTATTCATCACACTTAATTATTAGATAAGGTTGTGAAGGACAGTAGTTGGGTCCATCACGCTCCTTAATACCGTTCACCACCTGACAAATTGCGTAATTAAGTTGTCAAGGTCCTTCTCGATTTTCTTAATTTTTGGAATTTGTTCTTCAAGTAGTAAACAGGTATCACCCATCATGCAATCAACGTTTCTGTATGGACGTGCAGTCTCATACTCACGTTCAAGCATGGTCTTCAGTACATTGATTTGTGCAAAGGCCATCCTTGCTTGAAGTTCCTTGACTTCACGCATGACGCCTCTGTGGATAGCGGCATTTGTGAGTGATCCGCCATTGCGTTCTCTGGCGTAGTGTATGTCATGGATGTCTGCAGTTGTGTATAGGGGAATACTGTCTGAATACGAGTGCATAGAAGCATAGTGCTGGCGTCGTTCAGCATTCCAGTCTGAATTTCCTCTAGAACTGGCTCCAACATGGAAATAAACGCGGTTTGCTCTGGATTGAGACATCTTGTTGTGCAGTAGGTGGTCAGTCGGGATAGTGTATCTGCAAGGGTGTTGTGCCTTCCGTCAATATGCTCAAAATTGATATGCACACCTGTTCCTGTCACAAAATCAGTAAATTTAATCCACCTGACCCGAGAGGGTTTATTGTTAGCAGTTTTATTATAAAAGCTAATAATCGCTTGACAATCTGTCCTAAGCGTTATTTCACTTTTATCTAGATAGTGGATTTTCATGGCCGTTAAAGTTTCCATGCAGGCGTGAATCTCTGCATCTATCGTCGATTTTATGACTGGAAATTTGCCACTTGCGTATGCACACACTTTCTCGGTTGAGCGAGGATCCGCCTTCTTTGGCTTCCATTTGCAAACACCTCCCCAGCCTTCCATACATCCATCAGTTTCGAGGATAATATAGGCATTTTCCGGGGGAAACTCCAGGTCTGGAAGATTTTGAACCTCATTCTGGATTTGTCTAATTAGGTTAATATCAGACGGTTTCAGCCTCTTGTCACCATGGGGAGAGGTTTTAGAATACAAAGGGCCAAGTTTGGTACCCAGTTTTGGAATATACGCTCTTGCATAGTTGAGAATACCAAGAAAGGAGCGAAGCCCTTTCTTTTCTTTCAAAGACTCCATATCAAAGTTGATAATCTTCTTGATTATATGCTCTTGGAGTTTAATCTTTCCTCGATTAATAGTTGCACCAAGAAATTCCACCTCAGGTACAGCTATTTTGAACTTTGTGGGTGATAACACGAGTCCATTCTTCTCACAAATAGAAAGCATTACCTCCAAATGCTTTGCGTGTTCTTCCTCTGTTTGTGAGAAAACTAAAATGTCATCTATGTAGACTGCTATGAATGCTTCTGTTCCTCTGAAGCAGTCGTCCATTTTTCTTTGGAATATGGCAGGTGCATTTTTTAGTCCGAATGGCATGACTAACCACTCATATAATCCTCCAGGGACTATGAAAGCGGTCCATGGTACAGATGCCGGATCCATAGCGACTTGATGAAAGCCGCTCTTCAGATCAAATTTCGAAAAGATCTTGCTGTTACTGATCTTTTTCAAAATTGTATTGATACCTGGCAGAGAGTATTGGTCTTTGTAGGTGTTGTCATTGAGGGTTCTGTAGTTGAGAACCATCCTCTCCTTGCCTTTTATCTCTTTCCCGGTTTTTGGATCAATTGAAGTCCCGGAATTGACCATGAACGCCATTGTTCGGTGTCTGCTTGTGCTTGGCCTGATTACACCGATTTCAAGTAAAGCTTTAACATGGCGGTCAAATTGTTCCTTCATAGCCGGAGTCACGTGTTTGAGTGGTTTATCTTCAATTGTAAGGTCTAGGTTGATGATCTCCAGTTTACAAACAACCTTGTTTTTGGCCCAATGCTGAAGTGGGTTGCTCCCGATATAGCATTGTTCTTTTAGGCGGGCTAATAGTGGACCGAACCTTTTCTCAAAATTTTTGTTGGTAATTGGGTTTTGGTAAAAGACAGCTTCTTGGATTAGTCGGTATTTATGCTCTTCTAGATCCAATTCTTGTATAGCAGCAGGAACTGCTATTGTTTCTGTTGTAGTATGGATCTCTGTTACATTCTTGTAGAATGTAAGCACCTTGCCTTCAATTCTTAATCCTCCTGCCATTGATCTTATGAAATTACACCCAAGGAGCATCTGTATCCCTTCACGCATGCCCATTGGAAAGCAATAGGTGAAAGGAATACGGAACTTGTTTTCTCCGATCACGAGTTGTCCTTGCTTAAGTTTTGTATTGACAACTTGTCGTGAATTTACTCCTGTGATTTGGACTGGGTATAATGTTTTCTCTTGTGCCTCATTTGGGATGGCGGTTTGACAGATGCAGCAAGTTGATGCACCAGTATCGAGGATTGCTCGGATATCAAATCTCTTGACTCCAGGAATTTCAATGGATACTATCAGGTTATACAGCCTATTATCAATCTTTTTGTGCTGTCTAGGCTGTTGAACTTGTGTTAGAACCTCTGCTTTGTATGCTGCATAGTCAATGAAGACTACAAGTGCAGCTTCACCATCTTCATCATCTTCCTCCATTATTGGTTCTTCTGGATTGGTTACTTTCTCCTTTCCTTTATCAGAGATTGCCAGTTCTCTGAATTCTTCTGCCAATTCTTCTTCAAGGATTTTTATCTGGTTTTCTTGTAGAGGTTCTGGTTTTGCCAATTCTTCTTCGGAAGTTTGTATCTGGGTTTCTTGTAGAAGTTTTCGCAATCGTTCATTTTCAGCTTCTAAGAACTCAACATATTTTATGAGTTCTTTTATAAGAGTATCTTTATTGGAGTATTGTCTGGGCTCAAGTTGAGTCTTTGGTTGTATTTCTTTTCCCAGATAGAATGGTGAGCACATGGCACAGGCTAGAAGTTTGCAATCTTCACAGCCTATCCTGTAGTTTTTGTTTGTTTCAATTTTGCAAAAACTACAGTTACCATCGATTCGGACTTCAGTGCTGAATTGGTGTTGGCACTGTTCTTGCTTCTCAGGAAGCTGAACTTTACTTCTCCATCCGTAATACTCAATTTGCAGCATCATAGCGCCTTCCCAAGGAATTTCTTCAATTGCAGCTCGCACATGGACCTCCGTGTTGCCAGCTTCTCCTTCTGAGAGGCTGCATATGGCATCACTGTCGGGTTCATTTAGATCAACTGACACTACATCTATGTCATCTGGTAGGTCCAGATTATCCAACACCGCTGCTCTTGCGATATTTCCTCTATTCCTCTTGCATTCTCGTGCAAAATGACCTTCTTCTCCGCATATAAAACACTTGCATTTGCGGACTCGGTCAGCATGTTTTCGCTTGAACACTCGCACATGTGAGTCATGTGGCTTTCCTTTGTAGGTCTTGGCTTTTCTAAGACCATACTTCTTTCGGCTGTTATGGTATTCTCCTGGTATTGGTATACGGCTGCATATAGTTAGGTCTTTAAGGCTGTGTTGCATTGCCGCCTTCTTACACATCTCTGCCAAATACTGGTAAGAGAAGTGTATTCTAGGCATGACACCAATTGTATTACCAGGAAATTTTCTCTGGAATGCCTCTTCAAGTTCATTGCCAATAAGGGAGGCCATTTTTCTGAAAAACTTGGCTGAGAGTTCTTCATTTACGTACATCCTCCCAGATTTTGCTGCTAGAACTTTGTAATCATTCATGTAAGAGAAGAGATCTCTCACATTGTTACAGCTCAATCTTTCAAGATCATGATATGCACGATCTTGTTCATCTGTTGTTCCTTGGTAGGGATCCTCCAATAGCATTACTCTTCGGATTTGTGATATAACATTTTGGGGATCATCGGCAATGTTTGTAAGTATAGCGTATTGTTCTTTGAACGCCATTCGCCATTGGATCCAAATCTTCTTTTCAGTTTCACCAAGGAGGTTCTCAATGAACATCATCTTGGCCTTGTTGTCATCAAAGGTTCTTTCACTCAAGAGATTTAGAGTGATTGATTCCCATCTTGATATGGTATCATTATAGAGACCAATATCTTCGGGTAATACCAGTAAAGCGCCTTGTTGTTGCATTGCTGCTGGTAAATTCCACATTTCATTATGGTGATGACCAACTCCTCCTGGTAAACTCAAGTTCTTGGGTCTTTGCCAACTTAATACGGGTTGCTGAGAGGTTGAGGCTTCGCCATGTTTAGCTTCGAGCCTAGCTGGTGTATAGGACACTTGTCCCATAAGAGGCTCTGGGGGTGGATGATAAACACCAGATGTTGCACTAGAAAAAGCTCTTTCTTGTAAAAATTGTTTCAGTTTTGGGTATTCTGTTTCTTCCTCTTCTTGATCATGCATCATGAAAACAGTTTCGGTTTGTTTTTGTTCTTTCCCACCACCTTCCACAGAAAATGGATTGATAAAATCCATTTCAGCTTCTGCTTCATTATAACTATCCCAAATAGGACAGTCATCTTTTGGACCTTCTATCAGCTGCGCGGTGACAGATAGGGCTCCCCAGAAAATGTCATCTTCTGTTTCATCCTCATTGTCAGATTCTTCTTCTGCATCATAGCAAAGGACCATTGCTATGATTTCTTCTTCTAATTGTTCTTCATCAAATTCACCCCTTGATTGTTCTTGAGGTGGCGGCGTTGCACTATAGTTTGTAAATCTGAGCAGTAATGAACCATCGGTTCGCATTTGTGTCACTGCTCTTTGAGGATGTTGAGTTTCAGGCTGCTGCATTGGTCGGAGTACCCACTGCCTTCCTCTTAATTCTGCAGTGGTATGCCTTTGTCCTGGGATAGCTTGAACTCCATGACTTGTGAGATAATCAGATACATTGTTGATATTGTATCTAAATCCCGTGAAGTTAGTGTTTGAAAGCCTCCCAATGAGTGATCTCGTTAGCAGTAAGTTGCTTTCGCCAGCTCGCCATGTGTCATATCCATGAGTTTGAATCACCAGTTGGATATGATTATAGAAATCCCTTATGGATAGCATCATATTTGGGGCAATATAGGCCAATTGAGACCCATGAGTTAGATCCATTTCCATAGTACCAATTATGGATCTATCATCAGACCATCTCGTGTCTTGGATGACTACAAGGGCATTGACCCCTGCAGCTACTCTGTGGAGAGTAAAGAGACGGATCATGATCAGGCCCATGTGGAGGTGTTGTAGGCCTTCTCTTTGCAGTCTCTCAAATCCTTGTTGTGTAATGAATGGTAATCCCAGTTGCTGGTTGTCTACAACTGAAATTCTCTGGTCTGAATAGTGCTGATAAACCTGATGCTGGGTTTGGAAAAGACTTCCTGCTTGGTAAAGTACTTCAGCAGGAACATTTTGTGCTCTTCTGAATTGTGACAGGTTGAGCTCTGCATCTGGGTTCATTTGAGACTCGAGTGTTCTTTGATACCCTCGTTGTCTCCTGGGCATCACACGGCTTAATGAGTGTCGCGCTCGCTGTCCAAGTCTGTAGCCTCTTATTTGATCTTCTACTGTGGGGGTTTGTTCACGGTTTTGATTCTGTTGGTCTCGGTTGCTTATAGATGGTCGAGCCGCCATCTCTGTTCGGGTTTGAGTTCTGCTCATTTTGATGCTTTTTGCTTTTCTTCTTCAAAGATCTTTTGTGGATCCTTAAAGACGTAGAAAGGTGCAGGCTTTGGTTTTGGCTTTCGAATTGGTTCTCCGAGATTGAGTTTTTGGAGATTCTTCTCCAGATCTTCAATGGTTTTTACGGAGATATCAGAAGACGTCCCGGCTGATTTCTCAGCTACGACCTTCTTAATATCTTTGACTGTCTCCAAACAGTCGTCGAGGTTTTCGCTTATCTTGACCAGCAGTTGAATAATTGTGTTGTTCTGTTTAATCAGGGCTGCAGTGGCCTTTTGGTTGACCTCTGTTGGTTTGACAAAGCCTTCAGGGGGTCCTTCAATAGATTCGGTTGCCTTTAACGCGTCTTTGTAGATTTCAGTTCTCTTGGTGTTTAACCAGTCGCTCATACGTAATTTTTTTTTAATTTGCAAAAGGAGGAAAAGATTTCAGTATATTGGCAGATTAAGATATCCTAGTTCAGTATTTAAGAAATGAATGTATTAATTCTGTATAGAATTGTTTAACTGTTTGTGACATAACTTAGAGTTTCAGCTTATTTTAGTTGTTTACCGCTACACAAATGCTATAAATCTCTTGCCACAGCAAATTATGAGGTTGGGGCTTAAAATTGAAAATTCCATACACATGGGCTTATGATCGTTGAATTATTATCAAAAGGCTTAAATATGAAAAATGCCGCTCCCTGCTGCTTTCCCTGGCTTGGCTCCGATAACACAATTCCAGGAGGGCAAGAGGTTATTTAAGATAGCAATCATCCAAAACAATAGCGACCGGCGGGAAATCACAAAATTGGCACAGGCGATACATATTTCTAGGTTACTTCAATCAAAACATCTTATATTTTTAATAAATCCGTCAGATTTATAAGGGCATTATGGTCCCTAAAAAAGATTTAATTGATTTTCAATATTAAATATGGTATAATGGCATTTTGGCAAAACCACTCATTTTGGAGTGGCAATTTTACAACCCAAAATTTTGGAGTGGCATTTTGACAAACCGCAAGCTTTGCAATGGCATTTTGACAATTTTCCCTTTAATAAATTGTTTCATGACTTCAAGACTAAAATGAACATTTCACAAACCATTTAAAGTCCAAATTTCACAAAATCTGTTTCAAAAGTTTCTAAATTTAAAATAGGATTTTATGAAATACAAAAATCAAATTTTCAAAATTTAAAAGTTTGAATTTAAATTTAAAACAAAAATAGACATCATTTGACTCCTCTTTTATAAATTGTTTTATTGCATGAAAAATCTTTCAAAACACCACTTCATGCAATGAAATGAATTTTAAATTAATTCAGGTCCAAGCTATACCCAAAAGTCTGTTGTACTTGATTCATGTCTTTAGTAGGCCAAGTCAAGACTCGACGTCAAATACCAAAGTTCAAATACCAAAACCTCAAATGCGGGCTCCAGGACCCAAATGCCAAAGACTCAAATCCAAAGCCCAAATATCAAAACTCAAATCCAAAAGCTCAAATCCAAGTCCCAAAATCAAAAACTCAAATCCCAAACTCCAAGTATCAAATACCCAAACTCAAAACTCAAGCACCATGAACTCAAATCCAAATCCAAATACCAATCACCAAACCCCAAAAACAAAGACTCAAGACTCAAACACCAAAACCCAATACAAGAACCCCAAATACCAAAAGCTCGAACCTAAATCCCAAAGTCCAAGACTCAAATCCCAAACTCCAAACACTAAAATTCATACACGAGACCCACATACCAGAACTCAAATACCCAAAACCCAACTCCAAAGTCCAAATACCAAAAATTCAAATCCAAAATTAAAGTACCAAGAAAACCTCAAATCCAAATCCCAAAATCCAAGACTCAGACACAAAACCAAAGTACCGGAAGCTCAAGTCCGAATCCAAGTCCCAAAATCCAAAGACTCAAATCCAAACTCCAAACCCCAAAATCCAAAGACCCAAACAACAAAAGTCCAAATCCAAATCCCAGAATCCAAGACTCAAATCCCAAACTCCAAGCACCAAAACTCATACACAAAACCCAAATACCAGAAGTTCAATCCCGAATTCCCACGACTCCAGTCAAAACCCGATTGGCTTGGCCTAATTAGACTGAATCAAGCAAACTCAAGTTTCAAAAGTGTGACATCGAAGTCAATCAAATCAAGCGTGACACAGAAGTCAACCAAATCAAGCGTGACATCGAAGTCAATTAAATCAATCGCGACCCAGAAGCCAACCAAATCAAACATGACATTGAAGTCAACTCAAATCAAATGTTGAAATCAAACCCAAATCAAGCGTGACATAGAAGTCAATCAAACCGTGACATGGAAGTCAAACCCAAATCAATCGTGACATTGAAGTAAACCCAAATCAAGCGTGACATTGTAGTCAACCCAAATCAAACGTGACATTGAAGTCAACCCAAATCAAGCGTGACATTGAAGTCAACCAAACGTGACATTGAAGTCAACCAAATCGTGACATAGAAGTCAACCAAATCCAAACCTGGGTCATAGGCTGGCATAGCGCTTCATGTCTATGGCTTGGAAGATTGAGGAATGCACCAAGAGGGCCAAATCCTCTCTGCTCCCGATATCCGTTCTCGGACTGTGGATTGGCATAGCTCATCATATTCACAGTTTGGAACCCAATCGTGGCATAGCACATCATATTCCCGATATCCGTTCTCGGACACATTGCTGCCCTTCTGTCTTCAAATTGAGGGTTTAAACCCTTGAGAAACTGAATCACACGCCTGCATTCCAAGTACTGTTTTCCAAGTACAACATCATCAACACATTTGAGAGACGATGGATCATAATGATCCATGTCTGCCCACCAACTGAGCAACTATGCTGCATATTGAAGGACTATTTTCTCTCCCTGTTTGGTAGCACCAATCTTCTCCTCAGTCTCCATCATCATCATGACACTCCCCGCACCCGAATACATTTCCGTCAATGCTTTCCAAACATCCGTAGCATTTGAGATTGACTCAATCATCTTAGCAACAAATGGAGAAACATAATCCAATATCCAAGAGACCACAAATGAGTTAGTGGCTCTCCAATTCTGCCAATCAACACCAGTCTTATCTTCAGGCTCAACATTCGCCTCCAACACACCCTTCTCAAGTCCTCTTTTCTGTAGGTTTAGTATTGCCCGCCGGGACCAACTTAAATAGTTTGTAGTCCCTTCAAGTTTGATATCATTAGGTGGCAACTTAATTCTTTGTATCTGCTCTGATCGGAGTACCACCATACTACTCGATAAGGCAACATTCTGAAACATCTTAGCCACTCCTTCCAGAATTTCCTTCAACTGCTCCGAAGTTACAGGAGTCCCCATTCTGTAACCGAGCAAATCAAGCAAATACTAACATAGCTACCCCAAATAAAACCAAGCAGATACTACAACAACACAACTACAGTACCACCCTTATGAATCAAAGAGAACCTACATCCAACAAGTTGCCCATGCCCATACTACATCAAACAGATACCCAATTCACAACACAACTACCGTCTCCTCCCCTTTTCCTTTTTCCTTCTTTTTTTTTTTTTAAGGTCATGACCACGGACAGGGAAAAAAATTAAAATGGGGAAAGCTTCAAACCAAGATCGATCTGGTTTGATCGATCACAGATCGAGTACCAAAACGGAAGAAAAAGAAGGAGCAACACCAGATTCCAGCAGCCACATGACTCGTCAGACTTGTCGGAGCCGCGCCAGAGCAGCAGCGGCGAGGCGAGCGGTGGACGGAGCAGCGGCAGGCGACGAGACGAGTCGCAGCGGGCTTTTGTCGTCGTCAGCGGCGAGCTAGGGTTAGCTCTGATACTATGTGGTTTTAAGAGAGGAATTTTATAAAATGGCAAAAATCACTCTCCTGTGCAGGTGGTGTCTCACATACGTACTATAGTAATCTTACACTTTAGTCCTTTATATTCTCTAATATTACTAACTTACACAAAATACCCTATACTCATTCTAATAACATTCAACAAAAGATATAAGAGAACATATATTCTAACCTTTGAAAATTGAGATAGTGTCAGAAAACATTCTTTAAAAATCGAGTGTAACCTGTAATTTCTGTGAATATATATAGCTCCCAGATCAAACTAATTATTGTTTGACAAATCTCAATAATTTTGTTCTTCCGAGTGAGCATGCATTGGTGTGTATTTCAAGTGGCAAAAACTAATTGAGTAGTGTTCCCGAATCCAAACAAACATCTGTAAAGGCATATATATAGAAATAAAATCAGCACTTAATTGGGTTCAAAAGTTTTGATGCATATGATATAGAATTTGTCGGGCCAACAAACCGATAACGTTTTTCTTTTTTTCCAGCAACCAAGTCTGATCAGTGATCTCAGCCTCCAACAATGTGGTACTGGTACCCCCACTCATGGAATGGTGGAGAGATTTTTGTAACATTCATCAACTGCCTTTTTCATTATCCAATGATGAAAGTTGACAGAGGTGTCTTAATTTACAGCTTGATCAGCTAGCATATATATAATCTTCTGTGGAATTAGGTATATAGATAGCTTAGTTTAATATGAACAATTTGACACTACAGCCCGGAAGAAGGTGTCTTTACAGCTCTGATATATTAATTTAAGACTTCCAACAATTGTTCAAATGTGGGCACCCAACTAAATTAACGAAGGTTGAAATCTTGATATATATAGGCATATTGCAAACATTCTTTTATTTGTTTATTAAATATAAAGGTCCATTCTTTTCCTATAGATTTGTTTTCTTATAGTTCATACAGGAATATTAGTTCGGCTACCACTAGCAAGAAAAAGTTAAGGATATATATATGTATCGTAATTAGGAAGGGATCACTGAAGAATGTTATATATTTAATAAGTACAGACTACAGAATGCTGTCTGCCATCTCAACAAAGGAAAAGGGAGTGACAATGGATACACTCTTCACAAGACTTGAAGAGGCTTCACATGCCGGAGATGTGAATTCACTGAGAGAGCTTCTGAAAAAGGATAAGCTCTTGCTGGAGAGAGTGATCGCAAGTACGTCAGTGAGAGATAACCCCCTGCATATTGCGGCGATTCTTGGACATGCGTCTTTTGCTCATGAGCTTATACGCCGCAAGCTGGAGCTTGCTAAGGAGCTCAATGCGCAGGGCTTGTCACCTCTGCATTTGGCTGCTGCTCACGGTCATATCGTGGTAGTCAAGGAATTGCTCAAGGTAATTCCATCAGTTAATGAGAAGATTACTACGATAACCTTACTTTACTAAAAACTAATTAGTAGACATTGAACAGTGTGTTTTGTCAAAAAATTGTAATTAGCAAAAAACTAAAAATTGAATGTTCATTTTCTGATGCAGGCTGATTTCAATCTTTGTTTATTGAGAGAGAATCTGGAAGGGTTACTGCCAATTCATGTTGCTATAATGAAAGGACGGGCAGCTATCGTCAAAGTGTTAATTGAATCCTGTGAGGAGGCAATTCATGTGCCTACATATGGTGGAGATACCATACTTCATTTGGCTGTCAAATATAATTCCTTCGTCACAGTTGAGTTCTTGATTGACTGGTTGCGTGACCTTAATGCGAAGGACAACAAAGGAAACACTGCTTTGCATCTTGCCATGGCAAGCAAGCAACAACCGGTATGCCATATATAATTATCTTCCTCATGTAATTAATTAAAAGGGGGTTGCTTGTATATATTTATCTCTAATAATTAACTTTCAATCTGTTCATGCACCAATAATACTAACTGCACTTGATTTGAATTATGGTTAGGTCACCAAATTTTTGCTAGGCAAGGCAAAAATTGATGTGAACTCCATGAATTTGAAGTTCTCAACTCCACTGGATGTTCTATTGGAATCAAGGCCAGAATTTGGAGATCTTGTCCTTGGCGAGATGATCCGAGCATCTGGCGGAAAGACAGCAGCTGAAGTTTTGTCCGATTCAGAACGTGTGCTCCGTGATTTTTCCACAGGCGGCAATTCAAACCCGACAGCACCTCCAAGAACATCATTGCAGCAACCCCGTTGTTCGGTAATTACAAAGTACGACCCAGAAGAAGCAACACCGGAGTCACGAGAGGAGAAGAAGGAAAAGAAAATGTACCATTCAGATATTCTATTGTTGGTGGCGACGTTGGTGGCGACTGTGACTTTTCAAGCAGCATTGAATCCTCCAGGAGGCGTTCAACCTGATGATGATGCGCACCGTAAGAATGGAAGTGCAGGTCAAGCTGTCCTTGGAGAGTATCTGTCTCTATTTATTGTACTCGATATGTTCGCTCTATTTTCATCTGTTAGTGTCATTTTGCTTTTCCTATGTGTGGTTCCTCGGAAGAGAAAACTCATTATCAAGTTACTAGCATGGGTAGTCTGGGTTGCTGCTTTTTCAATGGGAGTGGCATTCACTGTTGGTATAGCCAAAATTTATGATTATAATGGTATAGCCAAAATTTATGGTTATAATGACTACAGCTCAACTGTCGCGGCAGATACATTGCTTAGCAGGTGGTTTTTTGTCTTCAGACTTGGTATCTCGTGAGTCTTACTTCGGTTACTGCTTTTCATGCTGAGCAAAAGTGGGTTATGGGACCTATTTTTGCCAAAGTACGTCAAGCTAAAGGCCAAATTCTCCTTGACATGGAAATGATTCAACGATAGAACGAAAAATCATTGGTTGACCAAGTTATTTTGGTTGCTTAAAAGTGTAGGTTGGACTTTATCCATCATCTGTGTTTTAGGGGGCATTGGCCTTCTCTGGGTTTCATACAAGTGGACAGAGCTGTAGTTGTTGAACTAAAAGAATTATACTTTGCTCATTCAATTTCAATGTTTCTATATGTATTTGGTAATATAGGATTAGAATGTCAAACATGGTCCTTTGATCCATAGAAGATCAAAAGTTCATGTGCTGTTTAAAGATATGGTGAACTTTGTAAGTCTAGAATTGCAGTTTTCTGTGGGAAGTTTCTGACTGATATTTAGGTTATATATATGTTCAATTGTGTAAAATGTTAGTTGTCATGTAATATAGTAGTAATAAAAGAATGATGAAATTAAGTTTGTTAGCTACTCCTCTGTTTTCTTCCTCATATGAACTAAAATCATAATTTTTGTTTCACATAGGCTTGCACTTGGGTTTAATGCACGGGACATAAAACTTGAAGTTTGAATTATCAAATTTCTTGTTCTGTTTTTCTTCTGAAACAAAATAAAGGCTTCCAATTATTTAAGCAAACCAAAAATTTTAATTTTCATTTGGGCTTGGTCATGAGTCAGAGAAGCATCATGGGTTTATCCTTCAGTTAGCCCATTTCATAATTACTCTTATTTTTTTAACAAAAAGAAAGTCCAAGTCAAGTTTGGCACCAAAACTCAAACAAATAATGTCTTGGGTACACAAACGTATCTTTAGTTTAATTAATTTTAGCTATAGAATACTTACTCATCTAATCATCTAAAAGAAAATATATTTCTTCCCAGTACTCTATCCCTCTTATTATCCTCTAGCCTCTTTTCCATAACAATTTTTCTAACAATTTCTTCCTTTCTCTCTTCCTCTCTACCACCTCCCCCCTTTTTCGTTGCTATCGTCTCTGATGCCTATCCCTCTACCAGCGTGTCAACTACTGCCATGGCCACCAATAACCTTAACTCCTTACCTATTCCATCTCCCTCGAACTTTTGTCGCTTCCTCTCAACTCCGATGTGAATTCTTAGGTTTTTCCTTTGGAAAAGCATGGTGAAAGATGTGAATTTTAGATTTTTTTTTCTTTTTCTTTGTTCTTTTTTTGTTTGTAAACGTTCATGGGGCCATTTTGTAAATTTATAGTTCCACGTTTCCAGCTAGAACATGTGAAATGTTCAAGACTCAAGTAATCAATATTCAGCCCAACTCTTTTAGACTTAATAGACCAAAGTACTAAATTAAGTAGTTGATGTTGAGTTCAGCTGTGGCCGTGAGGTAAAAAACCGCTTTTATTTAGGGAGATTTATATATTTACCACGCAAAATATGGAAATGAGAAAAATACCACCACAAACTAGTGTATTTCATAAATTTTTCACTTTTTGTGTATAGATATGAATTTTCCCTATCAAAAGTTCAAAGCATAACAAAAGTTTTTACTGACCGAAATACCCATCTCAAATATGACCCGCTCGAAAAACCCGCCCAATCCGACCTAGATTTTTCGTGTCTGGTCAAATTTTGCCAACTCTATTCCCAGGTTTCGTGTCGTTCGGGTTCGGGCCACCAGGTTCTCGGGTCATCTTGGATTTTGCATCGTTCGGGTCCGGATCAGTTTGACTTTCCCTGAAATGCCGGTCGAGGTCAGTCAGATTTGAGATGAGTATTTCGGTCAGTAAGAAATTTTGTTGTGTTTTGATAGGGAAAATTCATATCTATACACAAAAGTGGCAAATTTATGAATTACACTAGTTTGGGATGACATTTTTCTAAACCCAAACTTTACGGTGACATTTTTCTCATTTCCATATTTTGGGTGGCAAATATATAAATGTCCCTTTTGTTTATTATCTTACCATAGCGTGAGCATAACCGCACCTTCAAAAATATATTAAATCACTTTCAAATTTTAATTTATAAGGCTCAATAAATTTTTTATATCAAAATTTTACGAAATACAAAACTTTTCTATTTTTAGCACTTTTAAAGATCTTAAAAACTTAAACAAATACTTAAAAATTTCAAAAAGAGAAATGTTTTGTATCCTATAACATTTTGATATAAAGAATTTATTGAGCTATATAAATCGAAATTTGGAGGTAATTTGATATATTTTTAAAGGTGCACTGTAAGGCCACGTGAGCTTAAGCTTACAATATCTTTACTCTTATTGTATCGCTCCCTTGACTATATAGGCTGGCATTTTTTGCACAAATGACAAAATATTATCCTTATTCAACTCAGCCTTTTTCTATTTGTATAATAAATAATAGAAAAATAAAAGGTCTTTTAGCAATTGAATATATATATTTTTTTTCTATATTAAATTTCAGCACTCTACAGAAACTACATATTGATTGTTTTGATCAGTTGAACATGTTTTTCCTTCTATCAAATTTCATTTTTGCTACCATTTCATAAACTAATTAATTCCGAATGTGCCAATTAAATGATAGGATTTCATCCTTCTTTCCTTCTTCTTTTTTCTCAAATTATGAAAGTTCGGACGGTTCATGTACAAAACATTGACCACACTGCAGATACTTCAACTAATACACTTATACACAGGTGAAGACTTTATGCTCAGGATGAATCATGGGCGATTATCATCACTTGAGCTAAGGCAGGATGCTGTAAATAATGATTACATCTCAAAGTTTGGATATCCAAAGTATTAAGTACCCCATGCACCTCGTAACCAAATCTCAGAGACATGTCGAGCTCGAGAAGGATGAATTGAGCAAGAGTGATCAAAAACACCTCGAAAACTGAAGGACCGAGATGAAGCAGCCGATGGACAACGTCTAACAGCAGTTAAATATGTCAAAGGATGTTCAGTGGGAGCTCCGGCGGCACATGTATTCAGAGTAGCTGTGGCCTGTAACGCCGCTTGGGACTAGATTTCTACAGGTTTCTTGTAGATGCATTTATGTATGACACTGGTATAAATAGAGAGAGTGAAGAAAAGAAACAAGGCAGAGAACATATTCTAACCTTTATTAATTGAGATAATGTCAGAAAACATTCTTTGAAAGTCTTAGTATAACCTGTAATTTCTGTGAATATCGCTCCCAGATCATACTAATTGTCTGATAAATCTCCATATATAATTAAGTTCGTCCAAGTGAACATTTGGGTGTATTTCGAGTGGCAAAGCACGAATTAAGTAGTATTCCCAAATCTCAACAAACATCTAAAAAGAAATGGAAAAAAAAAAAATCAGCACCTGATTCAAAAACTTTTAAAAAAAAATTGGTGTATATGTGCATATATATGAGCATATGATATTGAATTTTTTGAGCCAACAAACCGATAATGTTTTCCCTTTCTCCAGCAACTTTGATCTCAGACTCCAACAATGGTACCCTCACTAATTATAAAATGGTGAAGCAATCAACTTTTGTAATATTCATCAGCAGCTTTCCATTATCCAATGATACAAGTCGACAAAGGAGGTCTCTTTACAGCTTCATCCCCATATTATCTTCGATCTACATAGAGATTAGTTAGGTAGGTAGTTTAGTTTAATATGAACGGGTTGAAACCTACAGCACGAAAGGAGGTGTCTTTGCACCTTTAATATATATATATATATATATATATATTAATTAAAGACTTCCAACGATTGATCAAACCGATATTTTTGATATTAATTAAAATAAAAATCATAATTAAATAAATAAGCACCCGATATTAGTATTTCCGGAAATAGGCTGGTCTGTGTTTGATACACCGGCCCCAAACACGTTGTTCGAAAAAGTCACAGAATTTCAAAAAAAAAGATTATTTGATTATTTTTTTTGGGCCGGCATTTCTTTCACGGACCCAAAGACTGGGTCCGTGTTCACTTTACCGGCCCAGTCTTTGGGTCCGTGAAAGGAACGCCGGCCCTAAAAAAGAGTCTTTTTTTTGTAATCCCGTGACTGTTATTGGATACCGTGTTTGGGGCCGGTATACCAAACACAGACCAACCTATATCTCAAAATTTCAATCACGGGTGCCTTTTTATTTAATTATGATTTTTATTTTAATTATATTAAAAATATCGGTTGATCAAACGTGCACACCCAACTAAATGAAGATTGAAAGCTTGATTCGCACATTATAAAATTTTTTTTTTTTTTCATATTAAATATAAAGGTCCTTTCTTTAATTTACTATAGTAGTTTCACACAGGAATATTAGTTTGGCACTTTGGCTAGCAAGAAAAAGTGAAGTTCTTACTTCTTAGTTCTTAGTTTCTACTTACTATATATTGAGTACTGTTTGCCATTTCAACAGAGGAAAAGAGAGTGACACAATGGATACACTCTTTACAAGACTTGAAGAGGCTTCTCAAGCCGGAGATGTGAATTCACTGAGAGAACTCCTGAAAAAAGATAAACTCTTCCTGGAGAGAGTGATCACGAGTACGTCAGTGAGAGATAACCCCTTGCATATTGCAGCAATTCTTGGACATGCTGCTTTTGCTCATGAGCTTATCAACCGCAAGATGGAGCTTGCTAAGGAACTCAATGCGCAGGGCATGTCACCTCTGCATTTGGCTGCTGCACACGGTCATGTCGCTGTAGTCATGGAATTGCTCAAGGTAATTCCATCAGTTAATGACAACATTACTACGATAATCTTACTTTACTAAAAACTAATTAGTAGACATTGAATTAGTGTCCTTTTGTCAAAAAATTGTAATTAGTAAAAATTGAATGTTCATTTTCTGACGCAGGCTGACTTCAATCTTTGTTTATTGAGAGAGAATCAGGAAGGGTTACTGCCACTTCATATTGCTGTTATAAAAGGTAGGGTAGCTATCATCAAAGTGTTAGTTGAAGCTTGTGAGGGGGCAATTCATGAGCATACAAATTGTGGAGATACCATGCTTCATTTGGCTGTCAAGTATAATTCCTTTGACACGGTTGCGTTCTTGGTTGACCGGGTGCGTGACCTTAATGCGAGGGACAACAAAGGAAACAGTGTTTTGCATCTTGCCATGGCAAGCAAGCAGCAATCGGTATGCCATAACGTTCTTCCTGATTTAATTAATTAAAAGGGGGTTGTTTGTATATATTCATCTCTAATAATTAATTTTCTCGTCATGAACTTCAAATATTAATTGCACATTGATTTGAATCATGGTCAGGCAATTAAATTTTTGTTGAGCAAACCAACAATTGATGTGAACTCTATGAATTTGAAGTTCTCAACTCCACTCGATATTCTATTGGAATCACGGCCACAATTTGGAGATCTTGTCCTTGGCGAGATGATCCGAGCAGCTGGTGGAAAGACAGCAGCTGAAATTTTGTCTGATTCAGAACATGTCCTCCATGATTGTTCCACAAGCGGCAATTCAATCCCGACAGCACCTCCAAGGAAATCACTGCAGCAACCCCATTGTTCGGCAATTGCAAAGTATGAACCAGAAGAAGCACCACCGAAGTCACGAAAGGAGAAGCAGGAAAAGAAAATGTACCGTTCGGATGTTCTATTGTTGGTGGCAACGTTGGTGGCGACTGTGACTTTCCAAGGGGCATTGAATCCTCCAGGAGGATTTCTACCTGATGATGATAAGCATCGTAATACTGCAGGTGAAGCTGTCCTTGGAGAGTATTTGTCTCTATTTCTTGTACTTGATATGTTCGCTCTATTTTCATCTGTTAGTGTCATTTTGCTTTTCCTATGCGTAGTCCCTCGGAAGAGAAAAATTATTATGAAGTTACTGGTATGGGTGGTCTGGGTTGCTGCTTTTTCAATGGGAATGGCATTCACCGCTGGTATATACCTGATTTATGATTTTGATGACTACATCTCTAGTAAGTCGGCAGATATGTTGGCTAGCGGGTGGTTTGCAGTCTTGAGGCTCGGTATCTCCTGGGTCTTACTCAGGTTACTATTTTTTATGCTGAGCAAAAGTGGGTTATGGCAGCTACTTTTGCCAAAGTTTGCTAAGCTAAAGGCTTGGTTCTCCTCGACATGGAAACGGTTCAATGGTAGAACAAAAAATAATTGGTCGACCAAGTTATTTCGGTTTCTTAAAAGTGTAGCTTGGATTTTATCCATCGTCTGTGTTCTAGGAGGAATTGGCCTTGTATGGGGATCATACAAATGGATTATGAAGTAGACTGTACGTAGTCATTGAGTTGAAAGAATATACTTTGCTCACTGAATTCAATGTACTGCATATATCTGGTTAATACCGCGATTAGAATGCCGATGATGGTCCTTCGATCCATGGTGTACCTGAAGTTCATGCTCTGTTTGAAGATGGTTAACTTTGTAAGTCTAGAATTGCAATTATCTGTGGGAAGTTTCTAACTGATATTTAGGTTATATATATTATCAATTGTGGAAATAGGTATCATGTAATATAATAATAAAACTATAAAAGAATGATGAAATTAAGTTTGTCAGCTACTCTGTTTTCATCCTCATATTAATTAAAATCATGATTATTGTTTCATCCTAGGCATTCTTTCGTTATCGGTAGACCTGTCAAACGGACGAAACGATCACGCAAATACCTTGTTGCGTCTTCCGTTGCGCTTATAAGATGCAGGTAAAATTGTTTGCGCCTTGCGTTGCGTCAAGTACACGAAACCAAAATTCGTTGCGTCTACTGTTGCGTTTTTTTTAACGAAACGAAATGCAATTGCATTCAAAGACGCAAATTTATGTACAGTTTTTTAAATGGTTGCCTAAACTTGCATATTAATACATGATATAACATAAAACACCAATAAAACACCCTCCAACAGTCAAGTTACACTAATTTTTTCAAACCTCCATATATTTTTCACACTATATAGCATGATATAACATAGCCAATAAGTCAATAACACAGCAATGACAGCATGAAAAAACATAAAAATAATGTTCATAAGTCACAACTAATTTCATACTTAATACATAGCCAACAGGCTAACAACACAAATAAATAACAGATAACAACTCAGATTAAACGAAATACGCAACTTTAACGAAACGTCACGGATCATTTGCGTCTTCTGTTGCGTCAATCCAACGGCACCAAAAATTCTTCCGTCTACTGTTGCGTCTATCAAACGGTAGCAAAATTTCTTGCGTTTTGCGATTTGTGCAAACGCAACGAAACGCAAAAACGCAAAATTGCGTCCGTTTGACACCCCTAGTTATCGGGCATTTGGGTTCAATGCACTGGACATAAAACTTGAAGTTTGAATTGTCAAATTTCTTGTTCTGTTTTTCTTCTAAAAGAAAATAAAGGCTTCCAATTATTTAAACAAACCAAGAAATTAAACTTTCATTTGGGCTTGGTCATGAGTCAGAGAAGCATCATGGGTTTATCCTTTAGTTAGCCCATTTCATAATTACTCTTTTTTTTTCTAACAAAAAGAAAGCCCAAGTGAAGGTTGGTACCAAACCCAAACAAATAATGTCTTGGGTACACAAACGTATCTTTAGTTTAGTTGATTTTAGCAATAGAATACTAACTCATCTATTATCTAAGAGAAAATATCTTTTTCTTAGTGCTTTATCTCACGTATCTTTAGTTTAGTTGATTTTAGCTATATAATACTATAAACTGTCTACATATGCTTATTACAACTTGCAAGGCCTCCTAAATCTCGGCACCCCCCTTTGAAACCATCATGGTTCCGCCACTAATGGTATCCCCATTCCAATGGTATTCCCATAACATTTTCCTAAAGAGATATATGGAAGTAAAATCAACACTTGGGTTAAAAAAAAAATAAGTGTATATGTGCATATGATATTGAATTTGTCAATCCAACAAACCGATATCGTTTTCCTTTTTCCAGCAACATATATACTCTGATCATGAGCATCCAACAATGTGATACTGGTACCCCCACTCATGGAATGCTGGAGAAATTTTTTGTAATATTCATCAACAGCTTTCCATTATATATCCAATGATGAAAGTTGACAGAGGTGTCTTTACAGCTTGATCAGTAAGCAACTAAGCATATATAATCTTCTGTGGAATTAGGTAGATAGCTTAGTTTAATATGAACAATTTGACACTACAGCTCGGAAGAAGGTGTCTTTAGAGCCCTAATATATTAATTTAAGACTTCCAACAATTGTTCAATGTGGGTACCCAACTAAATTAATGAAGGTTGAAATCTTCATATATATACGCATATTGCAAACATTCTTTTATTTGTTTATTAAATATAAAGGTCCATTCTTTTCCTATAGATTTTTTTTTTTTTTTTTTTTAGTTCATATAGGAATATTGGTTTGGCTAGCACTAGCAAGAAAAGGTAAAGGATATATATATATGAATTGTAATTAGGAAGGGATCACTGAAGAATGCTATATATTTAATAAGTACAGATTACAGAATGCTGTCTGCCATCTCAACAAAGGAAAAGGGAGTGACAATGGATACACTCTTTACAAGATTTGAAGAGGCTTCTCATGCCGGAGATGTGAATTCACTGAGAGAGCTCCTGAAAGAAGATAAGCTCTTGCTGGAAAGAGTGATCACGAGTACGTCAGTGCGAGATAACCCCCTGCATATCGCGGCGATTCTCGGACATGCTGCTTTTGCTCATGAGCTTATATGCCGCAAGCTGGAGCTCGCTATGGAGCTCAATGGTCAGGGGATGTCACCTTTGCATCTGGCTGCTGCACACGGTCATGTCGCTGTTGTCAAGGAGTTGCTCAAGGTAATTTGATGCAATGTGGTCTTGCGCACGTGTCACAAAAAGGGGCGTAAATTTGGATCCAACCGTCAGATCGGGTTGAAATTTTGACAGGAGTCGTTCTTTACAGTTTTATGGTTATTTAGTACTTTTTGCGTTATTTTGTCTTTTTAGGATTTTGTTTTCTTTTATTTAAAGTAGTTGTCATGTCCTTTGGCAAGCAGTGGTTTTTGAATCAGTTTATCTAGAAAACGAGAATCTGTGTGATCTCAAAAATCTCTCTTTCCCGTACTTTTTCCATTAATTTTCTCTATCGTTCGTGCATCATAATTCCATCAGTTAATGAGAACATTACTACGATGCTCTTAGGCTAGTATTCTACTACAACTAATTTCAGCTAACTAATAGATATTAAACAGCCTTTTTTATAGAGACTTGTAACACATTGATATTGTTTGTACATTTTCTGATACAGGCTGATTTCAGTCTTTGTTTATTGAGAGAGAAGCAGGAAGGGTTATTGCCGCTTCATGTTGCTATAATGAAAGGACGGGCAGCTATCGTCAAAGTGTTAGTTGAATCCTGTGAGGAGGCAATTCATGTGCCTACATATGGTGGAGATACAATACTTCATTTGGCTGTCAAATATAATTCCTTCGACACAGTTGAGTTCTTCATTGACCGGGTGCGTGACCTTAATGCGAAGGACAACAAAGGAAACACTGTTTTGCATCTTGCCATGGCAAGCAAGCAACAATCGGTATGCCATAACGTTCTTCCTGATTTAATTCCTTAAAAGGGGGTTGCTTTGTTATATATTCATCTCCAATAATTAACTTTCTGGTCATGTACTTAAATTATTATTTTGCACATTGCTTTGAATCATGGTCAGGTCACCAAATTTTTGCTAAGCAAGGCAAAAATTGATGTCAACTCCATGAATTTGAAGTTCTCATCTCCACTCGATGTTCTATTGGAATCACGGCCAGAATTTGGAGATCTTGTCCTTGGCGAGATGATCCGAGCAGCTGGCGGAAAGACAGCAGCTGAAAATTTGTCCGAATCAGAACATGTATTCCGTGATCGTTCCACAGGCAGCAATTCAAACCTGACAGCACCTCCAAGAACATCACTGCGGCGACCCCATTGTTCCGCAATTGCGAAGTATGACCCAGAAGAAGCAACACCGAAGTCACGAAAGGAGAAGCAGGAAAAGAAAATGTACCATTCGGATGTTCTATTGTTGGTGGCAACGTTGGTGGCGACTGTGACTTTCCAAGGGGCATTGAATCCTCCAGGAGGATTTCAACCTGATGATGATGTGCACCATAAGAATCATACTGCAGGTGAAGCTGTCCTTGGAAAGTATTTGTCTCTATTTCTTGTACTCGATATGTTCGCTTTATTTTCATCTGTTAGTGTCATTTTGCTTTTCCTATGCGTAGTCCCTCGGAAGAGAAAAATTATTATTAAGTTACTGGTATGGGTGGTCTGGGCTGCTGCTTTTTCAATGGGAATGGCATTCACTGCTGGTATAGTCCAAATTTATGATTTTGATGACTACATCTCTAGTAAGTCGGCAGATATGTTGGCTAGCGGGTGGTTCGCAGTCTTCAGGCTCGGTATCTCGTGGGTCTTACTCAAGTTACTGTTTTTTATGCTGAGCAAAAGTGGGTTATGGCAGCTACTTTTGCCAAAGTTTGCTAAGCTAAAGGCTTGGTTCTCCTCGACATGGAAACGATTCAATGGTAGAACAAAAAAGAGTTAATATATTGTACCCCTCTTTAAAAAACCCCGTAATCGTACCCGCAAATCCTACGGTCAAAAATCCCCGGAATAAATCCCTGGTCCCGTACCCCATCTCAGTCAAAGCCACACCTTTCTCCACTCCTCACAACCACACCTTCCTTCTCCTCCTTTCACCGTCCATTCACCGGTGACAAGCACCCGCCCTTTCACCGCGACGAGCCCCTATGCCTTCTCCGACTGCGAGCACCAGTCCCTTCGACGGCCACACCGTCCCTTCTCCGTTCGCAAGCACTCGTTCATTCTTCGACCATGATCAATCGTCCCATCTATAGTCACGATCACTGATCCCTTCTCCAATCGCAATTGCTTCTCCTTCTTTCCTGATTGTAGTGTAGTGTATTAGATCGATCGATGCTGCTTTGCCATTTAATACTTGTAGGAAGTTTTGTTAGAGTTGTATTATTAGTTGTCAATGAGTATTAATATTTGTAGTATTTTGACTCATTAGAGTTGTATTATTAGTTGTTAATAATAAGTATTATTATTTGTACTTTGATGGTATTTTGACTCATTTTGATACTAATCTAAAATCAATTGTGATATGTATTTTGTGAAGGAAGTTAGTCATGCCGACAAAAACAATGCTATTAAATCACTTTGAATATACTTTTGTGACTTGGATATGCTTTGTTATAATGATATATAATTTTCAACTATTAGTATTATAGCACTCTTCTTTCTATCTTAATGTATTGCTATTTAAGTATTATTACTTCAGTTTTTCTGTGGTTGATAATCTGAGATGCATGGTGCTTGTTATTTTGTTTGGATTTACCTACAATATAATTGTTTAGTTCAGAGCAAGTTTGTATTATGACTATATTACAATTGTATTATTATTTACAACATTAAGTATTATTAGTTCTTTTGCCTACAATTTAATTGTTTAGTACATATATATTGTATGAAGTTGGTATTATGACTTTGTGAATAAGGTGTTACAACATTGAAAATTAAAAAAAAAAAAATAGTTCATATTTTGTACTTTTTAGTATTATTAGTTTTAAAAATTAGTCGCAGAAGTTTTGTACATAAAATGAAATGGAATTATTATTTCTGTATAGTAGGTATTTAGACCTTCTATAATATGTATTATTAGTTGCAAAAGTTTTATCATTCAGTTGTACAATGGTCACGTGTTTTGCATTGTTAGTTAAAAGGGGTATTTGACCGGGGTATTTGACTTTTTGTTGCAGTCATGTGTTTTGTTGGATATGCTGAATATATGCGCTGTAGGTATTGAGACTTGTTATAAGTAGTATTTAGGTTTTGATCTATAGGTATTTAGACTTGAATGACAAAATGCTCAGCGCGCTGATAATACATTGTTAGTATTATTAGTTGGGTTATAAATACATTTGTGATATGGTCAAAGTGGGGTATTTGACTGGGGTATTCAAGGCGGAGTACTAATATCTTCTCCCAACAAAAAATAATTGGTCGACCAAGTTATTTCGGTTTCTTAAAAGTGTAGCTTGGATTTTATCCATCATGTGTGTTCTAGGAGGAATTGGCCTTGTATGGGGATCATACAAGTGGCCATATTTCCAGTAGACTGTAGTCGTTGAATTAAAAAATTATACTTTGCTCGTTCAATTCGGTGTGCTATATATATTTGGTTAATATCAAGATTAGAATACCATACATGGTCTTTTGATCCATAGGGGATCTTAAGTTCATGTTCTATTGGTTAACTTTGTACATCTAGAGTTGCAGTTCTCCATAGCGAGGCTATTGCGCTTTGCAAAGCGCAGTGACCTAGTGCTCTTCGGCTTCATATCGCAAAACCATAGCTTAAATGACCAACCCAAGTTGCTCGACACAATCTACATATTGAAATCTTATGGATTACCATTTTTTTTCCATTTTTAGAATTTCTCAACTATTTTTTTTGGATTTTTAAAAGTTGTATAGAAAATGCACCAAAATTTGTACATAAAAGGGTCATTTTTTAAAAATCTAAAAAAATAGTTAGAAAATTCTAAAAATGGAAAAAATCAGTAATCTATAAGATTTCAATTTTTTAGATTGTGTTAAACAACTTGGATTGATCATTTGAGCTACGGTTTTGCGATACGAAGTCGAATCGCACTAGGTCATTGCGCTTTGCAAAGCGCAATAGCCTCACTCTATATATATATATATGTTCAATTGTATAAACAGTTGTCATAATAGAATGATCAAATTAAGTTTGTTAGCTACTCGATCTCCTCTGTTTTCTTCCTCATATTAATTAAAATCATAATTTTTGTTTTACCGTAGGCTTTCTTTCATTATCGGGCATTAGGATTTTTTTTTTTTTTTTTTTTTGAGATAGAGATGAGGGTCAAGCCACTCAAATTTAATTGTTTATAAAAGACTCCTCATCCGAGTTTCAAACCCGCGACCCTCCACACAGAGAGCGTTGCTTTTAGCCGCTAGACCAAAAACCGTTTCTTGGCATTTGGATTTATTGCAGGGGACATGATGTTTGAATTGTCAAATTTCTTGTTTTGTGTTTCTTCTGAAAGAAAATAAAGTCCTTCAATTCTTAAAAGAAGGCAAGGAATTAAGTTTTCATTTTGGGCTTGGTCATGAGTCGGAAAAGCAACGGGGGTCTATGCTTCAGATAGCCTATTTCATCCCTTGAGTAAGAACTATTGCGAAAACATTTGTATTTCACTCTGAAATGCTAATAGTTCAACTTATATTTTACCACGTCCAAAATTTGATTTATGGTTCCCATTAAATTTATCATATGAAAGTACTAGGGGATACAAAAAAATTTATTTTCGGAGTTTTTCAAGTATATATTTTGAATTTTGTAGAATCCATGTACAAACAAGAACTACTTTATTAATATTTTAGAGTCATTTTGAAAAGAAATAAGAGAACATATTCTAATCTTTGGAAATTGAGATAGTGTTAGAAAAAAAAATAAGGGAGAAAACATTCTTTATAATTGTATTAAAATCGAGTATAACCTGTAGTTTCCGTAAAAATCGCTCCCAGATGAAACTAATAATTGTTTGATAAATCTCCATAATTTAGTTCGTCGGAGTGAGCATTTTGTGTGTACTTCGAGTGGCAAGCACAAATTAAGCAGTGTTCCCAAATCCCAACAAACATATGTAAAGACATATATCCTTACTCAAAATGAGATTGAATTTTTTGACATGAAAATTTTATCTTCCCTAAATAATAAATCTCAACTGTTGATTGTTTACTTAGATTGATCATCACTGTTGACATACTTTAATGTCTCAGCTCATTAAAACTTAAAGCTCATATCAATTTTCTCAATTTAAGATCCATTGCATATTATCTTAAAAATATTTATAAGAAATAATAATTTCAGTCCAAAGCAAGACGTGTGCTCTTTACTAGTGGAAATAAAATCAGCACTTCGGTCCAAAAATTTTAATGCATATGATTAAAGGTGGCAGATTGTTGGGTCAGGTATCAGGTTGGCGTCTGCTAGCATTTTTTCGGGTCGGATTCAGGTCGGGTCGGGTCGGGTATCGGGTTGACGTCTGCCGGCATTGTTCGGGTCGGATCAGGTCAGGTCTGTTCAGATTTTGCACCTCTATTCCCGGGCTATCTCCGGTCTTGGGTCGTTCGGGTCGGGTTTGGGTCTGTCTGACTTTTACTGAAACACAGGTCGGGTCGGGTTCGGGTCAATCTGGCTTTTCCTAAAATACGAGTCGGGTCGGGGTTTGACTTTCCCTAAAACTCAAGTCGGGCGGGTTTTTCAGTTTGGATCAAATTTTACCACCTCATTGATATGATATTGAATTTGTCCAGCCAACAAACCGATAACGTTTTTCTTTTTTGCAGCAACATATATACTCTGATCAGCCTCCAACAATGTGGTACTGGTACCCCCACTCATGGAATGGTGGAGAGATTTATTTGTAATATTCATCAACTGCTTTCCATTATATATCCAATGATGAAAGTTGACAGAGGTGTCTTTACAGCTTGATCAGTGTTAGTTTTTGAGAGATGATGATCAAAAAGAATATATATTTTTCCGATCTGATCTTTTGTACAGTATTGAGTTGGCTTATATAGCCAGAAAAGAAAAAAAGACCGTTGCCTATTCTAAAAGACTACTACTGCCTACTCTAACGTTATAATTTCTAAATGACCAATGACGAAAATACCTTTAAGGGTCTGAGGTCTTATTTATATTCTAATCTCTTTTATTTCAACACTCCCCCTCAAGCTCGGCGTGTATATGTCATACAACCCGAGCTTGCTTATTATATTTTCAAAAGTTCTGCTACTCAATCCTTTTGTGAACACATCCGCCAATTGGTCTTCACTTTTGACGAATGGTGTTTCAATTTCTTGAGCTTGAACTTTCTCCCGAATAAAATGGCAATCAACTTCAATATGTTTGGTTCGTTCGTGAAACACCGGATTAGATGCAATGTGTCGTGCGGCTTGATTGTCACAATACATCTTCGTCGGTGTTTGAGTTTGAATGCCAATGTCCGCAATAAGTTGCTTGATCCAAACTAGTTCACTTGCGGTTGATGCCATGGCTCGATACTCCGCTTCGGCGCTCGATCGGGCCACAACATTTTGTTTCTTGCTCCTCCATGTGACTAAATTTCCGCCTACAAATGTGCAAAAGCCGGTTGTAGATCGTCGATCAAAACTTCCGGCCCAATCTGCATCGGAATAGCCACATATGTCATTAGAATTATTATTTTTCATCCAAATCCCTTTTCCGGGTGTCCCCTTCAAATATCTCAAAATTCTATTTATGGCTTCTAAATGTGGGGTTCTTGGTGCATGCATGAATTTACTAATTTGGCTTACCGAAAAAGAGATGTCGGGTCGAGTTACCGTGAGATAAATTAATTTTCCTACAAGTCTTTGAAATTGGTTTATGTCATCTAATAGTTCACCATCCTCACTATTTAACTTTACATTTACGTCTATTGGAGTTATGGCCGGTTTGCATCCTAATTTACCGGTTTCCTTGAGTAATTCAAGAGTATACTTTCGTTGAGATAGAAATAAACCCTTCGAAGAACGAGCTATTTCTATTCCAAGAAAGTATTTCAACCTCCCCAAGTCTTTAATTTCAAATTTTTGTTTGAGATTATTTTTTACATAATCAATTTCAAATTGGTCGTCCCCGGTTATAATAAGGTCATCCACATAGACTAATACCACGGTTGTTGTACCATTAGCATTATGTTTGGTAAAGAGTGAAGAATCCGCACTACTGATCTTGAGAGAGTTTGCCATACCATGCCCTTGGAGATTGTTTGAGACCGTAAATTGATTTCTTTAACCTACAAACATCATTAGAATTTTGTGTCTTTTTGTAACCCGGTGGAAGGGTCATGTATACTTCTTCTTCAAGTGTCCCTTGAAGAAACGCATTTTTAACATCCATTTGATGAAGGTTCCAATTTTTGTTTATTGCAATTGAAAAAAGAATTCTTACGGTATTCATTTTTGCCACCGGTGCAAAGGTCTCATAATAATCAATACCTTGAGTTTGGGTATATCCTTTGGCCACCAATCTAGCTTTATATCTTTCTATGGTACCATCACTATTATATTTAATTTTAAATACCCATTTACATCCTACCGGTTTCTTATTTTTTGGTAAGATACAAAGCTCCCAAGTTTGATTTTTTTCTAAGGCATGAAGTTCCTCTTCCATTGCCTTACACCATTTTGGATCAATCCTAGCCTCCTCATAAGTAGTAGGTTCTTCAATTTTTGACAAGGCGGTTATAAAGGCATGATGGTCATTTGAAATATTATTATATGAAATGTAATCTTGTATTGGATAAGTTACCGAATATGTGACATAATCCTTTAGTCTTGTTGATGGTTGCGGTTGGCGATTTGATCTCCTCAATACGATTTCTTCTTCTTGAGTCTCTTCCATCTCTTCACTTTCGGCTTCTTCTTGAGATTGCTCATCTTCGTTCTCCTCATGATTGTCTTGTGTAGCATCATTACCTACAACAATTACTTGACATCCTTGATTAGTAGTAACGGGTGGTACAAATTTATTTAAAAAATTGTTATTATTATCCTTATTTTCATTATTTTTAAAATAAGCTTTATCTTCAAGGAAAAATACATTTCTTGAAATATGAACCTTTTTTGTTATTGGATCATAACACTTGTAACCCTTTTTTTGAGAAGAATATCCTAAGAAAATAGCTTTAATCGAAGTAAAATCCAATTTATCTATTTTATTTTTATATACAAAACAAGTACAACCAAATACCTTTAAATGATCAAGATTGAATTTTCTATTATAAATAATTTCAAAAGGACTTAAAATCAAGTATAGAGCTTGGTAATCTATTTATTAAGTATGTTGCGGTAAGTACTGCATCCGACCAAAAAATTTTTGGAACATTGTTTTGAAACAAAAGAGTTCGTGTCATTTCTAATAAGTGACGATTTTTTCTCTCGGATACTCCATTTTGTTGTGGAGTGTAAACACAAGATGTTTGATGAATTATTCCTTTTGAATTTGTAAAATTTTCAAAATTTTGATTAATAAATTCTGTACCATTGTCCGTTCTAAGAATTTTAATTTTTTTGTTGTGTTGAGTTTCAATGAGATTCACAAAGTTTTGAAAATGAGAAAAAACTTCACTTTTATTCTTCATCAAATATAACCATGTTGCTCGTGAGAAATCATCAATAAAAATAACATAATATTTGAAACCATTGTATGAGTCTACGGGGGCGGGACCCCATATATCGGAATGAATCAACTCAAATATCTCATTACTCTTTGAGTTTGAATTACAAAAGGGAAGTTTTGTTTGTTTGGCAAACCTACAAACTTCACACTTGTTACAAAAATCTTTTGAAAAATTAAACATCAATTTTAAAATCTTGTCGGAAGGATGCCCTACTCGCCTATGCCATAGATTACTTAAATTCTCATCCCGTTTGGTATTCAAAATAAGCTTGTTGATTTCCAAAAAATATAGGCCATTTTCCAAAAAACCTTCACCAATCTTCTCCTTGGTGATTTGATCCTGAAAAATGACATTATTTTGTTTAAAAATAATTTCACAATTCAATTCTTTTGTAAGTTTACTAATAGAAAGCAAATTAATGGAAGACTTTTCAACGTAGTATACATCTTGAAGAAAATTCTTATTTAGAATGCTAATCATGCCCCATCCTTTTATTTTGACCTTTTCATCATTAGCTACCGTGAAAAATTGATCACTTTCAAGTATTCGAAAATTCCTCAATAAATTTTGATTTCCGGTCATATGGTCGGTAGCACCCGAATCAAGTACCCATTTAAAATTATTTGTTGGAGCAAGTTTGAAAGAATGGCCCATAGTCAGACATTTATTTTCATCAAGTCTTTGGTTCGGCAGCAGCTTTAATTGTCTGGTTGCAGACTCAAACCCAGCATTTCCACGATATGTGGGCTCTAAACTAATGGAATTCAATTTAATTTCTTTGGGCTGAGATAAAGAGATTTGAGTATTAGATGAACCTGAACCAATTTTTTGGCCCAACAGCGACGTGATCATCGCTTCAAGTCTGTCCAGCCGCTCCACTTCAATTCGACTTGACCCTGTTGTCCGATTCATCTCCTCTCCGCTCGAGTCTGGCCTCGCAGCAACAAATCCCCTCTTTTCCCCTTCTAGGGTTTTTTCCTCCTCTTTCCGCCTCGCCGTCTCGGCAAATTTTTTCGGTCGGAGGTGGGGATGCAGCACCCAACACTTCTCGTTGGTGTGCCCATCACGCTTACAGTGCGAGCAGTAGCCTCTTTTTGCTGGTGCCTTCGAGGTGTTGGAGTAACGAGCCGAGAAGGCATGGGCCTCTGGCTTTGGGGACGAGTCAGAGGTTCCCATAGCAACCCGTCTTGTTGCTTCATCCCTGATACGAGCAGTTACTTCATCGAAGGTCAGCTTGTTGGTTGAGAGGAGAATCTGAGCTCGGATGGGTTCATAGCTTGAGTCGAGAGCAGCAAGGAAGGAATAGACTTTGTCTGTTTCTTCCCTCTCTTGGAGCACCGCAAGGTCAGTTGTCGGTGGTCTGTAAAGTTTCAGTTCTTCGTATTTCGCTCTTACATGCCCGATCAATTCGGGTATGTTTCTTGAATCTTGTTGGATTTTAGCAATTTCTTGCTTGAGATGGTACACTTGGGAATGACTTTCTTTGTTGGTGAATTGCTTCTCTATGGTTTTCCACAATTCTGCCGCTGTTTCACAGTGACAGAATTCTTGCAATAGCTCTTGTTCTAATGAATTTGTGATCAAAGTCATGGCTTGACAATCGATTATGTCCCACTCCTCCTGCGCATCGGTTCCTTCTCTGGGTCTCACCTTATTTCCGGTGATGTACCCGAGAAGGCCTTTGCCCTTGAGGGTGTTTCTCGCCGCCTTTGCCCATGGTATGTAATTTCTGCCATTAAGTGGCACAGTGGTTAGCTTTTGAGAGGAGTTGAAATCAGAGAAAAATTTTTGTATAATTGAATTTTGTGGAATTTGTGGAATTGGTGGAATTTGTGGTGTTGTATTATCTGAGGATGAATCTGTTGCCATGGTTGCTTGATTTTCGGTTGCGGAAGTTTGATCAGACGTGCTCTGATACCATGTTAGTTTTTGAGAGATGATGATCAAAAAGAATATATATTTTTCCGATCTGATCTTTTGTATAGTATTGAGTTGGCTTATATAGCCAGAAAAGAAAAAAAGACCGTTGCCTATTCTAAAAGAGACCGTTGCCTATTCTAAAAGACTACTGCTGCCTACTCTAATGTTATAATTTCTAAATGACCAATGACGAAAATACCCTTAAGGGTCTGAGGTCTTATTTATATTCTAATCTCTTTTATTTCAACAATCAGCAAGCATATATATAATCTTCTGTGGAATTAGGTATATAGATAGCTTAGTTTAATATGAACAATTTGACACTACAGCTCGGAAGAAGGTGTCTTTACAGCTCTAATATATTAATTTAAGACTTCCAACAATTGTTCAAATGTGCGCATTTCAATCTTGATATACCCATATTTCAAACACTCCTTTATTTTTCTATTAAATATATATAAAGGTCCTTTATTTTCCTATAGATTTGTTTTTTTATAGTTCATTCAGGAATATTAGTTCTGCTACCACTAGCAAGAAAAAGTAAAGGATATATATATGTGTGTATCGTAATTAGGAAGGGATCACTAAAGAATGCTATATATTGAAGTACAGACTGAAGAATGCTGTCTGACATCTCAACAAAGGAAAAGGGAGTGACAATGGATACACTCTTCACAAGACTTGAAGAGGCCTCTTATGCAGGGGATGTGAATTCTCTGAGAGAGCTCTTGAAAGAAGATAAGCTCTTGCTGGAGAGAGTGATCACGAGTACGTCAGTGAGAGATAACCCCCTACATATCGCGGTGATTCTTGGACATGCTGCTTTTGCTCATGAGCTTATACGCTGCAAGCTGGAGCTTGCTAAGGAGCTTATTAATCAGGGCTTGTCACCTCTGCATTTGGCTGCTGCTCACGGTCACGTCGCTGTGGTCAAGGAGTTGCTCAAGGTAAGTAATTGTTTACCCCTAAAAAGGCTAAGGGTGTAATACAGAAAAAAAAAAAAAAAAAAAAAAGAACCGACAAGAAGCAAGATTAACAATCCCAAAAGAAAACCCCGATTCGGGATAGAATGTCTTGAGTGCTTGCTTGTTCCTGACCTAGTTGGATATTGAACCTTGAAAATACGAAGACTAGCTAAGCACATTCTCAACCTCACGATTGCTCAGATATTGTCTGACAAGTAGGACCCACATATCATTAGTGTGCAAACCATTGTGATAATTTAAAAGGGGAAATGACTCCACACCCCCCCAAACTTTCTCCTAGTGACAAGTTACCCCCCAAACTTTTTTTTGTGACAAACACCCCCCCAAACTATCTAATTGTGACAAACACACCCCCAACATCCAATTAACCCTCTAATACTCAATTATGGAGTGTGAAAAGACCAAAATGACCTTGTATGTATATGTCATGATATTTAAAGTATTAGTGTTTCATAAAATCTAATTTTAAAAAAATAATTATAGATATAAATATTTATAATTAATTGGATATCTTTATTATAAAATATTTATTAAGCTATATTTGTAATTTGATTTTAAATGTTATTTTATGTAATAGAACATATTTCATGATAATATATAAATTAAAAAAATATTATTTTTTTTATTTCAGTTATAAAAAAATTAAAAGTTTATAATTTCATTAATTTGTCTATTTATATTTAAGTAAGCAAATTTATTCCGGTTATATATCATGCAACAATATTTTTTTATAATAATTTTATGAAGTACTAATATTTTAAATATTATGACATATACATACAGGGGTATTTTGGTCTTTTCGCACTCCATAATTGAATATTAGAGGGCTAATTGGATGTTGGGGGTGTGTTTGTCACAATTAGGTTGTTTGGGGGGGTGTTTGTCACAAAAAAAAGTTTGGGGGGCAACTTGTCACAAGGGGATAGTTTAGGGGGGTGTGGAGTCATTTCCCCAATTTAAAATACATCAAAGCATGTTACATCAAAATGGGATCAAATGGGCTCTCTTTTTTCTGTTGTGCACTGGAGACGTGGAAGCAAATTTATTTGCTTAAACAAACAAAAAAAGAGAGAGAGAAAGTGGCGCTGGGCCTCTTGCAAATTTGAGTAGGAAACAATATAATGCGTTGGGCCTTCCACTCCTCCAGCGTTCAAAAGAAACAAAGCATCTTTAGAAATGCTAATCAGAGTGGCCCAAGACTCTCACAGTAATTTCTGTGGGCTGTCAATTGATGGGCTTTGCATGGATAATGAATGATATGGCGAATGCTGGACTTCTGATTTCGGTAAAAAGAACAGGAAAAGAAGAGAAGTGAAGGGCCTGCAGCCTGCTAGCAACCTGTCCCCTCCACGCAGCAGCGGTCTCCCGTTTTTAAGCTGTCAACTCTGAAATCGAAAAAGAAAGAAGCACTAAATGCAAGGATTGTACCACGTCGCCGCTTGCAAGTTGCAAAATCCCCGGTCATGCCGCTTCAGAGAGACTCTGCCTGTCAGAGATGGAGATTTTCTCCTGCAATGTCGTGGAGCAGGTTGTGTATTGCTCTCTCCCTCCCCTCATGATGCCACCTGCTCCACCATATTGAAGTGAGCCGAGGCAGGCACAAGAGATCCGAAAGGAGCTTCTAGAAGAAGGAAGGACTGCGTTGAAGGGAAGCAGAGCTTCGTGGCCAGCCTCACCTTCATTTAATACCATGACGGGATGCAAATAGGAGGGTTGTTAAGTCCTGGTGAGCAAAGTCAAAACGACAAAGGGAACTACAGCAATTCTGCCATGCCAGCAATGCTACAATCAGCCCCCCAATTCGGCTATAAAAGGAGCAGCAGGGCAGCAGCTCAGCCCCCCCTTTTCCCCTTCTTGGCCACAGATACACACTGAAACTCTGTCTTTATTTTCTAGCAAAAAGAAAAGAGAGAGAGATTGAGAGCAACAACAAAAAGATCTGTGTATGTACTGGAATGAAGTATTGACTCGATTCCATGGCTGGCTTTGGGGCTCTACAGATGGTATTCCTGTGCTGGCTGTGTAATTGTTTCAATACTTCACAAAGAAATGTAGTAGTGATGAAATAAAAGATGAAATCAGAAGTCCACAATCCATTCTTGTTCTTTCTTCATTTTTCTTTTCTTGCTGAATGCTTTCTAATCCTTTTTTTCTTCTTTTCCTTTCCCTGTTGATTGTTTTGATAACTTAGTTTAGCAAACAAGAAAAAACACACACACATACTGAAATGAAGGGATGTGCAGATAGCACTTTCTTCCTTTCTGTTATATAATTTGTATGAAAGATTACATTACAAAAAAAGTAGTCAGTTACAAGAACTAAAAGGGCATGCACGATCTGTGTATTGCCTTAGCTCGATTTTGTGCGGATAGCACAAGATTGCTTACAATTTCTTTGCACATTTAGTGTAAGAAATCTCATTGCAAGGATTGTGTGTGGTTAGCACCAATCTTCCACCAGTTCCTTTGCACGGTTAGTGCAAGGATTCAAGGCATGAATAACCCCTTTCCTAGGTGTTATGCTGCCAAATTTACCACAAAGTTTGCAACGAGATTTCTTGTAGTAACGTGCATAAGAAGTAGAACAAACAATCTTGCGCGTCTTTGAGAAGGAACTGACTTACAAAAACACAAAATGAGGGCTAATGGGGGCATGTAAACAATGCACAACTGCCATGAACACAGTGAACAATCATAATCATTTCACGGTAACATGAAAATATAAGGGAAAATGTATACTGGAATTGAAGTGCACATAAATGATGAAGGACTCACTTGCATTGAATTGTTTTTGTTATTCCCTTGACAAAGTCATGCATAACTGGCCCCACTGCACACACCAAACCAGGACATTGCACTTAAAATCTCTAAGTCACAAAAACTGGTATGAAACAGCCTTCTAAATGACCCTGGTTCTGAAAACCGACGATTTCTGGAGTTCTGGTTATCCAAATGCCTTGAAATTTTCAGGAAATATAAATAACAACCAAACAAAAGTTCTGTCCAAATTTCACATTTGTCTGAATTTTCTGTGATTTACTATGATTTTTCAAAGTCAGACCAGAAAACCGAACTGAGCCCGAATTGTCAAAAATGCTGATACGCCAAAAGAATGAAAAAACTGCTATACTCTGTGAATTGGACCACCTGATTTTATTTTGTATTCTTGTAGTACACACTGAGATGTGCTTACACAAAAATTTTCATTGAAAAATTCCAAGTGACCCTTAAATAAATATTCTAAGAAAATAGCAGCTTTGTTTCCAGATTTGCCCCTCCGACAAAATTGGTTTAAAAGTGCACCGAAACAGCACCAAATTGAAAAGTGTTCAACATAAGAAATGTCCTCAAAACACTCCTCTAAATCCCTGTCAAATAAAAATGGGCTGTTGTTAACAAAATTTTGAACAATGGACTGATTTGTCAATGACAATACTGCTGTTCCAGTTTCTGGTACTGGCAGCAGTATAAAATACCTTTTTCCTCCCACATCCTGAACACACTGTGTACCAGAAAGTGTAGAAATATGTAATATACAATGTGATGTGCCTCTCGACAAAATTTTACATTTATCTGGATTTTTGGTGAATTTTCATGAATTTTTCAAATACTCGGCTTAAAATGGAAAGGAGCGCAGTTTTCTTGCGATTTCTCCTTTGTTTTGAACACAAACCATATATTAAATCTTGCACATGTAAAATAGGCATGTTGAAAAATATATTCAGAAAGTTTGATCATGTTTCGAGTTCATTTGACACATGAAATACGGATCACAAAAATCAACTCCAGAGCAGCTTAGCGGTACCAAATCACCAAACCATGGTCATGATACCACTTTCCTCTTGCGATTTTTCATTCGTTTTGAACATAAACCATATATTAAATCTTGCACATGTAAAATAGGTATGTCGAATGACATATTCAGAAAGTTTGATCATGTTTCGAATTCATTTGATGCTTGAAATTCGAGGTGCAAAACCAACTCCAGAGCAGTTTAGTGGTACTGAACCACCAAATCGACGGTGGTGTCGCCCCTGCTCCGGCCGTCTTCAGCTCCATCCGATCCCACCGCTGCGCTCTTCATTGCAAGGCGACGCCGTCGGTGTCCTCAGATCGTCAATTAGATGACAGATCACCGGAGATCTGCCTCAGACACCTTGGATGGATGCCACGTGTTCCTAGCAAAGTAGGGACTTCCATGTTTGCGTGAGATATGCAGAAATCACCGTCGCACTTGATCTATGTCTTATTTAGGCCAAGTCCAACTCAAATCCCAAACACTGAAATTCAAATTCCAAACCCCAAAATCCCAAGACTCAAACCCAAATTCCAAATCTCAAAATCCAAGACTCAAATCCCAAACTTCAAACACTAATACTCTGATCGGAATGATTTCCTAAAAAAATTCAAATGATTTGCCATGAATTGATTTCAATGGAAACGATTTCAATTGAAATCTCATGATCAGAATGATTCTTGAGATGAGAAGAATTCATTTTGAAGATGTTTCAATCAGTCCATTCTTCTTGCTTTATTTACAAAGCTTGCCATCAAAACTTAAAACTAGGGTTCCTAAAATCTGAGAAAAAGAAGCAGATCGAAGAGAAAAAAAGAGCAGCGGTGTGGACGAAGCTGGTGTCAAGTGATTTTTGGATTAAAGTCGGAACTTACCTTCTAAAAGTGTGGCTCAATACATGCTTCGCTTCAACGTCGCCCAGAGTAGGGAAGAGGAAGGAGGGTAAGGACGTCCACTCAGCAATTCTCACCAAATACCTCCGATTTAGAAAGACTTGTCAACGCGATTTCGGCCGCTTCAAATCGCGTAGACCGAAATCATTTCATGCCTCCTCTCTCACTCCGATCATGAACGCGAGTCGAATTCCAATTCTGATTCGCGTTTTCCCTCTCAAGAGATCATTCCGATCACGGTATAAAACTCATACACAAAATCCAAATATCAAAAACCCCAATTCCGAATTCAAAAACTCAATCCCAAATACCAAAACTCAAGTCCTCTAAATTCAAACCCCAAACTCAAGTCAAAACCCAATTGATTTGGCCTAATCGGACTGGATCAAGCAAACTCAAGTTTCAAAAGCGTGACATAAAAGTCAACCAAAATCAAGCGTGACATCGAAGTCAATCAAATCAAAACGTGACATTGAAGTCAACTCAAACCAAGTCGTGACATGGAAGTCAACCAAATCAAATCGTGACAAAGAAGTCATCCCAGTCGTGACATTGAAGTCGACCAAACCTAAGCGTGACATTGAAGTCGACCAAACCCAAACGTGACACTGAAGTCGACCAAACCCAAGCGTGACACTGAAGTCGACCAAACCCAATCGTGACCCTAACGTCAATCAAACTCAAATGTGATATGAAAGTCAATTAAATTGGAACATGACCTGGGTTGTAGGCTGGCATAGCGCTTCACATCTACGGCTTGGAAGATCGAGGAACCATACCAAGAGGGTCAAATCCTCCCTGTCCCCGATATCTGTTCTCGGATTGTGGATTGGCATAGCGCATCACATTCACAGTTTGGAACCAAACTCAAACGTGACCTAGAAGTCAACCAAAACCAAATTACTGGTATTAGATATGTTCACCGTAAGGATGGAACTGCGGGTCAAGCTGTCCTTGGGAAGGACTTGTCAGCATTTCTGGTATTAGATATGTTTGCGCTATTTTCATCTGTTAGTGTGATTTTGCTCTTCCTGTGTGTGGTTCCCCGGAAGAGAAAAATTATCATCAAGTTCAGCATTTCTGGTATTAGATATGTTTGCGCTATTTTCATCTGTTAGTGTGATTTTGCTCTTCCTGTGTGTGGTTCCCCGGAAGAGAAAAATTATCATCAAGTTACTGGTATGGGTGATCTGGATTGCTGCTTTTTCCATGGGAATGGCATTCACCTGCTGGTATATACCAAATTTATTATGATTATTACGACGACAATTCTACTACCTTGACAGATATGTTGCTTACGGGTTGGTTTGTTGTCCTGAGGCTCGGAATCTTGTGGGTCTTACTTCGGTTATTGGTTTTTATGCTGAGCGGAAGTGGCCAATGGCGGCTACTTTTGCCACGGTATGCTAAGTTAAAGGGTAAATTCTCCTCAAAGTGGAAAAGATTCAATGATAAAACAGCAAATAATTGGTCGACCAAGTTATTCGGGATGCTTAAGAGTGTAGGTTGGATTTTATCCATCATTTGTGTGCTAGGGGCAATTGGCCTTGTATGGGGATCATACAAGTGGTTCAATTATCTGTAGTTGTTGAACAAAAGGAATTATACTTTGCTCACTCAATTTCAATGTTTCTATATGTATTTGGTAATATCCAATTACAATTAGAATGCCAAACATGGTCATTTGCTTTGATCCATGCATAGAGGATCAAAAGTTCATGTGCTGTTTAAAAATATGGTGAACTTTGTAAGTCTAGAATTGCAGTTATCTGTGGTAAGTCTAGAATTGCAGCTATCTGTGGGAAGTTTCTGACTGATATTTAGGTTATATATATGTTCAATTGTGTAAAATGTTAGTTGTCATGTAATATAGTAATAAAAGAATGATGAAGTTAAGTTTATTGGCTACTCTCTTCTGTTTCTTCCTTATTTTATAAAATCATCTTTATTGTTCTAGCACTGGTCACTTGGGTTTAATGCATGGGACATAAACTTTGGCTGTTTGTTTGAATTGTCAAATTTCTTCTTCTGTTTTTTTTTTATTTTTTTAATAATAATTAAAGAGAATAAAGGCTTCCAATTATTTAAACAAAGCAAGAAAAGTAAATTCTCATTTTGGGCTTGGTCATGGGTTCATCCTTCAGTTAGCCCATTTCATAATTACTCTTATTTTTCTAACCAAAAGAAAGCCCAAATAAAGTTTGGTACCAATCCGAAACAAATAATGTCTTGGGTACACAAAACATGTATGGTGTATCTTTAGTTTAGTTGATTTTAGCTATACAATCATCATGAATACTTACTCATCTAATGTGAAAAATAAAATCGATATTGATGACATATCAACTAGCAATAGTATTTCCAAATTATTTTCCTATGACTTCTGAACAAGCGTAGTGGAGGATGTGAATTTTTAGATTTTTCCTTTTCTTTCTTTGGTTTCTAAATGTTCCTGGGGTCAGTCAGTTCTAAATTTATGCTTCCATGTTATCGGCTAGAACATGTGAAACACAAACATCAAACGCTCAACTGATCAAAATTCAGCACAACTCTTTTAGGCTTAACATACCAAAATACTAAGGCCCTGCTCGACCATGTGGGTTCAATTGTGGGAAGGTACTGTTTGCAAGGGAAAATAAAAATTCTGTCTCAATGAATTTTTATCTTCCCACAGAAACAGTACCATTCCGGTGGGAACAACCCAGTTCCGAAGAGGCCCTAAATTGACTCGTTGATGACGAATCCAGCCCACTGGCGGATCTACATACAAAGAATGGGGGACAATGTCCCCCATATTTTTTCTCAAATTACTTGTATACATATACAATTTTAATGATATATCATCAATTATCTCAAGATAATCTACACTTTAACCCCATAGAATATAAAAAATATATATTATTGAACCCCGTAATTAAAATTTTCTTACTTCTGTATGAGAAATTATTACTTGTATAATAGTTTGAACCCATTTAAAAAATTTCTGGCTCTGCCACTGATCTAGCCCGTAAGGTAAGAAACTGCTTTATTTATTTTATTTGCTCACTTGACGATATGAGCTCGCATTTTTTTTACACAACATGACAAAATATTTTTATTTATGCAAATTAGCTTTCTATTTTTCATTTGTAAATATTATACAATAATAAAAGGTCTTTTAACAATTGAATACATAGTTTTTTAAAAAAAAAAAATAAATTCCAGCACTATAAAGAACTACATTTTTATTGTTTTGATCAGGTGAAAATGTTTTTCCTTCCATCAGATTTCATTTCTGCTGCGATCTCAGAAACTAATTCCGAATGTGCAATTCTTCTTTCCTTGTAGCTTTTCTTTCGCAATAAAGAGAAACAATCTCACAAGTCACAAGTGCAGAACAGAGGAGCACAATGAAGCAAAAAACGATGCAAAGTGAAGTTTTTTTTTTTTTTTTTGATTTAAAAAGTGAAGTTGTTAACAAAGAAAAGTGGGGGAACGTCACCTCGTAATATCTCTTGGAGTGACATGCACCAACCCTGCAACCCAAAGTCCAAAGATATGCTTCCCTTTCCTTCATTAATTATAATTATAATAATTCCCCCTCTTTTCTTTAATTCAATTTAATGCATAGTTTTTTTTTTTTTTTTGAAAAAAAGGCTACTGAGCCCATTTATTAAATAAACCACAACTACATTTATTAATGCATAGTTTTACTCTTCTACTTTTTTTTTTTTTTTTTGATGAAAGTACTCTTCTACTCTACACTCCTCCCATCAAATCCGGGTGGCAGCCTTTTCTTTCCTTTGGTAAAGCTGTCAGTTCTGTAGTTTTGGCCTAGCTATGCCTACGAGATGAAACTGTTAAGGAAAGGAAAGGATTGTACGAGCACTGTGGCCTGGTGCAGTGCAGTCTGAGCCCACTGCCACAAAACACCTAGAAATGGAAATGGACCCAAATCCAATCCGCTTACAGGATATATATGTGCAATTACAATTTACAAACAGGAGACAGCTTTTAATGTTTCTTTTCTGCAATGTTATGCATCAAACTGTTTTTAATGCTCCTGTAAACCTGTTATTTGTTCTGTAACATGTGTTATAATTAATTTTCAGGAATCAAAACCCTATTGCCAAGGGATAGGCGTTAGTTCTGCAGAATAATCATGATTTTTGTTACAATAAATACATATTTACGTATTAATGTATTTATAGGCATAAGCCAGAGAAGATGTAAAGAAAGAATCAGTTTCTTTTTTCCCTTCTTTTTTTGAGTGAAAGAAAGAATCAGTTAATAGGATACATACAATTAATAAAGAATGAACTGGAGCAAACAGTGTTCCACTCCACAATAGACTTGTAGCTATGTAAGAAGGCATCTTATTCTTATCTCGTGAAAAAAAAAGGTTATTAGGAAAAATAATATCCAAGAGATATTCCTAAATAGATTTTTTCTATTATTATTATTTTTTATTATTGAAACCCGTAGGTAAGATTATTACAGTAAAGAAAAAACACTAGATAATGTATCGTACTTGTGTTTATTATTCTGCACTAGCATAGAGATCAAATCAACACCTGTAAAATTACAATTCGTCAATTCTTCACGTCCCTAACAAAATTAAATGATCTCTGGTACTGGGTCTGTACTGGTAATTTGGTACCGGTAAAGTTTGACATTAGTGTTATCGTTTTCAACTCTGATTGCAATTAATGCTGGCACGAAAACTGGTACAACTGGTATGCAGAAGAAAAGGCAGAATGTGTACTGTATTTTTAGAAATCTATAGCTTAAGCGATGGGGGATTTTTAAGGTTATTCATTGTGAATTTGTGATGATCATGGAAGATCTTTTTTTAAAAAAAAAAATTTAATTTAATTTTAGAATAACAAAAATTGCTTTATCTGTATAATGCACCTTATTTGAAAAAAAAAAAAGTCAAGAAATTGATGTTCAATCTTTTTTTTAAGTGACTTGAATTTTATAAAGAATTTAAAATTGAAATGTTCTTAAGAACCGGCCTTTGATCTAGTTGCTAATAGCAACGCTCTCCGTGTTGGAGGTCGCGTGTTCGAAACCCGGATGGGGGGTCTCTTATAGACATTTAAATTTAAGTGGCTTTGACCCTCGTCTTTATCTAAAAAAAAAAAAAATTGAAATGTTCTCTATGTATCAGTGAATTATGATCAAGTTGATTAGGTCAATTTAAAGTGCAAATGCTTAATTTGCACAAAAAAGGCGCATTCTGATTTTTTTTTTCCTTTTAATTTTGGATCTGTACGTTTGTTATGCTATGCATCATTTCATTTGGAATACGATTCAAGCACAGAATAAGGACGCCACAAAGTAAACGAATAATTCATGATAACAACACAGTAGTACCATATATAATTGCATGTACAGATGTACTGAATGGTGGATATATAATGCGCATTAATTAAGAATCAAGATAAAAAAGTTATTAATATCATAAAAAATGAAAAATGATCATATACTTTATACAAATTTTCATGTTCTAAAATGACAGATCGAAACGATAGGGATATGATGATAGGATTGGGATAAACCGATAAAGGTTCCATTTTTTTACTTTAATGAATGAATTAATATAGATAGATAGATAGATAGATAGAAGTAGAAGGGGACAAAATACCTTTAATCTGAGGATCGCTCCGTGCAAAAGAATCTGTACCCCATGAACGGCCTCGATCAGAGATGCATGCAGAGCACCTTTGCATGACCAACGCTACCAATACAATCAGTCAATCACTTTTGGCTTCTTGTTTATTTTTGAATTTTACAAACTCAGGCCTCGTTTTATAAGAGAAAAATAGTTTTGTCTTCCATACATATAAGTTATATAATACTTCCTCTATCCACAAAAGAATGAATTTGTAACAAAAATCAAAAGAAATAGTGGAAGAGTAAAATTACTTTTATGCTCTCAATTAATATAAAAGTGAACATTCTTGGAAGGAGACGAGGGGCATTTTGGGAATTTCGTAATATATATTTTTTTTTGAGGAAGAAAGTGGATTCAAACAATGGGTATAAATTCATTTAATTGTAAACAAGTTGTAAAGGGTATAAATTCATTTAATTATGGACGGAGGAAGTAGAATTTAGCGAAACACATATAAGTTATTTAATAGTTTGTATGGGTTTTCAGAACACAAATAGTTTATATTAGCAAGTAGTAAATATTTTGTCAAGATTTACGCTTGTACAAATCTTAATGCAATCAAGCATACACCGAATTTGCAACAGACCGTGTAGAGAATTAACAATAGTAAATGTTTGTAGAGAATAACAGGACTCTATTTGTCTTTTTTGAACTTTAGATAAATCAGATTTTGTGCAAAACCATTTGGACGGAGTCATACGATATCATTGGTCACAATTGATCAACGGTGATAGCGTGTGACCCCATCACTTTAAATATAACCAGCATACAATGGATATGTAAATTGTTCCTATTTTACACCTACATAACCAAATCACCGTTGATCAATTGTCAACAATTATATCGTACAACTCTTCAAATCTTTTGAACGGAGACCGTCTAAATGACTTTAGACAAAATCCAATTCCTCAGTCAAAATGGTTGAGTCACATACATGCACCGTTGAACAAAGAAACGCACTGATCAGTAATCATAGCATTGTACCAGTGAGTACCAAATAAAAGGACTTGGCACTGCAACTGCAACTGCAATGTATAGTTTGTTTGTTGTTTCTGTTGATTTCCTGAGCTTTGATTTGAAGTCAGAAAGCAAATCATTAAGTTCAAACCAACAAAGTAACTTGTTCGCATCAAAATGGTCAAGAAAAACTGAAAAAAAGGTACACATGTTTGTCATATTCTGTGGTAAAGTAAAAACAAACGCAGAATCTCTGGTTCGTGCATCATGCAAAGGATTTTGATTCGCAAACTTTTAACTGTGACCAAATTCTGTGGTAGAACAATATTGCAGAAATGTTCAGTTTTAGTTTTTACATTATTTGTTTTAATTATACAAAGTTTGAGTAACTTGACCATCATCTTTTATCTCAAAAAAATTATAAAAACTAATGGTCGACATTTTTTGCTTAAGTTTCAGAAATTTCTTTACAGCACCGAAGATTACTCTTTGTCACATATTCTTACATCTGATAAAAAGGAGATTATATTTTTTAACATGAAAGTTTTATCTTCGCCAAAAAAGAAACCTCAGCCGTTGATTGTTTACTAAGATTACCACTGTTGACGTACATTAATGTCCCGGCTCATTAAAATTCAAAGCACGTATCAGTTTCCTTACAAGGAATGAGTTTTTGACTCTTTATTATAAGATATAATAATTTCAATCAAAACAAGGTGTGAACTCTTTACTAGTAATTATTTAATGTAAAAAGAAACATGTTGTGCACAGTAAATATACCATTTAGCTGTCTAACGATACAATTCGAATTAACAAGTGTGGATTTTGAGTTGAAAACCGTTTTTTAATCTATACTGAAATTATTTTCTTGTTCTTTCATTTAACTCCTGCCCTTATAAATAAATTGACACAAAATGAAAAAAGAAAAGAGCAGAACCTCGCAATAAAAACCGGTGCTCATTGCTTAGTACTAGGGTTGTGCTCGCGCCCGCACCCGATAGCCCCCGCCCGGCGCCCGCAATTACCCGCCTGGGCCCACAACCCGGGGTAGCCCGTCCCGGGTCCGGCGGGTCGGGTTTAAACGGGTAAGGGTATGGTTATTTGGTGACGCCCGCCCAAACCCGCCCGCCCGTTTGGACCCGCCTCGCCCCCGCCCGTCGCCCGACCCGACCCGCCCGGCACGCTCGACCCGACCTGCCCAGGGTAGCCCGCCCCCCTCGCCCGTCTCGCCCGTCCGCTCGCCCGTCTCGCCCGCACCCGGAACCCGTCTCACCCGACCCGCCCGGGGTAGCCCGCGCCAGGGGGGCAACGGTTCCCTACCCGACCCCCCAACGGTCCCCTAGGGACCCAACGGTCCCCTATATTCAAATCTCCCCCCATCCAATTTACACCTATAAATACATCCATACATTACCAAACTCATTCCACACAACCAAACTATCAAATTCTCTCAATCTCTCACACTCAATACTCTCTCAATCTCTCATATTCTCAATTTATATTTACTATTCAATTTTATATTTACTATTCAATTTTATATTTACTATTATTTATATTAGTATTTAGTATTTAAGTTGTGCTGGTAATATTTAATTTAATTCCGCAAATTGCACAAGATCTTCGCCGGTTTCCCGCAAAATTCGGAGGTATATTCTTCTAATCTTCTTGCATTATTTATTTTTTTAACATTATATGAATATTAGAAATTTACAATTGATTTTTTATGTAATTGCACAATTATTTAAAATCGTTTTTTTTAAATCGGTTTTTTAAAATAATAGTTGAAATCGGTTTTTTAAATTAAATTTTAATTCTTTTTTTAAACCGAATTAAAAAATTATAAAAAGGTTTTTAGAAATATTATTTTAAATCGGTTAATCAAATCGGTTTTTTGAAATCGATTTTTTAAATCGGTTTTTTTAAAATTGTTTTTTGAAATTGTTTTTTTTAATTCGGTTTTTTTTTTTTACAATAATTTAATTCGTTTTTTTTTTTTTGCACATTTGTAGTGACAAAATGGCATCTCCACCACCTAACCAATTCACATCAAACATCGATGAGCCTTTTCAACAATTAGGTGAACAAATTTTCGGTACTAGTTATTCACAAAACCCCAATTATTTTCCAACAAATACAAATTTTCCACAAAATGTCCCTACACCTCAATTTTTTCAAGCACCACCGCCCGACCTTAATTTTTTTCCTCACGCCGTGAGCTCCGGAAGTGGAGCGGGGAGCGCATATGCTTCGACCCCCGCCGCACCCGTACCGCATGTTTCGGTCGGACAAACCGAAATAGAAGAGGAGGTGGAGGCGGCACCGTCAACCTCGCAACCGGGTCTTAAAAAGAGAAAGGGACCCCGCCCGAGGTACAACGCGGCATGGTGGCGCTTCTACGAGCAAACTCTCGATCCGGACACCGGCAAGGTGATAAGCGCACGATGCAAGGTAAAAGATTGCAAATGTGAGTTTATTTATGATGAGGATAATGGTTTGAGTTCGTTTCTTAGACATGCCCGTGCTCATGAGAAAGACTGTAAAGAACCACAAGAAAAACCCGACTCTAGATCGGTCCAATCCGTTATCAACCCGGATGGTACACAAACTCACCAACGATACGATGAAAAAAAAATGTTAAGTGAGTTTGCACGGTATATTGCCCACAAAGAACAACCAATTAGCATGGGCGGTTGTTTGAGTTTTGCCCGTCTAATGATTAGAGGTTGCGGTCAACCATTTTACAAAAGAATTCATTATAGGAAAATGACCAAAGAACTTAAACAACAATTTACGGATCGTAAGAATGAATTGATTGCCATATTTGCAACCACACCATTTAAAGTAGCACTCACATCCGACATTTGGACCGCCGGTAAATATGGTTTATCTTATATTTGTATTACCACACATTATATAGATGATAGTTGAAATTGCAAAAAAAAGTACTAAGTTTTCGTGTAATAGAATGGCCGCATGCCGGCGAAGTAGTTTTCCAAGCAATTATGGGTGTTGCAAGAGAATATAATTTGAAAATTGATTTAGAAGATAAAATTATCTCAATTTCTTTTGATAATGCTAGTAACAATAATAAAGCTATAGAATATTTTTTCCGTTCATTTATCTCCAATTATGGATGGAGCTTTGTTTCACCAAAAATGTGCTTGTCATGTTTTAAATCTCACCGTTAAGGCGGGACTTAAAACGTCCGGTGTTAGCGATTTAATACAAAAATTTTAAAAATCTTTAACTTTTATTTATACTAACGGCGTTAGAAAACAAAGCTTTCATGCTTTGTGTGAAAGGTTGGGGTATAGTAAACTAAGAGTGCCATGGGATATCGATACCCGTTGGAACTCAACTTATAGAATGATAAAACAAGTTTTTCCTTATGCCCGTGCTATCAATCAAATTTTGAATGAATCGACCGACGGAATGCTATTAGCGCTTTCGAACGGTGAATGGGCCCAATTACACCAACTAATGAAATTTCTTGAAGTATTTTTTAAAGCAACGGTAGCATTGTCTTGCTCGTACACACCGACCGCGCATGCGTTGCTTCACCACCTCTATTACATTTTCGGAGTGTACAAGGACATGGCAGGTACATTTTTAATTTCTTATAAATCTCATTTTTTAATCTCATTTTTTTTTATTTCGGTTTTTTTAATTTCTGTTTTTTTTGTTTTCTGTTTTTTTTAATTTTCTGTTTTTTTAATTTCTGTTTTTTTAATTTTTTTTATTTTCTGTTTTTTTTATTTTCTGTTTTTTTATTTTCGGTTTTTTTATTTCTGTTTTTTTTATTTTCTGTTTTTTTATTTTCGGTTTTTTTTATTTCTGTTTTTTTTTATTTTCGGTTTTTTTTTTATTTCAAATTTTTTTTAACTCTCATATTCTCAATTTTTTAAATTTGCTTAGCTATGGAGGAATCTGACGAAAGTGTCGCTCCGATCGTACAAGCCATGAAGGACAAGTTTATCAAATATTGGGAACGCGTACCTCCCGTCACGGTTATCGCAAATTGCCTCCATCCAACGTACAAGAAGTTCTACGCGGTAAAGATGCTACGGATTTATAACAATAATTTAGGTATTTCGAGTGGAGATGAGGATGCACTTGTGACCAAAATGGTTGAAGATATGTTCAACCTATATTACGCCCGAAGAGGAGCCCAACAACCGGCTTCTACAAGTTGTGCCGGGCCCGGGAGGTACATTTTTTAAATTCCTTTTTTTTTTTAATTTCGGGTTTTTTTTTTTAATTCGTTTTTTTTTAATTCGTTTTTTTTTAATTCGGTTTTTAAAAATTCGGTTTTCTAAAATTTGATTTTTTTTATCTTCAAATTTAATAGTAGGACCCAATCGTCCGAGGGATTGTTGTCATCTTTATCGGAAAGTTCGGATGCTATGTACAACATCTCCAACGAGTTAAATATCTTTTTTGGATTACCGGGAGAATCGGAGGGGGTTGATGTTCTAGAATATTGGAAAAGAAGCACAAATCTTTTCCCAACTCTATCTCTTATGCCACACGACATATTTGTCATTCCTATGTCCACCGTACCCTCCGAATCTTGTTTTAGTTCGGCAAATCGGATTCTTACCGATAAAAGGTAAATGACTATATTTATTATATCTACACATTTTTTTTAATTCGGATTCTTATTTTTTTTACTAACTATTTTTTGGTTTTCAATGATATTAGAAGCAAGTTGGGACCGGTGGTTTTCGAGCGACTCGTATGCCTCAAGGATTGGATTGATGCGGAAAATCGTGAGCAATACAATGAAATTGAACCATCTTCATCCGGTGCTGAAACTCAAGAGAGCAACGCGTCGCCGGCTTCGGACGACGAATGCGAACCCGAAGAAGAGAGCGGCGTATGGTATATGCGATTGACCAACTAAATAGGTAGTTTCGGTATGAAGTCTATACACTCTTCTATTTCCTTTTTTTTTTTTCAAATTATTAAATACTCTCTTACTTTCTTAAAATTTTACTAACAAAAAAAAAAGTTAGAACTCCGCCTATGTTATTTTATAATATAATAGCATAGCCGGTCCCAAACCCGGAAGAAAGGAGGAGGGTAACTTTTTTTAAAAAAAATATATTTTTCAAACTTATAAATAGAACTCATTTTTAGAAAAAAAGTTGCAATTTTTTGGTTCTTTAACAAACTTATAAATTTTCAAATAAATTTTATAAATTTTCAAACTTATAAAATACAATTCAATTTCAAAAAAAAAAAAGTTGCAATTTTTTGTTCTTCAACAAACTAATAAATTTTCAAATAGATTTTATAAATTTTCAAACTTATAAAATATAACTCAATTTCAAAAAAAAAAAGTTGCAATTTTTTGTTCTTCAAGATTTCAACAAACTTATAAATTTTCAAATAAATTTTATAAATTTTCGAACTTATAAATTTCGGACCGAAAAAAAAAATTTTGGGCCGAAATTGTATCACATTTTTCCCGCGCTCAAACCCCCGCTCGGCCTAAACCCGCCGCCCGCCCGCCGCCTGCCCGTGCCCGGGGTAGCCCGACGGGCGAAGTGCGGGTAAGGGCGGGGGTTCCACACTCTCACCCGGGGTAGCCCGTCGCCCGTCGCCCGCCACCCGGACTAGCCCGCCGGAACCTCGCCCAACGGGTCGCCCGCCTGTGACCCGCCCGGGAGCACAACACTACTTAGTACTACTACTTTATCTTCATGGATTTAATGTAAACCGCCAGGCAATCATTGAAAAGCACAGCTGCTTGGCAACATCTACATGACTAAAAGTCCTTGACGCTCAAACGGTCAGATCATTCGAGAAACGCTTGATCACTCACTCATTAGTCATAACTCATAAATCACTATTCATAACCAACTAAAAACGTCTTAATTATAACCCCACAATCATCTTGTGACGCAATAAATTAATTTTGAAGACACTACACATGTATCTTTATTTATCCTGAAAATTCGTAAACTAATTTATCAATACTAGGAGTGGCAAAAAAACTCGTGGCTCGCTTGTTAGTGGCTCGGGCTCAACTCGTTATTGGCTCTCTCGTTAAGCTCGTTAAGCTAATGAGCCGAGCTTGAGCTTGGCATGGCTCGGCTCGTTAAACTCGTTTGGCTCGATAAATTATTACTAATTGCAATTTGTACTGCTCTTATCGTAAATTATTAATATATTATACAATATATGGTCAAATATATATGAAATTGTTACGTAAAATGTGTATGAACATATATTTATTAGTCATTTTATATTAATTTTTATATAAATTTTGATATAACATACTTAAAATTTTATTATTAAAAAATAAACGAGGTTAACGAGCCGAGCTCGAGCTTGTGTTTTTGGCCCGTTAATTAAACAAGCCGAGCTTGAGCTTAGCCTAGCTCGGCTCGGCTTGGCTCGTTTACACCCCTAATCAATACTAGTGAAAAGCCCACGCCTTGCTTTGGCTGAAATTGTTATTTCTTATAATAAACTTTTAAGATAATATGTAATAGACTTTAACTTGAGATAATTTATATGGGCTTTTAATTTTAATGGACTGAGAACGTTAACGGGCATTAACGTACATCAACGGTTCTGATCTATCCAAGAAAATGATCAACGGCTCAGGTTTCTTATTTGGGGAAGATAGCACTTTCATGTCATTTTTTCCAATATGCTTTTATATATAGTATGGATATGCATATAAAAGAAATGACCTTTGATCTAGTGGCTAAGGACAACGCTCTTTGTGTGGGAGGTCGCGGGTTTGAAATCCGGATGGGAGGTATTTTATAGACATTTAAATTTGAGTGGTTTTGATCCTTATCTTTATCTCAAAAATATGTGCAGATAAGCATTTTGCAAAGCTGCATGCTTCACTTGATAGTTATATTAATTTAATAACTTTGACATTTGAAAGTGTGTTAGTCGGCAAAAGTTGGAAAATAATATGTGAATTACGGATAGCAAATATCAAATATTGATGCCAATACCTACCCCATGCGTACTTATAAAATAAATGATAATTTTGGTTTGTTTATGTAGGACATTTTCTATTGGCTATTTGGACTGGTAGAGGTTCGGACAGGTCGGTTGGATCCTGTGTCTCAGGTCAGCTTGTTTGATCTGGAAAATATCAAACATGAGTTGGGTTAGATATTGGTAATATGAGTTTGATATCATAGAAGATATCAAGTTGGGTCAATTAGAATATCAATATATTTTAGATCATGGTTTCATTTAGCTTGAATTGCAAGTTATCTGTACTCAGATTGCTCGAGTTGGATCAAGTTTATTTGGCAAATTAAAATATGTAAGATTCAGTGAGATTAGATCAAGTTCGGTCAGTTTAACTTTCTTAAAAATGTCGGATCTGAGTCATGATGCATGGGGTTTTGTAGGTCGGATCAACATCTGCCATCGCTAGACATTTTCTTTTTTTTTTTTTTTTTTTTTTTTTTTTTTTTTTTTGAGATAAGGATGAGGGTCAAGTCACTCAAATTTAAATGTCTATAAAAGACTTCCATCCGAGTTTTGAACCCGCGATACCTCCCATACGGAGAGCGCTGCCCTTAGTCACTAGACCAAATACCGGTTCTTAACCACCGCTAGACATTTAAAAGCGTAATGTAACTTTTGTATTATTATTTGTTGACTGATAAATTTATTTTTGTAATATGCACAAGTTTGGTTTGTAATGTAACTTTTATATATTGGGTCAAGCCGTTAAGTTTAATACATATCTTATTAAAATCATAAAAATAAAATTAAGATGATTTTTAGATAATTAATTGATTACCTACATATTGTTTTTTTATTTTTTTTAGATTTAAGTGCATATTTATCCACCATCTCTCATTTCTTTTCAGGAGATATCTGTGCTCATAGATGGCTGAACCCATAATCTCTTGGAAGTCATTCTAATTAGCTACCACTTGAGCTACTAGATTATTTGCTTATTGTTTTTGTTATTAATACGTGCATGTTGTCAACTTGTCATAACTTCGTAAATGTAATTGCTATTGAGAGAAACATCTTGCCTCCATTGAAAACCAGTCCATATATTCATAAATGTATACAGAATCTAACATATACATCTCGAAATGTAACAAATACATCCCTGAATGAAACTTATAGATGTTATGGACGGTTTTTCTGTGGACGCCAGATATTACTCATTGCTAATTGTCATTATTGTCATAGTGATAATGCCAATTTATGCCATGCGATGAATTGGAATATTCTATCCCCAGTTCTCTGTTCACAAATCTCGTCACGTGACCCTCTGAGAACAGAAAACAATAATACAATTTGACTAGTTTGAGAAGAAAGAAGAAGAAGAGCCATAATGACGAAAATGACCTCGCTGCTCTTGTAACATCTTGCCTTTAAAAACTTCGGAAAAAGACCTCCTGCCTTCTCTGCTTCGCCCACACATGGGATCCGAATCTGCTGAGACACTGCTTTTCCGATCGGATGGTCGGGATCGGTTGCTGCACTGATTTTAAAGTACTTCAATTTTTATTACACGGATCTCAAAGTACTTCGGTATTTCTTAATCGTCGGATCAAGAAAAGCAGACCCTGCTTTTCTGTTTAGAGCAATTGACATGATAAATTGATTACCAGTATAACAACATGTCTTCAGAATTGGATTCCATGGGGCTGTTCGGTAACCCCTCCTTAGACTTCGTTTAGCTTCCTTAGTCTCTTAATCATTCTGAACGCAAACTCCTTAATACGGATTAAAAATTTCTCCTTAAGCCTCCTTTTGACCGGGGCTTAAGCCTTTTCCTAAATTCCTAAGGAAGCAATACCCATGACTTAAGGTTTAAGCTTTCTTAAGCCATTTTTCTTCTTCCGAACGAGTATGGAGTGAGGCTTAAATATTTAAGCTGGTTACCTTACCGAACAACCCCATATGCTTTTTTTTTGGAGAATACAACCCCATATGCTTTTGGAGCTTCTAATTAACCTGACAAAGTAATAAATTCAAGTCGTGTTCATGTAGCCCGCCTAGGCAGCCCAAAAAGCTCAGTATTTCATTTCTTCTCAACATGCTGCTGCCCCTATCTGCCTATTATCAATAATAAAATAAATAAATCAGAAGTCAGAAGTCAGAACATAAAACGATGTCAGTCTAAAACCTTCTCAGAAGACGCACAAATACAGCCGCATTGGATCAATACCGCAGTTCCATGTACATGTAGCTCATGAGCTTTTTTTTTTTTTTTTTTTTTTTTTCCTTTATTTGAGTAATAGCTATCGACCACCTCTTTATTTATCTACCGGTTCATCATATTTGTAAAGAACAAATATCATTTTTCAGTGAATATTTATATCTTTCCGATCAACCAATATCATTCTATAGCAAACAGATATACTACGGTTTCCAGTAAACATTTATACAACTGTGACAAGCAACATGAGTGCATGCAATGTATCAAATTATTAGAGAGATAGATAGGTGGCATGCTATAATTTTTTAGTGTGGACTCTACATTTTTTTTTTTTTTTTTTTTTACACAAAACTCGGCGTTCCTTTTGTAGGCTAATGAGATTTTTACTCTTTGCAAATTGCAACGCTCAGTGCTCCAGAATAATAAATATATATGATGATTATCAATTTATCATGATATGATGATAGTTAAAGACTTGCCATATTTTCAGGGTCTTAGCAGTTAAGCTGCGGTAACGTGGCAGCATTTCCGTAGTAAATGGCTTTGTACTCGGCAGCTGCTTCGGGCACTCCAGAATTTACTTTTAACACCCACCCCAAACCATGTTTTCTGACCTCTTGGGGTGTAAACGGGTTGGGTTATTTGGTTTTGTACATAGATTAGCAATTCAAATTATTTTTGTTAGATTGCATAAACTTCAATCCGTAACTAACCAACAAATAATAAAAACCATTCAATTCGGATTTCACCAAATTCAACTTTGATGGTCGTGTTCCGCGGATTTCGCTGATTTCAATTTAAAATATTAATTGTCAAGAAATATAAGTGAAACTAAGTTATAATGAAAAAAATACAACCAAAAAAATTTAAGATACACTAATTAAAATAAAATAACATATAAAAATTTTAAGTATAACCAAAAGTTATTACATTTCTATAAAGATATTGTGACTTTGTTTAGATTAGTATAAATTATTTAAAAAATCTAATCAGATTGGTCGGATCGGATTTTATCTAACATATTTTATAAATCCGTAACCAAATTTAAATTATTGGGCTGCTCAAAATTCAATTCGTACCTAACAAACTATAATCAAAATCTATAATTTTTCGGATCGGATTGGTTGAGTGGGGTTGGTCGGGTCGGCGGGTTCCACGAGTTGAACAGATTGGACTTACACCCTACTGACTTCTTTGACAAAATGCCTATATAATTTCTGCAAATTGGGTATTAGACGCCTACAGACAAAAATACTTTGAATAAATTGGTAAAATTACCTCACTTTGATGATAAATATATATCTTAATATTTCAGATTATATGTTATGTATATAATATTAAGGATATTTTTGACCAAATATACATTTTAGGATGTTGCAACTTGCAAGCAATATTGTGAGTGTCCAAAGCACTTCCTTCTCCTTTGTACTCACTACAAACTAACCTTCCGTTTGGTAAATGTAGTAAGTTAAAGCGGAGTAAAATGTTAAATTACCTTAAATCATTGGTGTTTGGTGGGAGTGAAGTAAATAAATGAAGTAAAGTTGATGTAATGTGTAAAAGATGTAAAATGTTGGTGATTTAGTTTACTACACCTATATAGATGCGTTAATTTACTACACCTTAAATCACTTCTGTTTAGTGACTTAAAATTGATTTAAGAGCTTAAATCAATTAAATCACCAACCAAACGCAAGGTAAGGTACAAAAGAAAGAAAAAGTAACAAAAGTTGGGGTTTTAGAAGACACACGGCACGCCCCAAAAATTAAAATCTCTTTGCCTAAAACCCAAAACCCAATTACCCAATTACCCAACAAACAAAGAGGCGCTACTACTATTTGCTTTGCTTTGCTTGAAGCCTTGAACCAAGTTGAAACTGAAACTGAAACTGAAACAGGTACAAGAACAAAATAAAAAAAGAACTTTGCTTGGTCAGTCTCTCTCTCTCTCTCACGTTTACTTCATGTGCTGCACTGCATCCTGTCAAGAGTGCCAAAGTACAGAGATTGAGAGGAAGAGAATGAGCAAAAACCCTTCCTTTCTCTGAGCTTTTGTTTGGTTCTGGGTCAGCTTCGCATTTCATCTTCTCATGGTTAGTGTCTCTTTATCTTGTTGGGTCTTGTTGTTTCTGTATGTTTCATGGTATGAACCATCCATGGGAGCTGTTTTGTTTGTTGAACGAGTTTGGGAGAATGGGGGATGGTGTGAATTGTGAGGTGAGAATGCTTGGGGAATCTGATGATGAAATTGTGTGGTTTTAGCATCTTTTTGTTTGAAATATATCTCATGTTTTCATGAACTATGTTTAAGTCAGATTTGAATAGTTTCTGGGTTTTAATTTTATCTTTATCAGAGTTGGTTTTGATGCTTCAGTTTGTGAATTTGAGAAGATTTTGAGCTGCTGAGTGGAATTTTCTCCTGTTCTCTTCTAATTGTTGTTGCAAACAATTCATCCTTTTTTGTATGTGTGAGTGAGATCGCGTGAATTTCATAGATTTCGACAAATTTTTTGATGAATTTTGTGGATTTTAACTTGCCAGAGGAATTTACTATGAGTTTTAAAAATGAGTAATTTTGAGTGGTACAAATTGTTTTTTTTTTTTATGGGTTTTAATGGTATAATATAATGTACTACTAGTTTTTTGAAATATTGCTAATTAAAAGCCTAGTAATTTTTTAAAAATCTTTTCTTGATTTTTTGATTTTAAAATAGTCTAGGTCTAGAAAGGAAGAACCAAATTTTAAATTTGTCTTAAAATCCCAATCTCAGTGGTACAATTTTTTTTTTTATGGATTTTAATGGTATTAATGTACTACTAATTTTTTTGGAATATTGCTAATTAAAAGCCTAGTAATTTTTTAAAAATCTTTTCTTGATTTTTGATTTTAAAATAGTCTAGGTCTAGGAAGGAAGAACCAAATTTTAAAATCCCAATCTCAGGAAGTGGCTAGAGAATATGAATCTCCCATTGTCTCCCTCACAATAAATTACATTTTCTCATGTCGAATCAAAGCTTGAAACTTGAAAGACATCCATCTTCATTCTTGTCTCCATTATCTCACCTTGGAATAAATGAATAATCTAAGCACCTCTTACTTGACTTTGAGGAGTAAAAAATATTAATTGTACTGTGGGTTTGAGCTCACAAATTGTGTGTGTGCAAAAGGTGGCGCCTATGTCTGTTAACCAACCCCATTTTCCAAGAGATAGGGTTTAGTGAGTTGGGAAAGGGTTTTATCATCACCCCCAAAAGGCATTTTAGTGTTTTGGGTCTGTTAATTAATTTAATTGAAACTTTCCTTCAGGTGTTTAGTTATCTGATCCCTAGAAAAAAGAACCCTCCAAAGTATTTAGAACTTAACTAAATTTTAGATTTTTAGTATCACCTTTTGTCTGGATGTTTGTTTCTCTGGGCCCTTTGGCATTCTCTTTGTTTTGGGTCAGATTTTAATTTAGAAAACCATAGAAGTACAATTACCTGAACATGTGGAACATTAAATCCTATACAACTGCTAATAAGTTTGTTTTTTTCATTAAATAAATAAGCTTGAGGCTGTCAGTGTCTTGGGGTTTGTATTGTATAATAATAATACTGTTTTCTTACTGGTTTTTCTTATATGTATGGGGGAAAGCCAGAAAGGGGTCCCTATCTATATGGCACTCTCTCTTTTTAGCTTCTCTGCTACAGAGGTCAGATTGAGGAGTGGAAATGTCCCACTTCACCTCTAAAATTTAGAGCTTTGGTATGGGGAACTGTTTATGGGGGTATGCTACTTTGCTGCCTTATTGATGCAGGATTGATGCAATGTCTAGTTTTTTCTTAGAATTTAACAAAACATTAGGGTTTTAAATGCTCTTCTGTGTTTTCCTTAGTGGTGAGATTCCCATTTTCTAGTACTGCTTGGGTCACTTGTTGAGCATTTTGTTGATAGATTTCACTATGCTTTTCTGGGTGAATGCCTTTTATATAAAGCTTAGATTAGATAGGGACATCTCCAAATAACTTCTATTATATCCATTTTATGCTACTATAGTTACTGCAGATCATCCAACACATAGCATTAGTGGCAATCCTTTTGACTTATTATATTGGTAATATTAATCCATTTCACTTATCCATCCCTTGTTTTGGGGTTCTTGTTCTAAACTTTGGTTGTGTTGCTACCACAACTCCTTTTTTTGATACATAATTTAAAAAATCATATTTGGTGCATGGTGTACTTACATGAATGCTTTGATATTATACCTTGCTTTGGCGATATAGACAGTAATGGAATATTATGCTCATATGAAGTGCTATTACTCACATTTAAGTTTGTTCTTTTCTCACTTGGGTTCCAGCTTTCACTTTATCAAATTTACGAATGGAAGACAAGATGAGGACATAGAAAACAAAAGCATTAGAACTCACCCTTCTCTATTTTGTAAAGTTGCTCATCATTATAAAGTATATGCATCATTGTATACTTTGCAGTCTTACCAATTATGTGATAAACTACCTCATGTACTCTATTGTAAAATAATAATTGATGGGTGAAGCATATTTAATGAGACAGTCTTTTAAACTAATTAGTTTTTCTTTCAGGTTCGCGCTGTGGAGTAAAGCTATTGCATGTTCAGCACTTCTTTGCAAAGTGGAATGTATCAATTCAATTTTTCAAAGGTTGGTATATATGTTTTTTTAACTAATTTGGTGTAGATTACTCTACTACATTGATTGAACTTACCATTCACTACTGAAGATGAGTATTTTAATTGTACTGCCATAGAAAATGCGCCTTTTGAATCATCTTAATTGGTTGTGCGCTCTTAAGATAAATAACCTATTAAAGAATTGTATGTTTTCTTTTCCAAGATGGCCCATGGTAACACCAATTTCGGATGGCAGTATGTTGTTGGTAGAATGGTAGTGGATAAGTTCTTGTTTATATAACTTTATTGTAGCATAGCATTTGTTACTCCTGCTGATATTGTAGTTGAATCTTGAGGGTTGTAGCTTGTTGCATACTGATACTACCATTCCCTTTCTATTTTTGCATGATTGTAATATATCTTTGCTCAATATGAGTTAATGAAAGCTCACATGCTATTTGCATTAAAAACAGGCATATAGCACCATTGAATAAAAATAAAATAAAACTTACTTGTAAGCTTCTTTTTCTGAAACAATTTACGGCAGGACTCCTGCATTAATGTACTATATAACCGTTGGATATGTTGCTGGTAGTGTAGTCTTTCTTTATTTGTTGTGCGATTAATTTTGTTCCTTAAATACAGATAGTCTCCCTTCAATCCAAAAAGAGGTTATGTGAAGCATATCCATCGAAAATGTCCTCCAAATCTTGCACCATCCTCTCTTTTACCATAGCACTCTTGGTTATGATCAGCCCTGTTGAACTGGCCGCTCCGGAGGCATCGGACATCTCTAAACTCGGTTCTCTCCGGTCCTCGCTTGCTCAAGCCAAAGATTTTCTCCCTTCTTGGTTTGATTCTGAAGCTCCTCCCTGCTCCTGGCATGGTATCAAATGCACAAACTTTACTGTCGTTTCCATAAACCTCTTCAACATCCCTCTAAATTGCCCGTTCCCACAAGTTGTTACTGCTTTTGGGTCCCTCAGGCAACTTAACCTCAGCGGGTGCGGCTTAAAGGGTCCCTTGCCGGCATTGCCGGGATCTGATTTGTTGGAGTTGGAGGTTCTTGATTTGAGCAACAACAAGCTAACCGGGCTGATACCTGACTGGATTACAAATCTGACATCACTAAATCAGCTTGTTTTGAGTTCAAATTCCTTTTCAGCAAAGCTGGGACCGAGTATCGGATTTCTTAAAAACCTTGTGATACTTAGCATATCCGATGGCTGCTTTTCCGGAAACCTTCCTCCAGAGCTGGGCCAGTTGCAGGAGCTTGAGATACTGGACCTTAGTGCCAACAATTTCACCGGGTCGATACCTTCTTCATTTGCAAATCTCAGCAAGCTTGTGCACCTGGATTTGAGCCGAAATGTGCTTATGGGCAGCATATTTTCTGGTATTGGGTCATTGGTTAATCTTCGAACACTGGATGTCTCCTCAAACGGGTTAACCGGTCCCGTACCAAGCAGCATAGGGAAGTTGGTCAAGCTCGAGTCTCTCTGGCTTGGGTTTAATGCATTCACAGGTACAATTCCAATCGAAATTGGGAACTTGGAGGCACTTAAAATTCTTTCCTTAACCAGTAGCAGGCTTTCTGGGTCTATACCTGGTGAGCTGGTTAATCTGAAAGCACTAACCGATCTGGATATATCAGAGAATGAGTTCGAGGGTGAATTGCCCTCGAATATCGGGGAACTGAAAGATTTAATGTTTCTCATTGCTGCAAATGCGGGTCTGACTGGTCAGATACCAGAAAGTTTGGGGCAGTGTACCAATTTGAAGATCGTAGACCTCTCCTTCAACTCCTTATCCGGTCCCTTGCCTGGTTCTCTTGCCAGTTTGGGATCGATCAGCTCATTCATAGTGGAGGGAAACCAACTGTCTGGTCAGATCCCAGAATGGATTCGAAATTGGAAGGTGGTTAGTTCTCTACGGTTCAGTAAGAATTTCTTCACAGGTGGATTGCCGCCTCTGCCTTTGCAATATCTAACAACCTTCTCAGCCGACTCAAACCACCTCTCCGGCGAAATACCATCTCGAGTGTGTGATGCTATATCTCTCAACTTGCTCTCTCTTTCAGAAAACAGATTAACGGGGACTATAGATCAGACGTTCAAGAAGTGTCTGAACCTAACCGATCTCATTCTGTCTGGAAACAAACTTTTTGGTGAGGTTCCAGGTTACTTGAGTGAGTTGCCTCTCGTTACACTTGAAATGCTGCAGAATAACTTTTCAGGGCCTCTGCCTGATAAGCTATTCGAGTCCAAAACCCTCCTGGAGCTGTCCCTGAGCAGCAACAAGTTAACAGGTCGAATTCCAGCATCCTTTGGCCGTCTTTCAGGTTTGCAAAGGCTTCAGCTGGATAACAACCTGTTTATAGGCTCGATACCCACATCGATTGGCAATTTGAAAAATCTGACTAACCTGTCCCTCCATGGAAATAGATTGTCTGGCGAAATCCCGGTTCAGCTCTTTGATTGCACAGATCTTGTTGCACTTGATATGGGCTCAAATGAGTTTACTGGGTCTATATCCTCTTTAATCTCTCAACTGGCTCAGCTGAATAACCTGGTTCTGTCTAACAACCAGCTCTCCGGTGAGATACCAGATAGCATCTGTACTGGATATAGTGCAGCTGCGAACTATCCTGATTCAGAGTTCTATCAGCACTATGGTGTTCTTGACCTCTCGAATAACAGCTTGACAGGTTTCATCCCGACTGGTATCAGAAAGTGTGCAGTGCTCAAGGAATTAAGATTGGAAGGTAACATGCTAACTGGTACCATACCACGGGAGCTGTTTGAACTGACCAACCTGACTTATATCGATCTCTCCTATAATTCTCTAACCGGGCAGTTGCATCTTTTTCCTTTCCCAAAGCTCCAAGGGTTGATTTTATCCCATAACAAGTTCACTGGCCCAATACCAGATGAGATCGGGTCATTGTTGCCAAGTCTATTTAAGCTCAATATATCAGGCAATCAATTCACTGGCTCTCTTCCTCAGTCAGCTTTTAGTATTAAGAGCCTCACAGATCTTGATGTTAGTCAGAATTCCCTTTCTGGAATCTTACCGTTTTCCAGCTTAACGGGCATAAGTTCACTTCTAACTTTAAATGCCAGTAATAACAATTTCTCAGGAATGGTAGAAAGTTCCATCTCTAACTTCACCTCCCTGTCGGTGCTTGATTTGCATGGAAATCATCTCACTGGTATTTTGCCTATGTCAATTTCAAAGCTTGACTACTTGAGGTATATCGACTTGTCAGAAAACGATTTCCAGGATTTAATCCCGTGCAGCATCTGTGATTTAGATAGCCTCTCATTCGCTAACTTCTCGGGTAACAATTTTCGTGGATTTTACCCGGAGAACTGTGCTTTTAAGCCCAATTTTGGCAGCAACAATCCATGCCTAGCCAGCCATATTGTACCATTAGTTGCACAGCTGCCACCTCACCCCCTTAAAAGGTCCTCAGTCTGGCGTGCAACTCTTGGAGTTGTATCATGTTTTGCAGCAATTCTAACGGCCCTCCTTGCTTGGAAGCTCTTTAAACACAAAACCTTAACCCTTGAATCTGTTGGCACCAAGTCCAAATCCAGCTCCTCAGCTGAGCCGGTATCAAGTGATGAACTCTTAGGCAAAAGAGCGAGAGAACCGCTTAGCATAAATCTTGCAACATTCGAGCATTCCCTCTTGCGTGTTACTGCAGAAGATATTTTGCAAGCCACTGGCAATTTTAGTAAGGCTCATATAATAGGTGACGGCGGTAATGGAACTGTGTACAAGGCTCTTCTATCAAGTGGGGTTGTGGCGGTTAAAAGGTTGCATGGGACCCACTTCGGAGGCGGGGATCGTGAATTTCTGGCTGAGATGGAAACAATCGGGAAGGTGAAGCACCAAAACCTTGTACCATTGCTTGGCTACTGTGTATTTCGAGAAGAGAGGTTCCTGATATACGAGTACATGGTGAATGGTAGCCTGGAGGAATGGCTGAGGCGGGGAGGGGCTGACGTGGTGGGGGAGAGGCTTGGGTGGTCCCGCATGCTCGAGATAATACTGGGGTCGGCAAAGGGGCTGGCTTTCTTGCACCACGGCTTTGTGCCACATATAATACATAGAGACATGAAGTCGAGTAATATTTTGTTGGATGAGAATTTTGAGCCACGTGTCTCAGATTTCGGATTTGCAAGGATCATTAGTGCGTGTGAGACCCATGTCAGCACCGACATAGCAGGTAATAATTTATGTTTTAATTATTTTTTCAGTCAGAGCATGGGGTTGGTAAATGGTGGTATTAGTAGGTTTGGTTTGGTCTGTTATATGCGTAGATGAGATGAAATGTCTCAGAAATTACCGTAGTCATATATTCTGAAGGCATTTTCAATGCATTGTCTATGCCATTGCAATAATTTAAAATATCATGTACATCCATACCGTTACACAAAGTAAATTAGCCCACTTTTTTGGTTTATGTTTTTCCAAAAACGCAAGAACCTAAATGCGGTGTATATTGCTAGATTTGTCCTTCAAATAGGCAGAATACTTCTCTTTCTGTAAATCACATAACAGTTTTGATTTTGTAAAGGCGTTTATGAAACTATTTTTTTTTTATTTTTTTATGAAAAAAGTCTTATGGCCCTTGCTCATTTACTGCTGCTGAGTTCTGACATGTAAGCTGACCTCTGATCGCAGGTACAATCGGTTACTTTCCACCAGAATATGGACTCACTATGAAATGCACAGCAAAAGGGGATGTGTACAGCTTTGGGGTTGTGATCCTGGAGATGCTAACTGGTCGAGCACCAACCGGTCAAGACGAGGCCGAGGGAGGCGGTAACCTGGTTGGTTGGGTCCGGTGGATGGTCGGGAAAAACCGAGAAGACGAGGTTTTCGATCCCCATCTCCCGAGCACAGGCATTGAGAGGCAGCAGATGGGCAGGGTTCTGTCTCTAGCCAGAGTTTGTACGGCTGATGAACCGTGGAGGCGACCCAACATGCTCGACGTCGTGAGAATTCTCAAGGAAGTCAAGATGTTGCATAAGGGGGATGATGTTGTTATTATCTCTGTATGATGTTTCTCTAATTACTAATTAGAACTAACTCATGGATTAAACAGGCATGTTGTATTAAAAGGGACTGGTAGTATTGTGTTATTTTTATGTTGTGGATTTTATTTAAAAAGGGCATATATGCTAGATAGGCATTAGTCATTAGATATGAAGCAGCTTCATGGACTCGTCTATATTATATTTGTGTAATAATATGTTACATGAACTGGGCATAATGATGGTCATGTCTAATATCATCTCTGTCAATTTATTTGTTCTCATATAATTTCGTGCTCTTTTCCAAAATATTTAAAAAAACTTATCTTCTGATAAATCATAGTTATGCAGAATGCAGCATGATTTATATCCTAACGTTTAACCAGTGTTTATATAAATATTTTTAGTTTTTATCTGTATATAGAAGGGTGTTCCAGGACAAATGTGAATTTTGCTATTAAGGTTCAATCTTTTCATTATCATTATGAGTAGGGATCCAATAATCATGGGCGCCAATGCCTATGGTGATCATTTTTTTTTATTTATGCATAAATTGAATAATCTAAACCGTTAGATATATTCTAAATTATCTTAATAACATGTACATAAAAAATAGTAAAGTTCTAACATTGTTTCGATAGTCATTAAGAGGAGAAAAAAAATCATAAAACTTGAACCGTTGATTTTTGTTAATGCAGGATGCACATGTACATTCAAATCAAAATGATATTATTTTTTGTATACACATAAAATATGATATATACAACATATTCTATTAATTAATTTTGTTATTTAAGAATTTTAAATGTAGTTATTTAAGATTTAATTTCACAGCCACCGATCGGTCACCAAAAATATGGTTATTTGATCCCTCCTCTATTATTATTATTGTATAAGGTTAGAATGTGGGTCATGATCAATTAAATGTGCCAGAAAATTCAGTATCATCTAACAAAGCATTGAGAAAACTTATGAAGTAATATTTGTATATGGAATCATCAGATGCAATTGCACTAAGAGTATGATCAGTGATGTCAGTACAATATACATTGCAATATTGCATCAACACTGCCTCATGAAAGCAACCAAAAGAGAACATTTTAACACCTTCACCTTATAAAACCAGATCCATGACATTGGTTTAGCCATACTGATATTAATATAGTCAGAAGTAACTAGTTCCACAGATATTTCCTGCTGTTAAACTACTAATTAAGTGCAACAAAAACAAACTACGGATCCCCAAATACGCAAGCTCGAACCCCCAAAATGTATCACTCAACTTAACCGAAACACACTATAAATCTAAACTTAGTTCCAGTCTTTCACATTGTCCAAACTCCTGAGATACTCGTCTTCTCCGGTCCAGTCCATTCCAGTTCCAAGTGTATCATCTTCATCGAAATAGTCCTCCACATCGATTCCACAACCTTCCTCACCTTCATTGCCAGAATCATAGCTCTCATCTGTCACCTTCAATTCTGTACGGTACTGTGCATATGAGTTCTGATTTGATTCTGAAGATGGGTCCTCATCGGGATCCAGTTCTGAGTCCAACTCAAGCCCTGTCACAGGAGCAACTATATCATCATCTTCCGACACTGTGTCGGCAATCCATGCATAAGCATTGTCTACGTGATATGCTGCTAACGGGTCTTTATGCTTCCTTTCCCACTTCTCTTCAAGTTTCAAATTGGCATGAGCAAACATTAATTTATTACGCACTTTTGGATCAGGCTCGAAATCTTTATCATAGAAGACCTACAGCAAGAATAGATGAAACGTTTTAAATAAAATTAATAGATAACTGATAAGTTAGAATGGTGAACATGGAGCAGTCTAACAAATTAAACCGTACACAACAAAAAAAGGATAATTTCACGGGTTTCTACCGTATAAAACTTAAAAACACAAATTATTTGAGTAATCAATCTAGCACACTACAATACGAACACTAACCTTCTCAAAAGTATTCCAACATTTTTCAAGTTGAGAGGAGGTGCAAGTTAGGTTCAAAACCCTACGAGCCAACGCTTGGAGATGAGGTGTCTTGTATCCAAACAATGCCCACCAATTATCTGTATGCACATATAGACAAAAAGTATGTTAGGGCTGGTTTATGCTGCATATAGACGAGAGCAGCATGTACAGACATATCCAATTAGTATGCAACAGCATAGTAAAAAAACTGCAATACAACATGGCATGTTACAGGACCTACATTCACACACACAAGCAGACCGTTATGTTAGAGTTCCAGAATTGAATAGTATGTCCAGTATCTGAACAGCCAAGTATAGAGGATGGTCGTTCAATGTATCTTACAAAAGGAAATGATTAAGTAAATATACCTGGATTTATATTTGGGTCAGATCTCTGGAGGACAGCCATTTTTCTACCAAAAGGCCCCTGAGCCGCTCGATATGAACCCAGCTCCTCAATTATCTTATTCTGCACAGCGGCATCGTCAGCATACATTTGTTGTACACACGCCATCAAACCATTCATAACACTTTCGTTCTTTTCTATTTTTCTATTGCCATAAAAGTAGAACGGGTTGAGATAATACCCAGCCATGTACAATGGCATGTCAGCTAATGCGACCCATATCCTATTGATTATCTCCAGCACCGGCTTGTACAACCCCTCTTGGTTTAAACAAGCCTTCTTCATTTCATCTCTTGCTTGCTGCATGGCTGCATAGATGAAACCCATGGGTGGAACCTTGAGACTATGTACCACATAAAGAACCTTGACCAAAGGCCCCATAACACGGAAAGTCAAATACAAGTTCCCCCAGAAATCGGTATCATGAACAACCCCTATAATTGCATCCACCTTTGGATGTCCCCACCATTTGTAACCTTTGCACTCATCCTCGGTAAACATGTTGATCAGTTCACTCCTCACCATCAGAAGCCTCCGCAAGATAAAGAAGGTTGTGGTGGGTCCCGTGACCCCAACCCGAACCAGACCCTGTTTCCCGATGATTCGCTCCAACAATCTCAAACTGCTCTTGTGGCTGTATATGAACCCCACCAGTGCCTTTGCTTTGAAAAGCACCGACTTAGCTTGTGGCAAGGCACAGACAGAATCAAGCATTTTCTCAATCAGGTACGAGGCGCAAGGGGTCCTAAAGATATGAGGCCAATCTTCCTGAATCGACTCGCAAGCTTCGACAGATAAGGGTGTCCCGTCACATACAATTTGCACCACATTATTAGGCCCGACGGCTTTCACACATTTAGCTATCAGCTCCACCACGTAGAACTCAACATTGTGCTTGGAAGCAGCAACAGAGTTAATGAATCTCGTGCCCAGCTGCGAATGCACATAAACATTCACCAAACAGTGCCGCCACTGATCTGACCAAACATCCACCAAGATCGAACACCCATGCTTCTCCCATGCTTCTTTCTGTTTCAGCATCCTCTTCTTAATTTGGTTCACCTGATCCGTCAACAGCCTTCCTCTCAGGTCTTCTTCGGTCGGAAAGTGGTACGAGCTGGGATCATTCTGGGACAGGAGTTCGATTAGCTTTTTAGTGCACTTGGAGTTCATGAACTTTTTAGGGAGGTTATTCATGACTCCGATACAGGTGACAATTAGCTTTGCCTGTTCTCTCCTTTCATCTAGAGATGTGCCAGAAGGAGACGAGCGGGTGACGTATCGGTCCATTGGACCCATCACACGAACCCTCTTTGAGAGGCCCGTACGCCTGACAGCATTGGCCTCTGCGAATTCTTCATTGTCCAACATTGTCTGATTGGTTGTTTATCTATAAAAAACAAAAAAAAAAATTTAGCACCTTTTATAATAATGCATTAAATTTACATTTATGAACATGTAAAATGTACTACTATATATGAAAATTGTAAATTGCATTTAAATTTACATTTGTTCCTTGTTAGAATGACTTCAGTTAGAGCAAATTAAATTTAAACTGAGAAATTGAAGTTACCTATCAAATTATCTTACAGCTAAAATTTCCACAGCAAAAGTATTGTGTCAAGAAATTTATTACCACAAGTAAAAGTAAACAAATTCTGTTATTTTGTGAGAAATGTACAGTTGAATTATGAACTATCTTACAACTAAACAGATGTATTATTAGCTAATCTAATAATTAATGGTTCTACTCTAAACCATCCGGAACAAAAAATTATGCAAAAAAAAAATTACTTATACACACTTGTTCCTCCATGAAACAAAATATCTTCACTCAAAAGTCAAAAACCCTCTCCTTAAAACCCTTCAAAGCATTTCTTAGAAATCCACAATTCCCAGGAAATATATACTCAAAATACTTCACCTTTTTAACTAATATACTGAACATGTCCATCAATTCCAAACTGTAAAATTGACATTCTGAAGGGAAAAATAAAAGGAGTGATGGCAGATCAAATAACATATAGGCAAAAATCCTAAAATTTCAACAATGGAACACAGCACAGATATAAATACCTATACCTAAACATATAAAATACATCAAGATAGATGCAAATAGACATTGAAGAGGAACTTCTTACCAACCAGAAAAATCAGCAGCAGAAGAAGAGAATGAAGCAGTGTTTGAGAAGATTCGAGAAAGAGAGGTAATTACTTGCAATTTAGATTATATAAATAAATAAATGAATGAATAAATAAACAAAGAAGAGCAAGAAACACCAAATAAATTTCGTATTCGATCAGTTTGCGTCCGGTGTATGTTACTGAATGAAGACCCTGCGACTGAAGAGTGGGTCCCACGTGAGGGAAGTGGGGTACTTGTCGAGATACAGTGCATAGTCCGGGTTCATTGAGAATGGTCATCGTTATCGGCAAGCGAAGGTGCGAATCGGGTTCTTTTACGAATGGACATTCTGCAAGAACGGTCCCACCTGTCAGTGTAACAGAATTTGGATGGCTCGTGGGGTTCTAGGTCTACGTGCGTTTCTGTGCGCGGGGCATTTGGCGGGAAAACGGCGATCCTTTCCGAGGGAAGAAAGATAGAAGAGAACAGCAGCAGCAGCAGCAGCAGCTGTCAGGTGATTTCATTCATTCCTCTTCTAGTCCCGTAAATAAGCGATAATTAAGCACAAATATGAAACAATAAAAGTAGAGTAACTATACTCCTAACTCAAAAATCATACTTAACATTACAAAATTTTGATTTATGATTTTTATAAAGAGTAAAACTAGCGTGTTCTTAAGTTTACGGGAGCCTCCCGTGAGCTTAAGAACACCCTAGTTTTACTCTTTTATTAAATTTTTTATATATAAGTCTCCTATGATATAAAGTTTTTCTATTTTTTGAGTTTTTTAAGTATATATTTTGAACTTTTTTATGATGACTTCAAAATAATAATAAAATAATGTATAAAATTATGTTATCTTTAAAAAATCTAAAACAAATACTTAGAAAACTCAAAAAATGAAAAATTTTTGTATCCTAAGAGATTTTGATATAAAAAATTTAATGAAAATCATAAATCAAAATCCTGTGATGATTAAATATGATTTTTAAGTTAAGAGCACGGAGGCCTTTCGTACTCCTAAAAGCACGGTAGTTTTACTCATAAAAGTATATGAAAGTATCGAAAATATAGAATAAAGATATTCGGTAGTTAGCCAGTGTTTTACTTGGATAAAATTGTTCTGGGATTTTGTACAACATGTTTGACATTTGAGAAACGACTAGAGTTCACTCCTACTTTGTAGGTCACACATCTGCTACTCTCACAATTTTGACGCACCATGTGTATTCATGTGCTAACTACAGTCGCATAAATGTTTACTAGAAGCCGTAGTATATCTGTTTACTGGAAAACGATATCTATTAATCGGAAAGATATAAATGTTTACTGGAAAATGATAATTGTTTATTGAAAATACGATGGACCAGTGAATTAGTAAAAATGGTGGATGCTAGCTCTTACTCTTGACATTTTGTGTGAGTACATCTCATATATATGTTGTACAGTGAAATTATGATTCCCAGTTTAGTAAAGTATGGCCGAAGTTGTCAACTAAATTAATTAGGCAACAATCTCTTCTCTACGATATTAATTTAGCATGTCATTAATTGCCGAGATCATTCCATGCGTTTTTTCTTATTTTCTTTCTTTTTTTTGTCAGGTCTAAGAACAGCAAGGATATTGCTTGGGACAACAAAATTTTTTCATTTATAATATGATTTTCTCAAATTTCCTTCCATATAATTCAAAAATTTTGCTGACCTAAATAATATAGCTGCTGTCCTTATACCTGATCTTCTTTTTTTCATTCCTTGCATATCTTACTCATCTTTCAGTACTATTAGTCTATTTCTATTTCTCTCATTTTACTTTGCTTTTATCTATGTTTGAGAATGAACGTGTTCAATTAATTTTGTAAAAAATTTTTTTAATATTACTTTTCATAATTTTATTTTACTTATAGTTCGGCAAACATCTCATATTCTTTTATTGTTTTTATAAGAACAAGACGTGAAGTCGCACTCAAACAGCGAAAAAAAAAGTTTCTCAATTCATTATAGTACTGGCGTACTGCCAATCTGAATTCAGAGTCTTAATTTAGCTTAGAGGGAAACTATGAATTAAGTTAATAAATACCAAACACGCTCAATTAACTTAGGTAAGATAATATTTTTCGTAAGTCAGAAATTGTAAATTCAATTCTAAGTTAAGATTGTGAAAAATAAGGAATCCAAATCCATTTATTTCATCAAAAAAAAAAAGAATGACAAAAATGAAAGATCAGCAGCAGAGAGTTGCTTAATGGGTAATTCACCCTTAAAAGAGGGATACATTTCGTCACCTGGCCTGCAAATTGTGAGAATGTTGTTACTTGGGTTCAATATTTTGAAGAAGCACAGCCTATAATTAATGGGCCTAAATTAGGCCCAGGAAAACCAGCATGAACTGGGCTATTTAATCTTGAAGTGCAGAACCACCGCAAAATATACTAAGAGCATCTCCAAGAAATCTCTAATAATTTATTCCCAATATGATCATATTGGGAGGTGCTCCAAATTTTTGGAATCCAAATTATACCTTAAACTCCAAGAGTTTCCCTAAAGATGGATCCCAATAAATTTAAAATGGGCCACGTCACTGGGCCTGGCTAATCAAACGGCGGAGAGGGAATGAGAGGATTTGGAAGTGCGGAGGGAGTGCCTAAAAATAGCTAATATTGGCTTCGATTTGGGAATAGCGCAAAAATTGGGAAGGGTTTGGAGCTTTTGTTAGAGTCCGATTTTTGTCCTTAATTCCTATTAATTGGTTTTAGTAATGATTTAAGGATGCTCTAACCACATCAATTGTCTTACTTATCCTGTCTTATCCTATTTCTTTTTCTTTGTTTTGTGTTTGTTTGTTTGTTTGTTTTTTTTTTTTTTTTTTGTTGTTGTTTTACGCATCTTATCCAAAAAAATTCGTGTTGCATAAAAGAGCGCACTGCAAACAAAGTTACCTTGCGGTGAAAGCGAGTAAAGCTCAATAGCCTCCCGACAGTGGCGAGCAAGGAATTTGGTGGATGCTGTTAATACTGTTGCTTGTTAATCTGAACAGTTGGGTTTGCACGTGAATGAGACAAGAATTGGAAGCTACACTCGTGTGAATATATGACAAATTTGTAGCATTGTGAAAACGGACAAGTAGTGGACAAATTACAATTGTTCTTCCAATCCATGCTCTCTTTCTTTTATCTCTTTTATATCAAACCCTTACGATATTATCATCAATGAGGAGAGATCCATTTACAATTACAATGTTCATCTAGACAATTTTGATAGTGAGATTTTTGAAAATTTTAAAAAATCCATAAAGTATCTTAAAAGTGAAAAAAGAAAAAAGGAGTTTATAGATATATCGTATAACATGTAGATTGATAGTGTTTTAAGTTTCAATCAATTTGAACACCATTTTTAATAGATTATTAACATTTTATACACTTTTAACAGTTGTAATTTAACAAGTCTTTAAAGAGTCATCAAGCGTGACTTAAGTTAAATATAATTGAAAACACAATCGAACTATAAGTTAGACAATATTTCTATATACTTTTTCTATTTATAAGAACTTTGATTTTTTTTGTTTTTTTTCAAAATTTTCAGAAATTCCATTATGGAGATTGTCAATGGGTATATACCATATACCATCAAGATGACTCCTGATGGTATTGCATAATAATAAGATAAAACTATGCAATAAAACATAATCATAATAATTATATTATTATTTTGATAATTTTGACAATAAAATTTTTTATAAATTTGTAAAAATTCATAAGAAATCTTAAAAATGAAAAAAAATTATGGATATATTACTTAATTTATAAAAAAAATTATGGATGTATTACTTAATTTATAGATTGATAGTTTTCGAATTTTCATCAATTTATATATCATTTAATGGCTTATCAAAATTTTGTATACGTACTTTTAATAGTTGTAATGTAACCGATTTTTGAAGAACTACCAAACATCAGCTAAGTTGAATATAATCGGAAACATGATCAATATATAAGCTAAGCAATACTTCCGTACGTAGATATATAAGCATTGCCAATGGATCCCTCCTCTTTTAATTATGTACTAACCACCCTAATTACCCTACAGTTCCTCTTTTTCATAGTGGTAAGCTACTGTTAATTTGAAAAGGTCTTCTGATTTAGTTTTCAATGAACACATTATGGTCATAGACAAAATTATCGTCTAAATATAATCTTCTTCACAAATTACAAGTACAACAACAAAAAAAAGTGATAATCATTGCTATCATTAATATGATATTACTAAATTAACTTACTATTATTAGACAGAATAAAGGCTAAAGCATAAAATTAAAAGGCATTCAAGGAGTGTTTAATATAATAACTAATAAATTGAGTGTATGATTAGATTGCTACCGGATCCTCATAATCATGTTTAACAACCCAAAGAGGCCCGGTTGCTCTCTTTTGGAGTAAATTAAGAAGACTTCAACCAAATTATTCTTGCATGATAAACATAATAATGTGAGATGATAAGATAAGAACAACCCAACCAGAAGACAAAATTTGCAACCTGTTTGATTTATTGGACAGAGAATTGAGAACCTTTCCCAATTGAGAAACACGTACAGTCCACCTTTATACAGTAGGCTACCCATCCATCATTTCTCACAGTTCTAACACACCATGTATATGTGCTTAGCGCAATTGCATAAATGTTCACTGGAAATCGTTATGTATCTGTTTACTGGAAAATGATATATATATGAATCGGAAAGATAAAAATGTTCACTGAAAAATGATATTTGTTCATTGAAAATACGGTAGTCACTGGCTATTACTCTTCCCAATTTGCTTGACACAAATAGAATCTTGCAATTTGCATAAGATAAGGTCTCCCAATTTGAGAAGCATGCAGCACAGTAGGAAGGAAAAGAAAGAGAGCTCCCAAAGAAAAAAGGGGCTAATCATTAAAAGGCACAGTTGTTGGGCTCAGTCTCAATTTTGGGCTCTTTTAATTTCTACCCAAACTGCAGCACAAGTGACCATATTTGAGTTAGGTACCCACAACCAACCAACCCAAAACCAATCCATTGCATTCTTTCAAAATCTACTAAAATCCATAAATTATTGCACTCACATGCATTTGTTTTCTTTCGACATGTTAAATTAATCTGTTTCTAAATTTAGCAAAAGACAAAATTAATGAATAATTAAAAGATATCCTTACTATATATAAAAGCATATTGGAAAAAATGACATGAAAAAACTATATTTTCCAAATAAAAAACTTGAGCCGTTGATAATTTTCTTGAATAGATCAAAACCATTGATTTACGTTAATGCCCGTTGACGTTAATGTCTCAGCCCATTAAAATTTAAGTCCCATATCAATTTTCTCAATATAAGATCATTACATATTATCTTAAAAATTTGTTATAAGAAATAACAATTTCAGCCCAGAGCAACACGTGGTCTCTTTACTAGTATTCTAAAACTTGATTATAAGATAATGCTCTATCTATATATGAGATCACCAAAAACGTCATTGTGTTGTGAATGTACTTCCTCTATAATTAGATTGTTTTCTACATCTTGTGAAGCACAATCAATTCAAAGCTTAAAAAAAAAATGAAGTAAAATCCACCAAAATATCCTGTTGAATTAAATTAGTCTTGCAAGACAGAAAACCTACTTGAGAAAGTACCACTTAACATTTTCTAGTACTTCTTGTGAAGCAAGCTCAGACCTACTTAAAGCAAGTATCCCCTTATTTTAATGCCATAGCTAGCTGACTAATGAAGCTAAGTATGCATATATATGATGTGAATATGATGTCCTATTTACCATATCTTACTATATAATCTGCATGAATAATAATATATCCTTACTCAAATAAAAGCATATTGGATTTTTTTTTTTTTTACATCAAAGGTCTATCTTCCCTAAAAAATAAATCTCAACTGTTGATTGTTTACTGATATTGATCACCACCGTTGACGTTCTCAGCCCATTAAAAATTTAAGGCCCATATCAATTATCAATTTCCTTATAAGGCCCATTACATATTATTTTAAAATTTTATTATAAAAAATGATAATTTTAGTCCAAAGAAGGCGTGATCTTTTTACTAGTTCTTATAATATATATATATTGCACCTGCTGCTATTCTTTTTCAAATGTAGAGCCCCCCCTTCCTTCCTCTGGCCACCAAACTTATTAAAGACATACAGTGTATATGAAATGATTTCATGCTTCACAACAAAGACAACACATACATACATAATAAACACTTAAACCTAAACCTAAACCCCCCCAATATAACAAACCCACTGATATATCTCCAGTCTCCACTTCATTCCTTTCACTCACTCATTATATCTGCAACATAACATAACAACCCTAGCTAGCAATATCCTCTTCCTCATCTCTCTATCTTAGACAGAAACATATACACACAGAAGCAGAATATACAAGCTAGCTAGCACATATTATATGAGGCGATGAGGGACCGACGGATAGACCGCTTCGTGATACTCCCGTTCTCGGTCGGATGCGTGTCGCAGTCGAGCGTCGCTGTCGTTGACACCCGGTCGAAGAAAGCACAAGGTAATTAGTCCAATTAGTAATCAATCATTAAGCACATCTTAATTATCTTTTCAATGTTCTCAGCGTTTGAAATATGCATGTTTGTTCTCTTAATTACAAAAGCCTTTTCTCTGAATTATATACTTTTTATTATTATTACTACTGTTGCAAGTATAAAATTCTGTCAATTTAGCTGAAAACCTGCAGTTGTTTCTAAAATTTCTCCCTTTATCTATTATCACCAGATTGTTAGTTCTGGCAACCTGGATCTAATTTCTCTTATCAATAAAAACTTTTTCTAATTATAATTTTTGTTGCTAATTAACCTATTACTTTCATTTTTAATCATTAATTATATCCTTTTTGCATTCAGTTTATAAGAGAAATCATCTAGTTGAGTAATTACTAATCATATAATCCCCTGTGTTTTTCTGTTTTCTATCACAAAATAGGATAAAACCCTAATTAAATTAATTTATAATTATAAAAACTCATTTTAAAATTTATTTATAAAAAAAAAATTGCACTAATTTTTTTATTTATATCTTCTTTTATAATCAAGATGATCAAGCTGGCGACCACGAGACAACCGCCGAGGAGAAATCGAAAGGAGGGGGCGGCTCACTGATCGCCACGGGATTCCAGAGGGTCGTAAAATCCTTCAAGAGCCTGTCTTCACAGCTGTTCCAAGGGTACGACGAGGAGGACGAAGACGACGAGATGGAGATGGAGATCGGGTTGCCAACTGACGTGCAGCACGTGGCGCACATCGGTTGGGACAACATAGCGAGCAACAACTTCACACAGAAGTGGATGAACAACATGAACAACAACGGTACCGGTGGTACCGGCGGGTCTCACTCTGAGCAGGATATACTCTCCCTGTCATCCCCTTTCTCTGTGAGGCAGCTCGAGCTCGCCATGGCTGGAGTCTCCTCGACCGGCCATGGCGCATTCATCTAGTGGTGGTGTTGATTACTTACTACCATATATATTTTGTTCTTTTTTTTCTTCTTCATATATATCATATCATATGATCATATATATGGCCCCTCATCTTAATTTTCCTTTTCTTTTATTGTTACATGTTGTGATGACCTTATTACATGCATGTGACTCTGTATAGCTTTGTTTTTTATATGAGAGATTAATGATTAATCTGCTTTAATCTGAGTAAGTAAGTAAGTAATTAAGTGGATGGTTAATTAGTCTATGTACAAGTATATATACAACTATATATGTGTACAAATGGAGTAATTAATTAGTAGGTGTTAGCTCAACACGTGAGCTCTGATTGGCATGTTTCACAAGTTGTACAAAATAAATAATGTAATATGTAGACAGGAAGGAAGGAATATGGTACTTGATTTGATTTCCAATTTTCCATATATTAATTTCATATGTGCCCCAATTGTTTGTAGTGTGGTTAATTAATCTATGCTTTTTATAATGTATGTTGGGTGTGTTCTGATCCTGCAATGACCATTGTAGGATTGAATTATTTGACTGGTAATAATATAATGTCTGATAATTGAATTGTCAAAATTTAGAGAGTTTTGATGAAGTGGTTTATCCATTGTGCATTAATTAAAGCTGATGAAATTAATAGATTTTCATATGTAATGGCACTTCATATATTCTTGTATAATCATTCTGCTGTCGAAATTCTGCTTTAATTTCTAACAAAAGAAGTTTTTAATAATTTATTAAAATTTTACTGCATGTATATGCCTCTAGCTAGCTGGACCCAATTTAGAATCAAATAGGTACAAATTAACTTGGCAAAATCAATTAAACTGTACCAGATAATAATTCAACAGCAACAAATTTTGTTTCTTCTAGTCCTGTTTATTTAGGACCATATTGAATAATTAATTCAAACGAGTCAACAATAAAATTGGGCTACAGGTATATTGTTGGTTCTACAATTAATTTAAACCGGATCAACAAACCATTAATTAAGATGGATGCAACGTCCTGTCATGTTACTGTTGTACCGGTACCACAAACAAAGCCACAGAATCAATTTCAACTTTCAAGCCCCATTTATATAACTAGTAATTAAAGAGCACACAACTTGCTTTAGGCTGAAATTATTATATTTTATAATAAAGGGTCGAAAACTCATCATCCCTTGTAAAAAAACTAATATGAGTTTTAAATTTTAATAGGCCGGGACATTAATGTGCGTCAATGGTGGTGATCAATCTAAGTAAACAATCAACGGTTGAGGTTTCTTCTTTGGAGAAGATAGAACTTTTATGTCAAAAAAATCCAATCTCCTTTTTATTAGGATTAAGGATTTGGAGTGATACCTAGTGTCCATAGAAAAATCATCCATAGAATCCATAGGTTACATTTCGGAATGTATCTGTTACATTTCGAGATGTATCTGCTGCATTTCGTACATATCTATGAATGTATGGACGGTTTTTTCAATGGACGCAAAGATGGATCTCTGTAATTTATTGTCAACCGATGGATTCATAATTTCATATATAAAATGGGCGATGCAATCTGAATGAATGGATTCGGGAAAGTACGTTCTGAATCGTGATTCGTACGATGAAAGTTAATGTGTTTAATTGGGTTCTGTTTGCCGGTGACAGTAACAACAGCACCTGCTCCCATGCCCCATGCTGATCTCTTATGGATCATTTTTATTAGGAAATAGTAAAAAAAAAGTAACACAAAAGGATATTCTAATAAGAATTACAGCATATATACAACAAATCATTTTTACTGGTTGCAATTCACATTCTCAATCGAACAAAACACTTATATATATATACAATAGAAAGATCAAGAATAAAAAAAAATTCACTCAAAATTTATGAGAGTACGAAAAAGAGAGAGAAAATATTACTAATTTAGTTTGAGAGAAAGTTAAGGGGTGCAAAGATAATTTCTCTATTATTAATTACTTTTTTTTTTTTTATAAAACATGTTATTAATTGCTCATCATTATTTTGATTTCTTCAACAATCACTAACTCTGTTGATTTATATTTGATCACTTCACTTTAACTTCAACTCACAGTAAAAAAAAAAAAAGAAGAAGAAGGAATTTTTGTTGGAAATTATTAATCAATAATCATACATGTCGAATTCCATCTTGAGAAACATGTAGAGTCCCTATAAGTAAGTCATCCATTCATCCGTCTCACAGTCTGACATATCCATGCATGTGCATCCGTCTCACAGTCTGACAATATCTTTTATTTCTAAGAAAATTTACAAAACTACCCTACCTTAAAAAATATTTACAAAAATAACTCTCAAATATTTTACAAAAATGTACCTCCGACCCAAAATATTTTACAAAAATGACCCTTCCGACCCACCTGCCACCTCATCATAAGATTGTGGAGGCAAAGTTTGTGGCATGGTATCACAGTCCTAGAATGAAATACATGCATGCACGCATACATGTGTGAGTAAGTTAAGTTTGTTACGGATTGGATTGCCTGAGCGGATCGATCTGCACATGTGAACTTTGTACTGTACACATACACTTGATAGTTGATACACACAGTCACACATACATACATAGAGATTTTGTTTGGGTTAGGATCGATACGGTACCTACACATGTGTACGTGTCTGTTTACATTACATTACATGTGAGTTTGTGCAACAGCAGGAGAGGTGCCAAAGGCAGGCACCAATTAATTTATGGCACAATTAATACATACGTCCAAAATTTATTTCCTTGTTTCTTCTGCCTCTCACTCGTCAGTCAATCAATGGATTGATTATTTACTTGGATATTGGATATTGCTTCCCATTTCAATTTTTTTTTTAAGATAAAAAGATGAACTCAAGCAACTCAAATTTAATTTAAATATCTGTAAAAGACTCTCATCCGGATTTTAAACCCGCAGCCTCCTATGCGGAAAGCGTTGCCTTTAACCTTTATACGGAAAGCATTGCCTTTAGCCACTAGATCAAAGCCGATTCTTCCAATTTCATTTTTCATCTACCATTCCTTGCCTTAACTATTATATACTAGTAAAGAGCGCACGTCTTTGAGCTGAAATTATAATAATAAAGGGCCGAAATCTCATCCCTTGTGAAGAAATTAATATGGACCTTAAATTTTAATGGGCCGGAATATTAATGTACGTCAACGGTGGTGATCAATCTAAGTAAACAATTAATGGCGGAGTTTTCTTCTTTAGAAAAGATAGAAACTTTCATATCAAAAAAATCTAATCTTTTATTAGGAGTAAGGATAAGGATACATGCATTGCTAATTGCTTTGCTATTCTAGAACTCTGTCATAGTACTGTAGTGTCATGATGGTTCTCTCTTTTTTTATGTTTCTAATTTTAGATTGTAATCTATGAAATGAGACACATTTGGATAAATTAATCCTCAAGCCTTTTCATTCTAAGTTCACCAACTTTTGACAACACTTGACCTTAATAAATTGGACTTGGCATATATATGTGTATTGATGCAAATGTACTTAACCCGGGAAACCTCTAGTAGTGAATTGTGATTATTAATTGCCTAATGGGGAATTAATATTCTAGCTATATGCACCACGTATGCTTTTAAGATTTCATTCTTGTGAGTATGTTGTTAATTTCATGTGCTATCTGTATATATTGTTTTTGTTTGTATATATATTTTTAATTTTTTATATATGTAAGCCTACGGATAAATTTGGAAAAAAAAAAGAAGAAAATGTATATGTTGTAATTCTAGTACTAATTAATATTCGGTGATATTAATTAGTTTTATCAAATTTCCAATTGGTGTGCCTAAACTTAAAACAGAAGGAACATGCATTACATGCCAGAGCCCACATCAAAAAAAAAAAAAAAAAAAAAAAAAACTAATGTGTGATTATAATATTTTTAATTCCATTTAGGAACCAACTTAGACAATGTCACAATCCCAAGTGCAAAGATATGTAACTTTCTGAGTTGCTGTTACTTTCCGACTGACGATAATCTGACATACAAACGCACTAAGAAAAAAAACATTTCATCAAAAAGAAAAAAAAAAAACTAAGAAAAAAAATAATATTATTGCATTTAAATATGATCAGAGCATCATGCATGTTTTGGTCCAATATCAATACGTAGCATTTAATTCTCTAAATAATTCTCTTACATTAATTATAATATTATTGCAACAATGTTATTAATCATAGGAAGAGACTAATACTCCCCCGAACTAAATCCTGGACTGACTTTCTATTTTCGGTTAAACAACAGTCTCAACACGCATCTCGAACTTACCAAAAATGAAAAACACGTTACTAGCCTGTTCACTAGCTCTCTCAGCGGCGCGTTGACAGACCCACAAAAACACTCACCAGTTTTCCCCTAAAGTGTTTATATATCTTTGAAAAGTGCTTAGATAAGATTGAAAAGTGTTTATGTACTATTGAAAAGTGTTTATGCACAACTAAAGTCCATTTATTGACAGACCCACTTGGTCCACATGAACAGTTATCATTATACCCGAAAAGTGTTTATATGGCTTAAAAAGTGCTTAGATAAGATTGAAAAGTGTTTATGTAGAATTTTTGTTCATGTAGAATTCAAAAATTATACGTAAAGGTTTATGTACAATTGAAAAGTGTTTATGTAGAATTTTTGTTCATGTAGAATTCAAAAATTCTACGTAAAGGTTTATGTACAATTGAAAAGTGTTTGTATAGCTTTGAAAAGTGTTTAGGTTTCTTACAAAAATATTTACATGAAAAACAAATAAGTGTTTATATTAGTTGCAAAAGTGTTTGCTTTTTTTTTTTTAAAAAAAGTGTTTAATTTTCTTAGAAAAATGTTTAGAAGATGTATAAGTGTTTATATTGCTCGTCGGAAGTGAGGGAGGGATCGCGACCGTCAGAGGCGAGGGAGGGATGGCGACCGTCGGAGGCGTCGGAGGGATCGCGACCTTCTGAGGGGACGGAGGGATATCATGCCACTGCGATAGGAAATGTTGCAGCAATGGAGGATGTGGAGCGCCAATGAATTTGGAGGAGACTTAGTCACTCAGAGGAGACTATCTCACTGCCGTCATATTTAATTAGGAGAGCGGCTCGGGGAGTTGATTTGGATCGGAGATTTTTCGGGGACAGAGGCATGGGGAGTCAGAATTTTTCTCTCTTTTTTTAACTGATTGCAAGTTTCTTCCATAAAAATTAAGCATGAGTGATTTGTAAGATACAAAATTTATAATCCTATTTCTTAAAGAACAATATAAAAGGAACTCAAATTGAGCCCTAACTTAATTAATAAAATTAATCCACATTGACACTGAGAGTTCATGAAAAACAAATATGTTTCCATTCAACTAGCATTTATAAATTTGCCACATGCATGACCCAAATCGCAAGTTTCAAACCAACCAAATCAAACTTTATTCGATTGGTTCAAACCAAACAAAATTTATTCAAACATGCTTCCTTTATTAGTAGGATGTCATATTGTAGAGTGGATCCACTGATCCACTCTGTTTGGTGTTTTTCTTCTAAAATAATTGTCAAGCATGTTTAAGTGAAAATTCTTTATTTCACTTAAATCCTTATTCTTAATAAAACGAGATTGAATTTTTTAACACGAAAGTTCTGTCTTCCCAAAAAAAAAAACCTCAGCCGTTAATTATTTACTTAGATTGATTACCACCGTTGACGTACATTAATGTCTCGGCCCATTAAAATTTAAGAACCATATTAGTTTTCTCACAAAGATGAGCTCTCGGCTCTTTATCATAAGATATAATAATTTCAGTCCAAAGTAAGACGTGAGCTTTATACTAGTACTAAAATAAAGGATCCCAACAGCTTTAGGTTTAATTAAACTGGAGAGGTTCTGAGCCGACAGAGAAACAGTATTATATGTGATTTGGCTTTTTAGGTGTTGAATGCAATTTGACCTTATTAATGAGGAATAACAATACATTATACATACAACTCACTTAACATAACGTCGCTATTTTCCTTCATGTGAAACCTATGAATTAGACAATGTGATACTTGACCTACAATCCTCTCCATTCTATATGCCATTGGTGAACTCTTTTTTAAGGTCCAAATGGAGATAACTAAGGTAGAAAATAAAAGGATTTACAATTACTTTTATCTTTAATGTAAGTAACTACTAGGAATATATTATTATCTAATGTCAAGTTTAATAATATAATAAGGCTAATTCTGCTGTGGATCAGATGAAATATGAGCCGTTCATTTTTCATAATCGGATGGTCATGATATATTTTTTTAGTACAATTAAAGAGACATGTTTTATAAACACCGTTCAATTTAAAATGAAAAGTTGCTTAGCCGATCTATAGCATAACTACTCATATAATAAACTCGTGTTAGTTAGAAGACAATTTTTTTTTTAAAAAAAAGCTATAATTTTGAGGCTTTTATAATTAAGCATCAAATTAATTGATTAATGGAGGCAGCGGTGGATATTTAGTGAGGGTGGGTTGTTGAATATATTATGTTTATGTGCCACTCACAAGTCACAAGAAAAGGTATCTTTTTGTCAAGGCATTGCACGTGAAAGAGACAGCCCAACTACAACTACAACTTCACCTTTTTCTTGATGTAATTCTTACAAAACAGGGCCCTCTTTCAGAAAAAAAAAGCCTATAAATAAACAAAGCCCATTTTTTTATTTTACACAGTTTAGTTGCTCTCTTTGGCGACTTTTTTTTTTTTTTTTTTGAACTCTTTTTTGAGTTGGGAATTTGCTGCATCTGTCAAATTACCCAAAAAAAAAAAGACATAAAAAATGAGTTAAATTGAAAAAAAAAAATATAGCATACTCTAAATAATAGTCTTATAGTCAAGAGTACTACTAACCGTTGAGAAAAAAAAACTAATGTTTTTATTCACGAACTGAGAGTACTTGAAAAATTATAGAATGTTCTCAAATCTCAATTATTATAAGTTATCTATGTTTTTTTTTTTTTTTTTTTTTTTTTTTTTCTCCCTCTTTTCCTTTGTAGGAAATCATAAGAGAGGTTCCCGAAAGTTGGAAATTGAAGTGCCATACTAAAAAAGTAAAAATCTAAATCACTATAAGAAGTAAGAAACATAGACGTAAGAATTAAGTTACGCTACGTCTGTATTCCTGTTATAGTGACATGATTATGGCTGAATTCTTACTAGAAACTCTTGCCAATTCTAATATAAACTTAAACAGGAGTGAAAATAAAATTGCCATTAAATTGAAGATGTACTAGTCACTGTTTTGGTGACCCAAAACCATACCAACAAATAAGAGAAAGGAGATGAGTAATACCTAGCTACCGTTCATAGAATAACCGCCCATATATAGTATTTATAGGTCACATTTCAGAATGTATCTATCACATTTGGAGTGTATTTGTTACATTCCGTATACATTTATTTTATGAATGTATGGACGGTTTTTCGATGGGCGCAAGATGTTTCTAAAAGGAAATTATTGTTTAAGACCCGAATATCTTTGTGGGAACTTTCTTGTCAGATTGGATTTGGACGTGAGATCAGATAAAGCCAGGAATTAAATAGGATTTCTTTGTTTTGTTTAGACTTTTTAGGGGGAAAAGAGGCTAACACAATCTTGTAATAATAAATTAGGCTATTGGATAATGGTTAATGGATATTGGAGCTTTACTTTCACCGTTTCACGTTAACACTTGATAATTAGTGTCTTCGTTATTACAATATTTCCTTTTTGTTAATGTGCATGTCTGCGTCGCAACTGAAATTAAATGTGCTGATTTTTTATTTTGGTCACGATCGTGATGGTCTAAAAATGATCTGTTAGGATTAAAATTTACAGACTTTTATCAACATCTGCATTTTTTTTTATTTGAAAATATGTAAATTTTATGGTGCTGAATAGTTTCTTTATATCAAAATCTCTTAGGACGTAAAATTTTTTATTTTTGAAGTTTTCTAAGTTTTTATTATGAATTTTTTAAAATGATATAGTTTTGCATATATCAACATCTCTTAGCACATCAATTATTTTATTGTTATTTTGAAGCTACCTTACGAAATCTCAAACAAATATTTAAATTTTGATATAAAGAATCTATTGAGCGCCATAAATCGAGATTCAGAGATGATTAATTATATTTTTGTGTTAGAAATACAGGAGGTCTCCATACTTATAGGAGCACTATAGATTTACTTTGCAAAACTACATATGCTTTTAATTTAAGGATTGTCCAACTTTTAAAAAAAAAAAGAAAATTAAATAATAGAAGAAGAAGACCACGTTTTCTAACAAGAAAGTTTTGAGGCTGTCGAAGTTTAACAACTATCGAAGGTGCATGTTTTAGCTCCTATAGGCTATATATTATTGTTCTTATATCACTTTCTTTGAATGGCTGTTTTGGGTGTGATAACTAACAAGATAAGTGACATAATACATATCTTAGTCACTTCGTAATGCGCATATTCAGATTTGATGTTATATATTGTATCTGCATCATTATTTATTTTTTTATAAGGAAGCTATAATATGTAGATGTGGCAGATTGTCGGGTCGGGTAGGGTTTGGGTTTGGGTCGGGTAAGTTTGACCGAATGGAAATGTCAGGTCGGATATCGGGTTGACGTCTGCCGGCAATTTTCCGAGTCAGGTCGGGTCGGGTCGGGCGGGTTTTTTGGGTTTGGTCAGATTTTTCATCTCTTAATTTTCCCAGGTCAGCTCGGGTTTCGGGTCGGGTTTGGGTCAATCTGATTTTCCCTGAAACACGGGTAGGGTCGAGCTCGGGTCAGTTTGACTTTCCCTAAAACTCGGGTCGGGTCAGATTTTGTCACCTCTAATAATATGTTGTGTTGAGACAAATTAAGAAAAAGATGTGACGTTAAACATATTTTAATTTTGATTGTTTTATTGAGCTAAAAATGAGGGCAATATAATTACCTAGCAATGTAACTTACCATATGCATGTTTTTTTCTTAAGAGACCAACTAATAGTCCTCCAAATTAAATCCCTTTAAAATCTCCTAACTAACTTTCTATTTTTGGTGAAAAACTCCAAATTAAATTCCCTTAAAATCTCCTAACTAAATTTCTGTTTTTCACCTTTTTGGTGAAAAACTCCAAATTAAATTCCCTTAAAATCTCCTAACTAAATTTCTATTTTTGGTGAAAAACTTGTTGAGAATGTTGTCAAAAATGGTAAATTCGCACTTTTTCGCTGATGTACTTCTTCCCAATGTGCTTAATTCAAAAACATTCCAGCATCAAAATTTTAGAGCCATAAGTGTTTATATAGGTTACATAAGTGTTTATATAGATAACACAAGTGCTTATATAGGTGACCAAAATATTTTAGTAGTTGTAAACAGTGTTTAGATTGCTGAATTAAGATGTTAGATAGATTATAAATGCATTCAAATATATTATACAAATCCTTACATAAATGTATTAGGTGTTTATATAAGTGATTCAAGTATTTTAATATGAAATGTAGGTACTTAGATGAGTGACAAATGTGTTTATATGAGTGATAAATGTGTTTAGACAAGTAGTAAAAGTGTTTAGATGAGTCATGTGTGCTTATCTAGCTAGGATACAACATGATTATCTACATAAGCGAATCTTCAACTAAGATTTTGTTAGACGATATTGAAGAGATGAGATAGATCGTTGGAGAAGAGCGATTGATGAAGATATGAGAGCGTGATCATCGAAGTGATAGATTTTTGGAAGAGATAGATCACCGTAGAGATCGTCGGAAAAGATAAACCATCGAAGGTGATGGATCGTCGGAAGAGATGGGTCGCCGTAAGAGATGGTTCATCGGAAGAGATCGTCGGAGAGCAATTAGATCTGTACAAAGAGGGGATTGAGAGACAAATTCGAGTTGAGAAGAAAGATGTATAGAATAATTTGAATTTGGGAGAGTAAAGTTGCTAAAATGGTAAGAATTGATTTCTATAAGAGTGTCATGGTGGGTGGGGGATAATAAAGGGATTTGAGTTGGGGGAGAAATACTTTTTCTCTTTTCTTAAATCAAAATATTTCTTCAATTATTTAGAATTTTAGACATATGGAAACTGATCTAATTAATGTTTGAAATATAAAAATGCAAATATGAACATGACAATACAGGTTAGTAGGGAAACGGGTGATAGCTTAGTTGGTCAGAAGAGAAGTCCTAAGGCTGTTGTTTACCCAAAAGTCGAAAGTTCAATACTTGCCCACGTAACTTTGCAGCTGCTGCAAAGATTTCAAAAAAAGACAATACGGCCTAGTATTTTTTGTAAATCGTTTTTATCAATAACAAGCTACACCACTCCGGGTGTGCTGTAAATGCTGCCAAAAAGAGAGAGAAAAAAAAAAAAAAGTTTTGGTCCAATTTTGCTGAATTGTAATTATAATACTTCAATACCTCAAACCATTTGCATCCAATTCTTAATTACGGGTAATTTATGAAAATATTTTTTTTTATTTAAACAAGTAAAATCCTGTATATGCAAGGTTATTTCTTGCTAGGAAAAAAGATACAAAAGAGTTGAACATAATCTCCGGAGTTTGACCGTTATCCTATTACAGTGAGTTTGTAGTATATTGTGGCACACAATTTATGGCAGTGGAACACTCCTCTATTTTATATAAAGAATTTATTACTCAGAACCATAAATTGTGATTTCGGATACAATAACATTAATTTTAATGTACCGAAATGCTAATATTAGTGTAATAGTCTAACTCTAATCTCCGATATATATCAACTATAAGTAACTAGTGAAGAGGCTACGCGTTGCTTTGGGCTGAAATTGTTATTTCTTATAATAAATTTTTAAGATAATAGGTAATGGGCCTTGTATTGAGGAAATTGATATGAGTCTTAAATTTTAATAGGCTAAGACATTAACGTCAACGGACATTAACATAAATCAACGGTTCTGATCTATCCAAGAAAATGATCAACGGCTCAGGTTTCTTATTTGGAAAGATAGCCTTTTCGTGTCATTTTTTCCGATATGCTTTTATAGAGTTGAACTATTGTGAAAACGTTTGCATTTCGATCCGAAATACTAATGGTCTAAATTATACTTTGTCACGTCCAAAATTTTGATTTATGGTTCCTGTTAAATTCATCATATAAAAATACTAGGGGACACAAAAATTTTTCATTTTTGGAGCTTTTTAAGTATTTATTTCGGATTTTTAAAAATCCATGTACAAACAACCATTATTTTTATTAATATTTTAGGGTCATTTTTAAAAATCCGAAATAGATACTTAAAAAACTCCAAAAATGAAAAATTTTTGTATTCCCTAGTATTTTTATATAATGAATTTAATGGGAACCATAAATCGAAATTTCGGACGTGGCAAAGTATAATTTGGACCGTTAGCATTTCGGATCGAAATGCAAACGTTTTCACAATAGTCCAACTCGCTTTTATATATATAGTAAGGATTTCCCAGAGCGATCCAGCTTGATGTATTGCATGCTGCTTTTGATTTTGTCATGGATTTATCATTCATTGCATGCAGATGCCAAATCGGGCCCATATCAATTGAAGTTTCAGAAAGCCCATTTTATGTAGTGGCATAACATAATACAATGGAATGGCTCGAGTGCTGCTGCACGATTGCCCGGCAAAGAGAGAAAGACAGAGAGGAGCTCAGTTCGGTGGGCCCCACTTCGGTGTGTGCGTCTTTCTCTCTCTGCCGGGCAACCGTGCAGCAGGTCAAATGATAACAATTCCTCGAGGTTGTTGTGCCCGTGCGAATATTTTGTTGTCTTGGAGATTATTATATTTTTGAAGCGTGATCGCATGATTTCCTTCTAATGTTGTACTAAGAATTTCAAAGAACCCTAAATGCCTACAAAGTTTCAAACTATATATATATATGGATATCGGAGTTCAATTTAAGACATACAGCAAGACGTACCAGTGATATCGATCTAAGATGATGTTTTAACATTGTAATTGCTTATTTAACGAATCATATTTGGAATAATCGTGTGGATGCATGGTTAAGATGGCTTATGATGTATGAAAAATTGAAAATATATACTGTAAATTAATTTGAGATTTGATATATATACGCAAAATAGTGATTTGAGACTTTTCATCGATCTATCGTCTTGTGCTTAACATAAAAACAAATCAAAACTTTAGTTCAAGGAGAGGCAACCTGACCTGACCCGATCCGATCTGATCCGACCTGATCTGATCTATCGGGTGTTCGAGGGTTGAGAAGCAAGATGAGTCGAGTGGAGAGTGGAAACGCCTGCTGCGCAAGTTCATCTTTTGTTAAGCTGACCAAACAAGATTATAATTAATTAATTAAGTTCTTAATTAATATATAATGCACTTCCCCCAAATATGTTTAAAGCAGATATTATATATATAGCTTATTTCGTGCATCGTTCAGCAACAACAAAAATTTTATCTTGCAAGCACGTCTATATCGGCATATATGGCAGGAAATTCAGGCGCTTTACACAGCAATCTTCAAGATCCAAGCATATCTCAAAGATTAGGATACAATATTGTGTTAGATATACTCTTTATTGTATACTGCTTTAGATATACAAATAGATTATATGATAGAGAGATATATGGAAAGATATCTGAAATTGTAATTAGGGCCTGCACTATAATTCTCTTCCTACCAGCTATAAGAACTAGAGGCCTGACTAGAGGCTGGTATTAGATTGTAATATAAACTTTTTCTTAAAATAAAACTAAGGGAAACAGGGTTGGGTAGGAGTCTTGTGTCCTCTGTGATTGTTGTGTGAAAGTTATTATTTGAGTGTGAAAGTTATTATTTGAGTGTATGAAAGTTAACATGGTATCAGAGCATAGTTCCGATCTGCAAACGTAGTTGAACCTGTCTTCACCCCTCAACCTATCGAAACCTACTGTAGCAAAGAACCTTGAACCTTCTGTCAGCCATGACCGAAGGAAACCAGATGGAGAAATTTGTTCCTCCAGAGTTCATTAAGGAACTGATGGTCACGTTGACTGATCTGTTCTTGAAGAATCAGCAAAAACCTCAACCGAGTTCTGCTCTAGCAATTGCAGAAGGATCAAACTCACCTATCACTGTGAAGTTTGATGGAAGAAATTATGGGATGTGGTCAGACATGGTGGAAATTCACTTGAAGTCCAAGAATAAACTCGGCCATGTGTTGGGCAGCAGATCAGCACCTCATCCAAAAGATCCTCAATACCAGCAATGGGAGATTGATGACAATACGGTAAAGGCTTGGCTTCTCAATTCACTTAATCCTGAATTGTTGAGTAATTTTCTACGGTTTCCCACTGCAAAAGAAGTGTGGGACGCCATTAAAACTGCTTTCTTTGATGAGAATGATGGTACCCAAATTTATGAATTGCAAATGAGGGTTCGTGGGTATACACAATCAGGTGGTAGTTTAGAAGAGTATTACAACACCCTTCAGCGGTTATGGAGGGACATTGACATCCGTAGGCCAAATAAGAATGTCTGTTCTATAGACATTGAAAATCGAAACCAGGAAATTCTAGAAGAGAGATTGTATATCTTCCTTGGCGGGTTGGATCAGAGGCTGGATAACATAAGAGCTGAAATTTTGCAAACAAAACCGTTTCCTACAATTGAGGAGGCATTTGCACGTGTAAGGCGTGAAGATGTGAGGCAGTCTGTTATGACTGGAAGAGTTGACAACTCTAATTCCATGGCAATGATTGCAAAAGACCGGTACCCCGCAACTTGGAAATCTGGTCCAAGCCTAGCTCTCGAGTCAGGAGGAGGGATGGTTGCATACAACATCTCTGGGCCGCAGCCACCATACCCTAACTTGGCACAAGGATTTGAATAAGCACAAATTCGTGAGCAGCAAGAAGGCATGGCAAACTACACAGCAAGGCAGCAACCATACTCTGGTCCAAGTAAGATTACAAAATGCACCAAGTGTGGTAGTAAGAAGCATACCATAGAACAGTGTTTCCAAGTGATTGGATATCCTGAATGGTGGTATGAGTTGAAGAAGAAGAAAGAAGGTGAGAAACAAGGTGAGAAGGGCAAGACAAAAGTTAATCTTGTAATAACCGGTAAGACTGAAAATGAAAGTAATTCTGATGAAAGTAAAAATCTTTACTCATCCTGTCCTTGTGATAAAGATAGTACATGGGTTATAGATTCAGGTGCTACGGATCATATGACCTTTTCTATTGATGATGTGACAAATAATACAAAGCCACGAAAAACTGAAATCTTGAATGCAAATGGTGTTTCATGTCCTGTTGTAGGGGCAGGTGATGTTCATTTGTCACCATCTTTGACTCTGTCCAATACTCTTGTGGTCCCTTCTTTATCCACAAAGCTAATCTCTGTTGGACAACTTGCTGAGTGCTAATGTATCCAAATTGTTGTGTTTTTCAGGACATTTCGACAAAGGAGATCATTGGGCGTGGTATTAAAAAGGGTCGTTTGTATCATCTCGAAGACTTAAGGTGTGGAAAAGCAAGTCTTGCAAAAGGAGGTTCTAAACCTGAGAGTAAAATTTGGGAATGGCATCGGCGATTGGGTCATCCCTCTTTCGGTTATCTAAAGAAACTTTTGCCAAAATTATTTATAGATACTGATATCTCGTTGTTAAATTGTGAAACTTGCATGAAGGCAAAAAGTCATCGTGTATCCTATAAACCAAGCTTGAATAAATGTCTTTATCCTTTTGATCTTATTCATTTGGATGTGTGGGGGCCCTCCCCTGTGAATTCAGTTGGTGGTAATAAGTGGTTTGTCTTGTTTATTGATGATTGCACAAGAATGACATGGATATATCTCTTAAAAAGAAAAGAAGAAGTTGCTGAAGTGTTTAAAATTTTTTTCACTATGATTCAGAATCAATATGGAAGGAATATTAAGATGGTTAGAAGTGACAACGGGGGAGAGTTTGTGAACAAAATGCTAAAAGATTTTTTTGTTACAAAAGGAATTGTTCATTGAAACATCTTGTGTTGGTACACCGCAACAGAATGGGTTTGTTGAAAGAAAAAATAGGCACATTTTAGAAACTGCTAGAGCTTTACTCATCGAGTATTCGGTTCCACAAAAATTTTGGGATAGTGCAGTCCTTATGGCAGTATATGTCCTAAATCGGTTACCCTAAAAAATTATAGACTTTAACACTCCTCTTAAAACGTTAGCTACGTTTGTCACTATTCCACAAAAACATTTGGTTGTGTTGCATATGTTCATGTTCCAAAGAACCAAAGATCAAAACTTGATCCGTGTGCTGTTAGGTGTGTATCTCTTGGACTTGGTATGAATCAAAAGGGGTACAAATGCTATGAGCCTATTAAACAAAAATGGCACACCACTATGGATGTTACTTTTGTAGAGAATGAACCATTCTTTCAATCATCCCAATATCTATCTCAGAGGGAGAACTTAAATGAGGAGCTGCAATATTGGGATACTCCGACTCTACATCCTGGTATCTTACACGAATTGGTACCCTGCCTCAACACCAAATCCAACTCAAGAAGAGCAGCAAGAAAGTACTCAGCATGAGCAACAAGAGTTGCAACCTGATCCAACTGCGCAGCCAGTAAAGGATATGCAAGTCTACACTAGAGACAAAGAGAGACAATTGTTTGGCAGTTCAGTTAACAGACAGGAAGAGCAGCAAGGTATTGACTCAAAAGTATGGACAGAAATAAATGGAGAAACTAAAGAAATGATACAAACAAACTCTAGACCACACAGCCCAAGATCTCCAGAGGAATGTCCTATGGTAAGTTCTCAAAACTCTACATATGTATTACCACCAAGAAAAAATAGAGGAATTCCAGCTAAGAAATATGTTCCTGAAGATGGTACTAGTGCTGAATATCCAATTGCGAATTATGTGTCTACCAATCATTTACCAGAACCTCTAAAACATTTTAACACTGAGTTGATGAAAGTAAGTATACCAAACAGTGTTGAAGAAGCAAAAAAGGATCCAAAATGGGTACAGGCTATGGAATTAGAAATCGAAGCCTTGAATAAAAATGGTACCTGGATTTTAACTGAACTACCCAAAAACAAAAAACTTGTGGGATGTAGGTGGGTATATTCTGTTAAGTTTGATGCAAATGGCAATATTGACCGGTACAAGACGAGACTTGTTGCAAAAGGGTATACTCAGACTTATGGCATAGATTTTCAGGAAACATTCTCTCCAGTAGCTAAACTGAACACAATTCGAGTACTTCTTTCTCTTGCAGCAAATTTAGAGTGGCCATTACATCAATTTGATGTAAAGAATGCATTTTTACATGGCGACTTGGAGGAGGACATCTATATGGAAATTCCACCAGGATATGAGAACAAGGAGTCAAGATCTTTGGTGTGTAAATTGGAAAAGGCACTCTACGGGCTTAAACAGTCTCCTCGTGCATGGTTCGGACGTTTTTCCCAGGCAATGAAAAGATGTGGATTCAAACAGGGAGATTCTGATCACACACTCTTTCTAAAAAGAAAAAAATGGAAAAATAACTATTTTAATCATTTATGTCGATGATATGATTTTTACAGGAGATGATGTGACAGAGATAGCGAAGCTTGAACAACATCTAGCACAAGAGTTCGAAATGAAGAATTTAGGAGGAATGAAATACTTTCTAGGAATTGAGGTTGCGAGATCTAAGGAAGGTATAGTTTTGTCCCAAAGAAAGTATATTCTAGACTTGCTAGCAGAAGTAGGATTGCTCGATTGTAAGCCAGTTGATACACCTGTTGCTCAGAACATTAAATTAGGAGAATTTTCAGACCAAGTACCTACAGACAAACATAGATATCAGCGGCTAGTAGGAAAGTTGATCTATCTGTCACATACAAGGCCTGATATTTCATATGCTGTAAGTTTGGTGAGCCAATTCATGCATAATCCAAGCAAGGAGCACATGGAGGCAGTAACTCGCATCATGAAATATTTGAAAGGGTCACCAGGCAGGGGATTATTTTTTAAGAAACATGGCCATTTGGATATATCCAATTTTACTGACGCCGATTGGGCTGGAAGCATAACTGACAGAAGATCAACTTCAGGATACTTCACCTTTGTTGGAGGCAATTTGGTAACTTGGAGGAGCAAGAAGTAGGATGTGGTGGCTTTATCGAGTGCTGAAGCAGAATTCAGAGGAATTAAAAAGGGCTTGTGCGAATTACTCTGGCTGAAGAAACTGATGAGTGAATTGGGTTTTGAATCAGATCAACCAATGGAGTTTTATTGTGACAATAAAGCGGCTATTGATATCTCACATAATCCAGTTCAGCACGATCGGACAAAACATGTGGAGATAGATCAACATTTCATAAAAGAGAAAATTGAGTCAAGAGTCATAAAGATTCCACATGTACGATCTGAAGAACAATTAGCTGATGTACTCACTAAAGCTATCTCAAGCAAAGACTTCACTGCCATACTTGACAAGTTAGGCATGACAAATATGTACTTGCCAACTTGAGAGGGAGTATCAGCATATATGGCAGGAAATTCAGGCGCTTTACACAGCAATCTTCAAGATCCAAGCATATCTCAAAGATTAGGATACAATATTGTGTTAGATATACTCTTTATTGTATACTGCTTTAGATATACAAATAGATTATATGATAGAGAGATATATGGAAAGATATCTGAAATTGTAATTAGGGCCTGCACTATAATTCTCTTCTTACCAGCTATAAGAACTAGAGGCCTGACTAGATGCTGGTATTAGATTGTAATATAAACTTTTTCTTGAAATAAAACTAAGGGAAACAGGGTTGGGTAGGAGTCTTGTGTTCTCTGTGATTGTTGTGTGAAAGTTATTATTTGAGTGTGAAAGTTATTATTTGAGTGTGTGAAAGTTAACAGTCTATATATTCAAAGTTTCATACTCTTTCTTCCTTTGCTTTTGAATTGTGAAGAAATACAACAAATTAAACAGTACTCAATCTGATAGAATGTTTAAACTCAGACATCAATTTTGGATCATATATAGATGGTGTAGGATTGCTTTGATCTGTTGTTTTTTTTCCAAAAATAATAAAAAAAAAAACACACAGAGAAATATATTTAAAGAAAATAGAAATTTGTCCACTCAGATCAGAATAAATGATTAAACATGATAAAATTAATATGATGTCTTGATTAACTGTGATGATCAATATCATCTAGCATTCTGATAAGTAAAACAAATAACAGGCAATCATAACAAAATGCATAATAAATAAGTAATGCAAAGCAACAAATATTGTAAATTGTCTTCTCTATATGCTTCACCAATCCCTCCTTATTAGTTATGGTTTAAATCAGTTCCTCCACCTGCATAATATATTTTAATTTCATAATTAATGTATTAATTTTTGGTTTGATAAAAGTAAAAGCAATTTGGATATATATTTACCTGCACCAAAGATATTGGGGATTTCAATTGAGCATCCAAATAATGCATCAACTTCCCTAATAATGTGAAGGGGAAGTGGTGCCACCAAATATATTTTGTCCTGTTCAATGTCTATTGATCTCACAATTCCTGAAATATACAATTACAATGTCATATGTATATATCAAGTATATAAAAATAAACATACTATTTGAATGATAGTAAAATATACTCTCAACACATTTTTTTATAAATTCATACATAAATTGGTAAAATATGGTTTGCATTAATCCACTAGTACCAGTTTGTGAGATTTTAAAACGAAACAGTACATGAATTTAATTTGGTGACCTTCCAAAATTTCTACTTAACTATTTTCATACAAGAGCCACATATAACATATTTAAATTAAATGATCCCAATTAAAATTTTGAAAAAGAACCCACCTAATCCAACACACCAGGGAAGAGAGACAGAAGCTGATGTTGGAGGCGAGGAACTTATTATTGCAAGGCCAACAATGGTGCCAATCAAGTTGTGATATGTCATTTTACTTTGATCCTAGAAAATGTTAACATTTCAAAAAAATTAGAATATTTTATCATAGACTTGTAATTCCTTTTTCTTTTTTTCTTTTTTTTTGGTTTTAGAAAAAGATAACTTTACCTGACAATGAAGATGTGTGATATTGATCTTTGAGAGAGGAAGTTCAAAAGGAGGAAGAGAGGCTAGATGGCTTGTGAGGTCAGAATAGCTATTGATCTCAAGATCTTTTGGCAAGCATTGTCTGAAGTATGCAATGAACCTTAGATCTCTCATGGCCCTTGCATCTTTTTTACTTGAATTTCTATAAATGAAAATTGAGAAAATTAAGTTATATCTTATTTCCAAAAAAAAAAAAAAACTTTTTATCTTAAATTTAAGATACTGAAACTGCATTGTGATGTAAAAATTGGTAGTTAAACTTTATATCTTATTTCTAGGGGATCACACTCTGTTCATATGAAAAAAAGTTGTTTGTAATAAGAGAAAGGTTGATTAAGTGTAATCTTGTTATGCATTTAATTTCTAATAAGATGATTTATGAAAATAAAAACTCAATAATGTGGACAAAAATTAAAATGATACTTGAATTTAACAAGATAAAATATTTGAAGAGCCTCACAAGATTTTTTTATGTTTCTGTGTGGCACATATCTCAACAATCTCAGCATTTGACTTCTGATTGCCAATTAGCCAAAATGCACCAGGAGGCAAATTCTTACTTGCTGCAGAGCACTCCAATTTCACAACATGAGTTGGAGAAATGTACCTTACTATATCCACCAACAAATCAAAGCCAAAACCTGCAAATATATGTTGCATCAAATTTTAGAGAAATCTCTTAATCACCCCTAAAAAGATCTCAAAATTTGAATTGAAAAGATGTTACATATATATCATTTTGGTTCCTTGAAATTCTCAAATTACCCTTTGTTTATTTATTTATTTATTGTTCTGTTCTAATTTTTATTTAGTCTAAATTTAACAAAGAACAACAGAAAGTATTAATAGCAGGAGTCTATACCTTTAATCCATCCTGAAGTGTTGACAATCAGGGGCACACAAGGATTACCAGAATCTCCAAGGTCTTCAGATTTGTAAAACTTCTTAATGAAGTAGTTATACATGCTGAATATATAGAATGCATAATCCTTCGCATTTGATTTTGCACAAACATCACCAAAAAATAAACACCTGACAAAACATTGTCTTAATTTTTTTAGCTATAAAATGAATAAAATATGAAAAAAATGAGATGACTATGTATAGGATTTCATTACTTCTCTGGCTTCTTCATGCATAGAACTGTCAAATCTACAAACCAATAAAAAAAATAAAATGTTATAATGTGATAAGAATATAACTATTGAGAGAGAAATATCACAAATAGAAAATAGGCTAAGAAGTTATTATAACCTGGAGTTTCTTTGTCTATAATGTGAAGAGAGATGCAGCCAGATGGGATAAACTCAGGTTGACCCACATCAGTATCCAAATAGCCAACTCTCTTATACCTATTTAACAAAACAACATGAAAAGTTTTATGTAAAATTGAATCATGTGTTGCATTAATGCACATTCTTTTTGTGGCCTTCAACCTTGTAAATACAAATTCTCAAATTTCTGAAATTAAACTTGACTTGAGCTAAGTTATTGTATAAAAATACCAACCACCAATTTTTTTTTTCAAAAAAATAAAAAATGGACAAAATTTTTGTGCTCTGTTGCCCACATATACCATATATTTTGTCTCATAATTTTTGACTATAGAACTATTGGAGAAGCCACTAAATTAATAGAGAAAACTTATCAAACTGCACATGCAAAATCCAGGTTTTCAGTTTTTCACCTTTACCAAAAATTTGAACCTATAACACTGATAAATTTTAGGACTTTTATTCATGGCAATATACATACAAGAGATTTACAAAATATATAACAATATGTGACCTTTTATAAAGTGCATCAAGAAGAACACGGCTGAAGATTGATTTGCCACAGTTTCCAGGTCCACAGATGAGAACAACAGGAGGAGGAAATGTGCAGGAATCATAGGCAATGGAATCAGCTGCTTCCACCCATGATGAAGGGATGAGCAGACCTCGGTAGAACGTCGAAGAGATTGGCGAGGGAGGCGATGAAAAAGGAAGATTGGAACATGGTGGTGGAGGTGTCACAGTGAGGTTTGAGAAGTTGGCAACAGTTTCATCAACATCAATCTCTTTGTCAGCCATTTATGCCTCTTTTTCTTTGTTGTTTCTTTGGGGTTTATATATTGAGATCTTACTGAAATTTAGGTTGTAGGTTGAAAAAAAATGATCCGAGCTTGCTTAGTATGTATGTGAAAAATGCTTACAGTCATGAGTTTTGAAAGAGAGAAAAAAGAAATGAATGATACAAAGCATAAAACATGAGTGCAAGTGTACAAATGTGTGATTACTGTCTACTTTTGAGTGAAGAATTAGAACAAAGAACATGAATGTGAGTGTGAAATTTGTGCGAGTAAGAACTAAGAATCTACTGACGCAGTTTTGGATAGGTACGTACCGGGCTTAAAAAGGAAACGATTAAATATAATTTGGAACGCAGAATGGGAACAAAGAACATGAATGTCAAAAGGATCAATGTCTAGAGCCTGCTTAATCCCGCCGAACATGCAACGTCTCCTCAAGAAAGATCAATGCCTCACCCTTGACTGAAATCTTAATCCATATACCCCTTTCCTTAATGGATCAGCAGCTGAGGAGGGCTCCTCAAGATTCAAAAAATGGATTATTTTGGACTATTTTATCCCCAACTGCTGGCCTCCTCAAAGTTGATTGAAGTATTTTATTATTTTATCAGTTTTTTTATCCGTATCGATCCTATGATCTTAATCCTTCTAGCTGCCGAACATGGGCTCCTAATGAGTGGCGCTCAAGTTCTTAATCCATAACGGTTTAATCCATACCGATGAATAGGCTAATATATATAAACAAAGTTCTAAAGGATATTATTATTATTAAGAGTTTTCCAAGCGTCCTCATTTTAACTATTCACACATATACAAAATTGGTAACTCTTATATCAAATTGTGTAACACTTCACTCAAATTTATAACAATGTGGACAGTAATTTTGAGGATGCTATATATGACCCTTATCATTATTCATACGAAATAATTTAATTGGCATCGCCAAAATGTGATTATATATGTCACCTTTTTATAATGGATTTTGTGCAACCTATGAAGATGTGGTTTTGACGCAACGTTTTTCTAGAGAGTAAAACGTCCATCATATTAGCCCTTAATTTTTTTTTTTTTTAAAAGTTCCTCATAGATTTGTTCATATTCTATCACATACGCTATTTGTTCTTCTCATGCGCCGCTCCTGAAAGTGATTATCTTAAATATTATTTGTGAGTATATCGGATGCAAAAGTATTTATACAAAATAATTCCATACATGATTTTCTTTCTCTATTATATGAAAAAAAATGATAAATTAATTATCTAGTAAATTACTACAATAGATCTAACTGTATTCTATGGGAGCAAGTTACTATGTTAATTCTGTTTTTATTTTATTATTTTAGAGAAAAAAAAAACGTTTTCTTTTGAAAATGCACTAAATGCTGTGAATTGTTATGCCAGTTGTTTTATACTAAAAGTTTCGTTTACATTCAAATTAAGAGTTTATTTTTCCTCCCAAGCGAAGCATGGGAAACAATTTAATTTAATTTAATTAGAAGGTTAGTAGCAAACTAAGAATAAATTAAGCTCCATGTAGGGTGAGGATCGGGTGACAACCACCTTAAATAAATATAAATAAAATTTTTAAAATAGAAAATTTTGTACAAACATGTTAAGAAACTCATAAATTAATTAGTTGTTTTTTTTTTTTAATTTTGTACAAACATGAGAAGGTTAATAACTCTTTAAAGTGCTCTGTAAAAATATATGCGAAAGTTAATAACATTTCTTGTTCTTATTTTTTTTAAAAAAAGAAAAATCGCCAAAATATGGGGCTCGCTTTCGTTACTTTACAAAACTCATACATCAAAAATCCAAGTATCTAACTAGTAGTCCTTGGATAAAAGTTCAAGAAAAGAAAAAAAAAATGTTCATATAAGCTAACTGACCTAATTAAACGCAATTTTTAAAAAGACAATTGGTACTCTCAACTCTCAACTGATCTCCACGTGGAAGGTCGCGGGTTCGAATCCAGATAGAAAATCTTTTATAGACATTTAAATTTGAATGCGGGTTCGAAATTTAGATGGAAAGTCTTTTATATACATTTAAATTTAAGCGGCTTTGACTCTCATCTCTTTATCTCAAAAAAAAAAAAAAAAAAAAAAAAAAAAAAAAAAAAAAAACTCTCAACTGATCTGCTCTGTACCGTGAATGTCACGGTCCAAAGTCTAAGCAAATAAATGTTGAACACGCTAGAGTGTCTCTCCCGCCCCAATTATTATTATTATCTTTAAGTCCACTATGGCTGTCTCAATAAACTATAGACGCCCTGAAATCAGTTGGCATCCAAATCGGATTGCACGACCCTAAGATTCTGATCTAACGGGACAGATTATTTTGAAAAACTTCTCCTAAAAACCATATCCGTCGGATCCGGATCTTACGACCTGAAATCCTATTTAGATCACAGGAGATACGGCCCAATTATTATTATCTACAAAACTACACCAAGTCAATATTCAACAACACAAAATTTCCATTCATTGCATGGCCAACATGTACAACACACTATATAAACCCCAACCCACTAAGCAATCTTAATCATACCAAAGCAGTACTTAATTTTATAATTAACTCCTTAATCTTTCACATACAAAGATACCTAGCTCAAAGGACTCAAATGGCAACTAAAATCATCGACAGCCACCGCGAAGGTGCAGATGTCATCCGAGGAGATGCCGAGTGCAAGAAGAAGTCCCTTCAGCTGCTCGAAGAGCTCGGTCTGCCAAACGACCTCCTTCCTCTTGAAAGCATAGAAGAGTTCGGTTATAACCGTGACACCGGTTTCATATGGTTTGTTCAGAAGAAAAAAGATTGAACACAATTTCAAGATGATCAAGCAGTTGGTGTCCTATGCCGCCGAGGTGACGGCTTCTGTGGAGAAAGGGAAGCTGAAGGAGATAACTGGAGTCAAGACTAGGGAACTGCTGATTTGGCTTTCTGTCGTCGAGGTTTACGTTGAGGAGAGTAAGAAAGATAAGATTACGTTCAAGACCGGTACCGGGCTTTCTGACACCTTCGACGTGTCTGCCTTCGAGATTTAATTAGTTTGTGTTGCTATCCTTTTTTTTTATGCATCTAGATAAAAATAATGTCATCAATATATATATTTTCTATCATGTATATGTAATCTTGTTTTTGTACTACGTGATGTGATGCATTGTTTTTAAAAATGTTATTGCAACATAAGTACTAAATATGTACTAAAGTTGTTCATATGAATTTATTTCAAAATATGATTGTAGCAAAGCAAAGGCCCAAACACATTTCATAGGTGATAGGGCCAAATTAACCATTCAGGCCTGTACCGAACTAAACCTAGTTTGGACCGGCCCATGTACTATGTAACATCTCACACATATGCACGATCTCAATCACAGAAGATCCCCCAGCCACTTGTTGTACTTCGGTCGGGAACAACATACAGACAAATGCACTTCAGTCGGGATTTTAGCCTATATAAAGGACCTTAGACCTCAAAGTTGGGGTTGGAACTCATACTCATAGGATAGTTATTTTTACTATAAACTTAGGTTGCAGTCATTCTTGTACTTAGTCTCGGCCTAGTTCGGCTTGGGACTATTAATAGGAAATGCAATATAGAGTTGCATTCATGATGTTGTACCGCAATAAAAAGGAGAGAAGACAGAATTGTAATCAATATTCACTGACTAGCTAATATTCATTAAATTTAAATCAGTGATGCCAGCAGGTACAATGTTTATTCTCTACTAAATTTAATTATTTGAGAGGCAACTTATCAAAATATCAGACAATTTAGTAAAAATATTTAATATATAATGCCACACAAATTGCATGCAAAAGAGAGAATTAATGTATGCACAAGTCTAATTAATATTTCGTTCAATATAGGAGTGTAAACATATTTAATTTGGAGCTAGACTATCATATTAACGTTAGCATTTCGGACCGAAATGCTAACAGCTCAAAATTATTGTTATCGTGTCCAAAATCATGATTTATAGTGCTCAATAAATTCTTTATATGAAAATATTGGGGAATACAAAAATTTTCCATTTTTAAAGTTTTCTAAGTATTTGTTTTGCATTTTTTAAAATAGCTTGTACAAACACAATATTTTATTAATATTTATAATCTATTTTCTAAAATTCAAAACAAATACTTAGAAAACTCCAAAAATGAAATTTTTTTGTATTCTTCAATATTTCTATATAAATAATTTATTGAGTACCATAAATCGTGATTTCGGACACGGTAACAACAATTTTGAGCCGTTAGCATTTCGGTCCGAAATGCTAACGTTAATATAATAGTCAAACTCTTTAATTTGTGCATAATGCAAGGTACGTACTTGCTGAGAATAATGATGATTTACTGATTTTTTAATGGGATTTAACAATTACCGATCCCAGGAAAAAAACATGAATTAATTCAAGCACCCCATGTCATCTGGGATTAGACTAAATGCTTTATAAATAATAATTAGAAAAAAAAAGTGCAGTAATACGTGCTGAATATATAGTACTGTATCTATATCGTAAAGGAAAAGTTGTATATATAATGATTATTTCGAGAGCAACCCCTAGTCAAGTTACTAATAGTATAAAATAAAATAGTAGTTCGTAAGATACAAAATAATAGAGAGCAATAAAAGGAATAATAAGAGACTATAAAATTTCAATTTATTTATTCTATTTTTTGTTTCTTCTATCTCCAAATACAACAGAAAACTCGACATGGTATAGAGCAGGGATATATTGAGATTATCTCATGCAAATGGGCGCCAATAGGCATCAAATTAAAATAAATTAATTGATCACACAATAGCAAAAATCAATTACAAAAAAAAAAAAAAATAATAATTAATAAAGTTTCAACAAGAGACAATGAAAAGACCAAAAAACAGAGGTTAAGTCACGCAACAGTACCGCTTTTAAAGTTTTGAATAAAAGTCATCTGCCTACGGTCCTTTATTAAGTAAAAAAAAGAGTCTATCAAGGTTAACAACCAGGAACTAGATGTGACGAACTGTGGGGTCGGGTTAGTTTGATCAGATGGAAATGCTGGGTCAGGTTTCGGGTTGACCAGTGCTGACCTTTTTTCGGGTCTCGGGTTGGGTCGGGTATCGGGTTGCCGGCTGCAGGCATTTTTCTGGGTTTCGGGTCGCGTAGGGTATCGGGTTGACGGTTGTCAGGGTATTTTTGGGGCTCGGGTCGGGTAGGGTATCGGGTTGACTGCTGTTGGTGTATTTTTATGTCATCTGATTTCGGGTTTGGTCGGATTTCAAGTCGTTTGAGTTGGGGTCGGGTCGGGTCACCAGACTTTCGGATCATCTCGAGTTTCGAGTTGGGTTGGGTCTGGTCGGGTTTCCGGATCATCTCAGATTTCGGGTTTGGGTCGGATCGGATTCTAGTCAATTTGAATTTTCCCACAGCTGGGGTCGGGTCAAGTTTGAATCAGAGCGGATCAAACGAGTTTTTCGGGTCAGGTCAGATTTTGTCACCTCTATCAAGAACAGAAAGAAGATGCAAACAATAAACTCAAAAAACATCCCCTGTTAAAATGAAAAAAATGGAGATGTCCATTTATTACTGTCGCAAGAAATCTATACTCCATAAAGAGGGGTAGATTTCCAAGCACCTCAACTATGCCACATCATCACTATATTAATCATTGATTTTGTTTGAAACTCTTCATCTACTTTGATCCAATGGCTTGTATTTTTTTTTCTCTTTCATTAAATAGGATAAATGTGATATGTCTAGAACAAATTTTGACCCTAAAATTTGTCCAACATTTATATATGTTCTTATTTATATATAATTGTATTATTATTATTATTAGTAGTAGTAGTAGTTACTTACATAAAAAATTTAAAATTTTTCTTAAGTTTTGTTTAATATAAGTATTTAAAATTTTATAAAATTCTTAGTTATTTATTTGATACCACTTTTCGGGCAAAGCCCGAGTTACAGCTCTAGTAAATATAATTGGAGAAATTAATCTTCTTTACCGGTTAATATTGTGAAATAAAAGACTATTATTAAAATTATGAAGTGTTCACATAGATATAGTTATGCAACTTAATTAGTGCTCTTTTCTTTGAGCCATGCAGATGGTCAATTTCCCACAAAGTAATGAGAATACTAGCTAGACGTGGGTCCGTATCCTCTAAGTTAAGTTAAAATTTAAGTTTAACTCTGAATAGATTTGGTCCGTAGGTTTCGGATCTCGGTCATACGGTCAAGACGGTAAGTGTTTTAAATTTACGGGGCCCTTTATAAAATTATTGTACGGGCAAACTCAATTTTTGAGTTAACTCGGAGGATCTCAATTCATTAGATGTAGGGGTGTAAACGCAACAAAACAATCACGAAAATGAATTATTTATAATTCATTTTCGTTTCGTTTAACGAAACTGTAAATCATTTCGTTTATCGTTCCGTTTGGATGAAACACAACGGAATAACAAAAAAGATCGTTTCGTAGTGGTATTATTATATGAAAACAGAAAACGAAATTAAATATATTATTTCGTCTTCCGTTTCATTTCGCTTAACGAAACCACAAATCGTTACGTTAATTTCGTTGCATTGACAGGCCTAGCTAGACGTACGTACATAGCTAGACATAGTTACATTTCTTGTTCTTATTCATATACAAATTTAAAATTGCAACCAAATGCTAATCTATGAGTAGAAAGTATAATATATTTGCCTAAGCAGAGGATGATTTTCACATCTGCCGGTACCAGTATTGTCACACTGCCAAGTGCCAAGTGCCAACCCATTATTGTCATTACTATTCCTATCATTTGCAACCTTGTCTGTCAGTTTCTCCCAAGAGAAAATTCAACATGTCAGACCAAGTTCGCCCAACTTATCTTTTCTGGTACAAAACAAATCGATCCAATTCAGGAATCAGGACACAAAATGTAATTACCACGGTAACTTCCTTACAGATTGCCGGTGTGCACACTGTGCGCTGCAGTGTAGATAAATTCTGTTCCTCTTTAACAATACAAAGTTTTGTAGGCAGGTCCTCCTTTAACAGCACAGAAGTAAGAAGTTTGTACCGCTCTTTTATAAAGAAAATTTAAGTCACTCATCCACCTCTCTCTCACAATCTGATACACTCATGTGTAAGGACGGAGACTGGGGGTGGATAGGGGGGGCCATGGCCGGCTCCTATGATCCTTGAAAAAAAAAATTTTAGTATACTATTTTAGGTTAAATATATTGAAATGGTTAAATATATTGAGATATACCTCTATGATCCTTGAAAAAAAATTTAGTATATTATTTTAGGTTAAATATATTAAGATGGTTAAGTATAATGTCTTTTATTATGTTAATTGTATATGAAACCTAATAATTTTGACTGTGTAATAATATGATATGGAACCATTTTAATTTTCAAAAAATTGTTGCAACATCATTTTTTTGGCCCCCTATGATGAAATCCTGGCTTCGTCCTTGTCCATGTGTTTGTCACAGTTACATAAATATTTACTGAAGACCGTAGTGTATCTGCTTACTAGAAAATGATATATGTTGATCGAAAAGATATAAATGTTTACTATAAAAAGATGTTTGTTCATCCAAAATATGGTGAACCGTTGGATAGATAAAAGGATGGTCTCTGCCTGCCTACTGACTCCTTTTATAATTACATTCTTTCTAATATTAATATTAATCTCCTCTCTCTCTCTTTCTGTCTGTCTGTCTGGCTCTGGCACACATTTCTTCTCTTGCCAGCTTCTCCTTTGTCAGTTTTTCCCTCTCTTTACTATCCTTGGCAATCATGCTCAAACCAATAACGGATCCTATGTAATGCAAACCCAACCATTCACAACAATCAATCATAAGGAGAGGGGAGGGAGAGGTAACAACTAACAAGGTCAAAAATAAGATACCCAAAAAGATAGAACATAAATTGAACAAACGATTTTGACAAACAAAGAAGGAAAGAATTGATCAAAGCGATGAATGGCGGGCGGGACCTGCGTCGAACGGTCACTCTGTCGCAGCAACTGACCATGGAATCGGAATACGATTCGCCCGTGAACGCCCGTGGCGTACCGAACCGGGGCGTCCCCGGTCCTTGGGACGGGAACTCGTTACGGTCGGCCAGCGGGCGTACATTGTTCGACATAATCAACCAGGATGACAACTGGAAGCCGGTCAAGGACCGGCTCCGTCTGCAGCGCGTCGGCGCTGCGTTCTCCGGGGGGCCCAGCCCCGAGGACGAGCCCCCCGTGGTGCGGTGTCCAATGATAGACACCGCGTCGTCCTCGGCCACGAACAATGTAGGGGGGTCGAGGATGGCTTCTGGCCACCCGTCGCTCAGGCGTAACGCGACGCTGGCCAGAAGCATGACCCGGTCCGTCTCGGTTCAACCGAGGTCGGTCGGGAGCACACCCAAGGTCGGAGAGATCCTCATTACTGATGTGACAGATGTGCCAGATGAGAATGAGCATGAGGAGGATGATGATGAGGATGATGAGGATGAAAAGGTAAAAATAAATAAGAGTAAGACTGTGTGAATTATTAATTTTCTCATGATCAAAATGTTACAGTCTATAAATCAGATTTGGTACGGTTTGTATTGGAAAATATCAAAATATAAATTTTGTTGTTTATTGTGTTTATTTTCTTAAGCGTGAATTTGGAACAAACTTTTTTTGTTTTTGTTTTATGAGACCTTATTAGAAATGATATTTTAATGGTTATTATGACAATCTGACTGATAATAATTTCTATCTTTTATCCTTCTGCAACAGTGATGGAATAATTAGCTGTAAGATTTAGAATTTTGTTCAAAAAAAAAAAAAAAAGATTTAGAATTTTGAATCTACATATAATTTTTTTTTTTGTTACAATGAGAAGTTCTCTGTATCACAGGTTGAAGAACAGGCCAAGGAAGATACATCAGGCCAGGGAGCAGTGTCCCTGATGGCATTGCTGGAACAGACAGACAACCAGTGGGGCGACGACGGGCCTAGTGCGCCCGAGGAGGGGCTTGATTTCCCAGACGACGGCGAGGACGAGTTCGACGAGGACGAGGACGGGGACGGAGAGGGGATATACCACGTGTGTTGCGTGTGCATGGTGCGGCACAAGGGGGCCGCGTTCATTCCGTGCGGCCACACCTTCTGCCGCCTCTGCTCCCGCGAGCTCTGGGTCAGCCGCGGCAACTGCCCGCTGTGCAACGGATTCATTCAGGAGATCCTAGACATTTTCTAAGTGTTGTTTGTTTTGTTTGAGTGTGTGAGATCTGAAGTGTTGTTTTAACCTTTGGCTTTAGTGAGACTATGTTATGGGGAATGTGGCAATTGCATAATTGCATAATTGCATTGCTCCCTTGATTTTGTAATATATATACTCTTTATGTACTCTTTGGAAGGCACAAATGTTTCAAGCTCTTGTTTAGTTTCGGTCCCAATGGTAAATTCAAGTGCAGTGTTACCAGTGTATCAATGATTCAATGGTATTGACATGCAAGCCACTATTACTAACCAGAGCTCTTCCATAATTGTGTTATGAGACAGAATGTTCTTTAATAGAAAAGAAATTGTCTTGAGAAGATGGCAACATTGGTTAAGAGGTTTATGCATACATTGCTTTCAAGCAATACCCCCTGCGTTTGTTAATTTATGGACTCAGGATCTGCCGATTATCTTCCAACAGTTCTTTTAGAATCAAGTTTCTTGTATCATAGAACTGTAAAATCATTTCAAACACGTCCTGTTATATCATATCTAGAAAACAGGTTACATTAGTTTCAATACAGAAACATGTTACATCAGTGATGGAACATTTCAATACAGAAACTGAAATCGAACAATTTAATACAGAATCAGGAACAGAACATTTCAATAAACATGTCCTATTATATGGCATATGACTGCTGATGAGATTCATGCACAGTTCAATTATCAATATCTTCAAGTTTATTTAATGTTATCGACTTTATAACTGTTAGGAGATACAAAGGATGTTGTCCCAAGATACCATGTTCGCCTGCATATTCAAACAGCTAGTCAAAAGTTCTAACTGGTAACATTTCAGTACAGAAATGGAACTGCGGATATGCTATACAATGGAAGACAACACAGATCAAGTTATAATCAAACATTTACTCACTAGAAAACACTTCAAAGCATTAGAGCCTCGATAACCACGGATAAGAGATCCCAAATTCGATAAAGTAAACAAAGCCCCTAGAAGTTTCAGACTCAATAACCACGGATAAGAGATCCCAAATTCGATAAAGTAAACAAAGCCCCTAGAAGTTTCAGACTCGATAACCACGGATAATAGGCTTGAAACATCACCCCGATTTCTTTACAATCTTTCTCGATTCATTACTTAGTTTTCCATAGAGCACAAAATAAAATGACATTTCAAGTTATTTTCTTCTTAAAGTTAGTTGACAGACCCACTGCCGCCTGTCTGGTGCAACATTGCATCAATCTCATCTCCGTCTTCCATCTCAAGCTAAAAAATAATAATAATAAAAGAAGAGAGTTAGATTCTGATATCGGGTTATGTTTCAGAAAGCCAGCTTGTAATTTCGTAAACAAACAGGACAGTGAATGGTGCAATTGCTTTATAATTATTCCTAGGATAGTTGTAATACCATAGTTGGTCTAAAAGTTTGATTAATTATTTTAACAATTGATGCCTGCAGGCTTAAAATAACAAAATATCAGCTCATATACAGTTGCCAACTAACCCAAAAATTAAGAACTGAATCTAACTACAATTAAATAACAAGAAAAAGTAGCCAAACCAAATGCAATATATCCTACCAAAAGAAATAAAGACAACCATGTCAATTAGTACCACATGTATTGTCAAGTAAAAGGTGGATTTCTTCTGAACAAGGTTTAGCTTGCACAGGTAAAAACATTAATATTATGAAAAAAATCATAATCCAACTAAACCAAAAGAAGAGGGAAAAGGATACCTCATCAGGAGTCTGTTCACCACGGAGGCGGCGGCCATCAAAGAGGAAAGCAATGGCATTAAAGTCAACAGACTGACGGTCACAGTAGGCGTTCATCAGCTTCCTAAGCTGAGTCGACCTCTTTATCCTAAAAAAAACCTCATTGCCATCCTATCAGAAAATTAACACATAATTTAATTTTAAGATAATACAAGACACTATTGATGCAGGGATTGAAAGCATTGCATGTTGAAACAGATGGAACAAGCCTTTCTAATACTAAAAATTTAATGGTCATTTACAAAAAGAAATCCTTTACATTACACAAAAGTAAATATCTTATATAAAACAAAGATGAGCAGTGTTGCTTTTTTTTTTCTTTTTTCGCAGAAGATAAAGAAAATAAAAACCAACAAGAGACAAATTTAATCAAAACTATCTAACAAGGGGAGCACTTAATGTCTTTAAAATTAGTCCAATAAACTTTAGACGATACATACATAACAAATATTTATCAAAATTGGCAGTACATATTATATTGGACAACTCTATTTCGGTGTGCAGTTCAAAACTTAAATCTCTTAAAATCTAGATATAAAGTATTAACTCAATATGGGAGCATGTATTTATCTGCTTCAACAGGTCAGCTGAAGCAGTAATAGATTGCAATGCAATTCAGAGCAACAAATGTCAGTGCAACAAGTCAGCTTATCAATTTCTTCGATGATTTTAAAATACAGCTGCTAAGAAAATATAATGTCCTCCATTTGACCATTGACCCTCAATTCTAATGTATAACCTTATGACTTCTAACTCTTTAACAGAAGCTTTGGAGAAGATTGACTATATTCCTTTTCTTTTCATGAAAAATAAACAATGAATATTATCAGCTCTCATTACTTGTACTATGTTAGTCAGAGTTACAGAATTATACTCAGGCAGTATCAGTGGTACCAAACAACATAAAATCCTATCTCATTTATATAGAATGTATAGACTACCTCTCCAACATGCAAATGACACCAGAAAAAAGGAAGAGAAGTGAAACAAAGCATTACGAATTCAGATCCCAAATGTTTTTAGAAAAAGTTACACAATTTGATCAGACAAAGAAAAGATGGAATTTTGTTGTCAGCAGCAACTATTTGTCCAAATGTTTTATATACTCAACAGACTATTCCCACTTGGATATGATCTGAACTTCTGCTAGTATTTTGGAACAGTGATCATTCTTCTTCGAGGGGAATTCGCTACGATACTGCATTTCTCCCACTAGAATAAAGATGTTTCATATACCATTCGTACGAAAAACCCTCTTTCGAACCCACCCATAAGGCACCACCACAATTCAAACTCATTCATGTCAATTCATTCTACTAGATCATACATAGACCAGTTGTTCATCAATACAGAACTTATCATAAACTAGGGTACACAATTCCTGCATTTTCTCAATTTAATTCTAGACTTATAATAATACCAACAAACTATAACATATAGAACCAATCATTAGTAATATCAACACGGGGGGCACCAATTCGATCCGACACATATATACCAGAACATATACTACAACACCTCCCAAAACCCTACCACAAAACTTTGGGGGAATTAAACCACATCGATTCCGTACAACCTTCATCAAATCAACATGCAACATTTCATACCACAAACCAAACCAAAACAAAATCGAGAGAAACGGAAAGAGGATCAGAACCTGTCCCTTGACTTTGAGGTTGATATGGACGCCGCCCTGTTCAGGCTTCTTGTCCTCGTTCTCTCCCGATCCCGACATTCTCCTCCTCTAAACCCTAACTCCGAACTAGGGTTTCAAAAAAATAAAAACACCTTTAAATAACGAAGAAAGGGAAAAAATTAACTCCGACGGGAAATAGAAATAAAAACAAACTCGAGGCGGACTCATCCGGAGACCGCCTTTTATACGCGACTTTCAGAGCTGTATTTAATAGTGATTTCACGTCCGACAGGGCCCTACGCGAAAAACAGAAAATACGATCTGTATTGAAGAGACGGGAAATGTGCACCGTCGGATGAGATTTGGACGGGCGGGATGAACGGGAGGATGGTTTCTCTGCAATTCCGCTCTGATGCAATTCCGTGCGGGCTCTTGACTCCCGGGGTAACTAAGATAAAGGAAAGGTGCTCTGCGCCGGGTGCATGTCCGTACGAAATGGGGAGCGGGTACTGAAGCGGAAAGAGAATCGACCATCGAACGAGTGGATTGGGGACTGTGTGTGATCCAGGTCTACATGGGACCGTGTCGCTTTCCTGGGACGGTGCGTACTTCGCACGCGGATTCGTCCACAGAAATTTTGTTAAAAAATAAAATGTAAAGACTTTGGATAGATAGATAAAAATATGGTCTTGGCGCTACAGTTATCGTGCATGAATTGATTGACTTCATAAATGAAATATGATATTTAAAGAAAAAAATTGTGTCCAACATCCTTGTCGTTTTGTTTTTGCTATATTTACGTAAACTCAAAAAAATGAAAAATTTTGTATCTTAAAATATTTTCATATAAAAAATTTAACAAGAATGATAAATCAAGATTTCATGATGGTTTAATATAATTTTTGAGTTAAAAGCACAGGAGACATCCGTGCTCCTAGAAGTACGTTAGATTTACTCATATATATATATAGAGTTGGATTACCGTGTTTTGCATAACAAAACTGTATTTTTGTTATGCGCTCATATCTCAACAACCGTAATTCGATCGCTGATTCGATTCGCCCGGTGTATTTTACATATCGAAAACTCATTAGATACTAATTTTTACTATTTTTAAAGACTCCTAACTAATTTTAACAATTTTTAAAAAAGACCCTCATTATGAGTTCCAAATAGATTATTTTATTATTATTTTTTAGTCATCTCTCAAAAATCGTTAAAAATAATTAGAAATCTCCAAAAATAGTAAAAATTAGTATCCAATGAGGGTCTGATACGTAAAATACACTGGTCAAATCGGATCGTGATCGGAGTTACGATTATTGAGATATGAGTGCATAACAAAAATACAGTTTTGTTATGCAAAACACGGTAACCCATAGCAGAATTAGAAAGTTACTGTTGTGAAAACGGTTGCATTTCAGAGTTAAATGCAAAACGGTCCAAATTATACTTAGCCACGTCCGAAATTTCGATTTATTGTTCCCATTAAATTAATCATATGAAAATACTAGGGGATACAAAAATTTTTCATTTTTGGAGCTTTTTAAGTATTTATTTTGGATTTTTCAATATGACCCAAAAATAGTAAATATAGTACTTGTTTGTACATGGATTTTCAAAAATCGAAAATAAATACTTAAAAGCTCCAAAAATGAAAAATTTTTGTATATCCTATTTCATATGATTAATCTAATGGGAACAATTAATCGAAATTTCGGACGTGGCAAAGTATAATTTGGACCGTTTGCATTTCACTCTGAAATGCAAAAAGTTTTCACAATAGTCATGTTATATATATATATATATATTTTTTGTATACTTTTAGGTGCAGTGAGTATTGTAAACGAATCGAACTTGAACCTTATTGAGCTGGACCTAAATCAAACTCGAGCTAAAGCGAATCGAACTAGCTCGAACTCAAATCAAGTTCCGAGTCCATACGAGCTCAACTATTATAATTTTTAATCCAGAGCTGGAAGCGCTTCCATCGCCTTCGACCGGCCTCTCCATGAGGTTGGTCTAGGAGATTCTCGTGATGTTTAGGAAAAGATGCGAAGAGTTACGCCCTCCTGTGCCAGGAGCATGGCCTTCCCTAGAAATTCCTTGAACCATTCAAATTTCTTTCACTTTTGGAAAGGTCCACCGTGCATAGGTCGGATCTATTTGAACCGGGTAGAAACTTACGGTGTAGACCACTGAGCAAGGGATCGCAAACTGAATACACCACTTTATCTTTTACTTATTTTTCAGGCTAAAACATAATAACGGAGCTTCTAACTTCGGTTCTTTCAAATGTTCCCTCGAGGCTCCAATAGCTGAATTAGAAAGGAAAACTATAAAGTCCACCTTATAAAGTAGGCCACCTATCCACCTCTCACACCCACATGTATCTATGTGCTTGTCACAGTTGCATAAATATTCACTGGAAACCGTAATGTATTTACTTGAGAAAATGATATATGTTGTTCGGAAAGATATAAATATTCACTGAAAAATGATATTAGTTCATCACAAATACAGTGGACTAATGGATAGATAAAAGGTATGGGTGGATCTAAGAAATTTTTAAGCCCGGACACAAATTGTCTAATATATAAAACAATGAGCTCTATTACATTGTATTTTGCTTGACAAATCATTAAACCCGAGCACAATAACAACAAATGTAAATAATAAAAGAAAATTAGTACTAATCAATACATTTCAAAAATCAAGTCAGGGCACGGGCCTAAGCTTGCCCATGCCTAGGTCCGTCCCTGATAAGGACTAGAATCCATGACTAAACCGTTCGATTCAATTTATATGTTTATCAACGGTGATAGCATGTGACCCCATCATTCTAAATATAACCAGCGTACTATTTTTAGTACCTACATGATTAAATCACGACTGATCAATTACTTACAATTAGATCGCACGGCTATCAGAACCCTTTGGACCGTTCAAATGGCGTTGGACAACATCCAAACCCCCTGATAAAAGGTGTGGTCATTGACTATTACTCAATAAGAAATAAGTTGTCTTAAGGCCGCCTGTGTGACCTGAATGAAGATAAACACACCAAACAGGCCCATTTTAAATCCAATCTCACCGCAACTCTCTCACGGCCCGAGCTAGTTCGCGCTGAAATCTGCTACGATCCAAATTGGATCGGAGGACCCTCCAATCCCACTTTGAACGGTTGAGATTATTTTGAACGGTTGAGATTATTTTAAAAAATCCCCCCTAAAAGGATCAGGATTGTTGGTTCTTCCAATCCGATTTGGATCGTAGCAGATACGGACTCGAGTTAGTTCGGGCATGTAACAAAACCCCCGCAATACTCTCCACTACAACGCATTCCTCGGTTAGACGGTGTCCGTGTCCCTTTGTCGCTCACTCTCTCTCTCTCTCTCTCTCGCCGTAGCCGAGGCTGATCGACGCTTGCTTGCTTGCATCTACATACGATGCTGAGGCGACTGGTGCGATCGTCGCTGACCCTGGCGGCGGCGCCGTCGGTGCGCTTACAGGAGAGGGCTCTCGCTCCTTCCGTGAACGGCAAGGTTCGTTTGTGTTTGCATACTTGTTGTTGGAAGCGGTATGTAGAGATTGGGCTGAATTCCATGTGGAATTCGTCAATTTGAGATCTAAGTTGGTGTGTGAAGCTCAATCTCACCTGAATTTGTGCGGTTAATCTTGGAACCGATGGTTCTGACTTCTGACCTTGTATGGGTTTGGTATTGGATGGATCTGTGTAGGTAATATATATATGGCAGTCAAGTCTCGATTTGTTAGCCGTATTTCAAAATAGGCTAATTCTGCTATGATACAGATGAAATACGTGTGGCCACAATATGTCTTTTAGACATAATTGATGGGAGATGTTTGATAAGAACCGCTCGATTCAAAATGAAAGATCGCTTCACCGATCCATAGAAGAACAACTCGTAAAAATAAATACTATTAAGAATGAAATGGAAAGAGTAGAGAAGGAAGGGTGGTACATCATTTGATAGATCATGTAACATCTGTTTAGTAGATTTTAAGGACAATCCGAATTTATTCTTCTATGAAAGTGCAGGTGGCAGTGGGATCATTCCTTAACCAGTTGATGAAATTCTCGTCGGGTCCTTTGGGAGGTGATTCTGGTGCGCCCGCTAGTAGAGTCGCAGCGGACTCGGCTACCCATGAGGATTTCCAGCCTAACGTGAAAAGCACCGGCTTTTCCTTGGAGGATATTGTGCAGCAGGTATTTTCATTTTGACTTGATACTTTAATACTTTTCAAGTTATTGATTGTTTGTAGAGAACATTTTCATCTCTAGAACCCCCGGCATTCGATATTCATATACTAAAAGAAATCCATATGAATTTTAGGATGTAAAGGAGAATTCTGTGATGATATATATGAAGGGACTGCCAGATGCACCCAGGTGCGGTTTCAGCGCCCTGGCTGTCAAAGTACTTCAACAATATGGTACCCTGCCCTTTTAAATTTTGGTACTGTTTTGCAGAGTTTTGGAACCCTGCAAAACTTTTGAAATATATTTATTTCCTGTACTCAAAGCAAAAGTTTGCCTTATTTTGTAGTTCTGTGATTTTTGGACTTTTTTATTCTGTTTCAAAACTTACTGTTGTTAAAAATTTAGGTGTAAGCATTGGTGCCCGAGATATCTTGTCTGACCAGAGGCTCAAGGAAACTGTAAAATCCTTCAGGTTAGCCTGTTTTTGTGTTTTGTCATTTGAAAAAAATCAGGAAGACAGGAACAATTCTTTGCTATGTAAAATGTTATTGTCTTATCAGAAAATGGAGTTTGTACCTGAGCTCATTATACAGGAAAGTGTTCTCTTCCATGGTTTTGGAGTAGGAAGCCTTGGTTACAACTTTTTTAGACTTTGGAGTGTTCTATATTCTTGTAGCAAGCCATGGCTGTGATATTGTGAACATAAAAGTAGATGAAAATACAGTACAATAGTGCCTCAAAAACCATGTTTTTAAAAATTTTGATCCATCTGGATTTGTTGTTTTGTAAATTAGTTGATGCAGCAAAATTTGCATATCCATTTTATGACTTATTCAGATTTTACTGCATTTGATAACAGCATTCGAAGCAAAGTAATATATTTTTTGTGGTTTTGAGATGCTTCCTGGACACTGGACACAGTGACTCTTATCATACAATTCTGCACTTATTACATGTATCAATTTCACCTTTTCCTTTTCCATTTTTGTCGCAGCAATTGGCCCACGTTTCCTCAAATCTTTATAAAAGGAGAGTTTGTTGGTGGCTCTGATATTATTCTTAGTATGCATCAGGTGCGCACAGCTTACTGTTTGATGTTTATTTATATACATTCATTATTGTTATTTAAGTAAATGACATAATCAATTCCTCAAGTCCAATGTTTACCGCACTATTCTGTTAATAGAAGATTACATCTTGTGGTTTCAGTTTCTGTAGTTGTACGTAATATACTTTTTCGCGTCGATTACAACCCGGCTTTGGAAACCATCTTGTGGTGAAAAGTCTAAAAGATTGAAATTAAAATGTTTAATAATGTTAAGTTTTGGGATCCATATAATTTTACACTTTTTACAGTCTTATGCAGAATTATGGTATTTGAATCACATGAGCATTCTTTATACTAGCTTTGACATGATAAAAAAGCTGATTCCAGAAAGCTCACTGCAGCTAACCAATATGTGTATAAATTCCTGCATGTTAATCAACTTATCTCTAATTAACATGATTAGCTTCACCCTGCAACTAAGAAAGATTGAAAACTGTTATATATACTTGGTTGATCAATCTTAAGATGCTGCTCTCTCTTTCTAGAGCAAGTTGCAAAACTGTTGAAACTTGAACAGAATGCACGTTATTGATCCCACTAATCTAAGAGTTTCATCCATGAAGATATCTCAAGAGTATATATGTTTCTAGTGAATGTAATTAATTATATATTGGTAACGATGTAATGTTATTCGAATCCTGTTGTTCTATATTTACTTGGATATCTTATTTTAACGTTATTGTGCATTCCAGAAAGGGGAGCTTAAGGAAATGCTTGCTGATGTCTCATCTGAGAGAAAAGAGGCGGATGCATGAGAAGGCCAATCATGTTACTTTTTTTTTTTCTTGAGAATAGTCTTTTTAGTTAGTACAATCCAAAACTTGTGTTGCTTGTATACTTCGTATTTTGGTTATATTTAACTCGCTGCCTATTCTGAAGAATTAGGCAGTAGTTATGCGGCGGTAAGAAATAAAGCACTTTTGTCTTGTCTTCTCAAAAAATAAATTATCTCAACTTTCTTTGTTCTTTTATTTTTATTTTTATTTTGGGTTTTTGTGGTACAGTATTCATTCGAACTTCACGTCTCATGTAGATGGAGAATTTGACAATTTTATATGCACTCTGGGAAGTTAACACTTTGTCTAATTACTCCTTGAATGGAGCATCCATCTTTTGGAATAACGCGAGCAAATATTGTTTGTTTGGTGCTCTCGTTTCTATTGGCATGAGCAGACTCCATTATTCGAATAAAGCGTAACAATTGTACAGCATTCTCAGTAAGGAGCAACTGCGTACTCGGAAGAAATTGTCATCAGTTTAGGACAGTCCACCGGATCTCAACCGGGAGTCGTCTTTCCCAGGTTATAAGTTCCGAATCGATAATGGTAGTACAAGCCTAATAATTCATCTTTATCAGAGTTTAGAAGATCTCTGGGTTTTACATTCACACGCCTTAGGATGCAGACTGAAGAAGCTGAGCGACGAGCAACCTACACATTGTTGATCTATTCAAGGATCCTGACTAGCCTTCAGTTAACCCTGCCGGGTTCCAGGCCACCTTTGTTATCTCTGGCATTCATCGTTGTCATTGTCATTTATGCCATACCCGAGTATCAGAAAACTGTTGCGCATAGAACAACAAAGTAATGTATATCTATTATAATCGTTCCTAAATTTGGATATTGAACACTTAATTATATTTAGTTCACGGCGACTATTCTGTGAAGGAGATCGGCACATCACACATGGCAATAATACATAATTTTTGCAACAATCAAGTAGCATAATTGTCATACACAATTCTGACCAGATATTAATATTTTTACATACAATCGACTTACGATTTTTTCCTGCCCAGGTAAACTTTATCCTCTTATTCTTAAGGCACAACTGTTTTTTGCAGGAATCTGTTTTCGTTAACCCTACTTATGAGCATCATGATAAAGCTGCGGGTGCACACATAGGGGAAATTTTCTTCTTGCAGTCGATCCAAAAGTCTCAGTCACGTTCACTTGATCTGGTGACATCCCGCAAGGAAGCTCCCAGTCGAAATGGTAGAGAGGGCTTGCCTATACTAACTCAATAGTGGCTACTGCGAATGACATGCCTGGGCAAATCCTACGCCCCGATCCGAAAGGGATTAGGTCAAAATCTATTCCGTTGAAATGCAAGCCAGCATCGCTTTCTACAAATCTCTCGGGTCTGAAATCTTCTGCATCTTTCCAACACTCTGAGTTCCTTCCTACCGAAAGGAAAAAAAAAATCATGTTAATAACGAAGATCTTAAGTTGGTAAGTATAATCCATTTTTGCTCTTTCTTCCTTGTTGTTTATAATTAGGGAATCATCATAGAGCATAGAAATTAACAATGGCCCATGCATTTACAAGCACTTTAGTCCCCTCTGGAATATCATAGCCCAAGATATTACATGTCTTTCTGCATTGCCGTGGGATTAGCGCAACAGCGGGATGCAATCGAAGTGTCTCTTTAATAACTAGACGCATGAAGTTCATTTCAGAATATTCGACTCTGTAATGTTGTCATGGCCTCGAAGCTGTTGTCGCACCTCAGTTTGAGCTTTCTTCATCACTGCTGGATTTTTTATTAATTCAGCCATCACCCAATCAAGAGTTGCTGCAGTTGTATCTGTACCTCCCACGATAAGATCCTAAATATTTGCCATGACAAACCAAAATGTAATCTTAACTAAAAGAACATGTATATGCAATTTAATTTTGGAGCTGGTAGGAATCAATGACAATAAATATGAAGTTTATTGAAATGAAAATAAGCTAAAATAGCAATTTATATTTAGATAACATGATATCATCACTTGTCAGTACTGTACCCGCATCTTGAAAAAGACAACATTACTTGGTTTGAATTGGAAATTTTAAAACACAAAATATCAAATTTGATATGAAGATAAGCCTAAATGGCAACTCAATTGAGGTCTAATAAAAGAGAGATTCTATTAAGAAGGCTCACAAAGATGACTGCTTTGATTAGTGACGAAGCCAGAAACTATTTGTTGGGGGGGCAAAATTTATTATGGCTAACACTATCTAAAAAAATAACAAGTTTCTAATTTCCAGTTGAACTAGAAGTATTTTGTATCGAAAGTTTAATATATACAGTATCAAACATATATTTATTTGTTTTAAAATTTTAAAATAATAAAAAAATAAGAACAATTCAAATGTAAAATGAAGTACTTCAATATATTTGGCAAGTCACTATGTTCTGATAGTGCTCTGCCATTGGATACCATATTATCCAGGGCTTGGGGAATTTTCTAAAATATTTGTGATTATTTTTTAGGATCTGCGCATGGGTAATATTGAGAATTAATTAAAGCAAAAGTATAAATGTTTTTGTGCGCTTATAATTGACTTGTTATGCTTGATAAAATATATGATAATTAATTTAGTTTGCTAACATTTATGGCAACCTGTCATTGCTTCTAAACATTTAATCCCGAACACATTAATGTTTTTTTTTATAAAAAAATCATAGCTTGAATTTACTTTTTATGAATTATATTAATATTATATGGGCCGCTAATTTTAGTTGTAATACCTTAACCCACTGTTATGCACTGAAATGAAGAAATAAACTTACCAAACATAACAGATGCCTATTTAATCAACAGTGATTGCTAGAGAACAAGGCACAAAATTAAGGGGGGGGCAAAAACTGTCAAGACGAAGAACACATAAGTGAACTATCTAATATATGAGGTGATTTACGGAATTTAATGGGGGTCAACTGCCCCCCCAAAACCCCCCATCCCTTCGTCCCTGGCTTTGATGGTGTCTATGGTAAGCAAGCTATTCTCTGAAGCTTCGTCATGTAGCCTTAGGAGAACCGCAAGCAAATCCTCTGACTCTCCATTTACCCCGTTCTCTTTATGTTCTCTTATCAAGGTGTTCAGTAGCTGATCGAAGGACTTGTGGCATTCCTCTGCCATACGCACTGCACCACTGATCTTGCCCACAATATGGGATGATGGGAACAAGTTGGCAAGATTCAAACCTATCGAAACCTCGATGGTAAAAAAGGTAAAAAAAAAATAATTGTGTTAATATGAAAAGTTTTCAGTTAATTCATTTTTGCTCTGTTCTTTGATTTTCTAATAATTGGAGAACAGTAGAGCATAGAAAATTACCAATGGCCCATACGTCTACAAGCACTTTAGTCCCCTCTGGAATATCGTAGCCGAAGATTTTACATGCCTTTCGACATTGCCGTGGGATTAGCGGAATGGCTGGATGCAGTCGAAGTGTCTCATTAATAACTAGACGCATGAGGTTTAGGTTGTAAAGATCTAACTCCGTAATGTTTTCATGGCCTCGAAGCTGTTGTCGTACCTCGGTTTGGGCCTTCTTCATCACTGTTGGATTTTTCAGTAATTCAGCCATCATCCAATCAAGAGTTGTTGCAGTCGTATCCGTACCTCCCACAATAAGATCCTAAATTTATACTTTTCACGATGAAAATTGAATTTTAACTGAAAGACCTTATGTATGCAATTTAATTATTATGAAGCTGGTGGAAAGTACTGCCAAATAATAGGAAATAAGTTCTTTTGAATTAAAATATGCTATAATATCAAATTATTTTAGATACTGAAATATCTTCAATTTTACTGATCAGTGTCCTCACATCTATACATGAACAACTTGCTTTGGTATGGAGTGGAAATTTTAAAATGCAAAATATCAAATTTGATATGAACATAATTGAGGTCTAATAAAAGATAAAATCTACTAAGGAAACTCACAAAGATGGCGGCTTTGATGGTGTCCATAGTAAGCAAACTATTCTCCGAAGCTTCGTCGTGTAACCTTAGGAGGACCTCAAGCAAATCCTCTGCCTCTCCATTTATCCTTGCTTTCCCCTTCTCTTTATGCTCCCTTATTAGGTTGTCCAGCAACTGATCAAAGGACTTGTGGCATTCCTCTGCCATACGCACTGCACCAGTGATCTTGCCCACGATACGGGATGACGGGAACAAGCTGGCAAGATTCAAACCTGTCAAAACCTCAAAGGCCTTTAGTATATCATCCAACAGAGATTTTTGGTCCTTGAACTTGCTTCCTACAAGTGCCCGTAGCACAACATTATTTGTCACTGCCATCAATCCTTCGCTGAGATTGACAATCTGCCCACTGGATGACGATGAAGCAATCTGCCGGATGAAGGTTCCAACCTCGTATTCACGGATGGATCTGATGGACTGGACTCTCTCGGGGCTTAGCAACTCTAAGACACATATTTTCCTAACTTTTTGCCAGTGCTCTCCGTATGGTGCATAAAACATATCTTTTCCACCATAGCTCAAAATTTTTACAGTGGTGTCAATGGGGCGAGAAGAGAATGTCAAGTCATTGGTTTTCATGATCTCTCTTGCAGCTGCACTGGAAGTGACAACAACGGTTGGGTGTTCCCCGAGTTGGAGGAAAATGAGGCCACCATACCGCTGAGACAATTTGTGAAATGCATGGTGGGGGAGTCCGGCACCGACGAGGTGGTGGAAGCTTCCTACGATGGGCATTCTCCATGGGCCTGGGAGGAGCTTGTAGTTGCTTTTAGCAGAAATTATTCTGGATTTCCGAAAGAGAAGAAGAGGGAGCAGCAAGACAAAGAGCAACAGGTAATAGGAAGCCATTTGATGATTCTTACAACTATTCGAAGTTGATTCGCTCTATTCAGAGATAACTATGTAGATAATAACATATTTAAGCAGCTAGAGGTAAACATCATTTGATCTGTTGCAAGACAAAAAAATATAGACAATTTCACATGCATTTTAGCATCCATACTGTATAAATGTAGACAATTTCACATGCATTTTAGCATCCATAGTGTATAATTTGATGACACTTTTGAGTTATTATAATGATTGATGCAATTGAAAGTGAAGTGTCGTACGTCCGAAAAGAAAAACATGTCATAAAGAAAGAGAAACATCTTGTGTCCATTGAAAAACCGTCCATACATCCATAGACATATGCGGAATGTGTGACAGATACATTCTGAAATGTAACAAATACATTCCCAAATATAACCTATGGACTCTATATGAACATTTGGTATTTCTCAAAATAGTGATACGTTGGCCAATTATCTTTGGGGTGCAGATACAGTGATACCATGCAAGATATAATTGGGAATACCATATAATTTGACTTGGCCAAACAAACTAATTATACAATTTAACATACTGATTATTCAACTCGATATGCTAATTATTCAACTTAATATCAACTTATAAGTTGAATAATTATATTAATAATTATTTAACTTAACATACATTGTTCTGTAAATAAAAAAAAAAAACAACAAAATAATCCTTAGTGAAAATCTTTAATTCCCTGTCCTTCCGTCCCCCATTATTGTCCCCCACCCATTAACCCAACTTAGTCCCTACCATCCGATCCATTAAACACTATGGCATTCTAATTTAACTCTCTTTACCGATCTGATCTCATTATTTCCTCTTTTTCCACTTCTCAAACTGATCACCTAGCATGTTGTCTGCCATTGGTAAGCTTGTCGTTGCTCGAGGAGACTCGTCGGGAGTCCCGACGAACTTGCCGTTCCCTGCGGAGGCTCGTCCGTCGAACTCGTCGTTGACCGCGGAGTCTTGTCCCGACGAACTAGCCGTTGCCCGCGGAGGTTCATTCCGACGAACTCGCCGTTGCCTACTGAGCTTCTCCGCCATTTTCTTTCTCTCTCGGGCAATGCGATGTCTTGTTTCCAATTTTCTTCCCCTCAATTTTTGTTACTAATAATCTCACTAAGGTTTTAAAGATCAACCATGGGATTATTCAAGTTGAATAGAAGACAAATGAGAAGGACAGAAAATTTACACATACTTTAAATATATAAACACCGGCTTATAAAATATAAACACATACTCTAATTATGTAAATATCTCGTATCAAAACGTGAAAACATTTAGATTGTACAATACTTTTGTTAAGCATTTTTTTAAGAAAAATATAAATACCAGTCAAAAAAGTATAAACATTTGGCTCTGAAATATAAACACCAATATGAGATATAACTATTTGATTTTGAAATAAGAACATTTGGTTTTGAGATAAACACATTACTTTAAAAAATATAAACAATTGGTTCTAAAATATAACCAACTACCTTTGAAATATAAACACCAGGATTGGAAATATAATAATCTAACTTTAAAATATAAACACTTGGCTTGGATATAAACACCTGACTTTGAAATATAAACACCCGGATTTCAAATATAGCCATTCGACTTTAAAATATAAACATTTGGCTTTGAGATAACATCTGGATGTGAAATATCGGCATCTGACTTGAAAATATTAACACGGGGGAGATAAAACACTTGGATGTGAAATATAAACACCGTACCATGAAATATAACCACCTTGTTTTGAAATATCAACACTTGGGAGATAAAACATCTGGACGTGAAATATAAACACCTGGTTTTGATATATAAACACTTAGTTTGGAAATATAAACACATGTAGTGACATGCGGGGCATTGCGCTGCACGTGACTGAGAGCAATGCGAATTCGGTGGGGACGCATTTTTTTAGTTTTGACTGGTCAACAAGTTTTGTCAGGTGGTGCGCTCTGATTGGAGGGACAAAATTGGGGATTTTTGTTGGGGACTATTAGTCTAACCCTTAATCTTAATATACTAATTATTCGACTATATTACTGACTATATTGTTGGTAAGTTGATCCAAAATCAATGATCTATAATTAGAATTAGTTTTTTGATTCTATGTTGCGTTCTGTTTTGGTTAGCTAATTAAATTAGGAGTAGCTAGCATGGAGCAGTAATGGGTAGTTTATAATTAATGTGCTAATATTAAGAGTTGTAAACATGCTGATCGTGTAAAGCACGCTGTATAGAGTTGGTTATATATATTGTCAACATCATATAAAAATCCTCTGTATCGTGTACTTTTCAATGTGGAACAAGAGTTATCAGAGTTGCATTTGTTCTGTCTCGTTCTTATTTGTTTCCACCGAAATCATTTTCAACATAAAAGGGAGTTTTTGTTGTTATTATATTTTTTTTGCTTTCTTTCAATTTGATTTGAAGCTGAGAAATAAAAGAATAAGATGCTCTGACAGTTCTGTCATTTCTTGAGAACATAATTTTGGGCTAGCTGCTTGTTTGCTCTGTGGAACTAAAAAGAAAAAAAAAAGAGAAGAGAAGACTGGAGACAAAGGGAGCTTGAGACACAGGGACGGATCTAAAAATTTTTTAAGCTTGGGCACAAATTATCCAACATATGAAACATGAAGCTCTATTATATTATATTTTGTTTGGCAAATCATTAAGCCCGAGCACAATAACCACAAATGTAAATAAGTATTGTTTAATATAAAGAAAAAATTAATACTAATCAATATATTTTAAAAATCAAGCCCACGCACGGGCCTAAGCTTGCCCATGCCTAGGTCAGTCCCTGTTGAGACATATAGGATAGGAGTGGAGAGAATTTCTCCACCGGAAAGATTGCCCAGGCACGGGCCTAGGCTTGCCCATGCCTAGGTCAGTCCCTGTTGAGACATATAGGTTAGGAGTGGAGAGAATTTCTCCACCGGAAAGATTAACTGATTCATTAGATTTGCCTACAAGGGCTGAAGAAATGTTTCATGCTGTCCCATCCCCTAAGCTATCCAATGCCCGGCCCGGCGATGTGGTCCCTGATCCTGCACAAGTTGTGTAGGCCTCCTCTGATGCCTACCACAATGGCGCCGCGCGTCCAAAAGGCAGCCTCTGATCGATGTATCATGTTACCCTCTACACCAGTGTTGTTGGTGGGATTCCTTTAATTACCAGAGAAAATATATCCACACGTTTCTAGAGGATCAAATCTATCAACAACATAATGAGAAGACGATGTTTGGTTATAGAATATGAGCCAGTGGCGGAGCTAACTTAGTGAATATGGGTGCAATTAAATGACACCACAAAATTTCGAAAATTCCCTCTCAAATATATAATTTAGTTGATATTTTCATAAAACTACTATGAATTATATGTATTGACCCCACTAAACATTTATACTTCCTCTGCCACTTGAATAAGATTTCACATCCTCTACCTTAAAATAAAATGCCATGAAGCACATGGGCCGTTGGAAACCGTCTCGAGATATGAGCCCGCACGAATCTTGAGGCAATCCAACGGCCCATGTACTTTATGGCACTGTGCCTTAAGGCAGATGATAAGCACCTAGAATGAGCTATATAAATTTCCAAAATTAGCAAATATGATTATGCTAGGATATGTCTCTGGATTTGTTTAATTTGTTATGCAATTGAGTAAAATATATAGATGAGAGTCAGGTCCAGAGAGATAAGCGAATACGGAGGAAAAACTTCTCTGTAGAAATCTTGTAACCAAAATCTTAAACATTGAAATGAAGAAAGGGAGGATCGTAGGAGTTTTGTGTTATTTACATAGTTTTTCCTTTACTCAATCTTGTCAAATACATGACTAACCTTCGAAATTAGTACTAATTTTTTAAAAGAACTGAGTCAATTGCCAGCAAATGACAAAACAAAAATGGAGACAAGAGGTCGTATTATCACATCATATTCATTAGATGTCACCCTGTCTCTTATACAATGGCTTCCAATTTAGACTAAATATTAAACTTTCAAATAACATTAATCTTGTTGTAGGCAACTTAACCTCTTATTCTTAAGACCCAACAGTTTTTATTAATCTTTTTGAGGAACATTGTTGTTTTCATTAATCTAATTATAAGCATCCATCATGATAAGGCTTTGGGTGCACAAGTAAGGGAGATTTTCTTCTTGCATTCAGTCCAAAAGCCTCAGCCATGTCCACTTGATTTGGAGACATCCCACAAGGAAGCTCCCAGTCAAAATGGTAGAGAAGATTTGCCAACACTAGGTCCATTATTGCAACCGCAGATGATATGCCGGGACAAATTCTACGCCCTGATCCGAAAGGTATTAGCTCAAAATCCATTCCGTTGAAATGCACGCCAACATCGCTTTCTAAAAATCTTTCAGGTCTGAACTCATCTGCATCTTTCCAATACTGTGAGTTCCTTCCTATCAAAAAGGAAATAAAAAATTAATTGTGTTAATACGAAAGATTTTCGGTTGTTCATTTTTGCGCTCTCTTCTTTGATTTTTGTTGGTAATTAATAGTTGGAGAACGGTAGAGCATAGAAGTTACCAATGGCCCATACGTCTACAAGCACTTTAGTCCCCTCTGGAATATTGTAGCCGAAGATTTTACATGCCTTTCGGCATTGCCGTGGGATTAGCGGGATTGCTGGATGCAGTCGAAGTGTCTCTTTAATAACTAGACGCATGAAGTTTAGGTTGTAGAGATCTAACTCCGTAATGTTTTCATGGCCTCGGAGCTGTTGTCGCACCTCGGTTTGAGCCTTCTTCATCACTGCCGGATTTTTCATTAATTCTGCCATCATCCAATCAAGAGTTGTAGCAGTCGTATCTGTACCTCCCACGATAAGATCCTGGATATATGTCCACCATGAAAATTGAATTTTAACTGAAAGACCATAAGTATGCAATTTAATTCTGAAGATAAGTTCTTTTAAATGAAAATATGCTGAAGTATCAAATTATATTTATATAATGAATCTTCTATTTTACTGGCCAGTGTCCTCACATCTATACATGAAACAACCTGCTTTGGTATGGAGTGGAAATTATAAAATGCAAAATATCAAATTTGACATGAACGTAATTGAGGTCTAATAAAGGATAAAATCTATTGAGGAAGCTCACAAAGATGGCGGCTTTGATGGTGTCCATAGTAAGCAAACTATTCTCCGAAGCTTCGTCGTGTAACCTTAGGAGAACCGCAAGCAAATCCTCTGCCTCTCCATTTATCCTTGCTTTCCCCTTCTCTTTATGCTCCCTTATTAGGTTGTCCAGCAGCTGATCAAAGGACTTGTGGCATTCCTCCGCCGTACGCACTGCACCGCTGATCTTGCCCACGATACGGGATGACGGGAACAAGCTAGCAAGATTCATGCCCGTCGCAACCTCAAAGGCCTTTAGTATATCATCCAACACAGATTTTTGGTCCTTGAATTTGCTTCCCATAATCGCTCGTAGCACCACATTATTTGTCACTGCCATCAATCCTTCGCTGAGATTGACAATCTGTCCACTGGATGACGACAAAGCAATCTGTCGGATGAAGGTTGCAACCTCGTATTCACGGATGGATCTAAAGGACTGGACTCTCTTGGAGCTCAGCAACTCTAAGACACAGATCTTCCTGATTTTTCGCCAGTGCTCGCCATATGGTGCATACACTATATTTTTTCCACCATAGCTCAAAATTTTCGCGGTCATGTCATTGGGACAAAAAGAGAATGTCAAGTCATTGGTCTTCATGATCTCTCTTGCAGCCTCACTCGAGGTGACTACAACGGTTGGTTGTTCCCCGAGTTGGAGGAAAATGAGGCCGCCGTACTGCTGAGACAATTTGTGAAATGCATGGTGGGGGAGTCCGGCACCGACGAGGTGGTGGAGGCTTCCTATGACGGGCACTGTCCATGGTCCCGGGGGCAGCTTGCAGTTGCTTCTAGCAGAAATTACTTTGTATTTCAGAAAGAGGAAAAAAAGAGGAAGCAGCAAGATAAAGAGCAATAGATAGTGAGAATCCATTTGTTGATTTTGTGCAACTCTTTGAAGTTGATTCACTCCAGAATTGAGAGCAATATATGTAGATAATATAAGCAACACGTTAATTGATTAGCAGCCACTTTTTTTTTGTTTTTGGATTTATTGGTGTGATTGGTTTGAAAGTGAATTGCGACAAATGTCAAAAAAGAAAAAAAATGCCATAAATTAAAGAAGTAATTAAGGTGCCGACCAATTGACTTTGTTAGGATATTTACACTGCTTCTTATTTGTTTATTTATTTTTAGAGTGAAACTAGCGTGCTCCTAGGAACACGGAGGCCTCTGTGCTCCTAACTGAAAAACCATATTAAACCATCACGAAATTTTGATTTATGGTTCTCATTGAATTCTTTATATCAAAACCTCCTATAATACAAAAATTTTCCATTTTTTGAGTTTATTAATTATTTGTTTTTTTTTATTTTTAATGATGATTATAGTTTTATACATTATTTTATTATTATTTTGAGGCAATCTAAAAAATTCAAAAACATATATTTAAGAAACTAAAAAATAAAAATTTTTTGCATAATAGAAGATTTTGATATAAAGAATTTAATAAGAACCCTAAATCAAAATTTCATGATTGTTTAGTATGATTTTTTAGTACGGGACACGCTAGTTTTACTCGTATTTTTAATTTTTAATTTTTTTTTTTTTTTGCTTTCCTTGAAGTGAAATGAGAGAATGAGATGCCTTCTGTCATTTCTTAAGAACAATTTTTTTTTTTTTTTTTTTTGAGATAAAAGATATGATGGTCAAGCTACTCAAATCTAAATGTCTATAAAAGACTCTCCATCCGGATTTCGAACCTGCGACCTCCGTGTCTCCTACACGGAGAGCGTAGCCTTAGCCCCTGGACCAAAATGGCTGGTTCTTTACTCAGCATTATTTGTATTACTGATTATTAAATCTTGTTGAATAAAACCTAACCATCAGAATTTGTATTGATTTTTTTAAGTTTGAATAGAAACTGAGTCAGTTGCCAGTAAATGACAACACAAACAAGAACAAAGGCAACACATCGATATATTAATTAGATGTTATTCTATTGCCTATACATGCCAGCTCCAAATGGATAGTTAGCTACAATTTCTTACTTTCTCAGTAGCTGCATAATCTCGCTTGGCCGACTCCGAAGGCTATCGATGAAAAACAAGAACTATATGTGTCGATACATGTATATGATGATCGACTCGATCCTACCGGTTTATATTATACAGTAACCTTGGATGCTTCCTTGAAGGTCTTCACGATCGCATCCGAGTTGATCTCTTTGCTCATGTAGAGGATCAAGGGGCTGTCGTTCGGTACAATGTCGTCCCTCTGATAGCTCCATGGACCTCTTAGCAGCTGCTCGGATCCACTCTCTACTACGCCTTTCATTATCACTGTCTTGTGCGACCCCGCGATCATTTCCTCGTAGTCGGTGTCGCCCTTCTCACCGGTTATGACATACATGTTGTTGACATTTAGACCCCAGCGCACGAACAGGTACCTGAGATATCGAAAATCAACCGTGCTTTTAGTTTACTGGCATATCGATGTCCTTTCACAGAATACAAGTCTTGATGATGTGATTACGCTGATGCTCATGGTGATGATGATAATTATAAAAAAATGTTACAATGATCATATATGATCATACATGTAATTGGTAACAGTAAAACCACAAGATCATGAAAATAAACTAACCTATATATGATGCAGAGGATAGGGATACAATATTACCTGAGAGCTTGAGACCGAGAAGCGAGAAGTGGAATGATCTGCAACCTAGTCGAGTTGCGGCAATAGACGATATGGCAGCGTATGCCCTGGAACCTCAGCATCCTTCTCAAATCCTCCACCTTTTTTGCCTATAAATGTTAAATCTCCTCGATTTAGTCCCCACAATTTTGTTATATGTCAAATTAATTAGTTCTGGAAAACAAAGAAAGATTTTATACAAAAAAAAAAATAGTAAAAAAATAACAAACATTTGAACTTCTGAAAAGATACCTTAGAAGGATCTTTAATGAAGAAGGAGGCACAATGGGCATTGCCAGACTTCTCATCCACCTCCATATTCGCAACCTCGTCTGCGCCGGCTCTAGCGATAGCCTTCACTATGCTTTTTTGGACCTCATCCTTGTCCCAGCGGTACTCGGTGTGAGTTGCATAGTCAGGGTCAGCGCAGAACCTTCCCTCGGAGTCGGTACATTGTACCGTACCAGGATAATACACCTCACTACCGCTGCCACAGATCAGCGCATCGAAATCTGTGATGGGGATCTTCACAGTCTTCAGGAGGTCTACAGTTTCTGAAATTGGCATGGCAGTTGAGAGCGCAAAACCGGAAATTCGTGACATCTGATGATCTGATCTGACGGCCCGGAATATTTCTTGTATAATCTGTGAATGACGTAAAATATGTTAGCGGAACGTTGACCGATTAACTAACATACAAATTCAAAGCAAGATTACATGAATTATTATTTTTTTCTTCAAAATAAAGAAAAGTGCAGAAAAAGATAACGGTATTATACCTGTACCATCTTCTTCTGGGGAGCTCCCTCCTCATTGTAACAATCCAAGGCGATAACAAAGAGCCTACGCCGTCTCCTAAGTAGCGGGTACTTGCTTGTACTGGTAACGTTTACACTTATCGGGTTGGTGTTGTCACCCCCATCTTTATCTGATTTGCTCATTTGTCTCAGGATCCGCTGCACATGGTCGTCAGTGCCGTCACCATCCTCGGCTTCCAGTGACTTGTCTCCATCAAGCGACAATCTAAGCGAAAGCTCCTAATTGAATTAAAAAAATAAAAATATTGTTCAAGTTCATAATGATTTAATTAGAAGTTCGAAGAATTGATCGAATTTGTCGCTTTACCGCCTCGATACATACCTGAACATCCTTGAGAGAGTCGTTGAGCGACTCCTCATTGGCAGCTGCTTCATCTGCAGGGGTGTCGTTCTGCCAGTGGGGGTGACGCATCCGGCATGCCGCCACGCGTGTCAGGTACTGGCGACAATGCTCTGGCCATGAATATAAGTGGATGTTACGCAGCGCGTTCTTGCGACACTCTTGCCATAGGTTCTTGTCTGCCAGGAGCTTGATCAGCGCATCCGAGATGCCCTGCTGATCATGCGGGTCCACCAAAAGGCCGTTGTTCAATGCCTAAGAAAAACAGAAAAAAGAATCAATAGCCATATATATACACTGGAATTTTATTAATTTTTCATTTCATAAAACAAAGCAGAGAGATTGAAGCACCATTTTTCTTGAAAATTGTAAGGGCATACTAGTGTGGTAACAAGAGATTTTTATAGGGTTAGGAATTTATAGAGAGGTTAGCAGAACTGCTCAGAATACCGATTAGCAATTTTTTCTCGACATCTTTGTAGGTTAGGATAAATTTTACTTATACTTTCGTTATACCAATCTTAAACTATGTCAAACTGGGGCATTCTAATTAAGGCATATTGTTCCTTAAGTTTGAGATAGAATTAGTTAATACCAAAAAATTACTGGATTGTGTTTTAAACTAAAATAAAGAAGGAAATATTTGTTTTACCCTTTGGATGTCAACTGGACCACCATTTTGAGTAGCCACCATAGGAAGTCCATGAGCAGCCGCCTAGGAAACAGAACGAAAAAAAAACTTTGGTTACCTTCTACACAACAAATAACATATCGTCGAAGATTCGGGAAAAGGTACGTAAATGATAAGTAAAACCTCGATTAAGGTGAGACCAAAGGGTTCCACGAGAGCTGGATTGATGAAGACTCCCTGACAGTGACGAAGCCAAAGGGAACATCAAGCAGGGGACAAAATTTTCTTTTAAGTCGATAAAAATTTTAAATAATTAGAATATAATACAACCTTAAAAAACAAAACTAATGTTATTTTTAATTTGTAGTATTTTAAAGAAAAAAAAGAGAGAGAAGCATACTTAGTTATTGGTGTTTAATGTATAAAATCACATGAAAAATATTTAATACAATGATAAACATTGAGTTGAAGATGGGAAATTTGATTTGTATAGATTCAATAGATGAGTTATTAATAGAACCATTTTTATATAAAGCAAGAAATTAAGCATTCAATTATATAATTTATTCTTTCACAATAAACATTCTCAACTATAGAAAGCAATTATTAAAATATCAATTAACTAATAATATGTAAGGATAATTAAGGGGGGACATATATACAAATCCCATTGAAATTGTATATTCAAGGGGGGTACATGACCCCCCCAAACCCCCCCTTAGCTCCGTCATTGCTCCCTGAAGAGGTATAGAGATGCGAACGTGGATTAGAATAATGGCTAAGCGCCAAACATTATACTATATAGAATATTCTTATCAGCGACTATTCCGGTATACTACTGTGGTATCGAAACAGTTCTATCCTTCCAGTTCCAAGAGTAGAAGATATTAATTGCAGATAAGCCCCTTAAACTGAGAACCATATAAAATTTTTCCGAGATAATATCGGCTTAAATCTAACAGATTGTTTTTCTTTTTCTTTTGAAGGGGGGGTAATATTTACTACGGCTCGTGCATTTTGGTTGAACTAGGCGATTCGTTCTTAGTATTTATCCCCTTAACTTCTTGATGTGCCATACAAGGTTGTAATTTATTGTAACTGCTGTACTGAGGAATAGTGTTTTACCTTAGTCTTTGCGCATAGACGGTAAATTTCAGGCACTTCAGACTGCTTGTGATGTTTGGGAAAAGAGACGAGACCGTAAAGATCATATTTGTCAATCAACTTTATAACTGTAATAAGTTCGGATGCGTTCCCCGCAGACATTTCGTCAATGTCATCCCGGTTCCCCATTATAAGGGTCTGACAACAAAGAAAGAAAAATTGACTTGGTAAGAGAATTTTATGTGGTTTTTCAAGAGAGTGAACTAACTTAATTGGCACATATCTTTTTTTCGTAAATTAGTTTTTTACACTTGATCAAAGAAAACATTCCATCATTGGTGATAATGTGAAACAATGATTTAAAGGTACAAGGTAAAACAGCCGAAAATATATTTAAAATAAGAAGGTATAAGTTTAAGGCTCACAAGATTCGCAAGTTCCCGTAGCGCGCGTGATTCGCCAAAGGCCTTGACAAGAGTAGTGATGTTCTTTTTCGGGTCAGGACGAGACAACGCCAATATCATCGGCTTGTGCGGGTTTGTGAAGAACCTCAACACCTATCAACAATAATAGCCATATCACCCGATAGCACTCGCAATCGCAGGAATATATGTTTCTTAATTTTTGTTTACCCATATTGTCCTCAATATATGTTCCATGTAACTTGTGTTTTCTCATGAATTCTATGAAAAATAGAGGTAAATTATACCACATCCTACAGAAATATGACCTATTATCCTCATTGCCATTTACAGGGCAAATTTAAATTATATTGAGCCATTTTAAAATGCACTTGCCTCAGCCCAAATTGGAGGGTTCGACCTAGGCGAACCGATGGAATTCGAATCATCCCCGTCGTCATCTGGAACCACCACATTACTGAAATCCATTCCCGGTGGAATAACCTACATGACAGACATACATACATTCACACACCTTACCAGAATAATGAAATAACTACACAGATACACAAAAAGACATTCATAGGAGTACCAGAAAACCGACGAATTAGTACTTTTTCTCACAATTCCAGAAAATAAATCCAGAGTTGAGAAAATTCTTTATAAAATGGGAAATATGAAAAAAAAAAAAAAAATGGAGAAGTAAAGGAAAAAAGCAAGTACCGCCGTCCTCGGATAGAACTTGCCATAAATTTTGAGACCTTTTCGTTTCCTTGCCCTGATCTTCCTATCCAACTGCACGTCGAACCCATCATAGAGCCCCCATTGCTCGTCTATCTCCTGGCGCGTGCTGGTGATCACCAGCTCAGCTGCATCAAGTGACAGCTCCTCAGCCTCGATGCGCCGCTCTATCTTGTACGTGGAATTTATTTCCTCTCTGGTCATGCGGGCCTGCTTCTGAATCTGCTCGAGCTTGTTCCGACCGAGGGAGTGTCCCGTGAGTACCATCGGTACGTTCAAGGCGCCTGATAGAAGCGCCGCCACATCCCCTGTTGATACAGTTAATTAGTATTGAATCTGCAAACAAAAACCATAAAAAATATAATTGTGTAAATATAATTTAAAGAAAATTATGTACCGGCATCAGCGTAGTGACCGTGGATCACATACGGCCAGACAGGCTGCCCGGCGGTGCCAATTTGGTCCCCCAAAACCCGAGACATATTAACGATATGCTGTAGAGCGTTATCGACAAACTCCTGGAGATGGGGCCACAGCAGCTCCTTCCCCAGGTACTTGTCCCTGGGACCGCACGGGATGCGAATGATGTACGCACCGGCGCTCTCGCCAAGCCCCTCTGACTCGTAACTCCCACTTGTCAGCATCTCAGTTGGCTCCGCGTAACTCCAGTCGACGTCGGAGGATGCCACTTGACGGGTGAATAGGTCGACTCGGTACACGCCTGGCATCATGGAGAGTGCGCGAGCTAATTCCACGACATACTTTATCTGTTCAAGTCAATTAATCCATGATCTATTAACCATAAGAACAACTACATTGAAAGCAAAGTAATATTTCAGGCTTGGATGATGAATGCTGTAACAAATGAGTTTACCTGGCCACCGGTATCCGAGTCTCGACCGAGCTCCATGTTTTCACCACGAACAAGACCGTGTAAACTGTCAGTGTATGAAGATAAATGGTCAATTTATCTTCAGTTGAACACAGAATTTGAAATGAAAGTCCCAAATTTGCCAGAAAAGGTAACAAATAATTTCTCACTATCAGAAAGTACAATCTAGAATAAGAAAGCAGCAAACTTTGGCAAGTATGCATATAAACTGGTACACAAGATTATTCAAGTATTTTGTGTACCAGTTGTATGCATACTGAGAAATTATTTATTTTGTGTACCAGTTATATACATACACAAAAATTAAGCAAACAACTCAAACATAACAAAATGGGGAAAGAAAACATTACCTGACAAGAACAATGTAGAGCTTCTTGCTCTTGTTGTCGTCGTTCCAGAGCTGCCCAATTTCGGAGAAGTTGCGCTGGAACGACTTCTTGCTGGGTGTTGTGCTATTATCGCTGATTTCGCCCGAATGAGGGAGGTCACACAGGATGTCGCCCTTCTCGCGCTCTCCTTCTGACAAGTCCTCTGACATGTCCTCCGTGGCGTCCCGCCTCCCCTGCTCCCTCTGCCACCTCCTCTCCGTCATCCTCTCGTACCCCTCCATCTCCAGCTGACAACTCATGATATAATGCCATCATTACTAAATCATTATATAAGATAAACTACTGCAAATCCTGAACTGAACATATGCATATGATATTTTTCTTTTCTTTTTTTTTTTCATTCATTATTGACAACATGGTTTTTTTTTTTTTTTCAATCATTATATGGTATTACAAATTTAAAAAAAACAAGACATATATGCATGGAAAATTTTGTTATTGACTTATTGTATCACAAATTTCATTGCAAATTTGAAACTTTGCAATTAAGCAGCCATGCAGGAGCTTGAAAGGGCTCTATGGAGTCTTTCCTTAAATATTAGATTTGAACTAAACTAATAAACCACAGAAAATGACACAAAGCAAAATATATCCTTACTCCTAATAAAAGGAGATTGGATTTTTTGACATGAAAGTTCTATCTTCCCCAAAGAAGATATCTCAGCCATTGATTGTTTACTTAGATTGATCACCACCATTGACGTACATTAATGTCCCGGCCCATTAAAATTTAAGACCCATATCAATTTCCTCACAAGTGATGAGTTTTTGGCCCTTTATTATAAGATATAATAATTTCAGCCTGAAGCAAGGCGTGAGCTCTTTATTAATTGAACTAAAACACACTGTGGCATTATCAATGTGACCCCTGACTATCCAGAAACTACAAAGGTCCCAAAATCAAACCTCAATTTTGATCAAATTAACATGGTGATTTAAATTGTTTATAGTAACAAAATATACTAGCTAGACTAGTAACAAATTTGATCAAATTCACATCACAGATTTCCAACCATGTAGAAAGCATGATTAATTCTGAAGAAGTAATACAGATCTATATACTATTAAATCCCATTAATGATTATTAAGTGCTAAAAATTATTATTAACTTCAAAGATTTTATCTTTTCATGAATTTCTGTAAATTATATGAGAAATTGAAGGCAATCTAGCTATAAAATTCCAATAACAAATTAAATATTTGGTTTTTCTGCAATCCCAATTTCTGAAGAGAGCAAGAAATTGAAAAACACAAATATTGAAAAAATATGTTGTAACAAGCACAAAAAAAAAAAAAAAAAAAAAAAAAAATATTTCATTCATTTTTGTATCGGCCCATTAATTTAACTTACAACACCAACCTTAAACTTGTCAAAATTACTGTAACAAATTAATTAAAAATCAAATTGAATTAAACCCCAAAAAAAAAAAAAGATCAAAACTTTACCTGCTTCTTCTTGCGAGTGAGGTGCCATATGCGCCAGCACATGTTCTCGAGCCGGCCGCTCCTTTCTCGCGCATCCCGTGTCGCGACCACCTTGACCCATGTCCGGTGCAAGTCGCTCTCATCCACACTCGTCACGACCTCCTCGACAAAATACTTGGTCGGGTTGAACCCGCCAATCGGGCCAGCGGATGCATCCGGTTGCGTGCGGGGGTTGTTGCCCCCCGGTCCGGTGGCGAGTATCGCCTCCAAGTACCCGTTTATCCACTCATTGCCTGCAGCCATGTTTATTTTATTTCTGTGGCTCTGTTTTGGGTGCAAAGATGACAACTTGGAGGGAGAAAATTAATTAAGGTGAATATATATAAAAATTGACAATTTGCAAGAGTGACAACAGTTGTGTGACTAATTTTGGGTCTTGCTTAAAAATAGGTAGGATATGATCTGTGAGTGAGGGTTTGAACTTTGAACAAATTGAAGAAAATAGCGCGAAAAATAGTGATAAATAAAGAAAAGAAATGGCTGATGAGAGAGAGTAGAGAGAGAGGGAAGGGATGGCTTATCTTTTGTTTTGTTTTGGTTTGGTTTGTTTATCTTTTGTGATCTTTTGCAAAGTTTGTAACTTTGTATGTAAGGAATGCGTGCCTTATTAAATGAGAGCGTAAAAAGATGAGGTGCCGTTGGAATTTTGTAGGCTTTCCATTTCGTACATAACTGGAGTTTAAATGGAGTGTGGATAGGTGTCAATGCGACGAAACGATCACAAAAATGGATGGCTTCGTTTTCGTTTCATTTCGTTTAACGAAACTGTCAATCGTTTTGTTTATTCATAACGCGAAATAATTGTTTCATAGTGGTATTATTGTATGAAAATGGAAAACGAAATAAAATAAATTAGTTTCGTTTCGTTTAACGAAACTGTAAATTGTTTCGTGTGAATGAAATGAAACGAAATAACACAAAATTTCATTGCATTGATATCCCTAAGTGTGGATGTGTTGTTAACTTTTTGTATTGGAAATTCCAAGCACAATATTGTCACATTATTTGTTATCAACAAAATTGAACAAATTGAAATAAAGAGACATCAAAGCAATGTGAATTTTCTCTGCAAAATTAGTAAATTACCCCTCCATATTTAAGGAAAATTTAGAAATATAATGTAAAATAAAATCACCATGGAAAAAGATAGTTTGTCCCCAACATGTTATCCCTCATATACTTCTGTTTGTATATAAAAGAGGCATTCTAAAAAGTCAAATTGCGTGGAACCTACGTGTAATAGAAATGGGAGAAATGGATGGACAATATTGGAGGCAGGGACGGATTTGTGCATAGGCAAGCACCAACAAATATCCGGACTTGATTTTTTGAAGCTATAGCACGTATAGTGTGCTTCTATGGGATATCGATTAAAAATACTAAGTAAATATCATATTGTGCCTTAGTTTGATCAACAATTAGGTATGTATCTTTCTCTTAAGATCCAAGTATGCCCTGGCTTGCTCAAGGGTCTGGCTCCGACCCTGGTTGGAGGCATTAATGTATGACTGTATCATTGTCCATATTTCACAAAATTTTTAAATAATACAATTTAATTTGTTTAAAGTGGTAATATAATCTAGCATTGAGATGAATTAAACCAGAAACCAACTTTAATGATACCCATTGACATGATCTAGGGACGGATCTAGGCATGGGCAAGCCTAGGCCCGTGCCCGAGCTTGATTTTTGAAATATATTGATTAGTACTAATTTTTTCTTTATATTAAATAATACTTATTTACATTTGTAGTTATTATGTCCGGACTTAATGATTTGCAAAGCAAAATACAATATGTAATAGAGCTCCATGTTTCATATATTAGACAATTTGTGTCTGGGCTTAAAAATTTTTAGATCCGTCCCTGACATGATCAATGTTTTTCTTTTACTTTTTGTAAGATTGACCAATGTTTCTTCCAAAAATGGAGATGGCTGATATTGTCACTACTGGAGAGAAGGCAACTGCAGACAGCAGTTAAATCCAGGAGTGACACGTGTAACGGTGGCTCTCCACTGGACTAATCCAGTAGCACACTTTTGCTTTTGGTACTCCGGAAAAACAAATTTCATCTTCTTTTTCTTTTTTTTGAAATAAAAATCTTGTAGATTGCAACACCACGTATTAGCTAAGTCATCAAGTGCAGATCTTTCTTTCTTAAAAGAAACATTTTTATTCAGCGTATATACGTAACAGTGAAAAGTCCACGCCCCAAAATTGTTATTTCTTATAATAAATTTTTAATATAATATGTAATGGGTCTTAAATTGAAATAAATTATATGGGCCTTTAATTATATTGGGTTGAGAAGGTCAACGGGCATTAACGTACATCAACGGTTCTGATCTATCGAAGAAAATGATCAACGACTCAGATGTGAAGATAAGATTTTCATGTTATTTTTTCCAATATGCTTTTATTATTAGTAAAGATATATATCGATGGAACAAACTTGTTCTAAGGTATAACTCTGGAGGATAAAGAGATAAACAATATGTACTCTCATATATATTATCTCTGCGAATTAGATGATGATCCACAAATCTAATCTTTTCGTTTGATTATATATTTTATCTCACACTTTGAAATCAACAAAACGTGTGTGCATGAGACTAAGAACAAAATGCTCTCTCTTAATTAGACCACGTTTATAAATTAGATGAATTAATTATTATCCAATGTTATCTTATTAATTAAACTTATGTACATATTAATATTCCACTCTTTACTTAAAAATATATATATATAAGCCTGACATCATTGAAATCATTCCTACGAAAAGTTGCATATATCACATACAAATTAATTGATCCAATTTTTTTACAGAACTTATTTTCCGTTATTTAGTTTTAATTAATTGTTGTAAAGTGATGTTATATAGTGTAAATTGCAATGATCAAATGTGTCAGGATCTTGAACTAAAATTTTTAATAGCGGAGTCAACAAATGAATTTATGATCATCTTTTCAAAATCCTTGACAATGGTGAGAAAATTTCAAAAATAATAAAACTTTGGTATTCGGTAAAATCTATCTATACTCCATAAAGAGGGGTAGATTTCCAAGCACCTCAACTATGCCACATCATCACTATTATTAGTCATTGATTTTGTTTTAAACTCTTCATCTACTTTAATCCAATGGCTTGTTTTTTTTTTCTCTCCTCATTAAATAAGATGAATGTGACATGTCTACAAAATTTTAACCCTTAAAATGATCCAACATTTATATATATTCTTATTCATAAATTATTGTATTATTATTATTGACTATTGTTGTTGCTATTGTTTACTTGCATAAAAAATTAATTTTTTATTTTTGTTCAGTATAAATTTAAAATTTTATAAAATTCTTAGTTATTTATTTGATACCACTTTTCGGGCCGAAGCCCGAGTTACAGCTCTAGTACTCCATAAAGAGGGATAGGTTTCCAAGCACCACAACTATGCCACATCATCACTATTATTAACCATTGATTTTGTTTGAAACTATTCATCTACTTTGATCCAATGGCTTATATTTTTTTCTCTCCTCATTAAATAAGATGAATATAATGTTAAAACAAATTTTAACCCTTAGAATGGTCCAACATTTATATATGTTCTTATTTATAAATTATTGTAATATTATTATTTACATTAAAAATTTACAAATTTTTCTCAAGTTTTTTAATATAAATATTTAAAATTGTATAAAAGTATTGCATTATTATTATTTAATTACATTAAAGATTTAAAAAAAATCAAGTTTTATTTGAAATAAATATATAAAATTTTATAAAATTCTTATCTATTTATTTGATACCATTTTTTCGGTGCGAAGCCCGAGTTACAGCTCTAGTTTATTTAATTTATGAATTATGTTGAGCGACTTAAATCGACGGTTCGACTTCTATTCTTCAAATTTGGATTCAACACATCCTTAGCCTCATTTTTTTACTAGCAACAAGCCCGCCCATTTGTGGACGTTTCAAATTTTGAGCTCATGCCGTATAATACATATAACGTGTTTTTGGTTTTTGGCTAGTTATTTACCATTCAAATTTCATCTTTACACTAAATTAACTAATTGAATTTTAGAATATAAAGCATTAATTCCTCATTAATATAAATACTAATCAAATTGATGTCTTCCATACCAAACTTGATATATTTCCATTTTTGTAAAAACTAAAATGGAGAGGAAGTTGTTTAATTGGAGAACATCAACACCTTTGAAATCAATGCATTTTGATCTTTACCGTTGATTTAGGGGTAGAATGGGAATTAAAAAAATTTGAAGGAGGAGGAAAAAATGGAGACGTCTAATACTTACGTGTTTTGTAATATAGTATAGATAGATGTAATTAAGATGAAAATCAAGACACTCACATTTATATGTCTATATAAATAGACGACACACCTTCGAAGCTTCGACCTCATACAGGATGCATCATTTTTTTCTGCTTATTCCAATAACATATATACCCCCATTCTTATTCTTGTTTTATTTTATTTTAAATCCATGAGATGTGTAGTAGCCTGCAATTAATTTTCTATATATTACAAATTTTCTAATTATTATCAATTTCAATTTTAATTTGTAATACTAATTTTAAGGTGAATTCTTCAATAGATTGGAAGAGATACGGACCGTTCATTTGTCTAAATCGAATGATCATGATATATTCTTGAGGTACAATTGGAGCATGCACAAGTAAAGAGAGATTCTTTGATCTGTGAAATATGAATTGCTTAATTAGAAATAAACGGTTGCCATAAAAGAACAACTCTAATTTAGAAATAAACGTGTCATTAATTTAAGTAAACAGAAATTAACGTGGCAAAGATCATGTTGTTTGAATATCATGGACCACTTAAAAATAATTGTAACCAAACGCCGAACACTTGTAAAGTAAAATCTCTTTAGAATAATCCCAAATCTCATACAAGAGTTAATTAAAAAAAAAATTATCGGGAACGCCTTATCAAAAAGCTTTACATTCGTAGCATATTAATGCATGTATGCTAGATTGCAGGATAGAACATTTGCATGTGGAATTAAAGTTCTATTAACATGGTGACGACAAGTTTAATTTGAGTTTGGTCCTCTTCCGTGGTGCTATATATATATATATATATATATATATATATATGAGGAGGGATCCATTGACAATACTTATAATGACAATTTTGACAATTGAGATTTTAAAAAAATTATAATAATTCATAAAAAATCTTAAAAATGAAAAAACTTTTATGGATGCATTCTTTAACTTATAGATTAATAGTGTTTTAAATTTCAATCAATTTGAACATCATTTGATGGTTTATCAAAATTTTGTACATTTTTTAACGGTTGAAATTTAACGAGCTTTAAAGAGCTATCAAATGTCACTTAAATTGAATATAATTTGAAACATAATCAATCTATAAGTTAAATAATATCTCTATAAACTTTTTTCTATTTTTTAGAATTTTTAACTATTTTTACAAATTTTTTAAAATTGGAATTGTCAAGATTGTTGAAATGGACATTGTCAATAGATCCCTCCTCTATATATATATGTGCTCGCTTTTCTATCGATAATTGACGTGAAGTGTTTGGGTCGTATCTAGTGTTTTTAGCGTTAGTATCACATGTCCCTATTGTTACAGTAACATATCAAATCATATTCAAATTTTGATTTATATGGCTTAATAAATTTTTTATATCAAAATCTTGCACCATACAAAAATTTTCTATTATTTAGATTTTTACGTATTTATTTCGGATTTTTCAAAAGTTATATACAAAATATTGATTATCTTAATAAAAATCTTTGTACGTATGTCACAAGATTTTGATATAAAAAATTTATTGAGCTATATAAATAAAAAATTAGATATAATTTGATATATTTTTTAGGTTAAACTCACGGAAGACCTCCATAAGGAACACCATACTACTCATTATATATGTATTTGTAAAATTTGAAATACAACCGGGATACAAAAAAATGTAATATTAAATTCATTGTTGCAAAACATGTGGCAGCACTAAAAGTCTAAAATTATCTTCTATTTTAATTTAGCTTGATTCAGTGAATGGGCGAGGAGGAAGCTGAGCCATTGGTTCAAAAATGTACTATCCTAATTAAACAGTGGGTCTGGGCGATGCTCGATTCATATCACCTGCAACTAGAGATGCAAAACCCGACCCGGCCAGACACGAGACGACCTGGGACCTAACTTACACTAGAGTTAGGCAACCTAAAACCCGACCCAAGAATATCCGAGACCCGAGACCTCAAACCCGACCGGAACTTGAACGACCCAAGACAACTCAAAATTAGATGACTCGGAACCTGACCAACCCGACCTAATTGTGTCTTAACATCGATATCTTGCTTGAATAATAAGCACTTTAACTAGTATGAGATGCAATTTACATCATTTTACACTGGTTTTTGCTATACAATGTGCATACACATTAGGCTGAAATTGATCTAAATGACAGATAGAGCTATTTAAAAGTGTTCTTAATGCATTTTAGCATTGCGCTGTGTATTATCGTTTAAACGCCCTTAAGTTGCTTAAACAAATACATAAACTTGCATGAGATGCAAATTAAATTACTTTGGAATGGTTTTATCATTGCAATGTACTAAAAAGTCTAAAATTGAGCCAAAATTAATTTAAAACACAAATAGAATTATTTAAAGGCATTAAATGCATTCTAGTATTATTTCCTTTGTAATTCACATTTTAAAATAGTTATCATTATTCACATAGGAGGAAACCTTTTGCAGAGCTTCTTTTGCTAAATGTCTTATTTGTTGTAGTAAGAGACTCGAGAGGTCAAGACTAGATCAGATAACCCGAAACCTTACTCAAACTGAAACCCGTTTTGATCCCAAACCCGACTCGACAAAAGGCGACACTTGTCGACCCCATATCCAAACCAGCCCAACCCAAACCAATCCCTGACCCGATCGAAAGACAGTGTTGCTGATCTGAAACCTGACCTAAACGACCCATGGCCTGATAGACGTCGGTTATTGTTGACCCAAAAACCCGACCCGACCTATACCTAAAATCTTTTTGGTCCGAAATATTAACGTTATTATAAATAGCCTAACTCCAAAGTTAATATCAAATACACCAATGACCAACAGGCTAGTACACTTCCCTATTTATTTATAATTCTACCTTTCTTTTAGTCTTTGTCTTGCAAGCTTGAATCCAAATTAAAAACAAAAAAGAGAAAAAAAGAAAAAAGAAAAAAGAAAACAACAATCTAATTATTGTATGCTCTCTCTCATTTTCTTTCACTTTCTTGATTCTTTAGTTTTGCTTGGCAGTTGGTACCCAGGTATGTATGTGGCAGTGATGCATCATGATCATGATCTCCTTTTATTAGGAAACCACCATCAACCAACCAATCTATATCCCTTTTCCCTGGTCTCTGTTCCCGCGCACTTTTTATTTTGATTTTAAACATAACAATCTTTACTTTTGAAGTAAGATATAAGGTACCTGAGTGCACAATATTTGTAAGGCAATCCACAATTTATGGAGCAAGGAATTGTGTAATATATATCCAATAATCAAATATTTGTGTTGTGAGTGGACATCTTATCCGTCACAAGATGGCATTATGTATTTTTTTTTCCCCCAAAAAAAAAATCACAGAAAATAAACTATGAGCTATCTTACATAATCATATGCAACATCAATGTTAATTTCCTAAATATACTATTTCAACATCACACAAAATTGGTAAAAGTGAAGGTATGCTATTAAATAAATGAACAACAATTAAAAAATTATGTTTCTTTCTTAAAATATTATTTCTAGTTTATCCATATTAATAAAAATCAAGTAACTATTATGCAAAGGGGCCGATTTATTCAATGCCTCAAAGACTTGGCCCAACTGGGCAAAGTAAGTTCGTTTCTATTTTAGACGGCCTATGAAGAAATAACAAAAGGATTGGGGGAAATTGTTTGCCCAAGTCAAATTGACACGTATTGAAGTTAACTACATCAGCAGTATAATTGTATAATACACGTATTATTATAAAAATTAATTGGTTTATTTATCTGTTCAAAATCGTTTTAAGAAGAGAAAGAAAGAAATAGAGGTTTAAATCCATGTAGCCAGAAGTGCAAGAATATTTTGTTTCTAATGTTAAATTGCCCAATACCGATTGGTACCAATGACTGGATACTTTGTTTCTAATGACTCAGGTACATTACAACTCGGGATCGTCTACCACACTGCCGAATCTACAGCGCAAATCCGACGGTGCGCTGGACTTCAGGATCCGTAAAAAGTAACGAGTCCAGATCCCGAAGTCTACCACACCGTCGGATCTACACTACAAATTCGGCAGTGCGGTAGACGATCCGGACTCGGTACATTACCCACAAGTTTAAAACAGAGTTGAGTTTTTCTTCATTTTATCTCAATTGAAACTAACTGTATATATATAAGGCTCAATCCTTACTATATATAAAAGCATATTAGAAAAAATGACATGAAAAAACTATCTTCCCCAAACAAGAAACCTGAGCCGTTGATCATTTTCTTAAATAGATTAGAACCGTTGATTTACGTTAATGCCTGTTGACGTTAATATCTCAGCACATTAAAATTTAAGGCCCCATATCAATTTCTTTAATATAAGACTCATTACATATTATCTTAAAAATTTATTATAAAAAATAATAATCCAGCCCAAAGCAACGCGTGGGCTCTTTACTAGTTTTATACAAAACACCAATTGTTTGAAGTGATAAACCCTGACTAGTATATCATTTTTGCATTCTACAGGAGGCACAGTGACAGTACAAAATCAAGTGATTCCACCATATTCATAAAAAAAAAAAACTTCAATCAGACTTGTACAGTGTCAATTCAAGACTGAATTATAACCCTGGATAACAAGTCTCAAATTCTAACCCCAAATCCATATATAAGACTAATTAATCAAACTATAGATATAATTTAATGATCAATTCCTAGGCAATCTCTATACCCGTCGAGTCCAACTCCAATTCGAATAGAAATCGGAGAGTATCAATAAACACAGTATGATCTCAAGAACAACATATTCAGGCATTGCACAGGATCAAAATCTAATCTGCTCAACCTAATAAATTGTGTGCATGACATAAACTAATTGGACTTTTTTGCTCAGACCCTTCCACACCTTCGTCATCCTTGTTTTTGGAGAAAACAAAGACAAAAGTCACTTAAATAAATCTGAACACTCAAGAATGACAAAATGGAGGAGTCCATTTACTCGGCTGAAGGGAGGTAAACCCGGTGGAAGTTTTTCATGTTGAGAGTCCTCCGACAGGTGGGGCACTTCTTCTGGGCCTGGATTGATGCCCTGATACACTCCTTGCAGAATATGTGACCACAGATGGTAGATGATGGCTCCACAAGTGCGCTCATGCACACCGGGCAACTGAAGGTTGGCTCCTTCGGTGGTGCCTGTGGTTGTTCTAATGATATTGAAGAAGCGCTCGGCGAATCCAATGATATCAGAATATGTGTTGGACGGTTTGTTGCCTCCTTTCTCTCAAACTGGAATGAAGGATGTTCCAAGTTTAAATACTTTTTATTCAATTGGCAAAACTGGAATAAAGGGAACATGTACGATCAGTAATTTAATATAAAGCAAAAAAGGGAGTACTGTTAATTGATTGTGATATCTTCATGCACTAATTAGATTCATAAATGTCGACATTACCACCCATTATGTAACACTAGGTGAACTAACAGCATATTCAAAAGGTACACACAGTCTAGTATGTCAATAGAACAAAAGATTCAGATACAAGTTTTGCTCAGTTGATAAGTGGTGCTAATAAATGGAGTTGATAATTATTGTTCGGACACGACATTAAGTTGATTTGATGGTAATACAAATTAATTTAGAAAAAAATTACCAAAGAAGGATCAATTTCAAGGTCTAGAGTGAGATCCAAGTTAATCGTGCTTTGCCTTTCTTCCCTTGTAACACCTGAAAAGGTAAAGATAGCCTAAGTGATAACAATGGTAGAAGAAATATTGAGCCTCTTAAGGTATATTTATTTTTTATCAGATAAAGATAAACCCACATATCCTTCAAGGACCTAGATGTAACATAAATAACTAAAATTGAAAATTGAACTACCTGATGGGCCAGGATTTAGATCCTCTTCTTCATCCAGTACAACAATTGGTGCCTGTGGTGCCTGCATCAACACCTGGTTTTTAGTACCATTAAAAAAGTAGACTAGTCTTACAAAAAATCCAGTTATACCCATACCAAATTAGCACAAAAGGTGCCCTTTATAAATGTCTAATATTAGCCAGCAGATGGCAGAACATTTCAGATTGGTGGACCATACAGGAAACTTGACAGTTACAAAACTTGATGTTGTACCGGTAGCACCAAATCAGAATGGATACCAGCTAGTACCATAAGGTAAAACAAGAATGTACCATTTGGAAATAAATATAAGAATTAATCACGGAGATAAAGCTTCCCTGATATCGTTGTTGCAAAATTTCAACTCATGCCCTGTATGTTTACCTGGTACCCAACTCCAAAACATCACATGCAATCCACACACATAATATGTATCTTTTTCCAGGATTTCCACAAATAACCGACATCAAATACCATTGACATCGATTTATAATTTTATATATCAATTCTTAGGTTAATTTCATCTATTTAAAAACAAGAATCTTCGGTTTTAAGATTTAAAAGCCATTCTTGCCCACACAAGGAACAAAATAAGCTCACTGATACGTAACTATTCATTTTCGTGCTCCAAGATTTTACATGTCACGAACATAATTTCATTTCACAACACTCAACCCAATCTAACACAATTCACCTACACACAAACAAAAATAAAAAAATAAAAATAAAAAAAGATTGGAGGAGAAAAGAAGAGGACAAACTTGTGAGGGCATGATTCCGGAAGGAGAAAGCAATTGCACGTCATCATCAGCATCAATTTCAACATAGATTGGTGATGGGTTAGATTCAGTATTCTGCATGCTTCTTGAAGAAGAAGCTACATTGATAGCATCCGCACCAGGTGCCGGAGAGTTTAGGTCAATGGTGATGCGGTCCATTCGCATACCCCGCTTGGATTGGCGGGTTCCACGTCTCTTGTAAGATTGTCTGCCAGGGCTGAGAGAGCTGCTCATCATATAAACCGCAAAACCCTGGATTTGTGAAAGAAGAAGAATTAAGACTGAGAAAAATTGCGAACAAGAAACAGATTGCTAGTTTCTGGCATTGTACCAAACCGGTATTCACAGGCAATGCAATCAGTATCAGAACAAGATACCAATAAAAGGAATCCGAATAAAATAACTAACATAAAGGTAACATGACATTTTCAAGAATTTAACAAGACAAGATTAAAGGATTATCGTTGGTTAAACTTTGAATTGGACAGTTTGCAGGGAAAACAAGGGCATAACATGGCACTAAAAAAATCTAAAGAAAAGAACTTTACACAAAGCCCAAAGTATTAGGGAGGAATATAAAATTCTTGTTAAAAGAGAGTATACCCGAAACCAAATTCTGAAGAGAAATTCTTGTTTCGAATTTATCAGTAACAAGTATTAGGGACCCAATTTCAAACTTTACAAAAGAATAAAAAGGATGATCAAAAACTGAATTCTGAAATGGAGAAAGAATTATTAATATATTATTACTGAATCAAAAACTGAACCTGAGAATCAAGGAACCGCAGCGGGTTTAATCAGGGGCAATCTGCAGCTTCACTCCTCCAACAGAAACCAAAAAAAAACAAACCTAAGAATTTATCAAACAAAAGGAGAGTAAACCTTCTTTCCCAATTTTTTGGTACCAAGAACAAGTCAAGCAAAGCAGAAGAGGACCACCACCAAAGACCATTTCAAAATCACTCCCTTGATGTTCTACCTTCCAATCCCCAATCCCCCAAATACCCACAACCCAACATCACAAAGCCGGCGAATTCCTGACCTGATCATGGTGAATTTCACAACCCGGGGTGAAGGTAATATACCAAGCAAGATTAGTAAACTACCTCAGAATAAGAAGGTGAAAGAAAGAGTGTTTCTTTCTGCCCAACGACAGGTAGGAAGGCAGAGGCAGAGGCAGAGGCAGAGGAAGAGGATTGTATTTGTGGGTCGCTTTGGTATTTACTTCCAAACCCTGATTTCTGGGGATGTATATAGATAGAGAATTGAGTTTGAGCAGCAATGTATGTATGTCACAGAGGGAAAGAAAGAGAGAAGGAAGGAAGGAAGGAAAGAGGGCCTACTTGTTTTTTGTATTGTATTGTTTTGTATTTTGTATTGGCGTTTGTTGTTGAATTAACAAGAATTGAAATTGAAACGCACTATGATGGGGGAATTGGGAATGGGTTGGGCTTGGTGTATGAATTAAATGAACAAACAGAAGAGATAGAGGGCGAGCAGTAAGTGCGCAAGGGTGGAAGAATTTTACTTCAATACTCTCAAAAAAAAAAAAAAAAAAAAAGATTATTTTCGATCGGATGATCATAAATAAAAAATTTTACTCCAATACTTTCACCAAAAATTTTTTTTTATCTGACGATTATAAATAAGTATTACCCATTATGAGATCCATCTGAAACCGATAAAATTATTTGGATGTGAGGACGTTGCTTCCATACTCGCACCCAGATAATTTTAATCTCATAATGTATAATATTCATTTATAATCGTCAGATCAAAAATAAAATTTTATTGGTGGGAGTATTAGAGTAAAATTCAAATAAATATTACCTATTATGAAGTTTATCAGATAAAACTATATGGGTATAAGCATAAAAGCAACTACCAATAATAAAATGAATGTGTCTGGTATGAAGAATTAGGCATTGGTCAAAAGAAATTAACAACAATATAAGAAAAATGAAGGGGAATAAATAAATGATGGTTCTTGAACATCAAATCCTCATACATATATTATTTTCAAGTTCTTAGATAATGTACACGCCTCCTAAAAAATTAAAATTGTTTTAGAAGAGATTTGATTAGTTTATTCTTTATTTATTTATTTATCATTCATTTATTTAGTTATATATGGGTCACTACATGTAACATGACTGCCAAGAATCGTTCAAAAGAAGTTTCTTGTACAACATAAGTATTAGATTTTACTATAATAATATCTTAATAGAACAAATGTATAGAACAATTTTCTAAGATGAGAATATATAAATTTGTAAAAATAATTAATTACTATTATTCGTGTGTTTATTAACTTGATTTTAATTTTCTATTGAGGGATTTACCCAAAACTCATAAAAGTAACGATGCAACAATTTAATTGAAAATCTATTATCTTACAGAAAATTACAACTTTTGTAGGTTTAATTTCACTTGGGTTAGTTGGAAACGAAATTTGTATCTCTAGTTTAATTTGGATGAGTGAGGCTACGGTATTATTAATAGTACAAAATGGTCTGTACTATGACTCCATATTATGATTTTTAAAGTTCAACTGATTGATCCAAACTGGTAAATGTGATCTCCGTATGTTAATATAGTTTATACCAAATTTTATATTTTTTTAAAAAATTTTAACTATATATTTTGATATATAAAAAACCATATTTTTGAATGGTCTATAATGTTTATATTAAGTTATTTTCTAATTATCTAAAAAAATAGTAAAAAAATACCAAAAATTATAAAATTTGGTCTACAATGACATTTATATATAGAGATCATATTGAACTGTTTAGATCGATTAATTAATCTTTAAAAATGATAATACTAAGCCATAGTACGGACCATTTTGTATTATTAATAATACTAGCCTCACTCTGGATGAGTGATTTGCAATATTTTTGTACTGACTTATTTTTTTTTAAATAAAGCTCATGTTAATCCTCACATTTATTACATTTGAAATATTTTTTGTAACAAATAGTATGTATCTTTTCTAGAGATATGGACCATCAATATTATTATTAGATCTTTAATTTGCTCTTTATGCAATACAATATTTTATGCATTATAATATTTTTTTCATGCAATAAAAATAGTAAAAGTTTGAATTATCTTTACCGTTATTCTTCAACCATTAACTGTAGACCGGATTTTAGAAGGGGGAACAAAAAAACACCGGAATCAAAAAAGACGCGTTTACCCATGTAAAATCCTTTTTTTTAAAAAAAAAAAATACCCATGTCACTCCTCCCCAAAAACGGTGTAATTTTTCAATTTTTCTTCATAGACAAACGGGGGTCATTTATTAGTGGAGAAGAAACTTTAAGAAAGGCAATGAACATGTCTTGTCTTATGCAAATGCAATGGTTTTATTTAGAGAAAATCTTGTTGTCCTCTTCTTTTGTTCCACTTAAATGTTCTCAACCAAAATTTTATTAAGATTCTATTTTAAAATTCAGATTCTTACTAATTAGAGCAAATATATCGTGAGCTTAATCTCCAAAAACCTATCAAATCACTTCCAAATTTCGATTTATATGGCTCAATAAATTCTCTATATCAAAATCTTACGAGATACAAAATTTTTCCATTTTTGAAAATTTGTAAGTATTTGTTTGTGATTTTTTTAAAAATGACTATACAATATTAATAAAATAATTAAGTTTTATGTATCACTTTTAAAAAATCTTAAACAAGTACTTAAAAATTTCCAAAAATGAAAAATTTTTGTATCCTGTAAGGTTTTGATATAAAGAATTTATTGAGCCATATAAATCGAAATTTGGAGTTGATTTGATAGGTTTTTGGAGGTTAAGCTCACGGTATATTTGCTCTACTAATTATACATTTATTTTAACTCTAAAAGTCATATCTCACCACTTAATAGTTAAGTTTGTTATATCGTAGTGTTATGATAAATAACTGTCTGCACAAATCTGGTGTTCATAGAACTTATCCTTCGGGGCGTTCATACCTCCTACAATGAGGTGTTCATAGTTGACGCATTTGATATTCATACCTACACATTGAAGATTCCGTTGTAGGCCGTCCAAAATTCCACGTTTTGGTGAATGATTCTGTTATGACTAGTCTAAGATTCTATGTTTTGGTGAATAACTGTCTGCCCTAACTTAAGTGTTCATACAATGTATTCTCGGATGTTCATATATATTATTATATTAGGGTGTTCATATTTTACGTACAAGATAGTGTACCGACGGAGAATATTTAAGGGGAGTTTTTCTTGGGACAGTTAGCACTCCCTTTTATTTATTGTCGAGATATATACAGCGGCGGAGCCAGAAAATTTTCAAATGGGGTTCAAGTTGTCATAACAAATGTCAATATTGATATAATAGTTCTATAAAGCATATAAATTATAATTATGGGGTTCAATAGTATAATAATTCTCATATTTTATGGGGTTCAAATATACATTTTCTTAAGAAAATACTTATATATCATTAAAATTACTATGTAAAATTGTTCACTTTGGAGAAAATATGGGGGACATTGTCGCCCCTTCTCTTTTTGTGGATATATACCGGGACTGATGAAGCAAGTGCCTACGTCGCCCGATGCCCTGTTAGACTGACTTGTGGGACCCACAGAACAGTGTTTCTATTTGCACAGGTGAACATCCTCTCCATTAACGATAATGAATGGATACAGTAGATGCCGGTCCCTTTCTTTACTGTCTCCAGGTCAGAGGCGAGCCCCAAATTTATTATGCAGACATTTTGTCCGGTTGTACCTTCTGGGCTCTGACCAAGAAGAACAATGGCTTTCTTTTTCCATTACAATATATTTCAAGTCTTCAAGAATCTCTTACTAACATGAGGAAATTGTGTTTTACTGCTACAGGAACCTCCGTTATTTTTATTTATTCAGCTGACCAATTGTCTAGCAAATATATTGTGAGCTTAAGCTCACGAAGTCTTCCGTGAGCGTACCTCCATAAACATATCAAATCACCTCTAAATTTCGATTTATATGGCCCAATATATTCTTTATATCAAAATCTTATGGGATGCAAAAAATTTTCATTTTTGAAAATTTTAAAGTATTTATTTAGAATTTTTGAAAAGTGATACATAAAACTTGATTATTTTAATAATATTGTATAGTCATTTTTAAAAGTCGCAAACAAATACTTAATAATTTTCAAAAATGGAAAATTTTTGTATCCGTAAGCTTTTGATATAAAGAATCTATTAAGTCATATAAATCGAAATTTGAAGATAATTTAATAGGTTTTTGGAGGTGCGCTCACGGAAGGGCTCCGTGAGCTTTATATTTGCTCCCCACTTGCTTTCCAAGTTTTGTTTCGAGTGTAAGAAATTAAAAGAAAACACGTTGAAGAAGTTTTAAAACATTATTCTAAAAAACAAGTTTTAAAACACATTAAATACGTGATGGCAGTTTGTTGGGACGAGTTCGGATCGGGTCAGTTTGATTGAATGGAAATGTTGGGTCGAGTCGGGTATCAGGTTGACGGTTGCCGGCTTTTTCGGTTTAGGTCAGGTATCGGGTTGACTCTTGCTGGCATTTTTTTCAGGTCAGGTATCGAGTTAACGGCTGGCGGCCGCTAGCATTTTTTCGAATCTCTGGTCATTTCGGGTGTCGGATCATTTTAGGTTGCCCCGGGTTGGGTATCAGGTTTGGCGACGCTCAGGTCACGTCAAGTTTTGGGTTGTTCAGGTCTCGATCGTGTTGTTCAAGTCTAGATTGGGTTTAGATCAGGTTGTTGTAACTTTCATTTATTTTCTCAATTCAAATGCGTAACTTATACAAGTAAAGTATAAAGAACTTTTTAATATGAATTATAAAATACATGAATGGTACAAAATCCAAATTCAGAATTGGTAGGACTAGGTTTTATGTAATATCCGAAATTATTTCGAGTTGTTTCAAGTTTCGGGTCGGGTCAAGTTGGGTTTAGGTCACCAGGTTCCTGGGTCATCTTGGGTTTTGGGTCGTTCGGGTTCGGGTTGGGTCAACTTGTCTTTCCCAAAACTACGGGTCGGGTCGGATTTGGGTCAGCTTGACTTTCTCTGAAACACGGATCGAGTTGGGTTCGGGTCAGCTTGACTTTCCCTAAAACACGGGTCATGTCGGGTTTAGGTCAATTTGATTTTCCCTGAAACACTGGTCGGGTCGGTTCAAATTTTGGAACATCTACGATCTATTGAGATTCAGCTCCACATCATACGGATTCGTCCTAAAAAATGGGATTACATGTGCTCGCCTCACTCATGTTAACCTAATTTTAGTTTACAAGAGTAATATTTATTTGATAGACATTTAAATTTGAGTAATATTTATTTCATGTTGGATATGTAAATATAAATACGTAAATATAATTGAAAATTGAAATATTCATTTTGTCCAATAACATTCATGAGGTTCAATTTAATTATTTTTTCTCATAGGATTCGGAAAGTGTTATTTTCAGGACCATGGGACATTTCATTTAATCATTTTTTGTAATAAATGCAGAAAGTCTGAACAGTCAGAATTACATATATGCTGCTTTAGTGAGTGCAGAATTTCTTATTACTAGTATAGTGCCCACGCGTTGCAGTGGGGTATCAATATTTTTTATTTGTATTTATTTAAATTATTGAATAAAAAAATTAAAATAACATCTAATCTCCAAATATATCACAGTTTTATGATTTTAAAGATTGGCATACAAAATTGATTTATTTTTAATTATTTTAAAAGGAATATCTCAAAGAATCATTAAAAATAGTAATAAAATTTCTAAAATGTTAAAATTTGGAATCCTTCAACTTTATAATGTCAAGATTATTATATGCTATTTGCATTAAAATTTCGGCGATGGATTTTTGAATTTGGACCGTAAATATGTCATATGAAATGCTTACGAAAGCACCGAAGCCGGACTCATGATAATGATAATGATAATGATAATGATAATGATAATAATAATAATAATAATAATAATAATAATAATAATAATAATAATAATAATAATAATAAGAGTTATGTTATGGTGCACCATGGTGCAAATGGAGTTTTTACACAACCGTTTTCAAAATCTCATAAATCGAACTTCAAATGTCAAATCTAATTAAACCAACATATTCTACATATTGAAATATGGTGGCATACCAAATTTTACAATTTTTAGAATTTTTTAACTATTTTTTTGGATTTTCGAAAGATGGACCAAAAATAATAATAAAATAATACCATTTTTTATATAAAAAAGTAACCATCTTTGAAAAATCTAAAAAAATAGTTAAAATGTTCCAAAAATTGTAAAATTTGGTATTTTGCATAATCTCAATATGTAGATTGTGTTGGACAAATTGAGTTGGTCATTTAACTTTTGGAAATAGAGATTCGATCATAGTGCAAAACGCTTGCATAATAACAAATCTCTAATAATAATAATAATAATAATAATAAAAATAATAATAATAATAATAATAATAATAATAATAATAAAAATAAAAAGCAAACATGTGAATCATTCATTCATTACGTGCACAACAATTCAAATTCATATCCCCTGCTGTACTGCATAGCGCAGGTCTCAACATCAGCCATTAGATTGTCTCGAGATTCGTGCCAGAACTGATCTTGGGGCAATCCAACGGCTGACGCTATGAACTGCACAATGCAGTACAACAGGAGATATGAATTAATTGTCTCTTTTGCGTGACAAGAACAACAGATTTTATCTAACAAAAATCCCCAATCATTGATAAAATAACAAATTTGCCATCCTGGCACATGGGTAGACGCGACAATTCAGTGGCATATCTGTAAATTCTTTTAACTCAAAGGGTTTTTGGGAGAGAGGAGAGAGCAATTGATCCGGAGACCCAAAGAGCGGATTGCTCTGTCAACTTTCGCGCGGACGGTTCAGATGCTTGGATTTGCTCTGATCGGACGGTTAGAAATGAGTATGAACAGAGACTCCTTTTGGGTTTCAAAAGAACTCCTCCTTTTATTATTAGTAGGGATTAAAGGATAAAGATTAAGGGCACTAACCACTAAGGAAAGCATGTAGAAAGCAACCAATTAATTCCCTTATATATAGCAACCATGACACGCATTGATTCGTGTCAATCCAATGCATGTTAGTCACATATATATATTATTAATTTGTTTCTTTCTAATTGTCAAAAATATTATGTGAAAGTTTAATTCATTTTTGGTAAGATCCCTTTGACCTTGCAAGGCATAATACATACAAGTATAAAGATCACCCAATATTAATTATGGGCTTTTTCTAAGAAAAAGTTGCTACTTAGAACTTAGAAGTAAGAACCAAATTCAAAGGGTTTTTAATTTTAATTTATAAAACCTTTCCTGGTGTCAATTCAATTGTGATAAGCTTCACTTTTTCCTTCTGAAATTTTGTACGATTAGAAAAATGGGGAGAAAAAGATTTGGTTAACTTAATTGGGGCAAGTGGAGAGTTTGACTTGGTTGGTGATGTTTTGATTATTCAATTGATTGTGTTGTTTTTCTTTTCTAATATTATCTCTTTGCCAAAAGGGGTTCCAAGTGTTGAACTTGAACCAATAATTATGTGGTACCTTGTGCAATTTATTTCTCAGGCATCAAATCATTAGAAACATTAAGAAATGATGATGTTCAATTATCATGTGAGTATGAAAAAAACAAAAAAATCAGTTGAGTAAGGTAGAATTTATTATTTGGAACAATTAAATTTTTTGAATTATAGATATTTATATATGAATAATTTGGCCTTTCTTTTTGCAAAAGGAAATGAATTATCTATAATTAAATTGTCACAGTGAAATGGGTGGAGTGCTTACAAAACTACTCAATAAATTCTATATATGAAAATATTGGGGAATATAAAATTTTTTTATTTTTAGAGTTTTCGAAGTATATGTTTTGCATTTTTGAAAATAGCATCAACAAACATCAATATTTTATTAATATTTATGAGTTTTTTTCTAAAATTTAAAACAAATACTTATGAAACTCTAAAAATGAAAACTTTTTGTATTCCCTGATATTTTAATATAAAAAATAACATAAATTTTGAGACGTTAGCGTTAGTATAATAATCTACCTCCATATAATAAATAACATCGTAAACATTGAGCGTGTAATTCTGACCGTTCGTAATTCGGTATAAATCCAATTAAGTAAACAGCTTTTGTTCATAGGGAAAATTGACCAGTTTCAGAGTCCGTCATATGGTCCGTTCGATTTACATAAGATTCGTGCAGATGTCAAATTTGTCTCCGGTGTTTTTGATCACGAGATAGAGATGTGACCTCCCAGAAAATTTACCAAAAAAAATAGAGGTTATATGATTTTTTATTTTAAACTTCTCTATATATCGTTATTGGCTAATTGCCAAAATCTTGAGGAAACATAATATGATGTTTTCTCCTATGATTTCATCTGTTTTTTTTTTTTTTTTCTTTTTTTTCTTTTTTTTTTTTCTTTTCTGGCAAAACATCTTAGAACTAATTTTATCAGCACATTCTAGTGCCCAAACTGGCCAAATTTTAATTACTTTTCAAGGTCAAGTTGGCAAAATTTATTGTCTTCTTAGGACATATAATCTCTCTTTATGCCTTTATTCCTTTGGGCAATTTGCATTTCATTATCATTTAATTATAAGCCACATGTTGCAACACTTTTATGATCTCTTTTAAGTCTTAACTTTAAGTCTTTGTTCATTTTTTCAGGCCCACTTTTTTTTTAATAAGATTTTAGGCCCACCTTCAACTAGTTGCCAATTTGCCATATGCACATGATCAATATATATAGAGGAGGAATCCATTGAAAATGGGTTTTTTGACCATATTGACAATCATATCTTTCAAAATTTTATAAAAATTCATAAAAAATCTTAAAAATAGAAACAAGCCTACGGAAGTATTATTTAACTTATATGTTGATTATTTTTCTGATTATATTTAATTTGAGCGATATTTGATAGCTTTTTAATGATCCGTTAAATTACAACCATTCAAAAATACACAAAATTTTTGATAAGGCATCAAACGATGTTTAAATCGATTGAAATTTGAAACACTATCAATCTATAAGTTAGATAATACATCCATAAACTATTTTTCATTTTTAAAGAGTTTTTGTGAATTTTTACAAATTTTTGAAAATTCCCATTATCAAGATTGTCAAATTAAGCATTGTCAATGAATCCCTCCTCATATATATATATGATATTGAATGAAAATAAAATAACTATTGTAACTTTGTAAGTATGAGTCCTTTTCATATTACGTATACATTTTTTTTTATCTCATTTTTTCTTCTTTTTTTTTGGCTTTTTTCTTTTGTCAAGGACACTAGGATTCCATACAAAATAAAATTATCTTGCTGATAAAATATGCATTTTCTATGACGTAATTTTTACTACAAATTGATTATTTTTTCGTGGTATTAGTACATATTTGATAATGTTATCATGACAATTTGGAAATCACCTAACATAACTTATTAACAAATTAACAAGATAGTTATAACCATAAAATATTTTATTAGTATACATAAACAAATAAGACAGCCAAAAATGATTTAATTGTTGCAACAATATAATCAACAAGGAAACTAATTTTAATTACACACCCCGAAAATGAAAAATAAGAATTTCCATCAAGAAAATAGTAATCTCAATAACACACAACCAAGAGACATGGATCAAACACTGCCCCACAAAAAAAAAAAAAAAGGTGGCATAAAAAAATTGAGTACAGAAAGCAAACAAACACAGCTCTTCTAGAAACGAGCAATGGCGTAAGTACCGGTCTTCCTGTTGCTCAGCTGGTAACAGATACCGGCAAGCTTCCGAAAATCACACACCTCTCTACTTGCACCAACCGAAACATGACCAGCCCTGGCAGAAGAAAGTATACACAAGTGATATACTGATCTTTCGTTTACATAAAACATGTAAAGGCATCCTTGATAGTTGATACTGACAGTTGCCAATATGACTGGTACATAGTAAGAGAGTCTGGTATGCCATACCAGTTTGAAATTTAGACACATTCTCAATCTCAAACTACAATGACCGTCTCTTTTGGTACAAAAAAGGTCGATTCATGCCGAGAACATGGAAATAAAAAGGTTTGAGTTACTTACGGAAGACTTGTAGCTGCCGCCGTGAGTAGATGAGTTGTAATAAATGGAATCATCGGTTATCATTGGTGATTTTGAGGAACCTGTCTGCTTCTCTTCTCTTACTTTGTTGAAGATGTCAGTGTATCCTTCAGCTGAGGATGGGTCTTTATCCCAATCCCCGAATTTCGGCACTGCTGGCTCCAACTGAAGAAAAATAGATCATAGAATTGTTATTTAAGGCCTTCATGGTTTAGGTTGATGATTGACTACACCGATAGGAATTTTGCATCAAAATCGGGCATCGATTCAAAATTCTAGGAAATTAGGGCTTTTGAAGTAAAGAATAATAATAATACAGTAATAATCTAAAATAATGATAGGTTTGATATGGTTCTGATGTTGATAAAATACTGCAATTCTATAATAGATTCTAAAATAATATTATTTGTGACGGTAATCATTGCTATAAAGTTGAGAAATTTTCAAACATGTACGACCCAATGCATAAGTAACCATATTAGATTTGCTAAATCAAGGAAATATGACAAAGAATGTGAATGCCAGTAAGCAAATCCAAAAAATCATACCATATCATCGCCTCTACCAGTGGCTTTAACCTTGGTTCTACCGGGGTGAAGCGGAGAACGGTTAGGTGTACCGCTCGTTCGATTCTGCCTCTTGACATGCTCAGCCAACTGTCCCTGGTCTCGGCTTGCACGCACCTTCTCCTCTCGTTCTTTCTGGTTCTGGCCTGTATTTACTATTGCTGGGTCAGAACCAGATCCTGACCGCATTGGCGAGGCCTGAGGAGCAAATGCTTCCGGGTTCTCACTGGGGTCATTCGGATTTATCACTCTGCCCCCTGCCTTTCTGTTAACGCGTGCATTGTCGAAGTATGCCGTGTAAGGTGCATTTCCTTGCTCCTCCCAGTTGCCAAATTTCGGCACGCCTGACCGCTGTTGCTTCTACAGGTACAAACAATAATAATGTAAAAGTTCGAACTTTGGCACTGAACTGTTAATTCCAATTGAATCCACCGGTATAATACCAGTACATATAGTATATGTTGCAACGATAAAGTAGATGTCAAATAAGACGGTAAGCTGAGAGGTTCTGGCCCATACTGATCATATGCAGTAACAGTTTGGTATTCTCCAGGTAACCAGATTATGAGAATTGTACAAAATTAATTCGAACAGATCTTGTTTCTTCTTCTTCTTTTTTTTTTTTAAATTTTGTTTGTAAAATTGTATGGATCTGTTGCTGGATATTGACTAAAAATATTGGTACAGTAGCAAATTCACAGAAAAAGACCAAGTCATGGAAAAGTAGCCACAAATGGTTAAAATCAATCAATCAAATTAGAGATACTAATGTGTAAGAAGGCATCCTAATTGGTACGGTACCGAGTTCGCAGAACATAGACCAAGACAAAAATATCCACGCCCGAATAAAATAAATTAATCCAATAAAAGCTATGAATTGTAAGATTGTATGGACCCGGTGCTGGAAATCGACTTGAAAATATGTAAGAAGGCAGGCATCCTTACTGGTACAGTACCAGTTCACACAACATGGACCAAGTCATACATGATTAAAATCAGTTCATCCATTTAAAGCTATTGATTGCAGCCACCTACCAGAAAGCTTGGTTTAGGCAAGCAAGATCAACTTAAATTGGCTATTGAATGTACCTATCAATTTCTTCTGTTTTGTATGATCAAATTCAAGATATGATCTACTACATGTTATCTAACTATACATGAAGTAGAATATATCATACCAAACTCAGAATTTATTTGCATAAAGAACTTGTAACATATAGAATCAAAAGTTCAAAACCCCATTTGCCGAAGGAGCTTCTCAAGGGATGATACATAGTAAAAATACAAATTGGACTTGTTGGTTTTAACAATTTCATAATTCAAGTTCCAATATTTTCAATAGGAACTAGCAAGTCAAAATTTTGAGCTCAAAACTACCAGATCATAGATAAAAAGATGAAGCAATAGGGCCCCCCTAAATCCTCAAACTACGAAATTGAGAAAACCATGTATGTATTGTGCTGGAAAGGAACATGATCAGCACAAATTATATCAAGAAAAGAGGAGATGCAGGATTATTGTTAACTTGTTATACAGACACACAATTCACTAGTTCATAATATAAAACATAAAGAAATATTATCAATGCAAAAAAAAAAAGAAAAAAAAGAAGGGACTTACTGCCATTAAATCAGGAGCCTAAATTGAACAAAGAGATTCAGGAAACTGCCCAGGAGAACCCAGAGAAGACTTGAAAAAGGATATGCTCCTTAATTTCTGGCACTCTTATCTTTTGTTGAACAAAGAAGTTAGCTCCTTCCAAGAACTATCTGCCCCTCTCACTATCTAAAAAAATTGGGTGCAAAAGATTTTGCTCTCTTCTTCCAGGAAGGAAGCAGGAAGAAGAAAGTGCTAGCTTGCTCTCTTCTAGGAAGGAACAAGGGATGATACAGACCAAGCAACCCCTTTTGGAGGGACCTCCTTCTTCTGTACAAGTACAACAATACAAAGGAAATACAGAAATTTAAAGCAGGAAAGGGAAGCCAGAGAGAGTGAGAGGGTTGAATTGTTGACTTAAGACTTGAACAGCGGTCAATTTTGACTTCTGACTCTTCTCTTGTCTTGTTTCTTCTTGATCTTCCTTCCTTCCGTTCCAATGAAAGTTCAGAGCTTTCTTACTTGCTATTTTTTACTAACTAGAAGCATACCAGCACGCTGCTGCGGACAATTTTAATTTTTCATTCAAGCTAAATAGGGTGAAAGAATAGAAGAGAAAAAAATGGGTTTACGACTTTAGCAGTTAATAGTTTGAAAGGTCAACTTTAAAATGTCAGTCAGATATTCGACACTTCGATTTTGTGATGAGATAGAAATGGAGGGGAATACAATAGGAAATGGATGCGATGTGAACCTTTCATTATTTGATGGATGGGGATTAAGATAGGAGTTAGACTATAACTATTAATGGAGAGTCCAATTCTTAGCTTATTTTTAAAGGAGTATAGATATGGATAGTCATATTGGCAGATTAATATAAAAAAATTACTTTGTTGGTTATTCACACTTGATCAGATATTGGTTATCAAGGTGATCACACTAACAAAAACACAAAACAACAAAAAGATGGTAAGACTGAGAGACTATAGAATAGTTAATTTCACACTTCGTTTAAAGTTTAAACATAGTCCATATCTGCTGTTATTCCAAGAGAACAACAGGATCCTGTTATTCCAGCCTCAACCGTTAGATTGAAACGAACGGGCTGGGTCGACCCAGTTTAAATGATAAAAGGGGTCTTTTTTTTATAAATCTAATCTTTTGATTTTAATCTAACGGCTCAACAGAGAATAATAGAGTCATGTTATTCTAACAGGAGATTTGAATTTGGTTTAGAGTTTAGACACATACGATCAAGGCGTCAAAATCGGTTGCATTATTGGTTCCAACTGCCAATCCAATCTACCTGCATTATTATTTGTTATTATTGACAAGAGTCGGTGAATTAATCTCAACCTCAAGTAGTGTCGACGTATATACCTCTCTAAATCAATTATTTACCTCAAGTAATAAGTGATAACAATCTCAATCTGAGTTTTTTTTTTCCAACTTTTGTGCTGATTTTTTCACCAAAGATTTTTTCTTTTGGCGCTAGAACAATGGTACTGCAGATGTCATGAATCATGATATTAATGCCCTTTGTTATGGGTCAAAATTGACCCGCAATAAGGAAGGTACAGAATGAAAAGGATCGTCAATTTGTGAATTAATTGGCCTTTCAAATTCTCAATAGTCAATTCACGTGGTTAGGCAAAGATTCATACAATCTGGTAATCAGGTTCAAGCAGTTAGCAGCTTCCTCATTTAGTCATTCTGTGCTTGAAGGAGAGTCAAGCTTGCGTTTAAATAATTTTATGTCCTTTAGTCGGTGAGATATCCGATTGGCCAGGTTAAAATTTCGTGATTCAGATATTATTCAGATATAATTGAGAAATTGTTCAGCTTTTATAACAAAATAAAAATATGTTAAATATCAATATTTTTAAAGCCCAAATAAAATAACACAAATTTTACTTTAAAATAACATATAATATGTTTTATATGCGAATAATTCGCGTATAAAATGTGTTACTCGTGAATAATACGTATTATACGGGATTTATTCGGCTCTTGTGAAAAAAGGAATTATTCTCAAAAGTTTCAGAGCAAGCATTGGTGACTAATTAGAAACATCTACTTTTAGATGTTTTCTGCAATCAACATTGAACAAAGTGACAGTTTAAGGGAGAATTCAGGTAGCAAATGATTCAAAATTAATTTTATTTATGTTTTTGGTGTGTGTGTTGGATTGAGTTGTTAACATTGCCAACTATATTGGAATTTGATAAAATAATAATAATTTATTTTATCTATTAATTAGTAGCTGAAAATTCTCTTATCTATAAAATTGCTAGTCATTCATCATATTAACTCGGACACACTGTGGGCGGTTGATGTGCACTGCTGGTATTTTGGATAACAGGACCCTATTATCCTAATTGTGACCGTTGGATCAGAACGGACGGATCATATTTGTTTACAAAAATTTTTGTTCCCTTCAAAAACTGTACTTTGGTATCAATCTAAACCGTCCATTTTGATCCGACAGTCAAAATCGGGGTTGTAATCAACACAGCGGTGTGCTCATAATCTTAATTTTTTTCTATGAGAAAACTTAATTTGTTGCTGACATTCTTGTTAAGAAAGTTATATGAATCAAATTATGTGAACTATTGCAGCTGTACTGTTTATATTTGCAACACTTATTTTTTACTAGAAATGCCAGTATGATCTATTGTTAACCTAGCGGATCGATCGCTCAACAAGTTCTGGTCATGCTTCAAATGCCATCAGGCAGGTGGTTTGTAGACATCCATGTGCAACGTCTAACCATTCGGAAACCACATTCGGTAGATTTAATTTTAGAAACAGGCAAATATAAAGTCTAAATTTTGTTGATTTGGAGGGTTAAATAAACATTCTTTTTTTTCATAACTATTTCTATCGTTGTTGGTTGCGATAATTTATGGTTGTTTAAGCAATAGATGTTATTATCTTTTAGTCTGAACTAGTTATTATAACATATAATTGTTTTAAGATAGTTGTGTACTTGAATAACACAATCTTTATAATATCTATTACAGATCTTTGTAAATATTATTAGCCTGTATGTACAATTCTGGATCGTTGTTTAGTATTAAGAAATTTATTATTAGCTAACTTGTTGCTCCTCTGGGATAGAACACCATCATATGGTCCAATGCAAGGCCGTTAAATGGTCATTTTGCATTTATTATCCCCTTCCATTCTCTTTTCTGTCTTGTCCTTCTTTATTATTATGATAGGTATGTGTGGTTAGTGATTGGCCTACGTTAATGAAGATAGTCTGAGCTCCGACAAAAGTGTTACTATCATCATTTTTAAGGAGTCTGTTTCTAAGGGACTTTGTATTCTCATGTCTAGGAAAGTTTTTAACATTTTTTCTCTGTAAATTTTTTTGTGGTGTCTTATGGTCTTCCCACAAAAGTTTACCAGAAAGTTGATTCCTGATATAGTATTTTTTTTCTCGCTTCCCTTCTTTACATGGTTTTGCTATAGGAAGTATGAGAAAAATGTAAAAGCTACTAACATTCAAGATGTTATATAATAACATTTTCTTCAACCATTTGTATAAAAGAAATCAGGCTCGTAAGGAACCTGGTTTATGACAGCGATTTCTTTTTTCTTTTTATAGCAATACTAGAGCTAACTGTAATTCATTTAATTAGATTTGTTGATTTTCTCTGATATTCTATTATAAATTATAAAAAAAAAACTCAAGAATGCGATTAGAAAAAGATGATTCTTATTTAATTACTTGTTGAAAAATCAATATATATTAGGTTACCAATTTTTATGTATAATAAATTATAGTTCTTTTTTTAAGAGAAGAAATTGTTGTTCACTTATCTCTACTCCTTTATTAAGCGTCTTGGGTGTCCAGATCCGCCAATGATCAGGATTTAATCTTACATTGTTGGAACAAATATGAACCGTAGGATCTTAGACGGGATCTATTGCGACACCGTTTTGGTGTAGAAGTCTTCAATTAGTTTATATTGTAATCGCTACATGAAGGATTAGTTAAAAGGTGACACCCCATACGTTTTCTTATATGGTAATTGGTATTAGTATTTAATCGTAATACTTTCCTTTAATTCTGTATCTCTCAAAATATAGAAATAGTATAAAAGGTCTCACAAGGAACGTATTAAATGCGCTTTAAATTGGGACGTTCCTCAAACATATTTTCATATTCCTCAATTTTTTTTGTTAAGATTTATAATTATCACTACAAGTACGTATATAGTCAAAATTTCTATGTATATAAATAGAGCTAGACTATTACGCAAACGTTAGCATTTCAGATCGAAATGCTAATGCCTCAAAATTAGTGTTATCATGTCCGAAATCACGATTTATGGTGCTCAGTGTATTCTTCATATGAAAATATTAGAGAATACAAAAATTTTCTATTTTTAGAGTTTTCTAAGTATTTGTTTTGAATTTTAGAAAAGTACTCATAAATATTAATTAAAAATTGATGTTTGTACAGGCTATTTTCAAAAATACAAAACAAATACTTAAAAAATTCTAAAAATGGAAAATTTTTGTATTCCCTAATATTTTCATATGAAGAATTTATTGAGCACCATAAATTCTAATTTCGGATATGATAACATAAATTTTGAGGCGTTAGCATTTCGGTCCGAAATACTAACGTTTGCATAATAGTCTAGCCCTATATAAATATTACTTGTTAACTTTTTTTTTTTTATAATTCTACATTGATGAAATTGCCATATGTAATTGCCATTCAAATCAAATACGGTCATATCATATGCTTATGAATAGAATTCCTTGGGATGGCATTCCTGGAGATTAAAACATGAGGAGGGATCCAATAACACAATAAGATTTTGACACAACTATTACACTAAATCATATAAATTTATAAAAAATCTTACAAATGAAATTTTTTTTATAAACATATTCATTTAGTTATAGATTGATTATGTTTCAAATTTCATTCAATTTGAGTTTCATCTGATACTTCATCAAAAATCATTAAATTTAGAACGTTCTAATTACCATATAAACTTCATGGAGTATCAAATAACACTAAAAAAATTGAATGAAACTTGAGACACAATCGATTTATAAGGGAATGAATATGTTTTTAATATATTATATAGTTTTAAGATTTTTAATAAATTTATATAATTTAGTATAATAGTTGTGTCAAAATTTTGTGTGTCATTGGATTCCTCCTCTTAAAGCATTCCTTACTAGCAACTGAAGAACGAACTAATGCTTCCAGAAAAAAGTTTGTTAATTTCTATTTAACATTTCATATTGTTTTTCCGTAATTCTAAATTTAATATCAGTAATAAAGAATTTAGGTTTTTTATTATAATGTGTCCCGTTGCACTGCACGGGCAACTTACTAGTATATATATAACACATGATGATGCTTGAATTGAATAAATAACTTATGCATGATTAATCATGCATAACATAACTGGATTCAAAAAGTATATCTACACAACACAACACTGAAATCGCCTATGATCGTATTTGCCATATAATCCAAATTCAGGTTGTCTGCTGATATCTCATGGGTGTATTTTTTTCCTTACAAAATGCCCCCTAAAAATTAACCACATCAGACTGTGAGAAAATGGAATTAATCACAGGTCCCTCCAAATTCCAATCGCAATTGGTCGTAGATGATGCGGACACTATCCACATGTTCTACTTCAAATAACAAATATTATGTCACGTTTTGAACATGATCAATTTGGTCAATGTAACATCACAATTAATGAGAGAGTATATTTTCTGCAAGTTTTAATAAAACAAAAAAGTGAAATAAAATGAAATCATATCCAAATTTTAATTTGTATAGCTTAATAAACTTTTTATATCAAAATCTTATGGCATGCAAATTTTTTTTTCCATTTTTAGAGATTTTAAGTATTTATTTCGAAAATTTTAAAAGTTATATATAAAGTATTGATTATTTTATTGATATTGTATAGTTAGAAATCTCTAAAAATTCTCCAAAAATAAAAAAAAATTGTATGCTATACGATTTTGATATGAACAATTTATTAAGCCATATAAATCAAATTTGGATATGATTTCTAATATGTTTTTTAGGTTAAGCTAACGGGAGGCTTTGTAAACTTAAAAACACCATCTTTTACTCAAGTAAAATAATATCATTCTAGTCATTTTATTTTTAAGAGAAGGGATCAAATCACAATGCTTGTATTGACACAATAAGATATTTAATAAATGTTTAAGAAACTTAAAAATAGAAAAGATTTATGTAAGATGGTATGTGAGTGTTTTCGGCCCACTTTTACAAAGTACACTCTAATTTGGGCCCTAATTGAGCCTACAAATGTAAGATTAAAATAAATGCTAACATCCTATGAGCCGTAATTGTGCCTGTAAATGGAAATATAAGATGATTAAGAAATGACAATACCCGGCCATGATAGCCCTTTGCCATCCTTACTCCTTATAAAAGGAGGAGTTGATTTTACACATTGAAAAGACTATTTGTTCATAATAAATTAATTTCAGCCGCTGGATTAATTGATTTGACTCAATCATGTCTGTTCACATATGGATTCTATACTTTCGATTTTCAGCCCAAGGCGATGCGTATCCTTAAGTTCCTTTATGCGCCGCCCAATGCCCATTAATTGCTCCTTTAAATCCACAACAAATAATGGCCCGCGCTTTGGAGCGGATATTATATTAGTAATTAAAAAACAGATGAGACTCCTCACTCTGTAAGATTAAAAAAAGAGAGAGAGAGAGAGAGAAACAAACAATAATGGAAGCATCAATGCTATGGATGAATCGAATCAACATGATTTAAAACAAGGACACTGATACAGTGCCACACGTTTTGCCTCCTGACATCTCCTATTTTCACTGACATGTGAGTACCACACAGTGGGCTCCCCAACCCTTGACTTTGAGGACTCGGGAGGCAAAACTTGTGGCAATTAATATTTTTCCTTAAAACAATCTCTAACTTTACATTCGTCGTTTTTACCAATGAAATAGCATTTACGTACTTAACATATTGAAGGATAATTTCAAAATATATAGGGAGAGATCAGTTGACAAATATATATATTTTGATAATCTTGACAATGAAAATTCATATAAAATCTTAAAAATATAAAAAAAGTTTATTGGTGCTTTCTTAAACTTATAGATCGATATTGTTTAAAGTTTCCTTAAATTTGAAAGTCATTTGATAACTTATCAAAAGTTTATACAAAACTCAACTATTCTAAAATTAAACACTCTTAGATGGAATATCAAATATGATTAAAATTGCTTGAAAATTTAAAACATACTCCATCTCCATGTTTCACAACATTCGTATAAAAATGTTTTATCATTTTTTTATTTTTTCAATTTATTTTTTTGATAAAACACATTGTTAATTATATTGTTAAGATAACCATTGTCAATTGATCCCTCCCCTCTAAATGACATTTTATCGTTCGATCTGATCATTGTGTTATCGTTCATCATGAGCTGTATCAATTCAGCTTAATTAAAAGATTTAGATAACAATAGAAATAGGGTCAGATATTCTAATTAGTTTTTTATATTCTTCTATGCTTACTTTGTACTAAGGTTACTTCCACACCTTTACAGTTATCCCAAATTTTACTTGGTGATGCAGCAAACATCCCCTTTTCTTTTCTTTTCTTTTCTTTTCTTTTGTGTGCTTCAAATTAAAAAGTGGATCACATTTAGAACCTTGTGCAAATGCAGAAAAATCGGATCGAGAAATTAAGACCAAACAACCTACGTACTCCCTATCAGAATTGATTATTGAACATATGTGTGTATATATATATATACTCGTTAGTTTGTGTACTCCTTGTGAGATGAATAAATAAAACAAACAAAAGGATAATGCAAACATAAAATCCGATCAAATTAAAGCCCTTTTTCCTCTACAGCTAAAAAACAATATGCATATATATATAGTTAGTTATATTAAGGACAACAGGAACTTCAACAAATGCAAAAAATCCAAGGAGGAAAGCGCCAAATCATGTATTAGGAGTTCAGTTCATCTTCAGACTTCAATGAATAAATAAATGCATTGGATATATATTGCAAAGGAGAGTGCTATTTTGAGGGCAAAAATTCTTATTTTGAGAGCAAAGAGAATACTTTTCATCTTGCAACCCATTTTACCCTTATTAAATACTTCCACCTTCTTCTCATTAAATGGTGCGAAAATCAAGAAAAATTACAGCCAAGCTAGCTATTACCAAAAACTTGATGAAATAATTAAATTTTTGAAATAGATCTCGGATCCACTAGCATATATAAAAAAGTTTATTACTAACATTTATTTTATGTACCAAACTTTTTTGTAGTAATTTTTTTAACATATGTATATCAAAGTTAAAAAGAATGTCTGGGAGTATATATTTTTTTATTCAATGTCTGCGAGATATATAGTAGACACATACTTGATACAAATTTTATTACTAATGTCAAATGAAATTATATTCATCCTAATAATATTATGCATCTTTTCCTATATTGGACATTAAATAAACCAATTGGTCCTTATTGTAGTATTAATTTATGAGGCAACAAAATTAAATCTCTAATAACTACATTTTCAATTCTTAAAAAATAAAACTAATTGATAGAATGTTTTGCACATATCATGTTTTATGTGTACACAAAAATTATATCATTTTGATTTTATTTATATGTATATCAAGCATTAACAAAAATCAACGGTTCAAATTTTATGATTTTTTTGCCTCTCTTGATGGCTATACAAAATGAAGTCAAATTTTCATCATTTTTGACGTATATATTATTGAGATGATTTAGAATATATCTAACGGTTTAGTTTTTTAAAATTATGTATAAGTAATAATTTATCAACTTTAGATTGCTAATTATAAATTTAAATGTTTCCTCTTGAATTTTATGTTTCAATTTATTGTTTGTTATATATTTATATATTTTCTTCTTTATTTTTTTTGTGTATTAATTAGAGACTTTTTAGAAGATACATAATAATTCAGTTTTTGTATTAAATAGATTATTTGATACGTGAAATTTGATTAAAATTGAGAATGAGGTAACAGGACATAATGTACATAATTTATAGCACAAAAAATATATGCAGGGACAACTAATTCTATCTTTTTCGGCTGCAATTAATTGATAAGCCTAGTATTTTGTGCTTAAGAGTAAAACCTGATTTGATGTTAAAATTAAAGGTCACTAATTGAGGGTAAAACTGGAATTTAGAGAAAATATTCTCTATCTGCCCTCAATATAGCATTTTGAGCTCTCAAAATAGCACTCCCCTATTGCAAAATGGAGAAATACATAGCTAAGCTTCTTTTTTTGATCATCAAAGGGCCGTAGGCAACGGATTCCATTCAATTTAAAGAAGTAATTACATCCACAAATAATAACAGAAAATTCTCCAATCCAAAACCAAATGACACAAAATAACATATCATATCTACCATCAAGCCTTCTAACTTCGATTAATATGATTATGTCTCTAACACTAAAAGACAAATTTAAAAAGTACAAATTCCTTCTCGAAGTTACTGACTTTGATGAATCGTGTCGTCTTTTGTTGAATGGACTGGACTTGTTGTTAAGCGCATAGCTAAGCTTCACCAAATGTCATGATTTCTCTCCATTTTTACTGCCATATTTTCGATTATTAAAACCGTGATTTTTTTTTTTTTTTAAATTTGACACGAAAGATGATTGAAATACTTCCTTCATATTTTTTGTCACTATCTATCAAGTATCGACTTACAAGTCAAGCCGTGAAGAAAATTTTATAGGACCTTAATCATGTGGTCCATCCGCCGATTAAGGACAAATTACCCAGTTGATTATTGACTAATTGACTTGTAAAAAATTAAGAATAACGGAGGCATCCGTCACCCAAAAAAAAAAAAAAAAACGAAATAGTTTAAATCAGAACCTTCTAATTTTTCAATTGATTTCATGTATCTTTTGGATGTATATTAGCTTTTGACTTGTCAATAACAGAAAATGGAGATGTCCATTTTTATTAAAATATTGAAATTTAGTAATTAGTGAAATAAATAGTAATTACTACTTCAAAGAAATAAGTAACAATTAGAGGAGGGAATATCTAGACAATTGTTGACAATCTTAACAACTTAATTTTAAATAAATTAAAAAAATTTAAAAATAGAAAAAAAAATTATAGATGTATTCTTAAACTTATAGATTGAGGGTGTTATAGATTTAATTAAGCAATTTGAATATTACTTGATAGCTTATCCAAAAATTGTACAATTTTTAACCGTTCAAAATTTATTGTTCTTTGATGAATTATCAAGCATACTTAAATTAATTGCTTTAAATTTGTAAATATAATACTAAAAAAATAACTGATAAAAATTTTATGAACTTATCCTAGCTTTTGGTAACTGATGTAAAAATGATTTAAGCCTTTAAATCACCTTACTCCTACCAAACAGCTTTGTAGTAGAGTGTAGTAACTAATGTGAAGTGTAGTAAATAAAGACACTTGAGTGAAGTAAATAAAAACAGCCGGGTAGCTGCGTTAACTTAAATCAGTTGCCAGCTTTACCTAGCTACCCCTCTTTCCCATTTTTAGGTATATTATTATATGTGTCATTTTATATATGCTTGGTTGAAATGTAACGATATTAATTTCATTTATGCTTGGTACTTAACTTTTGTATCATCGAATTATAAGATTTATATATAAAGTACTTATAATTTTATTATTTGGACATTGCTATTTAGATGTTGATTGCTTGTTAATTATTAATTACAACTGGAATTTAGATGACACTTTCACTATTATCTCATAAAACCAAATATATGCAGCAACAACATAATACATAAGGGCATTTTGGTCATTCAACTGCAATTCTATTATTTTATAATATGTGTAATATTTTATATTCAATACTACTTCATCAAATTACTACACCTACTTCATTTTTACTACCAAACACCATTGTTTTAAAATTCTCTTAAGTGACTTAATTTTTACCCCGCCTTAATTTTACTACACTTACCAAACGGGGGGTTATGCTTATTCACCCAAATAACTTTACTTCTGTGATTTCTTTATGACAATGATTCTCATATTTCCAAATAAATGTATCATTTTCTTGACAATGAGGTGGACGGACCAAAAAAAACTTGAGACTTGTGATTAGGAGTGCAAACTATAAATCTTTTCTAACCAAAATAAGATAATATATCAAAGGTTCCTTGTCATTTGCACGTCCAATAAAAAAAAAAAGGTAGTGATGTTAATGGATAAAAATCCTGAGAAAAGCAGGGCCTGCTTTTTCAATCGGACGGTCGGGATCGGTTTCCGCACCGATCTCAAAGTATTTCGGTATTTGTTGCACCGATCTCAAAGTACTTCGGTATTTGTCAACCGTCGGATAAAAAAAAAGCAGGCTCAGCTTTTCTTTTCAGAAAAGCAGGTGATCCCGATCCGATGTTAATATATAACTGAATGTTTTATCAAAAAAAAAAAAAATATAACTGAATGGGCATTCGATGCTGACTGCCACATAAACTAACATTACCTTGGTCCCACGACATTGTTTTAAGGAAAAAAATATCATTACTGTTATATATATATGATATCGTTATCAGTATGATTATTGTGTGTGATTAAAAATGAAATATTTGTCCCTGTCGATCTCCTAGCATGAACCTTCACGAGTTGTTACTGAAATCTGTAATCGTTATCACAAGACAGATGTATTATTTGTCCGATAGTGATAATTTATTTTTAATGATCTCACTGTATAAAAGTTATTTTCGATTCAACAACTATAAATAAATAAATAGAATTTTACTCTAATAATCTCAATATATAATTTTTTTTGTCCGATTCGTCGGCTCAAATGGATATTATCCAATATTAAATTCATCTGTAACGTTACAGATAAACTTGTTTAATATTATCCAATATTAAATTCATTTATAACCTAATACAATTGCTTAGTTGTCATTACATATATAGCAACACCCTAATCATACTAGTTCTATCATTTTAGGGGGTCTACATGAAATTCCATACTTTTGATTGAGGAGTTGGTTAATTTATAATTGGTTTGTTTGTGTATATCCAAATGATGTATATATGATATATCCGTTTTTAAGTGAATATAATCCAATATTATATTCATCTGCAAGACTGCAACTGATAAACTAATTGTTTTGGCTACGTAGAATTATGAAAACAACGAACACCCAAATAAATATTATTCAGTATCAAATTCATTTATAACCGGTAAAATTGTTTAAAATTGTTTAGATGTGATTATATATAGCGCAACACCTAATCATACTAGTTCTATCATTTTAGGGGTCTGCATAAAATTTCATACTTTTGATTGAGGAGTTGGTTAATTTTACAATTGGGTTTGTTTGTGTATATCCAAATGATGTATATATGATATATCCGTTTTTAAGTGAATATAATCCAATATTATATTCATCTGCAGGACTGCAACCGATAAACTAATTGTTTTGGGTACGTAGAATTATGAAAACAACGAACACCCAAATAAATATTATTCACTATCAAATTCATTTATAACCGGTAAAATTGTTTAGATGTGATTAGAGCGCAACACTCTAATCATACTAGTTCTATCATTTTTTTTTTTTTTTGAGGTGGTAGACAAAATGCTACCAATATTTTCATTAACCAAATAAAAAGTACAAAAAATATATAAAATAAATAAGAGGAAAAAAAATAAGAAAAAAAAAGATAAAAAATAAGAAGAAGAAGAAGTATTTGATGTTTGATTGGGGAGTTGGTTAATTTTACAATTGGTTTGTTTGTGTATATCCAAAGATATAATGTATGTATGTATGATATATCCGTTTGTTGTGTTGTGTTCACAATCTTTGAGCGGCTCCTGGTGGCTGGTGTGGAGGAAAGAAAGGAAGGGAAAAGAAAAGAAGCTTTCTTTCTTTCTCTCCTTCGCTTTCACTTTCATGTAGCTGCACATCGGTCTTCTCGTGCTTACCCCACGGGGGTTTGGGTCCACAGTAGCCCCACTTTCCCTATCAAATACGCTTCTCATCTCCATTTGCAACAAGGATAGGCAGAGGAAGTGAAGAATAAGAGGACATGTTTTTTTTTTTTTTTTTTTTTTTTTGTAAGTAGGAGGTGAATTGCCTACTATGTTGTATTGAATAAAGTGTAAAAAAGAGAAAAAAGAGCATGGTTACATGAGAATGTGCGCGGGGGGGGGGGGGGGGGGGGGGGGGGGGGGTTTAAATCCTAAGATTAAGAATATACAACAGAGCAGAATATGGGGAATGTTATTCGAATTTAAGTTATTAAGATAAAAATGGACGGATATGATGAGTCCAATTTAAAATATAGGGTTTTTTTTAATAAATATGATTTGTTAGTTTTGATCCAACGATTTAAATTGGAATAGTGGGGTTCTGTTATCTAAAACTTGATAACAAGTGATATGAAGTCAAGTTCGGCAAATCCAATCAATTACAAGTCTAGAGTTTAAGAGCGTGTCCGATTTGATAGCATTTGACTTTGCATGAGTGGTTCAATTTTTTTTAGCTTGTACGTATTCGGTAGGCTAGTTATAAGTTATGGCCTTGAAAGGCCAAATACATAAATTGCAAAAGCAAGAGAAAGAAAGGGCATTAATAAGGTTTTGAAAAAATTCAATTGCGGTGGATTTTCACCTAGCTAGCTTGTCACATTCTTAATAGCGCAAGCCACATCTGTAAATACTATAAAAGTTAAAAAAATAAAAATCGAATTAGGCCTAACATACTAATGATAGATATAATTTTTTGAAATCCTCTAGTTGCATGCTAATAATATCGCTAGAGATTTACGTTATATTGTATAACAAATCATTTTTAGAGTATGACAAAAAGATTTAACTATACTTTACATATATATAAATAAAAATCGATCGAATTTCATTATTTAACTCAAAAATATAATTCTAATAATAATTATGAATATATAACAATATTTGAAGAAATAAAATTAAAGTTAAGGTGGGTTTTGTTATGGATAAAGTATGAATTATTCGTCTTCATAATTGGTTGGTAGTGAACCAGTGATATATCTTTTAGGTACAACTAAAAAGAGAAGATTGATACGCGAAATGATAACCGCTCTATTAAAAATAAACGGTTACTTAGTTTATCCATAGCAAAATACCTCTTAATTAAATTATATGTATATTGATGTACAATCCATCCTGAAAAATATTAAATTTATTAAAAACTATTTATTACAAGAATCCACTCCTAAAATATATTGATAAAAATATTTTATCTTTAGGTTTGCAATCGTATTTATAGAGGGGTCTTGACATCTTAACATCTAAAAGAAGTTAAAAGTGACTGGTGATCTCCGGCCAGCAACAACAGGAGTGCAAATGTTCAATAATTCTATTCGGAACAACATTTGGGGGGCCCCGCCATCTCCTTCTCTTAATCCTTTGGACTTCTTTTCTTGCTCCATTATCAATTAATCAATTAATATTTAATAAGTAATCACCATGATTTGATTTGATTCTTTTGGTTAGCATTTGTTGTGTGGACCCGGTATTTATTTATTTATTTATTTATCTATTTATATATTTATTAATGCCACGTATCTGGGGCAATTTTTATTTATGTGAAACTTGATTTTTTTTTTTAATTATATTAGAGGGAATACGAAAGTGAAGAAATGGTACTATTCCAAATTTCATATTTGATACGTATGATTCGAACATGCTGATTGTGAAATTTAAAAAAAAATTGATATTTAAGAGTTTTTAAGCAGATTTTAGATGAATTATGCTAAAAAATGAAAAAAAAAAAGTATGGATGAAAGACAATTTAAAAGATCAATAGCATATATTTTAAAAATAATTTCTTCAAAAAAAGTTATATCATGATATGTTCACAGACCATTTTATAAAACTCAGGATAAATATAGCTACAAAAAAATATACTTTCTACAGAAATAAAATTGTCTTCACTAAGAAAGATGTCAATAATGTTCAATTGTTATTATTTTTTGAAGTAAGTTAAATTTTTAGTTAAATATATTAGTCAATACGTTTATTATTTTTTCAATACACACATTTTTTTTATTTTTATATGCATGGAGTAAGATGGCATAATTACATAGCCGATTTTTATATAGTAATTATTTGAAGAAGCAAATAATTTTATTAAGTAAGATGTATGCATGAACTAGCATTTAAGATGTCAATAATCATTACATGGCCATTTTTATAAAATAAGATGTCAATAATGCCAAGATGTTATATCTTCATAACTTAAAGAGCAAGATGTTAAAATTATATCATCATTTAATTTTATTTAGTTTGAACCATTCAATAATTATATAGCCAATTATTACAAAGTTTCATACATATCATCATGTCATAATTAGTGAAGTAACTATTCATCTTAGATATCAATAGGTAAGATATAATATAAATGTGAATTTTGGAGCTTTTTCCAAGAAAGGAAAGAGTGAAACATGGCTAATGTTATTAATGTAGGGGTTAGAAAAAAGAAAGAAAATTTATACTCCATAAAGAGGGGTAGATTTCCAAGCACCTCAACTATGCCACATCATCACTATTATTAACCACTGATTTTGTTTGAAACTCTTTATCTACTTTGATCCAATGGCTTCTAATTTTTTCTTTCCTCATTAAATAAGATGAATGTAACATGTCTAAAACAAATTTTAACCCTTAAAATAGTCTAACATTTATATATGTTCTTATTTATAAATTATTGTATTATTATTATTATTATTATTATTTACTTACATAAAAAATTTACAAGTTTTTTTTTAAACTTTTGTTTAATATAATATTTAAAATTTTATAAAATTCTTAGTTATTTATTTGATACCATTTTTCGGGGCGAAGCTCGAGTTACAACTCTAGTATTAATAGAGATTAAAAAAGGTAACACTAAAGTGAGACCCTACAAAATAAACTGGAAAGGATAAAAAATCAAAACAGAAAAAGAAACATATTCTGCAAACTTCAAAAATTATTCATTCATAAATCATAAGTATCACTTTTTGTGAGATCTTCTGCCATTGCTACGAGACACTTGAAATGATAGATTTGCTTCGCCTTCGACACACCATATGATGCTTTAGAGATTGGAGTCTTATGGAGCATTTAACAAGTTTTTGATCCATACTATATAAAAAAAGATGATGTTCATCAAGCCGGTAACTTGGAAAAATGATATTATGCTTTTAGATTTGTCTCTTGTGTTGGAGATAAAATCAATTAGATTGTTAAAATAGGTTGGTTTGGTGATAGATTCATTTGCTATTGTGTTATTAGTTTTGGATTAGAATTTTTTCTGTTATTTCTATGGATGTAATTGATCTTTTTTGAATGAAATTTGTTGCCTACGGGCCTTTGATGTTAAAAAAAAAAAAAATCAAAATTCTAACCAAATTTGCGGAATAAACCTGTAATATTAGAATTTTACTTCAATACCCCACAAAAAAAAAATTTTCTTTTCGATCTGATAATTATAGATAAATATAATTCATTATGAGATATATTTGTAAGTTATAACTGATAAAATTATATAGGTGTGAGCAAGGAAGCAACGTTCATAATATTAACAGTCGTTAGACCAAGTGTAGTTTACAATTCGAAAAGGCACCAAAGCCGTCAATTTAATTCCCTTATTCCCTCAACTACAAGTCTACAAGAAAGAGACTCTCTCTTTCTTTCTTTCAGTCTGTCTATAGTTGACCACTGACATTAAATACACAGGAAATTAAAAGAAACCGAGAAGAAACGCTTCATACTCACTTTCTACACAAACCCATTAATTTATTTCTTATTGATGTGCTCTTAATTGGAATGGCATCATCACATAATCAATAATCTTCGCTGGTTGTTGACTTGAGCAAGCAAAGTTCCTCTCTTTCTTCCTTCCACTCCGAGTTCAGACAGACAGAGACGGTGCTCTGCTCTGTTCTTCAATTTTAGCCTTTCATGGTAAGCAAGGTGTTCTTTGGTTTACCTTCTGTCAGAATTCTGATTTGATGCCTTGTCTTGCTGCTCTGTCAAGTTTAATCACAACCCAAATTAGATGTTGGGTGCTCCAAATCGTGATGATTTTGGAGAATTGTTTATGATCCTCTTTAATTCCATGCACAAATTTGGAGTTCAAGTATTGGTTTTTGACAGCATATCTAGGAGAATTTTAAGCTCCCTTTCTTCGGTTTTGATTCTTTATTTATCAATCTAAATTCAAATTGAAGAATTTAGGATTTGGTTGGGTTTTATGTTATGTTATGTTGAAAAGTTATTAAGCTTTCCTTTCTTCTTTTTGTTCTTGTGACTTTTTTCCTTTTCAGTTTTTGTGTGGGAGTTCAGCAGTTCATGGAAGATGAAGAACTTGATATATGTAAGTATTTCTATCACTTTTTTATATGTTTTTTTGTTGTTGTAAGAATTTGATTTTATTTGCTTAAACATGAATTACCATGCATTCATTACCTGCAGAATTTAGGTTTACAATATGTCAATATCATCTAAGCCCCCCTTATAAATAGAAAATATTCTTTTGACCCCTCTTTACTAATTGTCCAAAAGAATTTTTTTTTTTTTTCAAATAAACCCTATTCAATCCTTTCCCGTACCTTTTGCTACATTTGGAAAAAGACAAAGAACTGGTAATTGAAATAAGCAATTCTGAATACTGAAAAAAGGATAAGAGTTGTTACATTTATTCACATACAAATATTGAAAGGTTGATATTAAAGTATTTAGGGACAATAGTGAAGATTTTCCTCAAAAAAAAAAAAAATAAAATAGTGAAGATGTCTAATTTGTTTCTATTCAAATTTTAGACATATATAAGTGCCCATATTCTTTGACTATATCCTAAGTTTGCATGTGTCTGGTGGAGTGTACAAATCTGTTTGGTGAATGGTGATCACTTTATGCTTACGTTTTTGCTATTCAGCCTCTTTGTTTGGTAATTTGGTTGGTGTACCTTTCCCATTTAGTTCTTGCTTCCTCAAATAACCCCCTATATTTAGGATTTCTATTTTGGGGCCCTCTTAGCAGTGTACATTGGGCATATGCAGTTATTAAAGTCTTTGATTTTATCTTATTAAAAGTATTAATACCTTAAAATAGTCAGCTATTTAATATGTGAATATAATTTAGGTTTGTGGTAACTTTATTATGACATATATCATGGACTTATAGCAAAGTCTACTGCTTTGTTCTGGCTAGTTATCAGCACTGGTTTAAGACAGTATGGTACAATCAATTAATGCTTATTTTTTTTTATTTTTTTTTTGCCAGAGTTGTTGTTATGAATTTTATTGATTACTAATTGTTGTCATAAGTTGAATACAAAGATTCCATACCAAACAAATTAATGCCATTTTGACTGGTACAAGATTGCCATGAAATGCAACTCTGTTTATTCATATTTTTCCTATGATAGTTCTGTATTATTTCATATAATGTGTTGAATTGATTGTTTTTATGAACAATTGAAAGGTTAATTCTTAATTTGTGTTTATCTCACATGATCGTGTTCTCATACTTAATTTTGTACAAATTACAGAGCATGGTATCGCCAGACCCCTCAAACAAAAGGATATTCTTCTGCAATATCTTGCCGATGATCGTGCTCCTGTCCGGTGCATTGTTTCTCGTCAGCTTTTTTCTCACAAATGAATTTAACCAGGTAATTTTCTTGATTTATGCTATTATATATTCTCTATTGTACAGAGGAGCTTGTTTTAAATTAATAGTTTACTGGTATGTACTGAGCATGTTTTGAGACTAAGATTTTAACAGAGGAATGTATGAATGGTATTTTACATGTTTGTTTGGTACAACACAGTGATACCAGGATAAACCCCAGCAACCATTGTTTAGATGAACTCATTCACAGAATAAAAATTTATAAAATATTTTGAAGTTGTTCTTCTTTGTTTTTTTTTTTTTTTTTTTGTATGTGAATATGGTTATATCAGACGATTTTGACAATTTATACTTTGAAGTTACCAGAGTTCTTAGAACATTTTATTTTCTGCAGAAGTTACCAGTACTGATAAAAGAGAAATCCGATACTGATATACACATACGCCAGCCGGACAAATGCCAGGTTTTCCATTTCTCGCCATGCTATTTTCTTGTTAGGAGTTTTAGGTGCCGCTTTTGCATGTCTTTTTTGCATCAGGATTCAGAACTTCTAATAAGAAAAACCAGTGAAACCTACAAGATTGTAAAGCGTTATCATGACAATATTATTGATATGCTGTTTTTGTTGTACAATTCTGTATAAATTCCCTTACTTGATGTGAGAATATAACTAATTGTTGCAACCATTGCCGACGTCTGTTATGAAATCTTACAACTCTATCATTTCTAAAGGTTTGTCCTCTTTTGTTTTGTGGTCAAGTAAAATGAACACATAATCGGTCATGCTAAAAACTGAAATTTCGGGTATCTTACTGTTAAACAGACTCGCTGTAAGCCGGTAGGAAGTGATCTGTTGCCCAAAGGAATCATCAGTGAGACATCTGATTTGGAAATGGGACCTTCATTAGGTTCTCATGAAAATAAGGTCCTCCTTCATTTTTATCTTTCTTTTATTTTATAAGAAACTTAACTGTGTTATTTGATAATGATGATTATACTTGTAATCAAATCTTATTTTAGTGTTAGAGTTGTTTTATACAGCCGAGAAATTCTAGGATTTGAATTCAAACTTTCTTTTTGCCCAATATTTACTATATTTGTTAGACTAGAAAGTTGAATTATTTTCTAATTGGACAGTAATTTATTTCTTTCTATTACATTGTTCGCTACCATTGTTGTCCAAATGTACTTATTTTGGGTTCATATGTAAAAATAAAACAGGGTATAAAAAAGGCATCAAAGAGCTTGCTAGCGATACCCGTTGGAATAAAACAAAAGGATGTTGTAAATGATATTGTAGCAAAGGTAAGAATTCACGTTGATGTTTTCGATTTCACTAAATGCTTTTATCCTTCAGAAGATGCACAAATTTTAAATTTGTACAGATACGTTAACACTTCTGTGATGTTTAATGTTTATGTATTTGGTGATTGATTTTGGTTCAGTTTCCTTTTTCGCATTTTGTGGTGATGCTGTTTCACTATGATGGGGCGGTCGATAAATGGAGGGACCTGAAATGGAGTGATGGCGCACTGCACGTTTCAGCTGTTAACCAAACTAAATGGTAAAGCATTAATTCATACAGTGATGTTTAAAACTAATTTGAATAGAAGATTCTTTATATGTTCATCACATTTTTAAATTTGAACTTGTACCTGAGACTCTTTTTTTTTTGTTCTGAATTTCTGTCGACCCCCCCCCCCCCCCCCCCCCCCCCCAAAATGGAAGAATTGAACTTTATTATTTCTCTCAGGTGGTTCGCGAAAAGATTTCTGCATCCAGATATAGTTGCAGAGTATGATTATATATTTCTCTGGGATGAAGACCTAGGAGTACAAAACTTCAATCCTATCAGGTACACCAACGTGCTACGTTCTGTTGTATATCCTGTGACCTGATTCCATTATTGGTACCAAAATTTAAAAAAATTTGACCCTTGTTGTATCTTATTTCTGTGTCTCCTATTTGTAGATATTTATCGATAGTGAAGAAGGAAGGATTAGAGATATCACAGCCAGCACTTGATTTGAAATCCCAAATACATCACCGTATCACTGCTAGATCAAAGAAGGGCAATGTGCACAGGTACGAGTTAGTTGATCTGTTTTTAATTAAATGAACAATTTTTGCAGTTTTCTTGCTAATTTGGTGTTTGCGAACATACTCCACCATCTTAGTTCTTTCTTGCTTGCTGTTTCCTAAAAGTCACAGTGAATTATTGGAAATAGAAAAATTGTGAAGCTTGTTGTATTAGGAATTTCAGAGTAGTAACATTTGTTATTATTTTTTGAAGGAGGATGTACAAATGGAATGGTAGCGGTAGGTGCTACAAGAACAGTACAGCGCCTCCTTGCACCGGGTTAGTCTCTTTTATGATACTTTTTCAATGCTTATTGGTTTCCATTGAAGAATTATTATTTGCTGCATATTTTCAATGGATAAGTTTAAGTCTGATATATGGTTAATACAGATTGCATTGTCTGTTCGGATGTCTTATATCATTTAAATGCAATATATGGCGGCCTGAGCATAAGAATATTGCAATAACAGCACTTTCATGTTACTAAGATTGAATTTCATGTCGATATCTGCTTCTCGTTCCTCAAATTTAACATAATACTGTCATTTCGGAATTTGAAGGTGGGTGGAGATGATGGCCCCGGTATTTTCAAGAGCTGCATGGCAGTGTGTGTGGCATTTGATTCAAGTAAACTTATTATACTTTTTGATTTTTTCGTTTTGGAATTCTATTCAAACTGTGAAACTCTTAGTAAATTTCAAGTTAATGGTCTTTCAATTTCATTTCAGAACGATTTGATTCATGCCTGGGGACTCGACTACAAACTAGGTTATTGTGCTCAGGTACGTACCTACTAATCTGTATTCTGGTATTCTCTTAACGGGATATCGAAATTGAGAGTTGAAGTCATATTCATGTTGTTTTTTCGCATACAGTTTTAGTTTGCATTATCAAAGAGAATTGGGATCAAAGTTGCTTAGGTTTGTTTAACTATTTTTAAAAACATACAAAAAGGGACGGTTTAGCTTTCACTGCTGAACCTGTCGCATTGGTTTCTTGAACTTAAACAAAACTTTGTACCAGATGAACTGAAATTTTTAAACCCAAAATGCTAATTAACTGGCACATAAAGAAGCATTTAAATTTGATGCTGAATCTAAGGCCAGGTGCGTTTTTCTTATATTACAGGGGGATCGTACACTAAAAGTAGGAGTTGTCGATAGTGAGTATATATTTCACAAGGGCATACCTACACTTGGTGGAGATGATACAAAGGTAACTTTTCTGTTAATACTTTTGTGTTTCATACATAATTTAGTTTTAAAGAATTAATTAGATGCACATATAGTTTCATGCCTCATGCCCTGTTTGCTATTCAGCTAATTAGTGTTTGTAGTATCAGATGATTTTTTTTTTTTTTCATATGAAAAGAAATCTGCTTGCAGGAAAATACGCCAAAAAGAATTGAAAAAAAAAAAAAAACCCGTGGCAGTACATCAATCTCATTCTAATCTGTTTTAGAATTTTAACAGATTGATTTTTGTATGTTGATTTTCAGGTTCCAACCAGGTCGTCAAACTTCAAAGAGAACGATAGATATGCGGTCAGTACAAGTTCCTCAATGCTGTTCTTTGCAGATTTTCAACTATCGACATAATTTAGATGAAGGCGAAATTCAATAAACACAACTCCAGTCATCCTGTAACCAATAAAACGCTTCCGAGTAACACAGTTAATTACATAACATGCACCATTTGTTCTTTTTATAACTTAACATCATGAAGACTAGCTAGAACCAGGCGATTTTCTAATGAAAGTTAGATTAAAATTGTGCAATAAGTAATATGAATGATTTATGGTTCAATATGTGAGAAAGCATTTGACTTTCTGGTAATGATTATTTGTTTTGAGTAATACGTCCATAGAAAATCCGTCCATAACGTCCATAAGTTACATGTCGGAACATATTTGTCACATTCCAGCATGTATCTGTGACATTCTGTACACGTCTTTGGACGTATATATAGACAGTTTTTCAATGGACGTAAGATCGATGTTTCTCATTTGCTGTTACATTCTTAACAGGTGAGGCAAAGGTCATATGCTGAGCTGCTGTTGTTCAACAAGAGATGGAAGGAGGCAGTGCAGGAGGATCAATGCTGGGTTGATCCATACCCAGAAACCACCAAGGCATAGAAAGTTTTCTTCTTTGTTTATAGAAAGATTTATAAAAAGATGAGAATATATATATGGGGTATAGAGGGGAGATCTGCTAACATATATCATATAAAAAAAAAGGCTTTTTATACATCAAAAGTACATAGGTTATATATCTTGTGTTATATAACAGGTTTAAAAAGGTAGATATAGAAGCTTTTTAATAAGCAACCAATTTAGTAGTCCATCAACTAGTATTGATTCTTAAGAGCTTAATTAAAATTTAGGCACTTTTAGAATTGGTATTAGTTGGTGGACTGAGTACTGATGAATAAAAATTCAAGGTACATTATGTAGTTGTTGAAGATGAAGATTTATGCATTTTTGACTCTGCAAATTGTTGTAAATATAAATATAAAAGAAAAGAAAAAAGAAAAAGAGAAAAAGCCTTCAGTGTTCCTCTTGGTTTTTGTTTACTGGTTTTTTTTTTTTTTTTTTGTTATAAATATTTGTTCTGTTGCACACAATCTGAGATGTGCAGACTGTAGAATGGCAAATTCTGCTGACAGATAAAATACCTAATTAATACTGTGGATAAAAAATAACCAGCCTTTAGTCTAGTGGCTAAGGACGACGCTGTACATGTGGGAGGTCACGGGTTCGAAATCCGGATGAGAGGTCCTTATAGACATTTAAATTTGAGTTGCTTGACCCTCGTTTTATCACCAAAAAAAAAATATATTGTGGATGAAATATATTTTTCTGAGGTTCAATTAAGATTTAACTTCTTCAATCAACCCTTCGCCAATAAATAAATAACTACAGAAAAAAGAAGAGTGTGTCCAAATAAGAAGGGAAGAAAATGCCAAAATCCCCCCCCCCCCCCCCCAAAAAAAAAAGTGAAAGCATGCTTTTATCACAAATTGTTTATATAAGTCTATCCATCAAAAAAAAAAAAAAAAGTGTCGTTGAAGATTCGTACATTATTGGTCGGATACATTTTTTTTTAGTATTGAAATGTATTTGATTCAAGGAGTAATTGCTGGTATGACCATCAAAGGTTTTAAACTTTCCAATTTTCTCATCTAAACATAAAAATATCCAAATTTCCCATCAATACTTCATTTAATTATTAATTTTAGTTCCTAAACTATTGCATTTTGTTCAAATTGATCCCTAAACTATTTTGGTTCAAATTGGTCCCTGAACTGTTGCATTTGAACAAATTGATCCTTAAATTATATTTTTGTTCAAATTGATCCTTAAACTTATAAGTTTGGTACATATAATACCTTCCAGGTACTTTTGTTTATACTAACTGATACTGAAATTCGTTCCCAAACTATATTAGTTAGCATAAATGAAAGTAAAATGGGGAATAATAAACCAAACCATATACTTTAGGGACTAAATTGAACCAAAAAACATAACAGTTCAAGGACCAATTTGAACCAAATTCAATAGTTCAGGGAACAATTTGAACCGAAAAAGAGTTTAGAAACCAATTTGAACAAAATGTAATAGTTCAGAGACCAAAATCGGACTTTTCTATTAATAAAATTATCCCCATCAATACTTTATTTTAATCAAAGATCTGGATTCAAATTTATTACTTACAGTCACAGTCACACAAACTTCAGAACAACCAGGAAAAAGTCCAGCGACTCGCTCAGAATATTATCCGACCCATTTCGGCCCATGTAATGTAAATACAAACAGAGAAGGCGGGAGCAGGACCAGACAATCCCTATCCTCTTTTTCCTTCCCCCCAATTCACATATTTCAACCTAATATATGAAAATTCTGAGACATCACACCTTGATCATGGAAACCCAACATCCATTCCAACATCCCTGTACCAATGGCTGCTCAGTTGGGGATGATTCCATCAGTCCAGTCCCTGCCTTGCCTCTTGCCAAGATCATGCAGACCCAACAAGTACAACCGGCGCAGAGTTGGGTTGATGAGAGTGAAGGCCAAGCTTGGTGAAGAAGAGGTAATTTTGTTGGTAATGTTGGATGATTTGTGGCATATCTGTTAGCTTTTATTTGGTCCCAATTGTTAAAGAACTGTTGAACATTGATTGTGCCAAGAGTAATACCTAGTGTCCAGAGAATATCTGTCCATAGCGTCCATAGGTTACGAAATCAAAGCTATTTGTTACAAAATCGGATATATTTGTTACATTCTGAGTGTGTCTATGGACGTATGGATGTATTCTCAATGGACGCAAGATGTTTCTCTTGTGCCAAAATCTTCTTAGAACTGATAGTAATATCTGGCGTCTGTGAAAAAGTTGTCCATAGCGTCCATAAGTTACATTTTATGACAAATTTGTTACGTTTCGAGATGTATCTGTTACATTATTTGTATGTCTATGGACGTATGGACGGTTTTTCAATGGATGCAAGATGTTTCTCAACTGATAAGCAACTACTATACATGATATTTTGCCTCTACTGAAATAAATATGCGTTTAGTACTCAATGCCTAACTAGCAAAACTTCTATTTTTAGGAGTACTTGATTGACGCCCCCGTTTCAGCTGGAGATGGATTTTCTTTTACTGGAGGTTTTATTTTTTTTGCTTCAAATGTTCTCATAACTAACTAATAATATCCTCTTTCAGTTTGAAATGTGGTTAATTTAACTTCTCTTTCTTTTGTGTTTGACTAGGAAAGTACTCCGACGGGCCAAGTCCTTCTGATGAGTGGCGCACTCAAGGAAAATATGTATGCTTTTAAAATTCTGAAAATTTGATATTAATTTTGTTCGTAGTATGTAACAACGTACCATGTACTCTGATTTGTAGTGTTGGAAAACAACAATGTCGTATCCGTAAACTAGTATATACCCGACAAGTTCTAAACTTGGCATGATAGAAATATGATAATATGGATTCATGAATGACCTAATCTAAGTTGCTTCAACTCTATTTATATGACCCAAAATGGGATTGAATCCCAAACATGATAAACAATGTTCATTTTTTCATAGGTTAAAGCGTATCCGGTGTATGGACACAAAGGGAAAGCAAAAGACCCTATTTTCGGCCTTACAATGGGCTCTGGCTCCCAATCCTCGACCGATGTATTCAGGTAAATTTTTAGTGTCTGATACACTGGAATATTGTAAGTCGGCAACCACCATTGGATTTTTCGTTGTCTCACCCCTATCTCTGTGCTTTTCCCCTTCCATTTTTTTTTTTTTAATTTCTCTCTTGCGTTGGGTGATTGAATTATAGATGGTTCTGTGTCGAGTCAGGTAGTTCATCTAATCCCCCAGTGGTACTGGCTCATGGATTTCCATCTCAGGTCCTTATCTTCTCCCAATCTTGGTTTACGCTATGTATGTTCTTTTCATATTTGTTGTCAAGAGATCGGTTGAGAATGAGTTCAGAATAACTTGGATTATTAATTTGGCCTAAAAGTAAAGCTAAGTTAGACCATATCGAATCGATTTGAATCTTTGACAACAGATTTGTGTGTTGGGGTTACGAGGGGCTGGTTCAAATAGGATTAGGTTGAGATTTAATTAGTTCAGGGTTAAACTTGACAATTTTTGGTGCAATACTTAGATTTATGTTCTCAAGCCTACCTATTCTCTTGATTTGGGCATTGGTTTTACGATATTTAATCGAAAATTCTGATACAGGCATACTCCTACCGGAAAGTTCTTCCAGTGTTATCCCAAAGATATCATGCTACTGCTTTTGATTGGCTCGGTAAAGTTATTTTGTCATTTTTTTTTCTTTTATTATATTCTGTTTATTGCTTATGAGTAAATGTACTTGTTCAACTTATGGTAATATAGAATTAGCATATACTCTTATTTACCCATGCTTTTCAATTCTGGGAACTGGTAGTGTTGGTTCTAGACTATTGTTATGACTTATGAGTCACGGTGATGAAATTTTGGTACCTTAGGTTAATCACATGTATCCATCTTAAATTACATAATTGGTCGTTGGTAATGCTAATTTGTACTCTAGATTAGCCCTCAACTCTACAAACAAGCAGCATTATTTTTTAAATATCATTTGTGCATATGAGAGTAACTCAATTTTAGAAAAACTCGGCAAGTGTTATCTCTAATTTAAAAGAGGCAATATTCTTCTTTTTTCATTTTCAGGTTTTGGATTTTCTGATAAACCCCAGCCAAAATATGGATTTGACTATACTCTAGAAGGTACAGTTTTCTGAAAGTACTACAAGAATCCTTAACTAGCTAAAAATGCAATGGTTGAGTTACAAAAGGTGTCATTTTGTAGAATATACTTCTGCTTTGGAGTCTCTCATTGAGGCCATTGCTCCAGATAAGGTTTCGCTTGTCGTTCAGGTAGTACATGCATACCTATCAAAATAAATGAGACAGTATAATTGAAAGTTGTGCCCCCGATAAAGCAAATCGAATAAAATTACAAACTGGAACCATCTTTGTGCAAAATAAAATTAATATAACATGGAAAATAAAATTGCCAATCTTTGAAGACACTGAACCAATTTATTTTTTCTTGCTTGTTTACTAATTTATAATAATAAAATTTTCAGGGCTATTTCGCTCCTGTAGCAGTCAAATATGCAAGAAGTCATCAAGAAAAGCTGCAACATCTCATTCTCATTAATCCACCAGTAAGTCAATCTTTGTTTATAAGTAGTAGAAAATTGAATCTTGGTATTGTCAGATTTTTACCCTTTATGCTCAGACAATTTTTTAGCTTGCATGAATAGCATTGAAGTCGTTAAGTTTTTTCGAAAGAAGTTGATATGAGTTAAACTTCTATGTTATCTTTGTGAAACAAACAAAATATCAGTAATATTGTTAATTTATTCGATTCTGTATAGATCACGGACGGACATGCAAAACTACCATCAACGCTTGCTTCATTCAGCAATTTCCTGTTGGGGGAGGTTTTCTGCCAGGTTAGAACTAATTTTATTTTTCTAAACCTCAATTAAGACCTTCAATTGTGTTGTCAGTTAAGCAGATAAGCCACATGTCAGTGTAGAAAATGATAAATTGGGTTCAGGCAAGAGTATTTTCTGGTTTAATTAAGCTCATTGCGTAGTGATTTTACTTGCTGTTTATTAAGAAATTTAGTTTGTTGGTTAACTAATTAATATAAAAACCATGCTCGAAAGGACCCACTTCGAGCAAGTGACAAGGCATTGTTGAGCTCTGGGCCATATGCAATGAAGGAAGAAGTTGCCATGGTTTATAGAAGACCTTATCTCACATCTGGTTCTTCCGGTTTTGCCCTTAATGCTATTAGCAAGGCTATGAAGAAGGATTTGAAGGTGCTTTCTTTCTTTCTTTCTTCCAAATATTAGTTCATTTATGTACAAACTCAAATTACGAAAACCAGAAGCAATTATAACTGTGCCAGTTGGGCTAATGCCGGATGTCTCGATACTGCGAGAAGTTAATTCATTTCTTCCTAATTTTACCAAATTCTGTTATTACAATTACATAGGGATTGACAAGAAACAATAATATATGGGAAAAACAAGCTGATTGTCAACCCTATATGACCATCTTATGCATGGCCCATTAAAAAAGATTCATTTGCACATAATATCATTATAAACAAGGATAAGCACACATAAAGGAATGAATATATCCAAAGAGCATAAGAAGGTAGTATATATCTGGTTTTTTGGAATAGAAAAATAAAAAACTGCTCCTCTTGCTGTGGGGTAGATTTGACATTTTATCGGGTTGTTTACTTTTACGGCCATGATATTTGTTGGAACAAACAATTGGAGGTGTATTGAGGCTTGATTGCACATATTTTTGGCTAAAAGGTAATATTAGATTAGAAATAAAGATTGGGGTTGGATTGCTAAATAGATGCTGACAATGTCCACTTTGAAACTCAGTTTCATAAACTTGAGATATTTTATGCACAACAGGATCACATCTTATTAGTCTATGAATCATGAAAAATGTTAGTCAGTCATGGAAAATTGGAAAATATCAGTCAGTGACCTAACATTTTCCTTTCGTTGCAGTCGTATGTCCAGTCCATGAGAGAAGTATTGGTCAGCGAGTCGTGGAAAGTGCCAACCAGTATTTGTTGGGGCATGAGAGATCGCTGGCTCAGCTACGACGGGGTCGAAGAATTCTGCAAAGCTTCAAATAACATGCTTCGAGAACTTCCAATGGTTTAAATTACCCCCCTCCCCCCTTCTTTCTTTTTCTTCACTGAATAAAGACAAAACAAAAGAGAGAAAATAAAAATAATTTAAAAAATATCTTCATTGATTCTACATCGGTGTCCATTAAGTGCAACTATACTTAAAAGTTCCAAAGGAATTTATTATGGAAATACCAAAATTCTTTAAAGAGGCTGAAGGGAGAACTAGAATCTCATTCTCAATGAGTTTAGCAAAACAGGTTTACTGTCATGCTTTTTACGGTTCTTTGTATTGCTCACGATCTCTCTTTTGGAATTTTTGCTAATGTCGAATCATTATCTCCTAAATTTTCCATATTCTCAAATACGAAATATAATCCATTAGTACAGTATAAGATATGGGGAACAAAATTATGATAACACTGAAAAGAAAACACAAGTGGTCATCTTATGTTCAGTTAATGAGTTAAAGGAGTATTATCCTAAATGTTCACTGCTAAATGAAGAACTTCATGTACAAGATACGATACTTGTCGCTTCTCGGTTTTGAATTTGAATTACTGTGCAGGCTGGACATCATGTTCAAGAGGAATTTGGTGAGGAACTCGGGAGGATCATCGCAGAAATTATTAGATAAATTAATATAAGCTGTGGCTTTCAGATGATTTTCTAATTCTTAAACTTCTTTTTTCACTGGAAAAAGAAAGATATTGATCTCTTCATTCATTTACAATTCAAATTGGAGCTTGCAAGACGGTATGAGAGTCTGGATAAATAAGTTTGTTAAAATATTTCATACACTATTTTGACAGGTCTCATTGCAATCCTACAAGTACCTGATTGTTAACACTCTCTCTTCAATGAGGGAACTTTGAGGAAAAAAAGAAAGAAAAAAGTATACAATTTCCTTGTATTGAGTGTCTTTGATTATTTGTTTATCTAATGAACCCTAAAAGTATATAATACGATATTAACACCGGTAATGACACGAGCATTCCGAATATGACCCTGAAAAATAACAAAAAAATTATGATTAGTTTCCTAAATTAGAAATTAGCAATATATTTTCATCAATATGTGTCATTTGATATTTTTTTCTTTTTTAATCTTAATCACTTACGCAGTACTAATTACATCAGCATGCAAGCCATACTCCCTTGCATAGACAAAAGAAGTAATTGACTGAGGCACAGCAGCCTGAAAAAAAGGCACAATAATAAACTGGTTATTGAAATCCAAAATTGTAAGTTTAAAATATATCAAAAAATAGATGAAATTAATTAGGTCACCCATGCAAAATTTTGCTTTTGCCAATCATAATACATGCATCATACTGACCTCACAGTTTGTGTGATTCACAAATTTAAACAAATAAAAATGAGATGAAGACATGATTGTGTGCACTTTGGTAAAAGATTACCCCCATTACCTTTTTTATTAGTTAGTGGAAAAGTGAATGCAATCCCCACCAATAAGAAGCACTCATATTTTGAGTTCAAACTTAGATTAAAAAGGAGCACTATGCAATACAAGAACACTATCATATATACATACTAGCTAGGATGGCATCCCTAGCTAGGTTTTGAACTTAATTAATATGGTAGCATATTTTTAGCTGGAAAAAAAACAATGATCATTTCTTAATTTGATCTCAGGATTTACACTAAAACCTCCATCATGCCTATGTCATGGAAACTGAAACTGACAGTTGATCATGCTCCAAGATTTTAGTTAACCAGTGTGAACATGTATAGCACATTAGCATGAGAGTGCATTGCTCCGTGACAGTGCACTGATCTCTTGGTACATCTTTATCAAAGTCAAGCCTATGATCACTAGGCTTGTAATCATTGTTATGCTAAGTTTGTAACTAGAGGTGGCAAATCGGGCGGGCAGGTCGGATTCGGGTTCGGGTCGGGTTGGTTTGACCTTCTAGAATATCTCGGGTCGAGTGATGGGCGGGTCGGATCGGGTCAATTTAAATATCAACTTTTTTTGAATCGTATATTGATTTGAGTTGGATTGGATGCTATTTGATCTCGGGTCGGGTCGATTTCGGGTCCGTCGGGTTGGTTTAGGTCAGTTTGACTTTCTGAAAAATACCGAATCGAGTCGGGTCGGACGGGTTTCTCAGGTCGGGTCGGGTTCTGCCACCTCTATTTGTAACCAAACCAAATGCAACACAACATTGCTAGCTAGATTTTGATAAGGCAAGATTAATTGAGATTTTGCCTTTTCTTTTTTTTTTGGTTGTTATAAATGCTCGATTTGGGTATTGAGTGAGTGGGTCCAAATTTTTTAGGTGGGGAAAACCAAGTTCTAGGTCGGCAATGTAATATTTTAAACAAGAAAATCAGATTAATTAGTTTTTTTTTTATTCTGATAAAACTTATCACCTCAATTAACATGCATTATATATATTTCTACTATTTCTACTATTCAGAAAAAGTGATAGATAAAATGAACTATATATTTGTTAGAGGGGGGGCAAATTGGGCTGGTGGGTCGGGTTTGGGTTCGATTCGGGTCAGTTTGACCTTCTAGAAGATCTCGAGTCTGGTTGGGTCGGGTGATGGGCAGGTCGGATCGGGTCAATTTTAATATTGATTTTTTTTTGGATCATATGTTGATTTGAGTTGGATTGTATGTTGTTTGATCTTGGGTCGGGTCGGGTTCAGGTCGGGTTGGGTTGGGTCGAGTCAGTTTGATTTTCATAAACTGCCGGGTGGGGTCGGGTCGGGCAAGTTTTTCAGGTCGGGTCGGGTTTTGCCACTTCTAATATTCTATATAAATTCTAATGCAGACCAACCTATAACAACAGTATTCATTCTGACCATCAACATGAATAAATTGGATACTGGTATATGTATGTTGCAATCCAACCTGAGCCGACCCAATTTGACAGATGAGATTTGTGGGTCAGGATATGGACCCAATGGAGCCCTTCAAACCAACCCAATTGCCCAAATCCTAATCCAAAGACTTTGAAATTCTCTGACAGTGAGTACCAGTATCAGTATCAGTGTATGTGACATCCGGGTCGGGTTGCTTTACCAGACCGAGAACCAAGTATTCAGCAAACCCGACCCGGTATGGAATCAACTGGCCTGATATATTCTAATTCAAACCGACCCATTTTAATTTGCCCTCTGGCTAGTCTGAAACCTGACCTAACAACAATAACCGACCCATTTGGCACGCCAGAGTGACTCAACCGAAAGAATCATCTGTTGCTTTGAACACCCCTTTTGTTGCCCAAATTTGAAAAAAAAATAAAAGAAAAAAATTGCACCTAGCATGCTATTTCATACAACAGATTCTTTCATAGTGTAGTAAGTGGATTTCCCTATCAAAATTCACAACCCCTTGCTTAGAATATTATGTGTCGTGTTGGATAATATAATTATCACCTCCCCTAATTGCTTTTAGCATCTGATCCCCTTGTTATCTCAAGTTTTTACACGTTAATTTATTATTCTTTTGTACTGATTACTGGTTGGAATTAATGGCTAGTTTTCAGTTAATTGCTGGTCCCATTGTGTAGAGGTCAAATTGAACTGAATTTCTTAGCAAAAGGAGAGTCAAGGGCATAAATTTGGGGATTTATATCTGATGCCAACTTTTCTTTTTGTTTCTTATATCATTTTAAATTTTGAAACTTTTTTAATTTCTGTTTTATTTCAAATTCAGTTCTTAAGAGCAGAAAAATATATATTTAAGTTGTTAACAGTGATGTATACATACAAGTGAAGAATTTAGTTGCGTAACATGTACCTGAATGATTGCTACGCGCAATACGTCACCATGGAGGCCGACAGCGATTGAACCGATCGCCATCGTAGCGGGGCTGGCAACGAACCGCAGCGCCATGCCTAAGATTGTCAGGCTGGGCCCACAGGAAATGATCTTTTCTTGTGTTGCCATAAAGAGGCCTACAAATTATGCAAATAAAATTAATTTTATAATCAAGTGACAGTTTTAATTACTATCTTTGGATCATATCATGTCTAATCCTATCAAAATGGGTAATTAGTTATTTAACCAACAAATTGGTTGTTCTGGTACTTTATTTTCCTTCTCTTCTCTGTTAATTAATGTTAGTGTTTTGTGTAGTCATTACTCATTAATCATTGCTTCTATTTAGTTATATAACTTTTAGAACAATTAAGGTATGTGCCATGACATGTGAACAACATATAAATATGATATTTTGATATCAATTTAAGAAGACAAAATTAAAATGTTTTAGTTATCACTTACCCATACTAAACATAGCCATGCCCAAGCCTGTTTTTGCCATGACTTGAACGCATCCATCCAAAATGCCAGGCAACTCAAAGTGCCACCTTTAAGTACACAGACAGAAAAGAAGACTCAATTTGATATGAATCCTTACCATATGATTGTAAATTGCCATGCAACTTTTGCTTACCAAATTACTCTACTCTGCATCTTCTTATATACAGTTTGTAATAAATAGTTGATTAAAATATACATAGGAATTACATGCATGTATAATTAAAGAAATATATACAAGTTAATATATTTGCATAGAAGTCTGTTAATTATATTTTTGAGTGAATTTTTAAGAACTTAGTAAGAATTATATAAGCATGCATATAGCTAGGTTAATACTTACAGGTAAGTATACTTGCAGACACATCAAATACATCCAAGAACATCATATATATTTTATTATTTTGGCATAAGAATTTGGTTGTTTACTTCAGTTCAACAAATCAGGAATATTGTCATACGCACATAATTAATGCATAAAAATTCATCATGTATAAATATGCACAGATATTTAGCCATAAATAAACAAGCTTTCTGGACTATAGTTAAATATATTAATCTATCTTATATATGCACCATCAAGTGTTTTTTTCTTTTATTTATTTATTTTTTTTTTTTGCTAAATGCACCTACTGATTTGAATTATTTTTCATTATGTGTAACATCATCATACTAAATTAGTAACTGATATATATATGGAATAATGTTTTATGCACATACCTATTGGAAACTACAGCCCAAGCAAGTCCAACAAAGCTAGCATAGGAATTAGGGTTTAATGCTAGTTTCAGCCCCACCACCTTCATTAGGGAAAACAAAGAGGGTCTTGGACTTGGCAGCACCACCACATCAGTATCGTGCCCGGCTTCCGGATCCTTTATGGTGGCCGTCTCCTTATCGCCATTCATGCTGCCATTCGCGACTTTGGTGACCTCCATCATGCCGTTCCCTGCCTTCCTAATCTCCAGCACTAGCAAGAGCAGGATAAGCCATGATATAGCTTGAAACACCGACAATTGCACGACCAACTGAGAGGCCCAAGGACCGTACATGGCGCCCAGGAGCGGAACACCCACGACCAGAGAGCTTGTCAGGGTCGACAACGAATAACTCGTAATGGACCAGCAGTAGCTGCCCTTGCTACTGAACTGGGACCAGATAGCGAGCGAGACTATGATTACCGCCTTGGAGATGATATCCGCTAGGATCGCGCGGTAGTTCATGGTGAACGGATCGCAGTGGAGGGTGAACTGAAAGGCGAAGAACGGGAATGCAAAGTATGCCACGAGCCGGTTTATCGTGTCACATTCTGCTGGAGTGAAAATGTGCCACCAGCGAACGGACCCGTAACCGAGTCCAAGCGCCATGTACAACGGTGCCATGGCCTCCACCACCTTGTACACATCCCCCCATCCTATCATTTTTAATTTGTAAGTACTAAAAATCAACCTCTAGCTATAACTATAATATGTATGATGTGTTTTCAATGTGATGATGTGTGTGTGTGTGTGTATTCTTGGGCTTGTTTTTTTTTTTTTTTTTTTTGATCTTTAAAATGTGCTTCCTAAATTTGTTAGGCCTTAATGAGGTGGTGTGATTAAGTTAAGTGAGGGAGATATATGGAGTGTGTGTATATATAAGAGAGACTATATATATATATATATTGAGAGGCACACGGAAGGGACAAGGAATTTGGACGGAAAGGAAAATAATTAAGGGGAAGGGAATGTGTGCTTTTTGGCAGCATTTGTTCCATTTCCCATTGGGAGGAGACATGCCTTAAATATACTCTTGACATAAATATATATATATACTTAATAAAAATTTCATGTATATTAAGTTATTAACAAAAGTGATCATTGTATATATGTATATTAGATTTCCTATTTCCTATTGCATGCTCCTTGTCCTAGTGATTTGATCACCAGATACCCAACAACAATGAATAAATGAATAAGAATAATATTTAAGAAGTTATAATATGGGCTTTAATATTAACTTTTAGTTTTTACTTTTTAGTTATTTTTTATTTTTATTATTATTATTATTATTATTATTTTTTGAAGAGAGTGGAATACTCCACCAGTTTCATTGAAACTTTTTATTTTGCGCCCATAGAGATTGAATCCATAACCTCTTGGAAGTCATCTTAGTTAGCTACCATTTGAGCTAGGCCATTTGCTTTTTTAGTTATTAACTAAGTCTCATATCAGTTACCAGTATATATAATTATACATATGTGCACCAGCAATATATAGTACTAAATCGGACTCCTACTCTCAATGTAACGCCCTATATATATATATATATATATATATTCCGAATAAAGCATGAAACTGATTAATGAATTAATGCACTAGAAATTATGAAAAAATCATATATAATGCTGAGCTAATTGATTGATGAATTCTCTGATTAATTTATCTTTAAATTTAATTGATTAATTTATTAGGCTATGCATATTTATGAAAGTGGGGGCTTGACCTTGCTTTTTCTCAAAAAAAGTTGAGGCAAGAAAAATATTGTCTATATAAACATATATAGGTGAGAATCGAAGCACTCAAGGATGCCAATTTATAATTAGCATAGAAGATTAAATAATTAATATTTTCTTATCTTTGTTAATTGATGGGTAGATTTATTTTAGTCAGTTCAATATATTGGATGTATTTTCTTTTATTTATAATATATATTGTTTGAACACCATGACAACCAACATTTGAGTAAATCGTTAAAAAAAAATCTCAAAAATAAAAATCTTTTACAAGCATGTTTTCGAACTTATAGATGTTTGACATAACATTATTTTAATTTTTATAAAAAATGGAAAATCCTAAAAGACAATTAATGTGTTTGACATAACTTAAAAAATAAAAAGTACTAAAGACAATTAAAGTTTCATAACATGTAATTTGCAATGGTCTAAATATAATGAGTTTTGATGGAATGTCAAATGACATCCAAATTGGGACATATTTGAAACACAATCAATATTAATCAATCACTGAATTCAATTAACTAAAATGTGTCCCGTCTAACATCAGAAAAAAATAACAAAAAATCAAATAATAATTTTAAAATTGTTTTACATACCATTTTTCCAATTCCTCCTATACCTTAAACCATATCGATCTGCTGGAGTAACTCCTGGGCTATCCAATTCCATATATAATTTAGATGTATATGCTTGATCAAAGAAACTTTTGCTAGCTGTTGTGTAAGGAGAATTAATAGGAAGAAGAAAGCATATGTGTGAGTCTATGATAATGTCAGGAAAAGATGAAGAGTGCTTTTATTTATAATTAAGAGGAGATCAGGAGATGCCAGAAACGAATTCATGTATCAAGAGCATGAGGCAAGAAGATATGCAAGATCATATATATCTGCTTCTTTATAATCGGAAAAAGAAAAAATCATTTCTCCTTTCATGGGGGAAGTACTACTGGATATTTAATTAGGTTGTTTGATTTTTTGGAAAATTTGGTAGCAGCTACTACCAAACGTATTAATTAGGTTGTTCGTAATCCCATCATCAAGACTGCAAAAAAAAAAAAAAAAAAAAAAATTTAAAAAAAGGAGCTGAGGATAAATATGATAAATGAGGAATGCAATTTTAATTATCAGATAATCAGTTTGACTCCATTTCAACAACAAAAAATTAAATTTATTAAATCAGTGATTTCTATCTTTGTTTGGGATTTTTGGGTACAAGTATATATATAAGCGACTAATAAATTGTACCAATCTTTTGTGATCATTTCTGACCCATGCTTTAATTACTTTCTAATTAACAAAGCCTACAGTCACATTAAGTTTCATTCCATGAACATAATTAAGTATGCTTGCTTTCCCTCCTAATATTTTACTTCTACAGTAGTATGCTTGCCTTCCCTCATATATATATGATCATTCTCCCTTTAAACATCAATTAATCTTCAAGCAGAGTAAATTATTTTAATGGCTCTTAGAGTATCAACAATTTTATCATTATTACATCATTTACATGTTCCATATTGTTCCGTGAGCTTAAGAACACGGTAGGTTTGCATATTTTGAACATCATTTACATGTTCCATATTTTGAAGAGCCTAAATTAGATTATTAAAATTAATTAGGTGGATAAATTTCTCTAACTTTGAGCTGAAATATTAAATCAATTAATGAATAAATATTATACAATTAATATAAAACTAACTAAAGCTAGAAATATTTATGTACTTTCTTGTTGGTGCTAGCTACATTTGGAACATATGTATCTTACTTTGCAAAAAGAAAAAAAAATGAAATTCACAATATTCCAACAAGCAGCATTATTACCAGAAAAATCCCAATTTGTAGATGTATCAATCTTTGCACTTGCGCTTGTTAATTAAGAGCAACAAAAAGAGGGACAGAGATCGATAGAGAGAGGCACATATAATTAAGAGAATTAGGTTCAGGGGTAACATATTCTTTGCATGTTGCATTAATATTTTTTTTATATTTTTCTTTTTTTTTTCTTCTCACTTGATTATATAATTTGTGGCTAAAAATTCTGGGTCGGTTATAAATTAATTGAAATTTTTTGTTAGAGATACCCACCACACTTTTCTAAACTTAATAGAACATTTGTTTAAATTATTTTTGAAAGAAATTGTGCATTGATTTGGAATCCTATTCCTCTGGAAGGATTGAAAGGGTATATATATATATATATATATATATGTTTGATGCATAATAGGATATCCTTTCTTTTAATACAACTTTGTACATCTTTTCAATTTATTATTATTATTATTTTTGTTTTTTTTGCTCTGAAATATATATGACCAGCCAGGATTTCGTTCAATTTTCTTGAAAGTTTATATACCTATACGGTTTGCTAAATTTGGTGGAAATAAATTGCATTTCAAAAAGCTGGTGAATCCCACCAGACTTTGATACAAAATATTTATTAAGTAACATAAACCAAAATTTAAGGATGAATGTATTTAATTATTTATATTAGTTGTAAGGAGCCCATATGGAATTACCGTTACAGCTGGACAGCCAGAGATTTATTCGAGTATCATTACTCTTAATAAAAGGAGATTAGATTTTTTTGATATGAAAGTTCTATAATCCCCAAAGAAGATACCTCAGCCGTTGATTATTTACTTATATTGATCATCACTGTTGATGTACATTAATGTTCCGGCCCATTAAAATTTAAGGCTCATATTAGTTTCTTCACAAGGAATAAGCTTTCGGCCATTTATTATAAGTTAATTTTAGCCCAAAGTAAGGCGTAGGCTTTTACTAGTTTTAAAAAAAAAAATCAAATTTGATCTAATTGTCACTTTTTTTTTTTTTTTTTTTTGGAGGATATAATTGTGACTATTCAAGATATGTTATTTGATATGGATATGAGCGACAATTTCCTAACATTTTTCCCTTTTTCAATTGGTGATATATACAGACGAGCTTGTTACAAATAATAAAAAAATTAAGAACAAGATATATAACATAGTGATACAGTTTGGAGTGTAGTGATGATATTAATTAAATGTTACTTTTTTTTTCCTCTTAATATGATGTAACTTTTAGATCTTTTCGTCTCATATTAAGAATTACCGTGTAGCTTAATATCATGATATTTTCTTAACAAATCTGTAACATTTTGAAAAAGAATTTTCTCTGCCCAATATTGTTTAATTAAGTTAATTAAATACATTATTTCTAGAGTGTAGATAATTTAACATATAGTTTTTCTCTTATACATATATATTTCTTGAAGGACACCATATATATCTCATGCATTTTATACGACTAGTAAAGAGTCCACATCTTGCTTTAGGCTGAAATTGTTATTTTTTATAATAAATTTTTAAGATAATATGTAATGGCCCTTAAATTGAGAAAATTGATATATATGGGTCTTAAGCTTTAATGGGTTGAGACATTAAAGTACGTCAATGGTGGTAATCAATCTAAGTAAATAATAAACGGCTGAGATTTATTCTTTGGGGAAGATAAAACTTCCATATCAGAAAATCCAATCTCTTTTTATTAGGAGTAAGAATTTGTTTCGTGCGATTGCAACACCGCCCAAATCACTTGGTTGCATCTGTATTATCTAAATTCTAAATGTCGTAAAGTAACTTTAGTGGAAAGCATACTTCTTTAATTTGCCAACGTCTCAATTGGTTCTTGGACTTTTTATTTGCATGGTGCAACATTTTGAATTTCGACCAAAAATTGTGTTTGGAAAATAGAGCTTTTGCTTTTGTTGCATCCGCATGGGGATCTCTTAATCTTTACTCTAGAAAGATCGTATATATATATATACACTATCTTTACTTTATAACTAATTAACTATTAACTATCATATCAACTGTTGAAGTAGCTAGAAATCCTTCCTTACAGTTAATCTAGAAGTTCAAGTGAGCTAAGCTAGTCATAAACAGGAGTGCTTATCCTCGATTTCATATCCTCTATAGCGCAGGATGTGAGATGTTGGATCATCTTGAAATCTGTGTTCACACGAATCTCGAGATGATCCAACGACTCACATCCTGCACTATACAATGCAGTGCTACAGAGGATGAGCACTCCTTATCCTCTGCCTTAAGGTAATATGCAGTGAAGTACGTGCGTGGGCCGTTGGGTTGTCTCAAAATTTGTGTAGGGTCGAATCTCAAGGCAATCCAACGGTCCACGTGCTTCATTGCATATTATAGTCCTGCAGAGGATCTGAAATCCATAAACAGGAAGGTGTAAAGAATTAATGTATCAAATCGTTTGTAATCCAAATATATATTAATGTAATTGGAAAGAGCGCTACCTAGCATTCATAAAACGGACGTCCATAAATTATGTGTTACAAATTTGACGTAACTGTTACGAAATATAACGTTATAAAACTTGTACACTATATAGTATATATAGATCTATAGACAGATTATTGGATGGACGCTTGATGTTTCCCAATTGGAAAGACCCTTTGTTACTAAAGATTACATCTACGATCACATGACGATACAAATCATCATCCAAAGAATATATGAAGGGTTAAATTAATTACATGTTGGAATTAAACTTAATTTTAACCGTCGATTTATTACGTGAGGATTGCCTGTTTTCTGTTGTCAGCATATTGTACGTGTATGACTGGTTGTTCAGTCAAAGATTTAGTGCTTTTCAATTTCATATTTTTTTAAGCTTATTATAATTATTATATAACCGCCCCCTGTCAAATCAAAGAATATTGCAACCTTAAGTTTTCCTAATTTCTGTACCGTAATTTTTGAATCCCATAAAGGTGTATTAGAAATTTAGAATCCCATTTTTATAACAAGATTTTTTTTTTCTTAACGGATTAATGATGCTCAATTTGTATATAACAATAATCGGGTGGCGTAATATATACCTTCAATAGACAAAGTTTGAAAACAAGAATAATTGATCTTTTATCTCAAATAAAAAAAAGAATAGTCGACTTATAATTAATTAAAATGAGAGATTCAATATTTATATATATTATTAGGGACACGTTAATTATTATATAACATTTTCGATCGTAATAATTCATCAATACGCGTAAATCATATCATTACTCCTAATAAAAAGGAGAATAGATTTTTTGACATGAAAGTTTTATCTTCTCTTAGGAATAAATCTCAGCCGTTGATTGTTTACTTAGATTGATCATCACTGTTGACGTACTTTAATGTCTCAACCTATTAAACTTAAGGCCCATATCAATTTTCTTAATTTGAGGTCCATTACATATTATCTTAAAAATTTATTATAAAAAATAACAATTTCAACCAAAGCAAAGCGTGGGCTCTTTTTAACCAAAGCAAAGCATTGGCTCTTTACTAGTATAAAAGTAAACCGCTAATTGTTATTAAATCAATGTCACAAGTAACACCTAAATGCGAATAGTGTTTTTTTTTTTTTTTGGAGAGCTGATATAACAAAACAATTGTAGCTACTTTCATTGATACAGACGGTTCAACCAGTCAAATCTGCTCTGCGCTCTCAAATTATTTATACAAGTTTGTTTATTATGCAGCGAAATTTAATTATTTATTGTACATGTAAAACTAACTCGCTAAATTAAAATATTAAACAACATGCATACTAAACATTTTTGCCTGCATAAAAATATTTGACTACATGTATTTTACAACTAATTAATACATTACATACTAATACTATATAAATTTGTGTGCCTAAAATTTGTTAACATTCATTCTACAATCAATACACTACATATTAAATGAATAATATGCATAATAAGCTGCATAACAAAAAGATATTTGTTAACATGCATTCTACAACCAACAAATTGCATACTAAATGAGCTACATAATAACCTTGTGTTTGGCAAGTGCATTAAAAGTGTAGTAGTGGTGTAGTAAGAGATTTAAGGTACTTTAAGTCACCAAACGGAAGTGATTTAAGGTGTAGTAAGTTAACGCAGCTATATAGGTGCTTTAAACTAAATCACCAACATTCCACATATTTTGCTCATTCCATCCACTTTACTTCATATATTTACTTCACTACCACCAAACACTAATGCGTTAAGGTGATTTAGCGTTTTACTCCGCTTTAACTTACTACACTTGCCAAACGGAGGGTAAATGTATTAGTTTGCATGGGAAGCTATATAATATGTATAATAAGCTATAAATTGTGCATACCAAAATAGTGACAGTGAAAAAAGAACACAGAGAGAGAAACAGAGATAATACAGTGAACCGGGCAAAAGGGTCATGAACTGATTAAATTCGCTAAATCGGATATTGATATGTGACTTGATTATTTAAAGAATAGATTTAATCTGGTGAGTTGATCAGCTTACATGTATAATTGTCAGCTTTACTGCATAATAATTAACTTTCTCTGCGTTACAAACGCCAACATGTTCATAATTTTATCCCCTCTAGACAGCAAACAACATAAAAACGTACAAAAATAAATTATGTGCAAAATTGATGGGGACCAAAGTGAAGCTTCTTTTGAGAATTGAGGGAGAGATATATGCATGGAATGGTGGTCCGGTGGATGTCAACTTCTCATGATAAGGAGGCTTGACCATGGTGCTTCAATCCAATGCTCTTTTTGTCCCTTCTTTGGCCACCTTCATTGCCAATTAATGTCACTACGATTCCATGTCCTCTGCAGCGCTGCATTGTGTAGCACCAGGGGCGGAGCCAGACTCCGAATCAGGGCGTCCAACTTTATTTTCGATGAAACATATTTTTATAAGTATAGGTATATTTTTTAAGGTATATCTGTGCAAATATTTCTCAGGGTAGGGCCAATTTTGTGAATTTTCTTAGAAATTAAGTATATTTTTGTAATTTTTCTCAAAAAAGGATATTTTTGCAAAGTTTTAGGGATAATTTTTGAAATTTTTTTTTCAGGGGTGGGCCAGTGTCCACCCCTGTGTAGCACAGAATGTGACTCATTAGATCATCTCGGAATCTGTACCGGCTCGAATATCAAGATGATCTAGCGGTTCACATTCTGCCATATTTACAAAACTACTATGCTCTCTCTAATCTCTCTCTATCTATCCTTCTCTCAGCCTGCCTTTTCTGGGCATATGCTCACGTGTCATTGTGCAGTGTAAAGAGCAGATTAAAATTAAAATGCTGCCAATTTAGCATCTTAATTTTGCCCTTTAAGATTAGGACTAGTGAACAATTCCCTGACATCACACTGAATTGTGCTATGCCTGAAATGAAATTAGCATAATAATGATCCTCTGTTAATTCTTGGATCATGTACGTGAAACAAATGGAGGCTCCAGTTTACTTTTGTCACCAGTGGCCAAACAGATTTTTAATGAACAGTATATAAGGCACTGATAATGAGCAATAAACAAGTATAATCAAAATAAAGATAAATAGTTAAAAATTAAGTAATGAAAATTCAATCATCGACAGATGAACTGATATCTTTATTAATTATATGATAATTATTTGTTCATAAGCATGCATATAAAAAATGAGTACAGAGATAAAACGAAACTAAAAGAATAATACAAAATAAAATGCCTAAAACAGCAATCATAAATATGTATACAATTACAGATACAAAAAAAAAAAAAAAATGTTGGTCATTCTTCAGAGGGTGTTGGAGCACTGTGATATATATATATACACAAAAACACATCAAATGTTCGATATATAATTGGCCATTTAATTAATTGGGTCAGTTGGTCAAACTGATCAACAATATATATATAGTGTAGATGCTATAGTATTTCCTTTTCTTTTCCTGAAATAAATCGACGATACAGTTTTTGTGCTCACAGGAGAGTTGAATGCAATAATATTAATTGCATTAATTATTCTGATCAAGTCAACCAAATTCCGATAAGGCCCCTTTCGAAATATTCACAAAGGGGATGATTGGTAAATAAAGAATGCATATATGCATTATGCGAATGCTCATCCTCTTCTGCCTTAAAGTAAAGTGCGTCATGATACATAGACCGTTGGATTACTTCAAGATTCGTGCAGACTCGAATCTCGAGGCGATTCAACGGTCTACGTGTTATGCCGCTCTTTACCTTTAAGGCAGACGATGCGAAATCGCATTATGCATGCATGCATATGTATGTGTTAGCTTTGCATCGACCAAAAGCGAAGGAGATGCAAATTGTGTCGATCAGTTGCTTTCTCTCGTTGCTAATCGAACATGGGATGGCATTTGGATTTGGGAACATTATTAGGTGTTTGGCATTTCTTTAAACTTTCACTGTTAAGTTCAAGTTTCATCTGTGATTTACACAAAAGGGCCGGCCGTACGGTACCATTATTTTCATTTTTTACAATCTTGGTTTTTCTTTTAGTTAGTAGTACTCTCCATTTTGCTGTTTTTATAAAAAAAAAATTCTTAATTTATCATAATAGAGTTCTCATTCAAGCTTTACTCTGAAAAAATAAGTTACTATATGAATAATTAGAAATATAGATTAAAAAACTTTTTTAAATAAAATTTTATAACAAGCAAAATTTGAAACATTTCTTTTTAAGTGATTCGATGTAGATTGTAATAGACATGTCACACTCATCTTTATTTTAAAATAACAAGTATACACAAGAGTAAATGAAGAGATTTAAAAAAAAAAAAATTGGTAGTAAATATTGACAATGGGACATAGTTAAAATCTTTTGGATGCTACCATAATCCTTTTATGTATTGTGAATTAGATTTCTTAATTTTAAACATAAGGAAAACAAACTGTTGTTATAAATTCTTAGCGCCTTTTCATAGAACAAAGAAAAAGAAAAAAAAGAAACCTACTGATGAACAATTGTGCATGGTCAATAACAAACCACATCCACATAATTTTAGAATTGCAAATTGCATCACTAAGGCCATGAATTAGCTTAAAAAGGAGGCTAATTCTCTATGAACAATTGCATGTATACGGCCAATAATAAACCACATCCATGCTTCCTCATCCACTGCTATTATTCCAAGCAATACAAACAATCACACATAGTTGGGAGCACCGATATTCGCTTGGCAATCCAGCCAAGTCTTATAACAGAATTGAGAAAGAAATATCCTATCCTCCTAATGAAATTATATGTAATGTAATCTGATTCTTTTTGGCTAGCATATATAACAAATGACAGAACAAAGAAAAGTTAGCGATAGCTTACTGCTGCTGCTGATATCTCGGAATCTTCAGCATCAACGCACCGGAATCGAACTCTTATGCGCTGAAGTCATCCACAGCACCCAAATTTTGGCAAACAAATGCATATCTTAGCAAGAAAATATGCATTCGCTTGGTTCTGACCTTCTGGACATTCTGGCCATTTAGGCTAGCCAAGTTGATCGGTAGTGCCAATGCACGTTATCTCCAATACCAAATAAGAATATTAGCGAAGGAACAACAAATATCACCCTAAAACAAGTTTTTAACATGAAAGAAACAAGCAGAAGATAAAGAAAATTGAATAATCTAAAATATTAGGACATCACAGAAAAACAAAAACGCATAAAGAACACCACCCAAGTTCATATCCAATAAAACTATAGGGTCTATAGTGGAATCAAATGTTAAAAAAATGACCTTCTCAAGCGTTGTGCTGCTTTTCTTAAAATCTCCTGAGCTTTGTCAAACCCCAATTTGTACAGATAATGACAAAATTAGAGGCAAACTAGTAATTGTCAATATTAAGTTATTAACACTTCATATTTCATCCAAACATCTTCAAGAGACCCAACAGTAGGGTTGTTCTCTATCAATAGAGGAAATCTCTCAGGCTAAACCTATCAGCAGAAAACTCCCTTATTTGGTACCACATAAAAGTGAATATTTCAACTTGGTTTAAATAAAAAGAAATTATATATGCTTATATATAATAAGAAATAGTTTATATAAAAAGAAAATAATAGCTTATATATAAAAAGAAATAGTTTCTAGATCGCCATATTAAACTCATGTCTATTGCCCAAACTCAACATGTGTACTACTGTTTTTGACAGAAGGAACCAAAATATTGAAGCCATTGTGAAAATGGGTCCATCCAAAGCATAGGAAAACCAATACCTATTGCTAATGCTAGCATTGAACACGACTAACCTGTCAATATCTACTTTCTACAATCTAAAGTTAAAAAACTGGAGTACTCAAAAGAAGAGAAAAGTGCCCCTCCCGACATCCTACCAATGCAGCTTACAATTGGACAATTGAGCAGGGAACTGTATAGCTGTTAACCTACCTTCTCGCTTATGATATACAATGACTAGATATCAACATGACACCAACAATACTCTACAACCATCTGTGAAAATCTGCAGTTGCATGGGTACAACTATTATCAGTTATTTCTTCCACAGCATGGATGTGAGGCACACTAAAAAAAATAAAAACTAAATCAACAAAATGGAAGTATTAACAATTTGAGTCCTAAATCCATATATTAGAAAGCATATGTGATGGCAGAGTGCGATTTTTTTTAATGTAAGGTTTAACAAGCAAATTTTGCAGTCTTCAATATGTATCCCCCAAAATGCAAGTACAAAGAGTACCTTCTTATAACTATAAAGGTACTAACTGTGTGGCAACTCCACATGACAATCATACTTAATCTACCTAAATTGATCACATTCACATGTCATGATTTGTTGACATGTCAACCAGCTATTTCTGGTTGAGTCAGATATTTAGTGTTTCTAAAATAATTATAATTATAATTAAAATGGTAAATGGCGAGCTCTTAAGTTGACACCTCTTGACAGGAAACATAACGGCTAGGTACAAGGTTATGATTCATTGACAGTATAATTACCTTCACCACTATACAGATGATGATGAATGGATCTTGGATTCAATTCACTCATATGGATCTTTTCTAATACAATGCATATATGCAGTATGATGTATAATGCTATAGGCTAAACAGTACCATTTGGAACAGGTTTTACAATTCATAAATTGAGTTCAAGTGTTGAACTATCAAATGACCTGACATGAGTCAGAGCTCTTTGTTCTGCACAACAGTGGAAGACCCATTTTACATTAAATTGTGTTCATACCAATTGTTATAATAAGTCAGTCTCTAACTTTATTCAATTCCAATGCCACCCACACACAGTTTACGTCTCCATGTACTAGATGGGATTACATAGAGATTCATACCGGCGTTACTCCTGACTAATTTGATATTAAGTTGTACTGTTACCTATCCAATTCCTCCTGTGCCAGCCAATAATTGAACTACTTTTATAACTCCTCACATCCTCACTCGACAAACAATATCTGATCTTCTGCCCTTCTAACTCTCTCTCTGCTCACCAGTTCATTCAATTCCTCTCTTACTAGCAAAGCCTCCCAATTATTGCCTCAAGCCTTTGTGACACATTGAACATTACCATTGCTCAAATTGCTCTATTCCTTCCATAAATTGTGTTTTCACCGACCAAATTTCTGTTTGACTCATTCCGACATCGTTTAATGATCCCTCAAGGAGACACGTACCATTTTTTTTCCTCTAGCAAACCTCTCACCATACCATTTTTGAACATCTATCTTCCTTCAATTTTGTGAGGTAACCATGACCAGCGCAGAAATCACATTATGTAATGTTGGGCTTGTGTAAAACTGAGTGTAAGCCTAAAGGGCATTACAACAAACAGCTTACGTGCATGCTCAAAAAGCTTTTAAACATGAAAGTGGACACTGCCGGTCTCTGAACAGGACTGGACATTGAGAGTGGTCAGAATGAGCTGGTTTTTAATAGTAAGTGAGAAGAGAAGGTCAGTGGTTCATCCATGGCTCCCGAATTGCTCCCTCTTCTTTCTCAAATTTCCCCACTCTTTTAGCACTCTGAACTCTGAAGTGAGGAGCTGAAGTTAACTGGTAAAGAGGAGGAATGACTGATTACTACAACTTCAACAGAATAAAATGGGCCGACTTTTATTGGGCCGAAATTTGCGGCCCAATTATTCAAATTCAAGTCCTTAAGGCCCGTTACATTCTAGAAGGCCGTTGCAATTCAGGCCCAACTCCGTCCCTTTGCCACACAGGCGGCCTTAGATCTTCATCAAGATTCGGCCCAATATAAATCTTCATCAAGATTTATATTGGGCCGAAACTAAAGGCCCAATTATTCAAATTCAAGTCCGTGCAGCCTGTAATGTCTTATCAGCCCACTCTAGTTCAGGCCCAAATACGTTATCATACAGGAGGCGTTGGATCTTCATCAAGATTCGCGCTTATCATCCGGTGTTCATTCGTATGTTTGTACTAGAGGTGGCAAATCGGGCGGGCGGGTCGGATTCGGGTCAAGCGGGTCGGGTCAGTTTGACCTTCTAGAATATCTCGGTCAGGTCGGGTCGGGTGATGGGCGGGTCGGGTCGGGTCAATTTTAATATCTACTTTTTTTGGATTGTATACTGATTTGAGTTGGATTGGATGCTATTTGATCTCAGGTCGGGTTGGGTTCGGATCAGGTCGGGTCGAGTCAGGTCAGTTTGACTATCTAAAAAATTTCGGGTCAGGTCGGGTTCGAGTCAGGTCGGGTCGGGCGGGTTTCTCGAGTCGGGTCGGGTTCTGCCACCTCTAGTTTGTACTCTCTGTCGTTCTTCTCGGCCTCCGGCGAGCTCCAAGCGCGCACTGCCGGAGGGCGAACCACTCGTCTCTCATCTCGCCTTTTCGGTCTCCTCTCTGGTTAGTCCGTGCTTTTTTCTTTAATATCTCCGATTTTGCATCTTATTGTGAGTTTAATCCAATAATAACTTCCTATCTGTGCTCATAAGTAACACAATTTGATGCCTAGTTGACCACAATGCATCAGGATTTGATGAAATGCATTATGTATCACTTACCAGAGCACTGAATTTGAAGATTGTGATGGATTTGGGATCAAATTGTGGTATGTGTGACGCTATAATTTGTTTGATGGAATGTGAATCCGGCTTTGAAGAATTCCCAATCCTCTGCAGAATAAATGTTGTCGACGTTCACAGCTTTTGTGCACCATTTGGGCAAATTTATCCGTAGCAACACTTCTTGTCACTCTCCAGATGAGGGTTAATTTCATCCAAATTGTGTACAGAAGCTGTATAGAAGTAAATTAGACGCTGCCCATAGCAGCTCTCAAATGAGTAATACCTAGCATCCATAGAAAAACCGTCCATAACATCCATAGGTTACATTTGGAGATACATCTGTTACATTTTAAAATGTATCTGTTACATTCCGTACACGTCTATGGATCTATGGACGGTTTTTCAATGGACGCAAGATGTTTCCCCTCTCGATTCTACACTGGAGCGAAGTTGTGGAAGGACAACATGCTAGTGAATGCAAGCATTGCCATATAATCCAGTTAGGTATGCCACAAATGAAAACTATGAATGTCAAGTTCTGCTTTGCTGTACATATTGTACTTACATATCAGAAACACAAACAAACACATAATAACACACTCGTAAAGTCGTAATATATGAACAATAAATACAATCTATCTCTCACAGTTTTTTGCCACCTCTTTCTTTATTTTCCTTTTTTTTTTTTTTAACTTTTTTCCTCACTTCAAATTTGAACCTCCCTTCCGTAAATCCAGCTAAATGGCCTGTTTCGCCTTTCCTTGGATGCACGGCTCTGAGCCCGCTCATCCAACTTACGGATCCTGGGGGCGAGTGTGCACACATATTCCTGCGCTTTTGCACCTTCACCAGAGAGACCAGTGATATCCGCAACCTTCCAGCGGGCCACCAGGAACTCGAGGATGTCAGCGTAGTCCTTGGCAGTGTAGACGCCGAGGCGCTGAGCCACATTGGAGAAGTGCTCGAAGAGGTTGTCATCAACGCCATCATACATCAGGTGCGCTGGCATGGAGATCTTCTTGCGCATCATGTCCTCCAGAGCAAGGATGGTGCCATTTGGGTCGAGCTCGAACAACTTCTCGACAATCTTTGTGTAGGCTGTCTCGTGACGTTTCTCATCCGCTGCGATCATCCCGCATAACTACACAAGTTTGACCATTAAATTTTAGTACAAACAGACGGACACTGAATCCTGTACTGTTGGATCATTGGAATATAATAACACAATAACAATTGTGCATTATATAATTTAATCTTGTTTTATGTTGAAAATTGGAACAAGGCACACTGAAATTATTTGGAATAGAAAGAAATATATCCATGATCAGAGAAACGAAAAGATGAGTACTGCATGAATGAATCAGGTATGTATGATGTTAGGAAGGACTTACCTGAGCAAGCTTGAGGTCCCCATAATCTTTGGCATGACGAGCAGTGTTACCATGGGAAATGAAGGTTGCCCTTTCCTGGAATGAGGTGTAAATGAAACCTAGGTAAGGGCTGTTCTCTGTCCTTGGATCCTGTCAGTCAAAATAAAATACAAATTATTTTAATGTAAGCTGCAACAATAATGTCACAATAATTTATTGCTCACACATGCAGCATAATTTACCAATCAGTATACCAGTATCTTTGGAGGTACTGGTAACAAAGTAAAACACAGCACAATCCTACACAGTTGCAAACTCCAAAATCACACTATTGCTTACCATGCCAGAGCCGATAAGATATTGGATCGTCTTCTCGATCATTTTCATGTCGACCCGACCTGACAAGTACAGGTACTTGTTCAACAAATCACCGTGCCTATTTTCCTCAGCGGTCCAGGCGCGGTTCCAGATGGCCCAGCTCGTCGGGCTCGCTCCGGTCTCATCCCTGACCCCGTCCAGAGTGTTCAGCATAGTCTGGTACGTCGGAAGAGCTTCCTCAGTTATCATGTCCCCGACCAAGCAGACATAATAATCATCAGGGATTTCCTTCGCCCGCAACTGGATCTCCTTTATTTCGTCATAGAATTCATCGGAGGAAGGCTCTGGTAGGAAGTCCTGAGGCTGCCAGCACCTCTCCACCGGCTTGAGTAGGGGTAGAATGTTGTCCTCCGCCCACGACTCGAGGCTCTTGAACATCTCAATCTTCTCTGGGGGCATGGAGTGGGTCACTTGCGCGTGCACCTCGCGCGGCGGAGTGAACGGCTTTCTTGTGGTTTCAACCCTGGAAAGTATTGTGTCAGTACTCAATATTTTATGCATGAATTGCCCTGTCTTTATATGTTTTTGTAGATGCATGTTTCTGTGAATTTCTTAACTATATAACACTGTAAGTAACATTTCAGCAACTACATTCTGTTTAGCTCACAGGAAGGGCTACAGGAAGCAAACCTCGAACCCAAGATATCGAAGCGATGAATGCTCGACGTACAAATCAAAGCCAACTATATCCTTACTATCCTTACTATAAAAGGCATATTGGAAAAAATGACATGAAAGGGCTATCCACCCACATAAGCCGTTTGATCATTTTCTTGGATAGATCAGAACCATTGATTTACTTTAATGCCCGTTAATATTAATGTCTCAGCCCATTAATATTTAAGGCACGTATCAATTTTCTCAATATAAGACCCATTACATTTTATCTTAAAGAAATATTACAAGAAATAATAATTCCAGCCCAAAGCAAGGCGTGGGCTCTTTACTAGTATATATAAAAGCATATTGGAAAAAATGATATGAAAAGGCTATCTTCCCCAAATAAGAAACCTGAGCCGTTGATCATTTTTTTGGATAGATCAGAACCGTTGATTTACGTTAATGCTCGTTGATGTTACTGTCTCAGACTCTCAGCTCATTAAAATTTAAGGCTCATATCAATTTCCTCAATATAAGATCCATTACATATTGAGGAGGGATCCATTAACAATTCATATTTTGACAATCTTGACAATATAACATTTTAAAAATTTGTAAAAATTCATAAAAAATCTTAAAAATGAAAAAAGATTCATGGATGCATTACTTAACTTATAGATTGATAGTGTTTCAAATTTCAATCAATTTGATATCGTTTGATGACTTATCAAAAATTTGTGTACATTTTAATGGTTGTAATTTAATGGATCTTTGAAAAACTATCAAATATCACTTAAGTTGAATATAATCGCAAACATAATCAATCTATAAGTTAAATAATATTTCCGTAAACTTTTTTTCTATTTTTAAGTTTTTGTGATTTTTTATAATTTTTGAAATATATCATTATCAAGATTGTCAAAATAACAATTGTCAATGGATCCCTTCTCTTACATATTATCTTAAAAAATTATTATAAGAAATAACAATTTCAGGCCAAAACAACACGTGACCTCTTACTAGTATATAAGTATATATATATATATAAAGCATATGCATATACAATTATACATAATGGAAATGGAAATGAGCTTACTTGGTAGTAGTAGTAGTTGTGTCCACCATGGAGACCTTGAGAGGACCTAATCTCCTTCCTTTCTTGCTTTTTATTGGGGAGGTGAAGGAGCAGAGCATGTCCATGTTCAATGCCATCCTGCATGCCATTATAGATTATATCTCTGTTTCTGCTGCTTCTTGCTGCTTTATGAAGAGAGAGAGATATATATATATATGAAGAGGTTGACGAGATGAGATGAAAGAAAGGGAGTGTGGTGCAACTTATAAACCTATAAGCATAGAGGAGGGATCCCTTGACAATCCCTATTTTGACAATCTTGACAATCTAATATTTCAAAAATTTGTAAAAATTCATATAAATTCTCAAAAATAGAAAAAAGTTTAGGAAGTATTCTTAACTTAGAGATTGATTATGTTTTCAATTATATTCAATTTAAGTGATATTTGATAGCTTTTCAAAGATCCGTTAAATTACAACTGTTAAAAAGTACACAAAATTTTGATAAGTCATCAAACGATATTCAAATTGATTGAAATTTGAAACACTATCAATCTACATGTTAAGTAATGCATCCACAAATCTTTTTCCATTTTTAAGATTCTTTATGAATTTTTACAAATTTTTGAAATATTAGATTGTCAAGATTGTTAAAATAGGGATTATCAAGGGATCCCTCCTCATAAGCATAAGGGATCCCTCCTCATAAGCATATATACCATATATATGGATGCAAAGCACGTTTAATTTTATTTTATTACTATATTTTGGCCTCTTTCAGCAACTTAATATTTATTTGGCAATTATCATTTAATAAAAAGAGAGAACAAAACAGGCATTTTTTTTTTTTCATTTTACCAATTTGAGCTCTAAATGAATTACAAGACATCAACTAAAATTGTGCATAAACAATATATATTATGTGGACAGCAATTACCTGAAATTATTAGTATTCAATTGTAAACTAAGAGATTTGAGTGCATCAGCCAGAATTTTTTATATGAATAAAAAAGAACCATATCAAATATGAGTTTAACATAGCATGATCATATCACATCATAACTAAATTTCAACTATAGGGTTCAGTAATTGAATAATATTTACAAACTTTTATTGGGTATATAATTTGGGGGAGAGGAACAGATTCAATTCAGTTATGAATATGAAATAAAAATGAATACGTAATATCAATAAATAGAATAATTTTTTGGCACGCGTTGTTCATTCCGAATACAAAAAGAGGAGAATATGTTATATATATCATATTTTATGTGTATACAAAAAATTATATCATTTTGATTTTATTTACATGTGCATCAAGCATTAACAAAAATCAACGGTTCAAGTTTTATGATGTTTTCTCCTCTCTTGATGACTATCGAAACAATGTCCAAACTTTATCATTTTTTATGTATATGTTATTGAGATAATATAGAATACATCTAACGGTTTAGATTTTTTAATTTATGCTTAAATAAAAAAAATAGTCACCATGGACATTTATTGGATCCCTCCTCATACAAGACGGATCCAAGTAGTTTTTACATGCGATACATAATCTTAATTAATTTTGTTTGGTTGTGCGATTCTTTTATTATAAAATTGTTTTTTAAATTGGGAGTTACAAGCTTAATTATATTCTATTAATTAATTATTTGATTTGCGTAATTTCATATGATGATGTGCTCAAAGAAGATACGGTGCTCTTTTTTATGTAGGAAAAGAAAAGGATACGATACTTGGTGTGATCTTTACCGTATTGTACGTATACATTTGTTTTATTGTACCAAAATGCTGGCAGTTCGATCGGCCTATGAAAGTTAGGGGTACGTATATATATAGCGATAATCCCCATGTATATATATTATATATCAAGAGTAAAACTACTTTGCTCTTAAGTTTACGGGGACCTCCAGTGAGCTTAACACCAAAAACTTATCAAACCATATCCAAATTTTGACTTATATGGCACAATAAATTCTTTATTTCAAAATATTATAGCATGCAAAAATTTTTCATTTTTAGAGATTTTTAAGTATTTATTTTGGATTTTTTAAGAGCAACTATACAATATTAATAAAATAATCAATGTTTCATATGTAACTTTTAAAAAATCCGAAATAAATACTTAAAAATCTCTCAACATGAAAAATTTTTGCATGTCACATAAATTTGATATAAAGAATTTATTGAGCCATATAAATCAAAATTTGGATATGGTTTGATACGTTTTTGGTGTTAAGCTCACGGGAGGCCCCCGTGAGCTTAAGAGCACGGTAGTTTTACTCTATATATCAATATCAATAATTTAAGGGGAATTTGTATATTTGCCACTCCAAAACCCTCCAATTGTAAGTTTGCCGCTCCAAAGTTGGGTATTGCAAATTTGCCACTACAAACTTTGCGTACTTTGCATTTTTGTCATTAAAATTTTTATATGACCAAATTGCCCTCAATCTCCTCCATGGCAGCCCCTGCGTAGCTTTCTGTCCATGTGAATTTTTTTTTATTTATCATTCGTTGGCAACAACAAACCAATTAATCCTTAATTATCATCTGCGTAGCTTTCTGTCCATCCGATCTGCTTGGAGATCAGTGCTCCTCAATCTCAAATTCTCAATAAACTCTCTCTATAAACCACATCGGAATTGAGATCCTCTAAGTTAACTCAAAAATTGAGTTTGCCCGTACAGTGATTTTATAAAGGGCCTCTGAATTCTAAACACTAACTGTCTTAACCGTCCTGACCGAGATCTGAAACCTACGGTCCAAATCTGTTCAGAGTTAAACTCAAAGTTTGAGTTAACTTAGAGGATATGGACTCACCACATCGTGGGATGAGTGCTTTAATTAACAAAACAGGATGCATATATATATATATATTGTCATCTCCTCACATTGCACTGCTGCTATTATATATATATATATATATATATATATATATATATCAACGAAACAGGGTGCTGATGTAACTTGAAACATTCTCCGCTATAATAAAAGGTTGCTGCTGAATATAATGACAAACAGATATATATATAGTCACGTTTATTCATCAGAAACTTCATGCGTCCATCAATAGACGGTCCATAGAAGTTATACTGTGAGTGTAACTGTTACATCTGAACCTATATATGGAGTCCATATGTCATACTTAATATGAGCTAGACTATTATACTAACGTTAGCATTTCGGACTGAAATGCTAACGCCTCAAATTTTATGTTATCGTGTCCGAAATCACAATTTAAGGTGCTCAATAAATTCTTTATATGAAAATATTGGAAAATACAAAAAAAAATTATTTTTAGAGTTTTCTAAGTATTTGTTTTGTATTTTTGAAAATAGCATGTACAAACATCAATATTTTATTAATATTTATGAGCTATTTTCTAAAATTCAAAACAAATACTTAGAAAACTCTAAAAATAAAAATTTTGTATTTCCCAATATTTTCATATAAATAATTTATTGAGCACCATAAATCACGATTTCGGACATGATAACATAAAATTTGAGACATTAGTTTTTCGTTCCGAAATGCTAACGTTATTATAATATTCTAACTTAATATATAATGCTTGCCTCAGATCCCTAATTATACAATTCTACTTTAAACGAACACCCACAATATATAATATTCATTTTTTTCAATTTCTTTTTATATATTCCTGGTGGATTAATATTATACCATGGAAATCAAGAGGAATACATGCACGTCTGAATTAGCTTGTGTGAACTGTCCTCGTGGAAGTGATATATATTTGTTTTTTCACATTTCTTTTTTTTTTTTTAACAAAGCAAGTTAAATGATATATGGAACGCCATTCTTATTTAATTACTCATCCTTCCTATTTTACGTTACAATATTCCTTGGATATATTATATATCAATCTCTATGATTAGTTTTCATTTTTCAAAGATGCAATAGCTCGCATTTTTATATATGGGATTAGCTACAATCATCATATTTGGAAGAAAGAGGTGACGAATATATATATATTTAAGAGTGATTCTCCTGTGAATCTTCTAAGCAACCTTTCATTTCAAATCGAACGATTTTTATCAAGTATGTCTCTTTAATTATATCTAAAAGATATATCACGACCATCCAATTATAAAAAATGAACGACCCATATTTCATCTGATCCATAACAGAATTAGCCTATATTTAATTATTTAAATAATTAAATAGATAAATCTTTTTATTTAATTTAAACTTGTAACTCTCAAGTATAATTAAGTAATTCCTATACTAGTATAATTAAACTTGTAACTCTCAAGTCTCAATTTAAAAAAACACTTTTATAATACAATAATCACACAAATTAAATAAGATAATTGTGTATGCATGCATGATATGGTAAATTAAATTATAGAATTGAGTCTAACTGATCCCCTAATACCTTTTTTATATATGGCATGTAAAAACTAATTAGATCCGTTTATTTTTGTACTCAGAATGAACAACTCGTGTCAAAAATTTGTTGTTATTTATTATTATACTCATTTTGTATGTGTATTTATTGAAATTATGTATTCTTTTTTTATTTCATATTCATAACTGAATCTGTTACCAAAACATATACTCATCGGTTGAATCTAAGAATTTGAAAACAGAGTCGATTGTCTCCTTTTTTTTTCCCTCTCCCCCAAATTATATACACAAGGGTAGTGTTTTTACTGGTATTATATATTGTCATTTTCTTAAGAAATTTGGCATTTCAACCCAATAAAAGTTTGTAAATATTATTCTATTACTGAACCCTATAGTTGAAATTTTATTTATGATCATGCTATGTTAATTAAACTCATACTTGACGTGGTACTTTTTAGTTTTTATTCATTTAAAATTTTCTGGCTGATGCACTCAAATCTTCTACTTTACATTAAATACTAATAATTTCAGGCAATTGCTGTCCACATAATGTATATTGTTTATGCATAATTTTAGTTGATGTCTTGTAATTCATTTAGAGCTCAATTTTGGCAAAATGAAAAAAAAAAAAAAAAGAAATTGTCTGTTTTGTTCTCTCTTTTTATTAAATGAAAGTTGCCAAATATTTATAAGGATATATGGAAGAGGCCAATATATTAAATTCCCTTTATTTATTAATATTAAACGTGCTTTGCATTTATATGATACATATACTTATGGGTCTATATATAAGTTTGTACCACATTCCCTTTTCATCTCATTCATCTCATTAATATCTCATCAATCTCTTCATATCTCTCTTCATAAAGCAGCAAAAGCACAGACAGATATAATCTATAATGGCATGCAGGATGGCATTGAACATGGACATGCATATGCTCTGCTCCTTCACCTCCCCATCAAAAAGCAAGAAAGGAAGGAGATTAGGTTCTATCAAGGTCTCCATGGTGGACACATCTACTACCAAGTAAGCTCATTTCCATTTCCATTATGTATAATTGTATATATATGCATATGCTTCATATCCTTACTATAATAAAAGCATAAGGGAAAAAATGACATGAATTAAAGGGTTATCTTCCCCAAATAAGAAACCTGAGCCGTTAGTCATTTTCTTGAACAGATCAGAACCGTTGATTTACGTTAATGCTCGTTGACATTAATGTCTCAACCCATTAAACTTAAGGCCCATATCAATTTCCTCAATATAAGACCTATTACATGCTATCTTAAAAATTTATTATAAGAAATAACAATTTCAGCCCAAAGCAACGCGTGAGCTCTTTTAATTACTAGTACATATAATATAGTTGCTCGATTTGTACGTCGATCATATTCATCGCTTCGATATCTTGGGTCCGAGGTTTGCTTCCTGTAGCCCTTCCTGTGAGCTAAACAGAATGTAGTTGCTGAAATGTTACTTACAGTGTTATATAGTTAAGAAATTCACAGAAAAATGCATCCACAAAAACATATAAAGACAGGGCAATTCATGCATAAAATATTGAGTACTGACACAATACTTTCCAGGGTCGAAACCGCAAGAAAGCCGTTCACTCCGCCGCACGAGGTGCACGCGCAAGTTACGCACTCCATGCCCCCAGAGAAGATTGAGATGTTCAAGGGCCTCGAGTCGTGGGCGGAGGACAACATTCTACCCCTACTCAAGCCGGTGGAGAGGTGCTGGCAGCCTCAGGACTTCCTACCAGAGCCTTCCTCCGATGAATTCTATGACGAAATAAAGGAGATCCGGTTGCGGGCGAAGGAAATCCCTGATGATTATTACGTCTGCTTGGTTGGGGACATGATAACCGAGGAAGCTCTTCCGACGTACCAGACTATGCTGAACACTCTGGATGGGGTCAGGGATGAGACCGGAGCGAGCCCGACGAGCTGGGCCATCTGGAACCGTGCCTGGACCGCTGAGGAAAATAGGCACGGTGATTTGTTGAACAAGTACCTGTACTTATCAGGTCGGGTCGACATGAAAATGATCGAGAAGACGATCCAATATCTTATCGGCTCTGGCATGGTAATTAAGTAATAGTGTGATTTTGGATTTTGAACAATTACATGGCTGTCTTTTTAATGCATACTTAATATTTTCTCTGCGTTTGGTAGCCGTAGTAAAATTGATTTAAGCTCTTAAATCAATTTTAAGTCACCAAACGGAAGTGATTTAAGGGTGTAATAAGTTAACGCAGCTATATAGGTGTAGTAAACTAAATCACCAACATTTCATATTTTTTACACATAACACCAACTTTACTTCATCTATTTACTTCATTACCATGCACCGAACACCACTGATTTAAGGTGATTTAACGTTTTACTCCGCTTTAATTTACTACACTTGCCAAACGGGGGGATAACATCAACTTTATTTCATCTATTTACTTCACTACCACCAAACACCACTGATTTAAGATGATTTAACGTTTTATTCTGCTTTAACTTACTACACTTGCCAAACGGAGGTACATTTCTACTGTTAAATCTTACATTAAATACATAATTTGTATTTTGTTTTGACTGACAATATGCAGGATCCAAGGACAGAGAACAACCCCTACCTGTGTTTCATTTACACCTCATTCCAGGAAAGGGCAACCTTCATTTCCCACGGCAACACTGCTCGCCATGCCAAAGATTATGGAGACCTCAAGCTTGCTCAGGTAATTAAGTCTTTCCTAACATCATACACACGGGCGGAGCCAGAAAATTTTTATATGAGGTTCAATTATTATACTAAATTTTATGATATATATAATAATCACAATATAACAATAAAAAAAAATTATGGGATTCACAATGGAATAATCTTTATATTTTTATGGGGTTCAGAAACATATTTTATTAAGAAATTACTTGTGTGACATGACAAATTCTATATAAATTTGTACAATTTGGATTTTCATTGGGGGACATTGAACCCCACTGAGTGAATGTATGTGGATCATGCAGTACTCATCTTTCCGATCGTTTCTTTGATCATGGATCGAATATGTATCTTGATTTCTATTCCAAATAATTTCAGTGTGCCTTGTTCCAATCTTCAACATAAAACAAGATCAAATTATATAATGCACAATTGTTATATATTGTGTTATTATATATATATATATATATTCCAATGATCCAACACAAAATTTAATGGACATAACTTGTGCAGTTATGCGGGATGATCGCGGCGGATGAGAAACGCCACGAGACAGCCTACACGAAGATCGTCGAGAAGTTGTTCGAGCTCGACCCAGACGACACCATCCTTGCCCTGGAGGACATGATGCGCAAGAAGATCGCCATGCCGGCGCACCTGATGTACGACGGCGTTGATGATGACCTCTTCGAGCACTTCTCCAATGTGGCTCAGCGCCTCGGCGTCTACACTGCCAAGGACTACGCTGACATCCTCGAGTTCCTGGTGGCCCGCTGGAAGGTCGCTGACATCACTGGCCTCTCTGGTGAAGGTGCAAAAGCGCAGGAATATGTCTGCACACTCGCCCCGAAGATCCGTAGGTTGGATGAGCGGGCTCAGAGCCGCGCCTCCAACGAACGGCGGCGAACCCGGCCGTTTAGCTGGATTTATGGAAGGGAGGTTCATATTTGAAGTGAGGGAAAAAAGTAACCCAAAAACAAAAAAAACAAAAACAAAAAAAGAAAAATAAAGAAAGAGGTGGCAAAAAAACGATTTCACATCCTTAAGACAGGTAAAGTGCGACATGTCACGTGGATCGTTGGATTGCCTCGGGATTCAAGCCTACATGAATCTTGAAGTGATCCAACGGTTCACGTGCCATGACGCACTTTACCTTAAGGCAGAGGATGAGCACTCCAAAAAAATGACTGTGAGAGAGTGAGCACTTAATGTTTATGTAAATTATATTTTAGTGTGTCGTGTGTGTGTTTGTCATGTGTAATATAAATAATTTATACATGTCTATATATATATAGATCATGTGAATTTTTTTTTATTTTAATTTGTTGGCAACGATAAAAAACAATCCTTAATTAATTATCATCTGCGTATAGCTTTCTGTCCATCCGATCTGCTTAGAGATCCGTGCTCTGATCCTCAATCTCAATAAACTCCCTCTATAAACCACATCCGTCAGATCGCTGCGCAGCACGTTGCTGCACAGTAGAGGGTGAGCGGTTTCACAAAACATGGATGCTATATCAACGAAACAATTTCCGATCTCCTAACATATGACACGGTGTCATGCATGCAGCACATGAGCTATTGGATCACCTCAAGATTCATGTTGACCCGAATCTTGAGGCGATCCAACGACCCAGGTGCTGAATGGTACCGTGCCATAACCGATAGTCACGTTTATTTCATTCCATGATAATTAACGGGTGACGCTATATCTAGTTAAGTTAGTTAATGCTTGTCTCATATAATTAATAATTAATTAATTATACTTGCAACGGACACCATAGATAATATTCATTTTTTTTTTCTTTTGCTCCTGTGTGGGTTATATATACTAGAGCTGTAACTCGGAATTCGCCCGAAATATGATAAATTGATAACAAAAAAAAATAAAGTTTAAAAAATAAAAATATTTATTTTAAAAAAATTAAACATAATTTTAAAATTTTTGATATGAATAACGATGATGATGATGTATAATTTATAAATAATAGCACATAAATGTTAAACCACTTTAAGGATTAAATTTTGTCTTAAACATATCATATCATCTTATTAAATGGGGAGAGATAATAAATATAAACCATTGGATCAAAGTAGATGAAGAGGTTTAAACAAAATCAATGGTTAATAATATTGATGATGTGGCATAATTGAGGTGATTTGAGAGTTACCCAAATCTTTCTAGTTTATAGATTATTCTTATATATATATACCATGGAATTATGGAAAAAGGAATATTGCACGTCTGAATTATATATATAGCTTGTGCGAACTGTCCTCGTGGAATTAAGTGAGCATTTGTTTTTCACATTATTTTGTACAAAGCAAGTTAAATGATGGAACGCGATTCTTATTTAATTGCTCATCATATTTTACGTTACAGGATTTCCTGGATATATTATATATCAATCTCTATGATTCGTTTTCAAAGATGCTCTAGCTGGCATTTATTTGGAAAAGAGAAACATCTTGCATGTATCCATTGAAAAACTATCTATACATCCGTAGAGGTGTACGTAACGAAACAAATACATTCTGAAATGTAACAGATACATTCCCAAACGTATTATGTTTTTACAATCATATTTTAATTACTCATCATATTTTGGATCATTTCTTGACAACATATTATGTTTTTACAATCAAACCAAATGAGCCCAAAAAATCATGAGACTGTTCTGAGTTTGTAATTGGGCTGAAATCTGGACCTGAACCCAATAACTCCCTCAATGAACAATGAATTGATTATGGATTTTAGAGGTAAACCTGGCTAAACTTTATAAATTTGCAAATCAATCCAATGCCATTGTATTTTTTTTTTTTTAAAAGTTGACAGCGGCTGCCTACGTAATCCAATGCGATTGTAGAACTAGAAAATGTATGATGCTCTGAATTGTTTTGAAGAATGCAATTCTTTAATTTATTTTGTTACTTTTCAGAACATCATATAAGAGATCAGAAGACGGCATCTTAAGCTTCTCAAATACAAATATACAATATAAAAACCTTATTAATTTACTAAAATTTTGCATCACCAGTAACAGAAGCAACATCAAGTAAAAAGTTTTACTAAATTGAGACATACAAAGATTACATAGGTAATTAAGTAATACACAAACCCTATCACAATCTGTTTTTTTTTTTTTTCTTTTTCCCTTTCTTTCAAAGACTCTACAAATAAATGCAGAAATGTATGCTGAACAAGCAGGTACTAGATAATGTCGATCGGGGAAAAACTCGAACTCATGGAAGTACTTGAATCTGCTAAACCTTAATTCAGCATTGATTCTACTAATTAAAGTTTGTGATGGACTCATATTGTATTTTGAGCTTAAATATAACTCAGGTTATTAATTTTTTTGCACAAATATGCTCTTTCAGAGTCAGAAGTTTCAACTGGTTTAAGTGCAGCTAATTTCTAGCCCATGGCATGGTGAATGCTTAATTTATATGGTTGAGGGCAAGAAAAAGGACAAGTGCATGTCTGTTCAAGATTTCAAATTACATTCATGATTCTTATTTCAAGTTTCCTTGGTTTAGGTAAGAATAGAAAAGTTATTAAAACTTGTATAATATGGTTATCCAACACACAACGACATTATCTTCTTGAACCAAAGTTTGCTTCAAATTTCAGAAATAACCAATTCATGTTAAAAATTTCATTTTTCCAGAGTTCATATAATTGAATTTGAAAAGGACCATATACATAAGATTGTTAGCAAACACTGTCTTGCATTTTTTTTTTTTACAATCAAAGGAGTAAACATATCGTACTCGCCTTTCATCATTGAAATCTAACATGATTCTGAGTCTAATTTGTGCATATACTGTTCTCAGGTAAGTAATCAGAAATGCCACTGCCCACTCCGGCTTACAGAAACTCCGTTCCTCGCCATGGCATCGTTTTTCCACAATGATAAGATAGGTTGAAAATACAATGCACTCACCTCTTCTATGGATTAGAGAATGCCAAGATTGTTTTACCAGTAACCATAACCAGTTGATATAATATGTGACTTGCTGATGATGACATATCTTGAAAATGCTATTGAGCTACTTATTATATTGTAGTCATCAGTGTTGTATGCGGACATCGGTGGCGGACGGTGCCTTAGGAAAGATGGAATATGCTGCTCTTGGTACAGCACTCAAAAGTCAAAACTACAAGAGACCTTGGTAGTTCCAAATCACTATCTCAGTATTTCTCCAATTGGGATAGAAAATCTGGATGACACAGGGAGTGAAGAAATGCCGTCTCCTTTTGATTGTAAATTTGAATACAAATTCAGATGTAAGATCCTAGTTTAAACGTATATCTTAATCATTCTGTCTGGGAGCTGATACACGGTCCCAATCATACCTTGTCATTTGTTGCACAAACTGTTTGATGAACTGCAAATATGACTCTAGAATAAACAGGCAGTGATGTTAATTCAAATTTTGAGTTACCAGAAACTGAATCCCCATTTTCATGTCGTCGACATTCAAAAAGCAAATTGTAGATATGCTTGGGGATCAAAGGTGCCGGGGATCAAATCGCCGAAGAATGCAAGCAATAACCTATTAGGCATTAGGTATGCAGGACAACTACGAATGTCAAGTTCTGCTTTGCTAAACACATTGTACTTACACATCACAAACACAAACAAACACACAACACACTAAAACATAAACATTAAATGCTCACTATCTCTCACAGTTTTTTTGCCACCTCTTTCTTTATTTTCTTTTTTTTTTTTTTTGGTTACTTTTTTCCCTCACTTCAAATTTGGACCTCCCTTCCATAAATCCAGCTAAATGGCCTGGTTCTCCTTTCCTTGGAGGCGCGGCTCTGAGCCCGCTCATCCAACCTACGGATCCTGGGGGCGAGTGTGCACACATATTCCTGCGCTTTTGCACCTTCACCAGAGAGACCAGTGATGTCAGCAACCTTCCAGCGGGCCACCAGGAACTCAAGGATGTCAGCATAGTCCTTGGCAGTGTAGACGCCGAGGCGCTGAGCCACATTGGAGAAGTGCTCGAAGAGGTTGTCATCAACACCATCATACATCAGGTGTGCTGGCATAGAGATCTTCTTGCGCATCATGTCCTCCAGAGCAAGAATGGTGCCGTCCGGGTCGAGCTCGAACAACTTCTCAACAATCTTTGTGTAGGCTGTCTCATGACGTTTCTCATCCGATGCGATCATCCCACATAGCTGCAGAAGTTTTGATTATTAAAATTTAGTACAAACAGACGCACATTATATTCCATACAGTTAAATCATTGGAATATAACATCACAATAACAACTGTGAATTATATTAACTTAATCATAAGCCTGTGAAATAACCCTCTGCCCCACCTAGGGGCACACACAAATCGAACTGACTTGAATCAGCCCTGTAGGATATTTAGTTTGTTACCTAGTCGAATCAAGCCAATTCGAAATAGATGGTCGATTTCGATCTGAGGAGTGTCTAAGGTATTCGGTTTGATTTAAATCGAGCTGATTCGATTTGGTTCATAATAAACTCGAAACTATTAAAAAGCTATCAAAACATAGCATGTTCAGCGTCACATGTGTGTGCCACCAACCGTGCACCCATCATAAGAAGGATAAACAAAATATAGAAAGTTGAAGACGGTCACCCTTAACTAGATATTAATATCAATTCAATGAAAATTAACTTTCATCAGAAGGACATATCAAAGCTACTGATTGGGTTGAACTGGGGGACTTTAAAATTTGAGCCATATTTGGCTTGCGAACTTATTGAATTGAACAGGGGTAACTTCAATTTTGATCTGTATCCAATTCGAATCGAACTGAATTAATTCGAAAATAGATCGAATTTATATCGCAGAAGCTAATTGCGAACTTTTCTCGAATCAAACATGAGCGAATTACAAACTCTAAATTTTTTGTAAGGCCTAGCCCCACCCCGCCTCAAAAAAAAAAAAATAGAAAGAGAAAGAAAGAAAGCAACATAAAAGAAGAGAGAATACAGTGCTACACACTTAATTTATTTGGAATATAAATAAATACATTAATGATCAGAGAAAAGAAAAGATCACTACTGCATGAATCAGGTATAATGTTAGAGCTTTACCTGAGCAAGCTTGAGGTCCCCATAATCTTTGGCATGACGAGCAGTGTTACCATGGGAAATGAATGTTGCCCTTTCCTGGAATGAGGTGTAAATGAAACCCAGGTAAGGGTTGTTCTCTGTCCTTGGATCCTGTCAGTCAAAATAAAATACAAAATATTTTAATGTAAGCTTCAACAGTAGAATTACAATAATTTATTGCTCAGCGAAAATATTAAGTACGCATTAAAAAGACAAAAGCCAGCAGTGCTGCATCTATAGCTGTCAAAACAAAGTTCAGGTAACTATCTAACCCTATATTTTATAATTTATCTATTTATCTCTTTCCTTGAATGCTTGATTTTGGGTGCTTAAACAAACTGGATCTGTATTCTATTCTTACTTCACTCTTTCAGGTACTTACTCGCACATCTCACCAAACTGGTTCCACTGTTACCTAAACAGGATCACGTAATCTGTAGACATGCATGCACACACATGCAGAACAATTTGCCAATCAGTATACCTGGTGGTAACAAAGTAAAACACAGCGAAATCCTACAGAGTTACAAAATCCAAAATCACATTATTGCTTACCATGCCAGAGCCGATAAGATATTGGATTGTCTTCTCAATCATTTTCATGTCAACCCGACCTGATAAGTACAGGTACTTGTTCAACAAATCACCATGCCTATTTTCCTCAGCAGTCCAGGCACGAGTCCAGATGGCCCAGCTCGTCAGGCTCGCTCCAGTCTCATCCCTAACCCCGTCCAGAGTGTTCAGCATAGTCTGATATGTCGGAAGAGCTTCCTCGGTTATCATGTCCCCAACCAAGCAGACATAATAATCATCAGGGATTTCCTTTGCCCGCAATCGGATCTCGTTAATTTCGTCATAAAATTCATCGGACGAAGGCTCTGGAAGGAAGTCCTGAGGCTGCCAGCACTTCTCCACTGGCTTGAGTAGGGGTAAAATGTTGTCCTCAGCCCAGGACTCAAGGCCCTTGAACATCTCAATCTTCTGCGGGGACAAGGAGTGGGTTACTTGCACATGCACCTCACGCGGCGGAGTGAACGGCTTTCTCCTGGTATCAACCCTGGAAAATAGTGTGTTAGAAATTGGACAAGCTGGGTGTAAATAAGAGTTATTCAAGGAAAATTGGGTGAACTTAAGATAAACGGGTGGTACAAACTTATTACAAAGTTAACGGTAATTTATGTCAGTACACCAAAATTTGGTGCAACTGATGTTTATGATCAGCTGATTCAATATTTTGAAAATGGCCCACCTTTATGCATTTCTATAGATTCGTTCTTTACACATACACCGTTACAAATTATCTCATGTAATCTCTTAACGCATGCACAACGTTCACGTGCACTTTCCTACTCTGGATTCTTACAGAAGTGTCAAAAAAAAGCTCACACCAATAATGTGATTAAAAAAAGGACAAATGTGTATTTGGCATCTTCGGAAGGAAAAGAGACCGAGTAGCGACAACATTATTAATACTGAAAGATACAAGCATTTTTAGATTCTCCCTCCATAGGAATGTGCAGATTTTCAAATAGTAAACTTAAACTACCACCAACTAAACAGAAAAATAGGTGAGAAACAATCAATGGACCCAACTTACAACTCATCTAAGACACTATTAGTTCTTTAAAATCAAGGGTTTAGAACAAAGTAGACCTTCTCAATAAAATAAGCTGCATTGATGAAAATTTGAGTAGACCTTCTCATCTTCTTCATCTTTTAATTTTTTTTTTTTTTTGGGTTTTTCTATTGTACTTTTTTATTTAGTTTAATGAAAATTTGAGTAGGAATTTTGCCTACTCCTGCAAAAAAATAAGTTGCATTGATCAACAACTCATCCCAACTAACCAACGCAATTAGAGACTAATTTACAGCATGCAACTGGAAATAAACCATATAAACACTCTACAGATGCCATGCAATGAAATGAAATTTTAACACCACAATTTTTTTCTTATTTCACTTTCTCAGAATTGATCAACCTTGACCTGACTCGGACCGAATTGGACCAGATCAGGTCAGATTTTGATTAAAAGGTCCAACATTTTTTTATGGCAATTACCCCCAATTCACAGAATCAAGGGAAATCTGATGGAAATAGTCAGTAATTTGAACCGATCAACACAACAATTCAACATAGAGCCTCACTCACTTCACTTGTAGCACTAATTAAGACTCATGATGAAAGATAAATTTTAATTTATTTAACAATTTAATTTATTTTATTTTATTGAATATTTCTTCCTTAAAAAAGCACCATTCATGCAAAACGAGTGACGAATTGATGCATGCGGAAGCTGATTTCTTACAAAACCCCCAAAACAGCGTGACCCAATCAATCAATCAATCAATCAAAAACCCTCGAATTGCAGTCGCCATCTCCGCAATCAATCGATAAACCCCCAGACCCAGAGATCCCAAAAAACGCCTTCCCCACCAAACCAAACCCAAAAATAACAAATTCAGATATTAACAGCAGCAGCAGCATTCGTCAATCGACGAATTCACCAATCGATTCGTATCTACGAGATTCCAAACAGAGAAAAAAAAAACAAAAAGAAAGAAAGGGAGCTCACTTGGTGTCGACAGTGGCGGCCATGGAGACGCGGACGGGGCCCACGCGGCGCGCATTGGGCCGCAGCGGGGGGGAGGAGGAGGAGAAGGAGAGGAAGAGCTCCGGCCGCAGCGCCACTCGGTACGCCATTGCTTGCAATCAATCGGGCGATGAAAGCGAGAAAGAAAGAAAGAAAGACAGAGAATTAAAAAGAGAGAATCAAAGAGAGATGGCGACGATGGAAGTGGAATGGGAATTAAATCCCAGATTCATACCGACCGCAGAAACCCAGTCCGGATCTGCTGCTGTTCCGATAGGATCACAGGACCGTGTTTCTATCCGTTGGATCAAGACGGACGGGCCTGATCTGTCCGGTTCAGATCTTAGGAGACCTTCTTGAAGAAGATTTCATCCGTTGGTTTTGATCCAACGGTGGAAATTGGAATAAAGGGGTCCGGTTGTTGTGATTTGGATAGCAGCGGATGTCAACTCACGGAGATCAATCTCTCTGCTTGGAACCAAACTGAGGTCGGCCCGAATTCATATCCCCTGCTGTACTGCATTGTGCAGTTCACAAAAACAGCCGTTGGATTGTCTAGAGAGTTGTGCTAGCGCGGATCTTGAGACAATCCAACGGCTGGCTTTGCGAACTGCACAATGCAGTAAAGCAGGGGATGAGCACTCCAGAAACCGAGTCCGGATCTGCTGTTATTCCGATAGGAAAAGCAGGACCATGTTATTACGTCCTGCACGAATGTTGAGGCGATCCGACGGTCCACGTGCTTTATGACACCGTACCTTAAGGCAGAGGATAAGCACTCCACTAAAATGAGCCTTTTCCGACAAGATCTGATCCGTTGGTTTTGATCCAACGGTACAATTGGAATAACAGGGTCCTGGTATTCTAGTTTGGATAGCAGCGGATGTTAAGCTTACAGAGATCGATCTCTCCCAGGAACCAGACTGAGGTCGGCCCGAGTTCAGTTCGTATCCTCTGCGGAGGTCTGCGTTACCAGGACATACGTTACAGGGCGTGTGGGCTGTTGGATGGCGTTGAGATGCGAGTCAGTGCGGATGGGAGGATGATCTGACGGTTGAGCTGGTTTGTAGAGGTTCGGACAGCGGGACTCTTACCGAGAGTGAAATTACGGTTCTGTCCAGTTGTTTTGCCCCTGTTATTCATTTTTTTTTTTTTTTTTGGGGCAAATTGGACTTAATTTGGGGGGTTGTTGTTTAATAATTAGTAATAATGTTTATTCTTAGAAAAAAAAATTTAGAGTTATCACTGGCAATTGGATATGCTTTGAGATCGTGCAGCCCAATCTCGAAAAACTCCCCTCTAATCTGCGTCGTTGATTCACTGCGCAGCAGAGGCGCTAACAGTGGGATGGAGAAAGTGGAGACAGAGAGAGAGAGAGTCTAGAATGTTCTGTGTTGTGTGTTGTGTGTTGATGTGATTTTCCCACTTCTTCTGTGCTAAAAAATGTGAGGAGGTCAGAAAAATCCAAATTGCTTTGCCTTTGCCACTTGACAAATGTTCGGGAGTACAGCTAGCGGTTTCTGCGTGTGACAATCGATGTCAAGTTGTCAACAAATTTGCTTAGTTGTCCTCCAAACTCCAAACTCCAAACTTTTTTTTTTTTTAGATTTAAGTGAATATTTTCCACCATCTCTAATTTCTTTTTAGAATATATTTGTGCCTATAAAGAATTGAACTCATGACCTTTTAAAAGTCATCCTAATTAACTACCACTTCAGCTACTAGACCATTTACCAATTCCAAACTCCAAACTATATTATGAGGTCTTATACCATACAGTACTTTTTTTTAAAAAAAAAAAGGTAAAAAATCTCCTTGGAGTATAGGTTGTAATTGATGTTATGTTAAGAGAGGAGGGTTTGCAAAATTTAATACTCAAAATTTAGATATGTATAAAGATATTTATATTTGAGGAGGGATCGACAATCCATATTATGACAATCTTAACAGTGTTTTTAAAAATTTGTAAGAATTCAAAAGAAATCTTAAAAATAGAAAAAAGTTTACGGAAGTATTGTTTAATTTATAGATTGGTTATGTTTCCGATTATATTCAATTTAACCGATGTCTGATTGCTCTTTAAGTATTTGTTAAATTACAACTGTTAAAAAATGTACAAAATTTTGATAAGGCATCAAACAATACTTATATTCAGTTAAGTAATGCATACATAAAACTTTTTTTCATTTTTAAGATTTTTTATGAATTCTTACAAAATTTTAAAATCAACTATTGTCAAGATTGTCATAATTGTCAAGATTATCATAATAAGGATAGTCAATGATCCCTCCTCTTTATATTTACGTTTCGAATTTGTGATCTCTCGATGTAGATTAATACTGCTGTGCAGATTTGAGTGATTAGAAAAATTAAATCGCTTTCTGTTCACCCGCGGATTGAGTTAATTTATAAACAAAAGAAACTATCTCGTCATATATTTAAGTTGCTTAATTTATAAACAAAAGAAATTATTAGGTTTCACTCCAATATTATGAATTGAGTAACGCCATATTTATGTGCATAATTTAAATTTACTGCATATAATCTTCTTCATCGTAAAGTTATCATGTATTTTAATTCGATATTTACAAAATTAAGATGCATCAATTATACATTTATTTTGACTCTAAAAGTTGGGTCCTACCATTTAATAGTCAAATTTGTTGTATCATAACATTATAGTAAATAATTGTTCGGGCAAGTGTTCATAGTCGACACATCAATGTTCATCTCTAGCCGTCCAAGATTCTGAGTAGGATGCATTTATTTTGACTCTAAAAGTTAGGTCCTACCATCTAATAGTCAAATTTGTTGTATCATAACGTTATAATAAATAGTTGTTCGCACGAGTGTTCATAGTCAGATCATATGTTTATATCTACCCGCCCGAGATTCTGAGTAAGGCGTCCAAGATTTCGCATTATGAGGAATATTCTATGTAGGATGTTCCCTAGATTCCCATTATGTTGAATAATTGTACTCCCTAAATTGAGTGCTCATACAATGTATTGTTGAGTATTTATATGCGTTACATCGAGATGTTTATATCTTATACATAAGAGGATGTACTGACAGTAAATATTTAAAAAAGATTTTTCTTGAGAAACAATTAGCATGCCCTGAATATAAGTAGGACATTGAAGAGAGGACCACTCACAGCTTTGAAGTGGAAAGATGATCAATTGTGTAGCAGAGGAAATCTGAATGAAATTTCCAAACGACTTTTGTCACCCCTCTAAATAGAAATGCATAAAGCATCTCATCTCACAAAAATGGATTGTTCCCAATTTCGTCCTTTCAAAAAGATAAGTAAATATATCATGAAAATAACAAAAAATTTAAGTAGAGTGTCTATTTGCTATTTTTGAAATGCTTCTATATATAATTTATGATGGTGTAACTAAGTTGTGGAATTAGGCTTGACTTGTAAGTAGTAATTAAATTAAAGTCTCACCTACTCTTTGATGCCTTAAATGTTTTAGAAGTTAATTCATTAAAAGCAGCATTTTAATTAAGCATACATGTGTTTTTGGGAAGAAAACAGTTCTCAAGTACATACCGAAAATATTAATGCAAGTTAAATTTTACTAATTACTAGTGACAATAGATCTGAATTCTAAGGGTGTGTTTGGCAACCAAAAATTGAAATAGAATAACAAAATAATGGCTACTCCATGTGTCAAACAGAAAATAGCTATTTAAATAGCTCTAAAAAATTGCTAATCCACTATTCCTCCTATTTGGTCGAATAGCGGAATAACTATTCGAATAGCTCTAAAAATATTTATCACGAGACTATTTCAATTGTCATTTGCCAAACAATATTTCCACTATCCGAATAGCTCTAAACATCACTATTCTTTTTACTCTTCCAACAACCACTAATCTATTTTTACTAATCAGATAGCACTATTACATTGCTATTCCTTGATTTGCCAAACAGACCCTAAAGGTATTGAATTTGTGGAAGCTAGAGTTTACAATATATTCCTAATTCTGTCTTTTTTTCTGAACAATATATTCCTTATATACATTATAAAATTTTGCCAACAAAAGATGGATACCTGAATGGTGATTTTTATTTTTATAAAATCTAGAGCTAACAAATCACTTGAGAACAAAATGGTGACGCATTTAATAAGTCCATATTACCCGATGCATGCATGCACTGTTGTTCATGGCTAGTTTGGATCCTATGAGGCAACAAGCAATTGTGCTATTGGGGGTAATATGGAATTATTCTAATATCTGAATTTTGAACTGATTAATTAATTAGTTTTAATTGGCAGAGTATAAGAATTTTCATGGTGAAAATTAAATCACATCAATTAATTTATCTCGAAATTGTACGTTTAATTTGGTGCATGCACATTGTCGCCATTACAATGCAAATTAGAAATTACCTTCATTTTTTTTTTCACATTTTCAAATTTTAAATTAGGACAATAAGTTGCATTGGGAGGTACATGTAACATGTTTACTCATTGTTTTGAAGCAATCTAAAAGAATCTCAAATAAATAATAAAGACATTAAATAATAGTGCTTGATATATTGTTCACGATAATTCTTAGAAATGACAATGCAAAATAAAAGCTGGTGTTTGCTTATCATGACGATGCAATCTAAGCTGGTGTTTGCTTGATATATTGTGGATCGGCTAAATAACCTTTCATTTTGAATCGATCAGTTTTTATCATGTCTCTTTAATTGTATTAAAAATATATCGTGATCATTTGATTATGAAAAATGAACGGCCCATATTTTATTTGATCCATACCAGAATTAGTCTTAAATAAAATATTCAAGGTATTATATTACTGACTGACGAGCCGTAGCCCATATATATATATATATATGAGGAGGGATCCATTGACAACGAATATGTTGACAATCTTGACAATAGAGATTTTGAAAATTTTATAATAATTCATAAAAAATATATAAAATGAAAATTTTTTTATGAATGCATTATTTAACTTATAGATTAATAGTGTTTCAAATTTCAATCAATTTGAACATTGTTTGATGGTTTATCAAAATTTTATACATTTTTTAACGGTTGAAATTTAACGAGCTTTAAAGGCTATCAAACATCAATTAAATTGAATATGATTTGAAACATAATCAATCTATATGTTAAACAATATCTCTATAAACTTTTTTCTATTTTTTAGAATTTTTAACTATTTTTACAAATTTTTTAAAAGAACAATTGTTAAGATTGTCAACATATCCATTGTATCCCTAAGTGAAATATTATTCTTAAAACATAAAAAAATGATGAAAATATTGAAACTATCAGATTATACTAAAATCTCACGCTATGTAACAATATATATACTCTCTGTTGTCTTCTTTATTTTTTTATACTTGAAGAAAGATTATTGGAAAAACATCCAGCTACGAGGTATACAGAAAATCCGAGGAGTTGTGGGTGTTGTCTCTGAGATGTCGATACTATCTAGGAAGACTTGCACAGTGCCAATAATAATTATAAACAAACAAAACACAGGGGATATTTAAAAACAAAAATTTGGAATTAAACAATGGAATAAGATTCTCTCCCTCTCTCTCCTTTTGGCAAATTATCAGTTATCACCTACGTGGGGCCTTATAATTCTTTCAACAGTAATAGGAACTAGCATTTAAAAATGCATCTGAAATGCAGAGGAATGAGATCCAATTCTGCTCAGGAAATTTCAATTTGTTTATTTACTTTCATTTGTTGTTTTTTTTTTTTAATATAAAAACAGAGCTTCCTTTTAATGCATCATGGCGGAGTGAGGTTTTTATACTATTAATAGTACGGATTGCTCCGTACTATTGACTCATATCTCTAATTTCAATACTAATTGTCGATTCAAACCGTTCATTATGGTCTTCATATACAATTTTACTTGTAAACCAAATTTTATATTTTTTTAGAATCTGTTTAGTATTTTTTAAGATATTTTAAAATGTCACATATTTAAATGGCTAGTAATATTTTAATCAAGTGACTTTTAAAAAATATCTTAAAAATAGTAAAAAGTTAATAAAAATTTTAAAATATGGTTTACAAGTTAAATTGGATATAAAGATTATAATGAACGGTTAGGATCGACAATTAATATTTTAAATTTAGAGATACAGCCAGTAGTACGAGACAATTTGTAGTATTAATAGTACGATATATAGTCTCACTCTTCTAGAGTTTAAATTTATGGCTTTTTGAAAACGTTACGTGCTACGCGATGCTCAAGATAAAAGAGTGCTAGTTTCTTATCTGATATCTCTTAGCTTGTAAGTTTTACTTGTCAGATTTTTCTCAGCGAAAAACGTTTAATTTCTCAGGGATATTGTTAAAAAGTGTTGGTTCAGTTACCGTTACTAATTGGTCACAAGTTTGCGTTCATTTATTTCATTACTTGTTTCTTGTAATTTGTAAATGGAAAACCTGCTTAGACAAATGCAAGTCATTGGTAATTTATTAGGCGAGATTCCAAGTACAACCACACTTCGGACTGACACCTAAAATAAAAATAAAAAATTGAGATTTTTTATTTATTTATTTAGAAAACACCTACAATCAAAATTTGTGCAAGTATTGTATAACACGAAAAACAATTTTTATCCGTCTTTTCCGGACATACAAACAAAATCCTAATAATGGGCCTTTCTAAACAACAACAATAAGAAAAACCCAAAAGCCTGTTTAACCAACAATCTGGGCCGGCCCAAACTCAAACAGGCCCAAAACTTATTCCCCTTTGAGAAAATCACGGCCCATTTAATTGCAGCCTCTTAAAAGGGCGGGAAGAAAGAAAGAACTCTGAAAGAAAGCGGTTCCGGATCACCTGCCTCTTCTAATCCGACGGTTGAGAAACACCGAAGCACGTTGAGATCGGTGCAACAAACACCGGAGTGCTTTGAGATTCGTGCGGCAGGCGATTCCGACCGTCCGATCGAAAAAGCCGCGGGTTCTGATCCGAAGAAGAAAGAAGCGAAGAGAGGAGAGAAGTAAGAGAGGTCTTCTCGGAGAAGGAGAAGGAGAAGACGAAGGAAAGAGGCGCGGATTGATTGGGAATGCTTGAATTGACTCCATCTCCTCCCATCTCTGTGAATCAGTCTTTGGCTGTTTGTTTATCCCTGTGTCTTCTTCTTCTTGCCGTTGATGGCGCGCAACAAGGTAGTTTCGTTTCTTAAACCCTAGCTGAACCTTCATTAGAGGCGTAGGACTCGAATTGCACAGAGAAGTGATCAGTTTGACAATGTTGATGATTTGAGAACCGCTCAAGGAACTGAATTGTGTACCTGATTGATACACTGAGCATATGACAAGGGTTACTTCATAGCTGGAAGGATCACATGGATCATACTGTTTAACTGAATTACTGTCGCTGCTGATATAGTGATCGAATGTACGTAGTGCGATGTTGTCAGTGGTAGAAATCGTTTGATATCACCAGTCGCTGTTATTATTATTATATCCAGTTTAGTAGATTAAAAGGGGAATAGACAAACTATATACTTAAATGTTGGTATTTGTATTTCTTAAAAATTGAAAAAAATGAGGGGCGACATTTGCTTTTGCTAAATATATTTAATCCTTGGTATTTGTTTTTTTCAAATCTGTAGGAAGGATTGGTCTTGCTAATTGATGTTGGCCCATCTATGCATGGGGTACTTCCAGAAATAGAGAAGGTTTGCTCGCTTCTCATGCAAAAGAAGGTGAGTTATTTCACCCAAGGAAAAATAGCGTCTTAGTTTTGTGTTCACAAGCAATGCCTGTATTAATTAAAATCTGGCAGGTAACAATTTCAATTCAACAAATTTCAATTCAACAGATAAATCAGTTAACTCCAATATATTCCATTCTTTTGTTATATATTATATTTGTTGGTTTTCTGATGATTTATATGACAACAATCGAATCCACAAATTATATTTGTTATTAATAGTCACCATGGTTACTGTTTCTTTGCAGTTGATATATGGGAAGTATGATGAAGTAGGGATTGTGCTCTTTGGAACTGATGGTAATTAACTATCATGAAATAGGTGCTTTGTAATTTGAAAGCAAAGGTGCTGTTACTTTAAATCTTACTAAGATGTTTTTTTTTGTTTAAAAAAAAAATTGTAGGAACTGAAAATGAGCTAGCAATTGAAGTTGGAGGGTATGAGCATGTGTCAGTCTTACGCAACATAAAGGTCATTGACAAAGATGCTGTTGAAATTGTGCAGAATCTCAAGAGAGGTACCTCTCGTGGTGACTGTATCCTTTATTTTGGAATGCATTTCGTGCAGACATGATACAATGTACCTCTGCAAAGCAGCTCCTGAACCTAACCTTTTAAAGTACGAAAAGGTTATGTGTGCTTCTAATCTCCTAATTTACCTGAATATACATGGTCCTTTATATGGCTACCCATTACAGCTCTTAAGTCTTACAGTATACACAATGTTGTGCAGTTCTGTAAGACTTCATTTTACTATTGTTATTACCTTGACTCGGACCAGTTATCGATGCCATTGTGGTTGGGATCGACATGCTCATTAAGAAATATGGTGCAACAAACAAGGGTAAGCAACGCATATGCGTCATAACTGATGCACGGTTTCCGATAAAGGTGCCTTATGAGGGAACAAAAGAGGAGCAGGTAATTTAGTCAGAACCTATTGATACTCGGGTAAATTGTTTTGAATTAAGGTGTGGTGTAATTTCTGGTCACCTAAAAATTTGATTAGGTTGGCATATCTAAGTTTTATCATCTAGAACCAAACTGTTATTACCTTTTTTGTCTTTAACCTCCCTTTTTTTATTCCTTTTACCTATTTATCTATGCCTATCCATTGATATCATTAGGTTGAGAATCATAAGGAAAAAGATTTTACATAATGTGCTATTATTTGTGATATGTCGACTTCCAAAGATAATTGACATTAACTTGGAGATTCCATGACTTATTAGCCATTGGCAATTGACAAGTGAGAAATTTGCCTTTGTTATCAGGTTGATGCAATCTCTGAACAAATGAAGGAACATGGGATCAAGTTCGAGAGTATCATTTTTAGGGAACCCCAAGTTATACACGATGAGGTCATGGAGGAAAATGACCACTTGCTGGGCCAGTTTGCAAAAAAGACAGCAACTAAGGTGGTGCATGTGGACAGCCCAACTTCCCTTTTAGGGGCTCTTAAAACCCGGAATGTGGCACCTGTCACTGTTTATAGGGGTGACTTGGAAATCAGTCCCGACTGCAAAATCAAGGTTATAGTATCATACTTTTTACTTTTCAAGGACCCAGGGAAATTAATTGGGTTTGCTATATATTGTCCGGATCCATTTTGTGTGATTTGGTCCTAATTGTGGTACTGCAAACATCTATTTTTCTGTTCTGGTTCTAATCAATGTTTGATTGCAAATTTGAGGTTAAGTGGAAGCTAGGTTAAACTACAGTATTATTTACGATATTACCAGTTCAACAAGAATGGCTTACTTGAACTTGTATTGGCATGGTGCTTATTTTCATACATGTATATGTTCATATGCTCATATGTTTATGTATATTCTTTTTGTATAGGTATGGGTGTATAAGAAGACATCTGAAGAGAAATTCCCAACTCTGAAAAAATTCTCTGATAAGGCACCCCCGACAGATGAATTGGCAACTCATGAAGTCAAAGTGGAATATGAATACAAGAGCATGGTTGAACCTGATAAGGTTGTGCCTCCTGAGCAGAGAATCAAGGGGTACCGGTATGGTCCACAGGTGGTCCCAATGGCATCTCATGACTGGGATGCCATTCGGTTCAGGCCTGAAAAGGGCGTGAAGCTTTTAGGGTTTACTGATGTCTCCAATGTTTCAAGGTATGTTTGAGTGAGCTATTGCATACCTGAAACCACACCCACCTTCAATAGCATACCATACATGGTACCGTCGAAAATAAAAAAACACCCAATATAGCATGTTTCTTGGGTACTGCTGTTCTTTCATCATTAACTACGCAGCATACCCATACCGTGTCTGTGTTCTAAAAAGGAATTAGACCTTTTGTACTTAATTTTTTTTTTTTGTTAACTTGCTGATATGCTGTCTTTCTTTTGAAAGGCACTATTACATGAAAGATGTCTACATGTTTATCCCAGAGCCAAAAAACAATAGTGCGATAGTGGCTGTATCAGCCATTGCCCGGGCTATGAAGGAGATGAATAAGTGTGCAATATTAAGGTGTGTGTGGAGGCAAGGTCAAGGGAATGTTGTTATAGGTGTGCTCACACCAAACATCTCTTCAGTGGATAATATTGTGAGCTGCTCTTCATCTTTTTATGATCACATCAAATTACTTTCTCAGTTTCTTGTGAAACCCTTATTGTAATTTCATTGTTTCTGGAATGAACATGTATTTTATTGGTTATAATAGTTATCCTTTTTTTTTTTTGGGAAAAATGTAGCTTCTTGGAGATACTGATTATATTGATATGAAACTACATAAATAATACAATAACTGGAATTTCCTCTTTCTAATAAAAATTGCCTAAGTTGAGCACCTTACAGAATCTCCAATCCATACTGGAACACACCAGCAAAAGATTATTAAATACAACACATCAAAATAATACAGGAGAAAATCAGAAAGATCATGCATGAAGGCAAACCTCAATACATAAAATAATAGTTATTTCACCTTTTTGGTTTAATCATTCTTGTTCTCCATGAGTATGGCTGAACTGCAGAAGCACCAAAATAATAAAGAAGGATAACTGTGGTCCAACTGGACTAAATATGTGAACCGTAACTCGACTATATATTGTGTGGTACTGGGACGGAGTCACTTAAAAATACCATTTGGTATTGCTAAGGACTTCTTTGTGTCTTGCACATCATCATTTCTGCTTGATGTTTTATTTTAGATTTTAATTTTTAGTTCAGCTGACTGATCCGTGTTTATTATCAGCCAGATTCGTTCTACTTCAATGTACTTCCATTTGCAGAGGACTTGAGGGAGTTTCAGTTCCCATCATTTGACCGATTCCCTGAAGCGTGGAAACCAACTATAGAACAGCAAGAAGCAGCTGATAATTTTGTGCTTGGCCTTGACCTTGCACCCCCGGGGAGGGAGATCTTACCCCCTGATCTCACACCAAATCCTGTTTTGGAAGTAAGCATTCGGTGTCTGGTAGCCCCATTTATGCAATTGAGCCAAACCTCAACTAGATTACAATTTATTTATTGACGTTTGTATTTAATAACTTCGATATTCGCTGAAACATAGTCAATTGTATACACACCAATTTTACAAGCGCAGAAGTCTCTTTCCATTTTGCAACAATTTCTTCTTTTCATTCTATTTCATTTGTATCAATTCATTTTAAAATCTTGACCTTCCATGTTGAAAAAAATAAATCTTTCTAATTGATACTTGTTTTTAACCCCATCTTGAAGAGATTTTACCGGTATCTCGACTTGAAGTCAAAACAACCGGATGCTGATGTACCTCCCCTCGATCCAGCTCTTAAGAGAATAACTGAACCTGACCCAGATCTCCTTTCTCTTCAACGCCCCAAACTTGAAAACCTGAGCAAAAGTTTTGAGCTGCGGGAGAATCCAAAGGTTGGTTACTGCTTTCTTGTACCTTCAAATGTTGATTAAAGTTGGACTTGCTTTGACGCTGTTGATCATTACAATTTTACTATTATTATCCACCCTGCTGATGAGCTTGATTTATTTATTTTTGTTTTAACATTTCAGAAAAAGAAAACTTCCAAATTAACATGGAGGCCCCCAACCAATCAGGAAGCAGAGGCTGGCCCTGCTAGCATTAAGAATGAGAGTACCTCTAGTACTAATTTAAAGATAGAAGGTCCTAGTTCTTCTGATTCATCTTTAACTGATGCAAAAATTGGAGATCTTGATCCAGTAAAGGATTTTGAGGCTATGATGGCAAGGAGAGACAGCCCCAAGTGGGTACATGTAGCAATCAAGCAGATGAAAAATTATATAAATGACCTTCTAGAAAATTCAGTTGAAGGTGATGGTTCTTATGATAAGGCAGTAGAATGTCTGCAGGCTTTCCGCAAGGGTTGCATAATTGAGCAGGTATTCTCTTTCTGTCATTGTCTGATGATCTGACCAATTAATTGCATATTAAACTGTAATTCTCACATCTGAAGGTTCAGCATAATGCCATAGACTCAAATTAGTCTGTTTTGCTACATAAGATCGCTTCAATTTATCCTTTTGAGCACATGTGCAAATGGATAATGGCAATTGAAGTACTCGTATTAAAAAAAATGGAATGAAGGAAAATTTTGCTACAAAAATAATATTGTTAAGCATCGCTTATTAGAAGTGTTGTATGTCATTATATTGTAGGAGCCAAGCGAATTCAATAAGTTTCTCAGGGACATTTATGAAAAGTGGAGAGCTACCTCTCTTGCAAAATTTTTTGGGCTCCTTTGTTCGAAAGGCATCACACTAATCTCCAACGAAGAGGCGGCTGATAGGTTTGACATTTTGTAATCCTTTATTCGTCGAAATCAAATCAGGTACTTATTTTGATGAACAATAGTTGATTATTTTGATATTTTTATGTGCAGTGATATGACAGCAAATGAAGCAAAGAGTTTTCTTGTCAAAATTGAAAATGAATCTCAGTGACCCAATTAAGCTCAGACTTTGATTTGCACATTTTACCCATGAAATCGCAATGAGCATGCGGTTTAAATTTTGAAGTAGCGGGTAAAGAAGTGCGAGTTCGGTTGTATCTATCCAAATGGTAGCATGAGCACTTTTGAAGGCTGTCCTATTGGTTTAACAGACTTAAGGAAGGATAGTATGCAAAGGACAGACGCCGAATTCCTGATTATGCTCAAATTTATCCAAGTCTCGGAATAGTTTCAGTCTATTAGATAACTCCATGAATGTAAAGCAATAGATACTAACATGTATCATTGCCTTATAGGCTTGAAATTGGGACATTGTATCTCTCTTTTGAGGCTATCCGGTTATGCCCAATATTCCCATGAATTTTGTGTTTGGATTTTAAACATGTATAGTGTCACCCAAACAAGGACTGACCATACAAGTCATCCAGATCAGAGTACTAAATTCAGAAACTATAATATACATGCAAGATTTCCAAAAAAGTTCCACTAATTTTTATCATATGAACCCCCAATGTTTGCTAGCTGTGGGAAGGGTACCAGTTCCCATTTTAGCAAATAAAGATAATGCATTGTCTCTTACTTGTTTGTTTTCCCCAGATCTCTCTAGTCTTGTATCTTCAAAAATTAATAAATCATCGTTGTCACCCCACTTCTGCAATCAAAATATTCAAAATATTATAGTATAGTAGTGTTGACACAATGACAAATTCAAACGACAATTATTAGTGCCCCATGGTCCCATGGACCCAATAACAGTAAAAAAAATATGCAACTCCTAATTTTCTGGCGAACATGTTGGAAACCAACATTTGGTGGCAACATCTGTCATGTTTGATTGATAAGGACATGCCTCCTGTTACATGCATGTGTGTGTCTAGTGTTAGTGTTAGTGTTAGTGATGCTTTGATAATGTAGCATATAAATCCGAATACAATTATGGCGTTTTTATACAGAGAGGGATACATTGACAATGTCTACATTAACAATCTTGATAATGAGGTTTTTAAAAAAATTATAAAAGTTCATAAAAAAATCTTAAAAATAAAAAAAGTTATATGGATGTATTACTTAACTTATAGATTGATGATGTTTCAAATTTCAATCAATTTGAATATCGTTTGATACCTTATCAAAATTTTATACACTTTTTAACGGTTGTAATTTAACGGGTCTTTAAAAAGCTATCAAATGTTGTTTAAATTGAATGTAATCGGAAACATAATCAATCTATAAGTTAACTAATACTTCCGTAAACATTTTTTTATTTTTAAGATTTTTTTTTTGTGTTTTATAGATGTTTAAAAAATATTATTGTCAAAAATTGTCAAAATAACCAATTAACCATTGTCAATGATCCCTCCTCTTTTTTATATATTGGGTGTCATCATTATTGCTTTGGAAATTATTCGATCATGTCATTGTGAGGATCTGGAGTGTTAGATCAGGACGCATGCAATCTGTTCGATGTGAAGGATTGCTTTGTCGTGTTCAGTAACAGTAATGATTAATGTTGCACTCATACACTTTAGAACAGTGCACAGGAAAATAACACAGAGAAAGACAAGACAAGATAACATAATCTGACTTTTTATTTTTTATTATTTTTTGTTTGTGTCAAATTTCAAGCTACAAAATAATATAAAGAAAGAATAGGTGCACCAATAAGCATTACTGTGCTTAGAGGTGGCAGAATGTCGGGTCGGGTCAGTTTGACCAAATAGAAAATGGTGGGTCGGGTCGGGTTCGGGTCGGGTCGGGTATCGGGTTGACGTCTGCCAGCATTTTTTCGGGTCGGGCGGGTTTTTCGGTTTTGGTCAGATTTTGCACCTATATTCCCGGGTCGGTCCGGGTTCGGGTCGGGTCGGGTCGGGTTCGGGTCAGCCTGACTTCCCCTGAAACACAGGTCGGGTTGGGTTCAGGTCGGGTCGGGTCGGGTTTGGGTCAGTCTCACTTTCCCTGGAACACGGGTCGGGTCGGGTTCGGGTCAGTTTGACTTCCCCTGAAACTCAGGTCGGGTCGGGTTTCGGGTCGGGCAGATTTTTCGGGTCGGGTCAAAATTTGCCACCTCTAACTGTGCTTAACATTGTTTTATCTGGAACAGCTGCATGCTCAATTGAACAAAGGACTAAAATTTCATGGATGGTATTTTATTTTATATAATTATAATGTCAATTAAAATTTAAAAGAACCAAAATAGTCTGGAATTGCTTGTTTTCTCTATATCATTGCGAACATTCATGATTATATATGAGGGGCAATTTTTTTGAAAAAATTGACATTAAATATTAAGATATTTTGTTATAATATATGTATGTTGTTCCTTCAACAAAATTTAAAGATAGTTTTAGGGCGTGTTCGGCGGTCGCGGGATTTTATGGGATGAGAATATTTAGGAACGAGAATCCAAAGTTGTAGAAGTGGGAAATTATGGTATAGAAATGGGAACGGGAATATATGAAAAGAATGTGTTCGGATGTTTCTTGGGAATGGGATTGGGAATGGGAATGGGGATAGATAATAAAACTTCCATTATTTATCATGACAAATTAATAATTCCAATTATTTTATATAGGAAAGGAACCTATGACAATGTTATCTGAACGATCTTGATAATAAAACTTTTACAAATTTGAATTTTTTTTCTTTAAAGATTTAAAAAATAGGAAAGAATTTATAATTGGATCGATATAAGTTTTGCCATTAATGGATTGAAAAATAATTAAAATACCTTAGCTCTTTCTCAATTAATTTAGATATTTTAAATATTTTTTTATGAGCTATACACCTATTTAATAATTGACATGTAGAAAGAGATTGTGAAGGATGCTTGCTGCATTGATCCATGGGAAAAAAAAAATTGAGTCCAAGATAATTTTTATTTACTCATGGGAATGCTTATATGGCAAGGTTAAAACTTCCCAAATGGTTAAAGTTCCCATTTTGAAACCCATGTCCGAACACCAATTTGAAAGATATCCCAAAAGTATTAATTTCCCAATTTGTTCCTTGGGATTGGTTCCGGCCGAACAGGCCCGTAGTCTCCCGAAATTTTGGGACAAATTTGAGATGACCATTGTGGAAAAGAACTTTAATTATAATTTTTGGCCCCCTTCCAATTAATTTATAGACGAGCTCCGCCACACTATTATATTGTAATTATAATAATTGTATACTTGAAATCATATTATACTTAATAATGAATTCCGATATTTTTTATCTTGTTAGACATTTTCAGTTAATTGCATGAAATGCATCATTCGATAAATTAATTAAAATCTACATTTTTTTAACATTTAATGTTTTATTTAGAATTCTCTGTAGACATATATTTCATTGATAAGTTTTGCATTTGAAAAAGTAAAATACACAAGATGCATATATCTTAATGAGCATCACACCGTAATTATAGACATGATTATATGATGATATAACATCATGTTTATGTAAAATGACAAGCTACCTCGCATGTTCTTACCCTCATGAAATCACCTCAAAATTCAAATTTAAATTCGTCGTTGATGCACCATTTAATAAGAAAATTCTAGAATAACGTTTTACATTCTATATGCAAATTCATTTATACTCTCAATTGGAAAATAAAAAAGAACAAAAAAAAAAAAAAAAAACAAAAACAAACAAAGAACTGAAAGAAAGAAAGAAAAGTTCCCAAAACTTTTCACAATTTATGAACAACAAAAATGGTTCCTGCTGATCAAGAGGTACTACTAGGAGGAGCTGTACTTTTAGTTACAGCATTTATAATCTCTACGTAGCCGACGATACCGACCAAGGTGTCTCCATCCGTGACCCACACATGAGTGGCTCGATGCGAGAGCACTTGCGCCATTACCGCAGCGAGTGAGCTATCACGCTTGCATGTGAGCGGGGCACTTCTGCCCCGATACAAGCTCCGACCCCTTGTTAGAGAAGCCGAACCGACACCAATGCCGTCAACATTGTTGCTAAAGAACCCGATACTCCTACTACTGAACCGTTTCTTGGGTGAGACCCCTGGAGCCACAGACGGGCCTGCGTCATCCACAGAAGAAGTTATGTCTGGTAAGGGAACAGTGATCTCGCCTGACCCGTTTTCATCGGACCCAATAACAAATTGTGCAGCTGAAAGGTTTGCGAGGGCCCACGAAGCAGAGGGATAGTCGCACTTCCATAACTTGTATGCAGATATATCACCGATTATTTTTTTGGTTCCGTCAGGAGCCGTTTCGACCACGGCAATTGCACAAGGGTCGGGGGGTGTTTTGGTAATTGCTTCCAGGGCTGGAGAGGATCCCTCGATGAAGGCAAAATTTGTAGAAATGGCCCCGAGAGAGGAGATGGAGGAGAGTGGAATGGGCGCGAGGGCGCCAAGGCAACCTATCAGGAACCGAACCACGTCCTCACGTGAAAGACTACAGAATTTGTCTTCAAAGGCAGCTGCAAATGATTTGGGGTTGGAGGTGGATGTGGCCGGGTTGGATGAGACCGCGCCAGTTTTGAGCCACTTTCCATTATAGAGAACGGAGAAGCGTTTGGAGAAGCCGCGCCAAGAGACACTTTTGCGGACAATGAGGCGCTTAACACCTTGCTTCATCATTTCCAATGCGTCGATCAACCTAGCAACAGAAAGAAACAACAGTACAAGTTAGAGAGGAGCGATAGTACCCGAGCACGCATAAGTGTTGTGCCAGGGATGACATCAATAAATGCACATGAACTCGATGTTGAAAAATTCAAAAGAGATGCCGTATGCAGTTTAATGTGACATGTAATTAACCTATTCACCAATTAGATACATGCCAACTTGAGACATACAAAAATTAAGAAATATCAAATATTTGAATAAACAAAATTGCCTTTAGGACTTATCAAGTACAGATTTTATTGTCGCAGGTATGCTGTTGAGGATGCACATTGAATAGACATACAAGCATAATCAAGCACCAGAGGTCAATTCTAAAATGACATTAGATAACAAAAGGAGCAAAAGACTGCCTTTCAAGCCTTCAACTCATACGACTTTTAGCTGTATTAAAGAAATATAAAAAAATTAAAGTTATGCACCCAGTTCACTCAACATTTTATACAAATTATATGAATAATAATTAGGTTTACTATTTCACTTGAGTACAGGGCTTAATTATTTAAGTCATTAGAAAACAACAAAGATGGTTGTGCTCTCCTTATATGGAAGGACAAAGTACTTATAAATTTGAGAGGGCTGCTCTATAAAACAATGTCAATATGTACAGAACACATGTTGTATTTAAAGATTTAATCATTTAACTGTAGTCATGAAAAAAATAACTATTTGTCCAAGATGAAATAATATTATAACACAATTTCCTTATTACTACATTGCCTAAAACTGTACAAACAGGATAATGATAAAGGGGAGGGATAGGTTGACAATGCATATTTGACAATCTTGACAATTAATATTCAAATAAAATCTTAAAAATTGAAAAAAGTTTATGGGTGCATTCAAACTTATAGATCTATAGTGTTTCAAATTTTATTCAATTTGAAAATACTTTGATAGTCCATCAAAAGTTTGTGCAAACTTCAATGGTTCCAATTGAAACCATCTTTAACAGAATATCAAATATGACTGAAATCGCTTGAAATTTAAAAACACACTCCATCTACAAGTTCCACAAAGGTCTTTCCATTTCTACTGTTTTCATATATTTTTCTCAAATTTTTGAAAAAGTATATGTCAAGATTGTCAAGATAAGCATTGTCAATTGACCCTCCCCAATGATTGAATAGCATGGATCTAGGGGGCTCTAATACAGGCTGGAATATGCTGGTACATATAGGTAGATAGATGTACAGGTAGCAAAGTAATAGTCTGGCCAGAAAATGGAAGATTTTCTTGATCTCTTTTACTCAGTCAGATTACTTTACCTAACTTAAATAATGATTAATTTACAAGTGTATGATGGACATTTCACATGAGGGTCCAAGAAGACGGACATTCAAATAAATGAAATAGAAATTAGATGAAATCTCACAAGATTTTGATTTAGAACTAAGAGAAAACTCCACACCAAAGCTATACTTTCGGAGATACATTAATTGCATGGCCTTGAAAACTTTTCATCTCTCTAGATTATATCAATGTGAATTTGTCACAAGCAGGTGCGCCTGTATTAATGCGTACCAAGCATACCATACAGTACTTTTTTCATGTTTAGATACCGATTTACACCACCACTCGAAGCTAAGTGCATGTGGTTTTGTCACAGACACATTTGTTGTGGATGTCCCCTACCAAATCATAATTCATATATTAAGCGTTACAGCACGCACCCGAGTTAAGCAACTCACATCAGATAAAGTTATGAGACACCCAATAAACTAGTCGAAAGCGACGGTCATAACTTAACTATAAAGATTATATGCCTTTCGAAACATTAGTCCTACTAAACAGAAGCAAAGTACATGGAATGCAAATCGGGGAATTTTCACAAGGGAATCAAACTCACAAAGTGCAAATGGAAAGGCCATATGATTATGAACGAACCACCAATTTGGATCATCTTTTTATAATTCAAAGCCCCAATCTTTCTCTATGAATGTGACGCCCCACGCCAACAACCTTTTCCCCCTTTTGTAACAATGCTTTGATAGGGAGACAAAGGAGACAATCAACACTTCCAAATCAAATCTTTCTGACTTTTTATAGATTAATCAATCAAACAAACAAACATACCCAACATCATTAAACTACCCAAGATCAAGAAACCTGATTATATTTATAATTCTACAAGAATTTAGAATTCCAAATCAGAAAGGAGAGTATATACCTTGTACCAGGATCAATCTCTTTCAAAGAGACTTGATCCGGATCAAGTGCCTCTCTAACCGTCGCGGCCTTCATCAGGGTCTCTCTCTGCGTGTGATCTCCATCCGGGCAGTTCCTTGCCAGAAAACCCACAATCTCCAATGGATTGATCACACCCGCAAACCTCTCCTCGCGCGGCAAGATACCGTTCTCCGGCGGCGGGCGCCGGAGGACAACAGCCGAGGCCTCCGGAGACGCCGCGATCACGCGCGCCGCGACCTCGAGCGTATCGGTATCATACAATTCCATCAAATCGGGCTTCCCCACCGTGAGATCCCCGATCACATGGTGAACAAACAACATAGCCATGACAACAAATTGTTGGGTTTTTTTTTTATCTTTTCTTGGTTAAACTTTTTGTGGGTCAAGCTAAAAAAAGGGTTTTGAGTTTTGATTTGGGGGAATTGGTGGTGATGGTGGTGCTATAAGAGGGAATGGAGGAAGGTGAGGTGGAGGGTAAGAGAGAGAGTGATGGGTTTGGGGGAGGAGGAAGGGGAGAGGAGGAAGATTAGTGGGCTTGTTTTTGTTTGGATGGTGGTAATGGTACTATGGGGGCAAAAGCTAAAGAACTTGCAAGAAAGGGAGCTACAAGTAGTACAACAATGGAGCATGGTAGCACAATTGAGGTAGAACCCATGAACCTTCTTCCTCTTCTTCTTCCTACATGGAACTATGGGTTGAGATTGGATGAAAGGTGGAGGCTTTGGTGAGAGTTTTAGAGGAATTTGCGGGGGTTTGTTATGCAATTTCTGATTTTGATGATGGATTGAGGGAGGGAGAGAGGGATGAGGGATGAGAAAAGAAAGAAAACGGAGAGGAATGCATTTATTAGGGGATTAAATTGTCCACGATGGGGGGGTTTCTTTCATGTTTGTAAATAGTAAAAAAATTAAAAATCTAATTAAGTGTTTGTGTTTGAAACCGTGGAGTTGACGTATTGTCGGGTCGGTCGGGTCAGTTTGAACAAATAGAAATGTCAGGTCGGGATGGGTATCAGGTTGACGGTTATCAGTATTTTTTTGGGTCAGGTTGACGTCTGCTAGCATTTTTTTGGGACAGGTCAGGCGGGTTTTTCGGGTATGGTCAGATTTTGCACCTCTATTCCCGGGTCGGGTTCGGATCAGTCTGACTTTCCCTGAAACACGGGTCGGGTCGGGCAGGGTTTGGGTCAGTCTCACTTTCCCTAAAACACAGATTGGGTTCGGATCGCGTTTTAGGTCAAGCGGACTGGACAGGTTTTTCGGGTCGGATCAAATTTTGTCACCTTTATGAAAATGTGATCACAGTGCAGGAGTTTTTGGTGGTAAGTAGCATGAAATCAAATGTTAGATGTATAACAAATATGATTTCATTTCATATGTTGCAACTTGCAAATATTTTGGTTGATGGTCAGACCTGACACGATTTGTTTAAAAAAAATCAAACTGGTTTTAATCAGAAATTAAACTACCTTAAATCCATCTAAAACAGCTAAATGATCAAGATAAAACTAACCCGACCAAATTCGTGAACCAAAATACAATGCTTATCTTGATTATAAAATTTGGAAAAAAAAATTTTAATATTCAAAAATAGAAAAAAGATTACAGAAGTATTGTTTAATCGATATATTGATTATGTTTCCGATTATATTCAATTTAAGTGACATCTAATAGCTCTTCAAAGACTCAATAAATTACAACCATTAAAAATGCATAAAATTTGGTAAATCATTAAGTGATGTTCAAATTGAATGAAACTTAAAAACACTATAAATGTATTAATTAAATAATACATCTATAAACTTTTTTCATTTTATTTTCTCAAAAATATTTCTTACGGATTTTTCAATTTTTGTAAAAATACTATTATCAAGATTGTCAAGATTATAAGCATTATGAATGGATCCCTCTTTAATTTACATCAACAAATTAAGAGAGGCTCTCAAAATTAGAACATCATCCTATTAATTACACTCCCAAAATGTGCAATCGTTTATGATGAAATAATAACAATTGCAAGAACGAAAAGTAATGATCTTTATAATAAGCAACGCAGACGTTTCTTATGAAATAATAACAATCTATAGTTCTATACCCTCTTTTATTTATTCTTAAAAGCTTAGAGCAATACATAAGTATTGCCTTCTGGTAAAAGCGTTTTGAACCTTTGATAGTAAAAAGTAAAAACGTTTAGCATTGAGGGATATGAATCTACTGAAGCATGGTGTGCTTTTCCGATCGGATGATCGGGATCGGTTGTCGCACCGATCTCAAAGTATTTCGGTGTTTCTTAACCGTCGGATCAAAAAAAGCAGGGCCTACTTTTCTAGGTGATCCCGATCCAGCATTGAGGTACAAACAAACATCTATAGATAATTTAATACTGACAACTATTTTTCTTAAAATATATAAGGCTCCCGTCAACCAGGTATTTAATTTAATCCTGGTACCAACTATTTAGAAAATAAAAATATAATAATTATAATAATATTAAGAGCTTGAAGACTTAGAGTTTACTGATATAAATATATGATTTCATATATTGAAGTACACATTGCTGTGCCGGTGTGTACTTCAAACTTGTACTTTTAAAATAGTTGTGTATTGAAAAATGAGGAGGGATCCGGTGCCAACGGTCAGATTTTATATCTAAATTTTAATTTATATGGCTTAATAAATTCTTTATATCAAAATCACGTAGCATGCAAAATTTTCCATTTTTAGAGATTTTTAAGTATTTATTTCAGATTTTCCAAAAGTTATATATGAAATATTGATTATTTTATTAATATTGTATAGTTGCTATTAGAAAATCCGAAATAAATACTTAAAAATCTCCAAAAATGAAAATTTTTTGCATGCTATAAGATTTTGATATAAAGAATTTATTGAGCCATATAAATCAAAATTTGGATATGAAAATCTGCCCGTTGGCACCGTTAGAGCGTTGGCACTGGATCCCTCATCATTGAAAAATATATAAGCACCTTTATCCCTATGGCTAATGTATAATTATAAAATTTTATAGATAGAATATTATAAATAAATATAAGTGAACATATATAAGTATACAATTGTTGAGGCAAAACTGAAACATGGACCCGGAGGGCAGGTATATAGGCTCTCACATTGGACGTAGTTGCTGAGGTGTTTTTATTTATTTATTTATTTACTTATTTATTTTTTATTGATGTGTTTTTACTTATTAATCGGGTAAATTTTCATGAAGTTGACCAAACTTTGCTCGAAATTCATAACTGGTCACTGAACTTCTATTAATTCATTTTTTCTCACTGAACTTTAATGTTTGTCTAAATTTGATCACTATATTAGTTTTTTCATCAAACTCAACTGATAAGTTAATATGACATTAATTTTAGAGCTTAGACATATATTGAAATCATATTAATGATTCCGTTAAGTTGGACGGAAAAACTGACGAATTAACCGAATTTGGATAAACACCCAACTTTAGTGACTGAAAACATATAAATGAAAGTTCAGTGACCAATTATGAATTAAGCACTAAACAGATAAATGGAAGTTCAGTAACCAATTATGAATTATGCACTAAAACGGATAAATAAAAGTTCAGTAACTAATTATGAATTATGAGTGAAGTTTAGTGACCATCCGGAAAATTTACCATCTTTAATTACATAAAATAAAAGTATGATTTGGGGGTTAATTAGAAATAGTTAAATTAAAGGCAAGAAAATCTAATAATTTCGCAGTTAGACAAAAATTATTTACAAAAGATCGAAGACGATGAACCATTTTGACACGACACAAAGCAGCCCTGTTGACAGTCTATATGGCTCTATTCTTGTTGACTATTGTCGCCAACTCTGCACCTTTATCGGATGAGCTGTCCATTCTTATCTAAAAAAGACTAAAAGCTATTTACTGTCAAATTTTCAAATTAATACATGCCACAATTTATGGATCTAAATCCGCTGCTTTTCTTGATTCGACGGTTGAGAAACACTGAAACACCAAAGTACTTCCAGATTTGTACGGCAAACACCGAAGTACTTTGAGATCGGTGCAGCAACTATCTGATCAGAACAGGGTCCACAATTTATTCTCACCGTCCGATTAGAAAAGAAAAGCAGCGGATTCAGATCCACAATTTGTTCTCACAAAAAAAAAAAAAAAATTAAAAGATGTAATTTATTTATGGGCTGTCTGTCTGTCTGTCTAGTGGCTTGTAGGCTGTGGCTATTTATCTCTTTGGACCACTTTTCCCATTCGGTACCAACTATATGGCTTATGGCAGCATGTTTTTTGTTGATAGGGGAATTTGTATATATGCCACTCTAAAACTCTCTATTTATAAGTTTGTCACTCCAAAATTGGATATTGCAAATTTGTCATTACAAACTTAAGGACTTGCAATTTGCCATTATTAATTATAAATATACAAATCAAATGATTAAAAATATGAAATTCTCTAAATACCCAAATTACCCCATCCCCATCTCTAATACCTTCCTTCTGAATTATGATTTCGTTTTTGTTCAACCGATCTACTCAAACTGATTTGCTCAGTGCTCCTCCGCCGACCGTTGCTCCTCCGCCGACCGTTGCTCCTCCGCCGGCCGTAGCCCCTCCACCGCCCTCCCCCCGCCCACTACTCCTCTGCTGGCCACTGCCCCTCCGCCACCCACTCCTGCGATACAACCTCCTATCTCGAAAGTCACTTGATTCCAGTGCCATCTCTCCTCCGATCTAACTCTCAACTAATAGGACGCCATGCAGCGCCATCAGTATGAAATAATTTGCAATTTTTTTTCTAGGGATGCTAATTTGATAATTAGCTAATCTAATTGGCTCAACTAGCACAATTGCTGCACCGGGCATGACCAATCCACTGTCGAATTCTTGTGTTGCTGTTATTGTCAAATCTTGAAGAAATTTCAACAGATTATGTCAAAATTGGTCCGATATGTAGTATCAGCTAAGTAAGGTGTAGAGCTCAAACTCAATACTGGTCAATTGGTCTTTATTTTGTGAATGTAATTATATTAAATAAATAGTAGTGGATATAAGATGAATACTAAATGTGTGCTAAAAAAAGGGGTTGCTGGTTTGTAAGAAAGGTCATGGCCAATAAATAGTCAAAAAAAGGTCACGGCCAAGAATGCAACGCCAGCAAAAGGTCATGGCCAATAAAATTTGCCAAAAATTCTCTATATTCTGAAATTTTAGTAAACCGTTCATTGAACAGTCTTTAATATTTATATCCAAAACTAACATCCCTTTTCTTACAAACCTTTTGCTGGCATTACGTTCTTGACTATGACCTTTTTTTGACCATTTATTGGCCATGACTTTTCTTACAAACCAGCAACCCCTTTTTTAGCATACATTTAGTATTCATCTTATATTCACTACCATTTATTTAATATAATTACATTCACAAAATAAAGACCAATTGACCAGTATTGAGTTTGAGCTCTAGACACCTTACTTAACTAATACTACATATCGGACCAATTTTGACATAATCTGCTGAAATTTTTTCATGAATTTGACAATAACAGCAACACAAGAATTCGACAGTGGATTGGCCATGCCCGATGCAGCAATTGTGCTAGTTGAGCCAATCAGATTAGCTAATTACCAATTAGCATCCCTAGAAAAAAAAATTGCAAATTAATTCATACTGATGGCGCTGCATGGCGTCCTATTAGTTGAGAGTTAGATCGGAGGAGAGATGGCACTGGAATCAAGTGACTTTCGAGATAGGAGGCTGTATCGCAGGAGTGGGCAGCGGAGGGGCAGTGGCCGGCGGAGGAGTAGTGGGCGGGGGGCGGTGGAGGGGCTGCGGTCGGCGGAGGAGGAGCACTGAGCAAATCAGTTTGGGTAGATCGGTTGAACAAAAACAAAATCAGAATTCAAAAGGAAGGTATTAGAGATGGGGGATGGGGTAATTTGGGTATTTAGAGAATTTCATATATTTTAATCATTTGATTTGTATATTTATAATCAATAATGGCAAAATTGCAAAGTTCTTAAGTTTGTAATGCCAAATTTGCAATATCCAATTTTGGAGTGCCAAACTTACAAATTGAGAGTTTTGGAGTGGCATATATGCAAATTCCCCTTTTTTTGTTTGATTCAGATACTAAGTTTGGTAATTAATCATACCTGAAAAATCTGTTTTCTAGATATTATTAGCATGAAAATGTAACTGCGTCTAGCTTTTATATATTAAATTTGTGAATTAATTTAAAATGACAAGGGAACCGTCTTCTCTTCTTAATTTACGTACAATTTAATTTGACTTTGAATTGTCAAGGGAAAATTAAGTCTGCTGGCCTATAACAGAAAAAATAAGTCGATTTGGTTTAATTAATAGAATAATAGAGATAAATTTATTTTTTATTTTTTATTAGCACGATTACAAATAACACACGTCACCAATGTTCCGGTAATACATGTCAAAAAAAATATTAAATTATAATTAATATTTAAGTGAACATGTGAAGTGGAGGGAAGTGAAATCAATTTATCAATACTACATGATCATTAATCATTAATCACCATAGTTGCCATTCCATTCTGTTCTAAAAATAAAATGGGCTTAGGTTTATTTGAGCTTCAAAATTTGCTTCTTTTCATATGAAAAACAACGTTATTGCTACGTTAAAGATTGAATATATATCTCCGATAATCTGATTCACTTTTTTTTTTTTTTTTTTATTTAGAACTTCCCTTGTAAGTTAAATTTATCAATTTATAGTTAATGAAATATATATAATTGAGCTATTTTCAAATTTTCAAATTCTTTTTTGTATTTTTTGTGATTTTATTAATTACCTCATACTTAAACCTCTTTGGTAGGATATATACAAGAGAAAAGAAAGGGCAAAAGGGAGAATCATAGTCCGTATATTAATTACCAGGCGAGAAACATCTTGCGTCCACACATCTATAGACATGTACAGAATGTAACAGATGCATCCTAAAATGTAACGGATACATTCTGAAATATAATCTATAGACGGTTTTTCTGTGTAAATTACTCTTACCAGACAGAGACCCGAGTCAAAAGTGTAGACTGAATTAGAGTATGGACCACCCCTTTTAAAATGGTGTGAGTCAAATTCCTCATTTAGAAAACGACCAAAAGTAATAGTGACAACAAACAAGTTTTAAAACTTAAAAACATAAAAGAAAAAAGTTATATTTGTGCAATCTCTTTTGTACAACCGCAATTTTTAATATTATTGAATTATAATAAAAATTTAAATTTATAACAAACAATTTTTAAATTAAAATTTTTTAATATAATTGAATTTTAATAAATATTTAATTATAACAAACAATTTTTGCGATCTGCTCTCCTTGTGAGTACCAATTAAATTAAATGCATAACTTTTTAATTTGTCACATAAACTATCGAGGAATTAGAACTTTACTAAAATTCTTAGTAAAAATTATATTGAAATCTTATCTTTTGAACTGTTGTTTCTAATGTTGTGATTAAAAATATGCATAACATTTTAAAGGTATATTTTGTATAATATATCCCAGATGACACAAAGCTTTAAACATATGCTTTATATAAATGAAAAAAAAAATGACATTAAATTTTTTATTGAAATAAACTAAAAATTTGGCATGATAACTGTAAACAAAATGACTGTGATTTAGATGAAACGATTTTATAATTGTGAGAGAAATTCTTTTCGTTTTCCTTTCAAATCACGTTTTAAACTTTTAATTCATTGACCATTTATGTATGTACTTTTTTTTAGTTCAATTATGCACATGCGGACAATAACTAAAACATGGAACATGCAATAATGGAAATAAATTTTTAAGCTAGAATTTAAATTTGTTACAATGAAATGAAAATTTTAAAAAATAAAAAATAAAACGAACAAAAGAGGGAATATGCAATATTAGGAGTCTTCCAAGAAGGTTCACACACTAACATAAAAATAAATAATCCACAAGACAAATATAGTTAATTTTAGTGAACTTTTTGTTTCTTGGCTTGCGGTACAAGAATAATTTTGGCCGGAATAATAAACAAAAAAAAAAAAAAGATAAGACTTTGACCGGTTGAAATATGAAAACTCAAAATATTTGATACTAGAAATATTCCGGTTGAAAACTCAAAAGTATATTAGAAAAGTATACTAGATACATCCTTACTTATATATAAAAAAGTATTTTAGAAAAAATGACACGAAAAAGCTATCTTCCTCAAATAAAAAACCTGATCCGTTAATTATTTTTTTGGATAAATCAGAACCATTGATTTACATTAATGCCCGTTGACGTTAATGTCTTAACCCATTAAAATTTAAGATTTATATAAATTTCCTTAATAAGGCACATTACATATTATCTTAAAAATTTATTATAAGAAATAATAATTTCAACTCAAAGCAACGCGTGAGCTCTTTACTAGTAGACTCAAACTCGTATATTATTCCACACAAAACAATACAAGATACAAGAACCTTTTTTATAATTATAAAATGCTAAACATATCACTAACCACTAATAACGAGTCCGGCTACGGTGTTTCCATAAGTATTTCGGACCGAAATGTTTACTGTCCAAATTTGAAAATCTATTGTTCAAAATTTTGATCTAAATAGCTCATAATAATCTTGATATAATTAACTTGTAGAATACCAAAATTTTCTATTTTATTAAATTGGCATACAAAATTGATTTATTTTTAATTATTTTAAGAGCCATATTTCAAAAAATCATAAAAAATAGTAATAAAGTTCCTAACATAGAATAAATTGGCATCATCCAATTTAATTATATCAAGATTGTTAATTATAAGCTATTTGGATCAAAATTTTGGACATCAGATTTGTAAAATTAGACCGTGAGCACCATCTATAGCCGGACTCACTAATAACCTTAAAAAAGATCTCTGATTTTAATAACTTCTAACTTTGAAAATCCAATTTTAGATCAACTTCCAATACTGGTACCGACTTAGTATACGTATATAAATCTCGGTACAGAGAAATGTTACATATATATACATACACACCTTCTTAATTTGATTTGCAGTCGGTTCTCCTCTCTTCTTCCTCTCTCTCCCTTTACCAACACCAGCTTTTACATCACAAGGTAGTAGCAGCACCACAATTTGATTTGGTGTAATTTCATTGTATTTGTTAGTAATCTGTGCACAGAAGTACCGGAATTCTTCTGAGCCTGATACAATCTATATTGGGTATTATTTGATTAGGGAGAATTGGGGTTAAATTTTGAATATAACATATTAACATGGCAACAGATTTGAAGAAATGGGTGGATGGCAATTTGGTGCAACTAACGGGACGCTCCGATGCTCTTGTTTCGCAGTATGTCGTCCGGTTGGCTAAGGAGGCGCTGTCGCCGGATGATCTGACAGCCAAGCTTCTTGATCATTACGGCTTCTCGCTGTCCGATGAGTTGAGGATGTTTGCCAGTGACCTGTATCGGAAGGTTCCTCATGATAGGCAGTCCGGTGTAATGGCGTATCAGAAAGAGGAACGAGAGGCTGCTGAGCTTGTCAGGAAACAAATGGCGTACAAGCTTCTCGAAGCGGATGATGAGAATGTCGATAAAGCGGCAACTCTTGATTCGAACTCTAAAAATAAGAAAGTATCGTGTTCGTCGCGTAAAAAGCAGTTCAGAAGGAAGAGTGAGGCCGAAGAAGCTGGATCACGGCGAACTGTCAGAAGGCGCACTGACGAAAGTGATGAAGATTTGGAGTGTGAAGAAGATGCTCTGAGGAGGGATCAAGAAGAAAGGGCACAGTTGGAAGAGAATATGCGACGGAGAGACGCTGCGAACACACGCAAGTTGTCTGAGCAAGAAGAGATTGTCCGAAGATCGAAAGCGTACGAAAGGAATGGCATTGATGATCTAAGAAGGCAATCGAGACGCGCGTATCTTCGCGAAAGAAAAGAGAAGAAGATATCAGAGATCGAAGATGAGATACGAGATCATGAGTTCCTGTATGATGGCAGGAAACTGACCGAGACGGAAGAAAGGCAGTTGAGGTATAAGAAGAAAATACACGAACTCGGGAAGAAAGATTTCGAGGATGATGATGATGAGTACAGGATGCCAGATGCTTACGACGACATAGACGGGGAGATAAATCAGGAGAAGAGGTTTTCTGTTGCGAAGCAAAGGTACCGGGATCCGAAGGATGCGGAAAGGATGAACAACTTTGCTGAGCAGGAGAGCTGGGAAGAGTACCAGATAGGAAAAGGAACTCTTACATTTGGCTCTAAGGATAGGAAGAAGAAAGATGCCGAGGAGTACGGTTATGTATTCGAAGACCAGATTGAGTTTGTCAGATTGTCGGTTATGGACAGTGTCGATGAGGAGTTGAAAGAGGTCCACGAGGCCAGAACTCCGGCTTCGAAAGGGCTCCAGGATGAAAGAAAAACTCTCCCAATTTACCGATATAAAGACAGATTTCTTGAGGCTGTGAATGATCACCAGGTCATAATTATCGTAGGTGAGACTGGTTCCGGTAAGACGACTCAGATACCGCAATATCTGCACGAGGCCGGTTACACGAAGCACGGCATGGTAGCGTGCACGCAGCCCCGACGTGTCGCGGCAATGAGTGTGGCTGCAAGGGTGTCTCAGGAAATGGGGATTAAACTTGGCCATGAGGTCTGATATTCGATAAGATTTGAGGACTGTACGTCAGAGAAAACACTTGTTAAGTACATGACCGACGGCATGCTGTTGCGCGAGTTTCTCGCAGAGCCTGACCTTGCGAGTTATACTGTCGTGATGGTGGATGAGGCGCACGAGAGGACTCTTTCGACAGACATCTTATTTGGACTGGTAAAGGATATAGCGCGCGAAAGAAAGGACTTGAAGCTGCTCATCTCCAGCGCAACTCTGGATGCCGAGAAGTTCAGCGACTACTTCGACAAGGCTCCAATTTTTTACATACCGGGACGTCGGTTTCCTGTCGAAATCCACTACACGAAAACCCCGGAAGCCGACTATATTGACGCAGCCGTAGTTACTGTTTTGCAGATACATGTGACTCAACCGCCAGGCGATATCCTTGTGTTTCTAACCGGCCAAGAAGAAATCGAGACCATGGAGGAAGTACTCAGACACCGTACCAGCGGTCTAGGTACCAAGATTGCTGAGTTGATCATTTGTCCCATTTATGCAAATTTACCAACTGAGCTGCAAGCGAAAATATTCGAGGCCACTCCTGATGGGGCTCGCAAGGTCGTATTAGCTACTAACATAGCTGAGACATCGCTTACGATAGACGGGATTAATTATGTAGTGGATCCTGGCTTTTGTAAGATCAAGTCGTACAACCCTCGCACCGGTATGCAGTCTTTACTGGTAAGCCCGATATCCAAGGCCTCGGCCAACCAAAGGGCAGGTCGGTCAGGTCGTACCGGTCCAGGCAAGTGTTTTCGCCTATACACGGCCTACAACTACTATCATGATCTTGAAGATAATACCGTACCAGAAATACAGCGTACGAACCTTACCAATGTGGTTTTAACTTTAAAATCACTCGGTATTCATGACCTTGTCAACTTCGACTTCATGGACCCTCCACCGTCGGAGGCACTGTTGCGGGCCCTCGAACAACTTTTCGCATTGAATGCGTTAAATGTCAAGGGTGAGCTGACAAAAACCGGTAGAAGAATGGCCGAGTTTCCTCTGGACCCGATGCTTTCGAAGATGATAGTGGCATCGGAGAAGTACAAGTGCTCCGATGAAATCATCTCCATAGCAGCAATGTTGTCAGTCGGTAACTCCATTTTCTACCGGCCAAAGGACAGGCAAGTGCACGCAGACAATGCACGCATGAATTTCAACACTGGAAATGTCGGGGATCACATTGCATTATTGAATGTGTACAATTCATGGAAGGAGACGGATTTTTCGACTCAGTGGTGCTACGAGAATTACATACAGGTCAGAAGCTTAAAGAAAGCACGCGACATTCGTGACCAGTTGGAACGGCTTTTGGCAAGAGTTGAGATCGAGACAAGTACAAATCTCAATGATCTAAATGCTATCAAAAAGGCAATCACCTCAGGGTTTTTTCATCACTCCGCGAAGCAACAGAAGGATGCGTCTTACAGACGATTAAAGAATCCTCGATCCGTTTACATCCATCCGAGTTCCGGTCTTGCGCAGGCACATCCTCGGTGGGTCGTTTACCATGAGCTTGTTCTGACAACCAAGGAATACATGAGACAGGTCACAGAAATAAACCCCGACTGGCTGGTGGAGACTGCACCGCACTATTATCAGCTCAAGGATGTTGACGATCCGACAACGAAGAAAATGCAACATGATCAAGGGAAGCCAGTGTTGAATTATTACTGAATACTGATAGAAATTTGTTTCTGAAATGTAAATAATGTAATTTTGTTAAATTGAAAAACTCATGGTGTTTAAATTTAATTCCACCTTTTGTGTTCCTTGTTATGTAACTATGATAGTTTTCATGGAGAAGCTATTTTTGAACAAGAAATAGAATTATACTGACAATGTCATGCATCCATTCTTTCAATATCAATTTAAAAAGTTATTCTAAAGTTATCCATAGAAATTTAAATTAAATAAAAAAATTCTAGCAAAATTACTGAAATAGGCAGCAAGAGACCTGCAATCAGCAATGGTGAAGCTCAAATTGAAAAGAAAAAAAAATGAAACAATTCACCTGCTGCCTAATTTTATTCTGAAATTATAAGTTCTTTTAGTGCTGTATATGATGATTTTTTTTTTTTTTTCACTCTCTTTTAATATAAAAATGAAATGATATACACTCAAAGATGGCCACAGCAAATTCTGCTGCAATACACAGTCCAACCTGTTAGCAGCACAACTGATACATACATAACAAAGAACAATTGTACCAGTACTGTTTTTTACCACATTCTAACTGGAGTACATCTGACTGGATTGAATTATGTTGAGTTTAGCTACAGAACTAACAAATCACAAGGTCAAATTCAGTGAATTTTGAGGTATATTGGGGTTTTAGCAGGTTTAAAGTTGAGGATTTCAACATATTCAAAGAAAGTAAAGTAGAACTATAGAGACCATTTATTGAGTTTATTCAGAATTTCAAATTGATCAAAATTGAACTCCACTAGGAAGGTTGTGCGCTCCGCGCGACCGAGATATTATGGTAAAAAAAAATATCTGTACAATACGATCGACAACCTAACGCTATACAGCACACGACACGTAACCTTTTAAAAAAAAAAAAAAAAAAAAATTGCACTGTTCTTTTCTACTGTAGCAAGCTACAGTGCAGCAAATGTTGCGCCTTTAACAGTTAGAATAGAAAAGAGGCAAAAACAAGCTGTACAAAAAAATCAGCAAGCATGTCACCTACTTTAATTTAGGCAGTGTAATTTATATATACTCTCCCAATTTCTCAGCATTCCATTTAAGTTATTTATTTATAATCCATGCTTTCTCAATGGCTATTATGTAACGTTTTTGCAGGTACTTTCAGCAAAATTTCATTGGATTTTGATATAAATAGTATTCTGATGTCATACATTTTGATTATCATTTTTTTTTTCTTTGCTCATAATCAAGGTTGTACATGCAAAAAAAACAACATTTCGATTAGAAAATATAACCGATCTCTCTTACATTTTGGCTGAGTGTGTGGCTGCATCTATGGCAAGATTTAAAGGCAGAAAATCGTTTGTTTATCTCACAAAAATTGCCTAGGAAAATAAAGAAGTTATTATGAAAAATAAAATTGAAAAAAATGGAGATGCGGGGGATCGAACCCCGTGCCTCTCGCATGCAAAGCGAGCGCTCTACCATTTGAGCTACATCCCCAATCCTGTTTGTCATATTTATTATTATGCTATATCATATACATTTTAGGGCATGTTCAGTAGACCAAGGGAATGAGAAATATAATCAATCTGGAAATGGGTTACCAAGCTTTGTATCTTAGGATTCCCAAGATAGTTGGGAAAAATAGAATTGAGTTGGATCCAATTTTATTTTTTCCCAAACTTTTGTATTTATTTGGTGGGAATAGTTGGGCAATACAACCCAAAACCCATTCCCAAAATTGTAAGCCGAATGGATAATTGGGAAAAGTTTCCAATTATGCTCATTTTCCCACACATTCCCTTGCACCGAACACCCCCTTAGGACCTGTTCGGTTGATAGCGGGAATGGGAGATGGAATTGTTTTGGGAATGGTAATCAAATTTTGTACCCATATGTTACCAAAAGAGTTGGGAAAAATAAAATTGAGTTGGACCTAATTATTTTTTTCTAAGGATTTGTACTTAGTTTGGTGGATATATTTGGGAAAAGCTACCCAAATCCATTCCTATAAATACATGCCGAACGGTACTTTGGACAAAAATTCCAATCCCACAAAATTTCCCTCTAATTCCCTTGTGCCGAACATGCCCTTAGGTGCTTGAAGGTTGGGAACATTTTTGGGCTGCATCCCCACTCGTCGTGTACACAATAACCGCATTTAGATATTCTTTTGTTATAACTAAGCTCATGCGTTGCTTTGGACTGAAATTGTTATTTCTTATGATAAATTTTTAAGATAATATGTAATGGACCTTGTATTGAGGAAACTGATATGGGTCTAATGTTTTAATGGGCTTAGACATTAACGTAAATCAACGGTTCTGATCGATCTAAGAAAATGATCAACGGCTCAGGTTCCTTATTTGGGGTAGATAGCCCTTTCATGTCATTTTTTCCAATATGCTTTTTATATACTAGTAAAGAGCCCACAAGTTGCTTTGGGATGAAATTGTTATTCCTTATAATAAATTTTTAAGATAATATGTAGTGGGCCTTATATTGAGGAAATTGATATGGGTCTTAAATTTTAATAGGCTGAGATACTAACGTCAACGGGCATTAACGTAAATCAACGGTGATGATCAATCTAAGAAAATGATCAACGGCTCAGGTTCCTTATTTGGGGAAAATAGCTCTTTCATGTCATATTTATATATAGTAAGGATAAAAGATTATGTAAAGCGGTTTAGACTTATACTGATAGGAAGGGTGATCAATTGACACACTTATATGTTCAGATGGTTGATTACGAGCTGAAATATTTATATGTTTTATGTTCGATCAATATTTCTATCTGGCCGTCCGTAACCGTAAATGTATCGAGTCCGGATCTGTTGGCGCGCGTCCAGATCTGCAGCGCAGATTCGACGATGCATCAGACCTCGAGATCTGGATTCAGTGCTTTTCACGGATCCTGAGGTCTGACGCGCTGCAGATCTGGACGCGCACCAGCAGATCCCGAGTTGAATGTATCATATGCCACAGAATAAAATGTTTTTGCAAGGTGACTAGTTTAGTTCAGTCGTATTGCTGCGAGGGAAGTTTGGACTCAATTTTGTTTTATCTACAACTAAAAATGACGGGTAATTTTTGACATAGTTACAAGCACAATCTGAATGAGCAAAATTTTGAAGGCGCTGGACAAACGACGACAGTGTCAGTAATTGTCAAAGAGAAGGATCTAATAAACATGAACATTGGTATCTATGGTGACCATTTTTTTTATTTATACATAAATTGAAAAATCTAAATCGTTAGATGTATTATATATTATCTCAATAACATACACATAAAAAATTATAAAGTTTTAATATTGTTTCGATAGTCATCAAGGAAGGAGAAAAAATCATAAAAACAAAATAATATAATTTTTTGTATACACATAAAATATGATATATACAACATATTTTATTAATTAGTTTCGTTATTCAAGAATTAAAAATGTAGTTATTTAAGATTTAATTTCACGGTTACCGATCAGTTACCAAAAATATGGTTATTTGATCCCTCCTCATTGTCAAATACACAAGGGTCAAGGAGATTTGTGACATTCACAACTCGTTTACAAATTACTGGAACTAGAGCTGCATATCGGGGCGAAGCGAAAGTATTTGTAATGAAACGAATGATTTGTTATTAGAAACTTATTATACTGAAATGAAAAGAAAATATCACAAATGTTTGAAATGCTATATAATACTGTGAAAATTTCATTCTGGTTACACAATCACAATTTCATGCATATATATATTTATGGTATATTATTCTTTTAATATATTCATATTATATTACTATTTTGCGCATAACTACATTGTATAATTTTCTATAATTCGACTATCTGATAATGAAATTAAAATAATTAATTAAAGTAATTATGATGATAAAGTGTATGAAAGAAAAATTACATGAAAAAAAAATCAAAACAATCTAACAAGAGCCAGGTTACCATGTCAAGGGAATCAACAAAGACGAATGACTATAAATAACAAACAAAAAGTGTAACGGAAAATGTAATTTATTGGGCTGAATTATGGACTTCAACCAACAGTAACTCCTCATAGGCCTTTCATGTCCAAGTCTTCAGTTTTGTAACATTAAATGCTTTATGTTTTTTTGACAGTGAATTTCAACGTAATTCAATGTTTATAAGACAAAACTGAACTGATTGCTGTGCACATATTTTGACACATTGAAAAGCTTTAAATGTAAATTAGACATGAACAGAACAGCCGCTTGAATTAAAGACAATTTTCATTCATAATTCATACATACATTCATTACATTACATTACATTAAATACAAGAGGAAAATCAGAGAATTGTAAACAATATCTACTACCCCTCTTTCTGGGGTATGAATGTGACAATGATCGGTATGAATGTGACGATGATCCTGTGGTTGATGTTGCTAACACTAACAATGGATCAGACAAAATGTTCTAATTAAATCCATTGCATGACGGAAATAAATTGTCGACCAGTGGTGATGAAACATAAGTTGCATTACATGGTTTATGATACGAATGAGATTGAAAAGCATTGAGGTTACTAACAGAGGGGCTCTACTTTCGTCTAGCCTCTGTTGAGTGTTGACATTTCACATGAAAGGCTCAAAAACATGGATTAAAAGTACAAGCTATTCTATATTAATTACACTGTAAGTAACAAAGCTTGTTTTTTCAACCCAATATAGCGTCAACTCGGCCTCAATTGATCAGGACATTCATTACAATTATTTCTCAGAAAGTAAACACAAAGAATTGTTATAAATTTTGGCACACACTGATTTGTAGTTCAGGAACGGAGAACTCGGCAAGCAGCCACCTACAAACTCTGTCAGTGTCACGAATCGAGATAAAGAAGGCATGAAACACTGATCTAAAACGTCTGTACTATTTAGTTAGTTTCAGATATCATAAAATTCCCATCTACAAACAAAAAAAAGGACATTTTTAGATCAAGTCCAACTGAAATACGAAGCAAAGATTTTTAGTTCTCATCTGGATGTGAAGAAAAAGAGCACCAAGACAATGCCTCCTTTCAAATATAACCGACTTCTTTTAGTCACCCAAATCAACCCAAAACAAACCTTTATCAACCCACTTGAACAACAAAGCCTCATTTAGAACTAAATATCACCAATCAGTCCAAAACCTGCTCTGCTAACTAAACCACTTACCTGAAGCATCCGATACATATATATATGTGTATATTAAAAAAAAAAAAAAGTCATAAACTTGTCAAATTTCATCACAACACAAAAGTAATATAATCAAGCTGAGCATCTAACATTTAAATAAAGAAAACAACGCAATGTTTAAGTTAATATCATTGACTCTATTTTGTTTTCAATTTCAAGTTTTTGTCAACTGAACCCTCCTCCTTTTTGTCCGGGCTTGGGACCGGCTATGTTTGCATGACATAGGCGGAGTTAAAACTTGAAATTGTTAGTAAACAATCTCAAGATAATAAAAATAATGAAATTTGAATAAAGTATAAATAACAGAGAACCTTAAGAGATGGAGGTTGCCTACCAACACCTTATGATCCACACAATTAGCACGTCTGAGTTGGTGTTGCAAGGCCATCAAACTAGTGCATGCTGAAGTTGGTGTACAAGGTCTTCAAATGGCCACATTTATCTCTGAGCAATTGTTATCTTCAAAACTTTCAGGCATTGGGCTCAGCCAACAGGTGTTGTTGTCTCCAAGACGACTCTGCGTGATGTGGACAAATGCCACTTGTTTTGTCATCATGGGATTGTGGACAAATGCCACAGTTCATTCAAGTCTCATATGGACAAAAAAGCCACATATGGATAAAAAAAGCCACTGAGTTATTTCACAAAGCACAATATATATGCACAGGCATGATAAATGCCAACACTAGCTAGATCTACAAGCAACTACATGGACAAATGCCAATCAGCCAACTCAATTTAATCAAACCGTGGACAAATGCCACATTAGCCTTCTCCAATCTCATCACTTACTATGGATATCCCACAGCAGCAGTATGTGGAGATCCCACATCATTAGTATGTGGAGATTCCACATCATTAGTATGTGGAGATTCCACATCATCATTCTCTGATCTCGGTAAAACATAATGTGGACAGATGCCACGTATTCTCATCAAGCCCATGGACAAATGCCACCTTCAGGTTCTCAAGCCCCGTGGTCAAGTTGACCACGTATAACTTTCTCAAAACTGTGGTCAACAGAAGTTGCCACGATGTACATCTTTCTCAAAACTATGGTCAACAGCAAGTTGCCACTATGTAGATCATATCAAGCTTTTAGTGGACGAATGCCACTCTATTAATAGACCCGTGGACAAATGCCACACGATAAATTAATCAGCAAAGCTCAACGAGAGAAAGCCCTTGATTCAAGATCCATGAATCAGCAGGCGAGAACACCCCTTGATTTGTAATCAAGCATAATGCAAGATGGAACGAGATCCTTGATTCAAAATCAAGCAAAGAGAGAGAGACCCTTGATCATTATCAAGCACATGGGGAGAAGGCACCTTGATTAAATCATCTATCTCTTAAAGAGATGATAACTGCGATAAAAAAAATGCCAATAATTAATCATCAACATTAAAAGACATAGTCAAGCTAAAAGGCAGCTGCAACTTAATTTTCATGAGATCAGGTTGAGAGACAAGGTAAGAGACAAACCTGTGGTCAATCTAATGCCACTTGGCCTAGCCATCAAGCTTACGCGAGGCCGGTGCTTGCTTGATTTTTCATCAAGCCTTGTGGATATATTTCCACCATGCTCCAATCTCAAAGTGAGTGGTAAACGCCACCCACCTGAGAGAGCTTAGATCTAGTGCATGCCAGTGAGCCACCGAGTTAGTGTTCATGTATAAATGGCATTCTCCTCTATTGCTCAGGTCTGATTTAGAACATGACCTGGAGAGAGTATTGAGTATACTGTCAAGACCCAGAAGATTTTCCCAAGGTTTTGCTGTTTTTTTTATTACAGCTTTACTACAAAAACAAAAGAAAATAAAAAATTAGTAACAATGTCATCAGTACAGTACTACTTCATATTTTGTTCACAAACGATTCTTCATAAATCACAATATCTATTTATTGTATGAGTTCCCAAAAGGTAAAACCCTAAAACACTGTTTCAAAGTAATTCTGTCGGCTTTTCCCAATCCCACAATTTTTCTATGTCAAAGAACAACTTCAAATCATAAATCACAACCTTTGCAGCAAAATCTGAGAAAACCATGTTCCTATTTCAGACTTCCAATTAAAAAAGAAATTAAAAAAATAGTAAAAACAATCAACCAATACCACTTAAACTTTGTTTACTGTATCAGTTCCTAAAAATTACATCCTATAACACTGAAATCTCTACAGAAAAAACATGAAAGTAATTTCATCAAATTTTCATTCTCAACCCCACTAAAACTTCCACAGAAAACCAATCTTACAGACCAGATCACAATCTCTGCAGTAACATCTAACAAAACCTAATTTCGATCTCAGACATCCACTTAAAATAACCAGAACGCCACAACCAAGCTATTTATCATCCAAGAAACTTCAAGAACACACAAACCAAACCAACCAACCCAGGTACCAAGAGAGATGAAACAAGCATACAACAACAACTACTACAACAACCGAACAACCGACACAGAACTTACAACAGATCAACCGATCACGACGACCGGTGGAAAGGGAGGAGGGGAGGGATTACCTTTGCAAGAGGGAGATACGGCGCCGGTTGAAAGCCGCGAGCCGCGAGCGGCGAGAGAGGGAGATGAAACCCTAGGTTAGGGTTAGGGTTGAGGGTTGAGGGGAGTCGGAGAGGTGAGAGGAAGGGAGTATAAATGATAAATAAATAAATAAACGGAGCGGTTATGATACGAGGGTACAAGTAACGGAGGCGATGGGTTGGTTAGTTTATTAGTTAGCAACGCATATATTTATATTTATATTATATTATTAGTAAAGAGCCACGCGCGTTGCTTTGGACTGAAATTGTTATTTTTTATAATAAATTTTTAAGATAATATGTAATAGGTCTTATATTGAGAGAATTTATATGAGCCTTAAATTTTAATTGGCTGAGATATTAACGTCAACGGGCATTAACGTAAACCAATGGTTCTGATCTATCCATGAAAAATGATCAACGGTTCAGGTTTCTTATTTGGGGAAGATAACCCTTTCATGTCGTTTTTTCCAATATGCTTTTATATCTAGTAAGGATTATGAGTTGTTCTTATATCGACAACCGTTCATTTCTAATTGAGCAGTTCAGATTTTGCAGATTAAGTATCTCTTTTTAATTGTGCTCCAAAAATATATTATTACCATCCGCTTCAGACAAATGAACAGTCCATATCACTTCCAATCCATAGAAGAATTCACCTTTATGGCGGTTAAGGCGGGATTAAATTGCATATTTACTATTTAGTTCTGTATAGTTATTACAATTTTACTCCAATATTCCTACCAAAAAAATTTTATTTCCTATCTAACGATTATAAATGAATATTACGCATTATGACATTCATATAAAAAATTATCGAGCATGGAAGTAATTTCCAAGAACTCAAATATATTGAACAAGCATTTCCAAGAACTCAAATTAATATTGTTAGATATTTCAAGCTCAAATTAAGGTAAATAAAATAAGGCGGTGGGCAATGCGAATATATAGCGGGAGGAATTAAATTACATATTCAGTCCTGCAAAATAAATTTATAACATAACCTTTATTTATCCTTCTAAATTCTAAATTTTCATAACTTAATAAATCAATATGTCTCTCTACTTTCTGCTATTTTGGTACATGACGTAAATTCAAAAATTTAAATTGGCTTCATCTGAATAATTTGAACTTAAATTAATATTGTTAAATATTTCAATCTCAAACTAAAATATTAAACAAATATTTGATAACTACCATGTCTTTACCATATCGTCTAATATTGACCTAATAACTGAATTTCATGTATATTCTAATGAGAAGGGATTCATTGGCAATACTCATCTTAACAATTTTGACAATAAAAATTTTGAAAAACTTGAAAGAAATCATTGAGGTTTCGCAAAAACTGAAAAAGTTTACAAAAGTATTATTTAATTTATAGATTGATTATGTTTTATATTCAATTTAAGTAACTAGTTTGAAAAAAAAATTATTCTGAAAATACATTTTATTCATATACTCGTTACAAGTATTTAAAAATACAAGTATTCTGATAATATAATAAGCAATCAAAATAATATCCCAATGACCACAATTTTGTATGTCCTTCATGAGTCATGACTACCAAATTATTTATACAAATCATCTCAATAATAAATACGGTAAAGAATTATTCATACATAATTTTTGTTCCAGCAGTAGAAGAAAAAATTTAGAATATCAGCATAAAAATGAAAAGATAAAAAAAAAAATTTGGAGACGCGGGGAATCGAACCCCGTGCCTCTCGCATGCGAAGCGAGCGCTCTACCATATGAGCTACGTCCCCAACTTGTTATTCCTCCGACAATTTTTGTTTACTATAATTTACTGGATGAAATTGCACCTGATAAAAAGTGGAGGTGGCAAATTTTGACCCGACCCGACCCGAGTTTCGGGGAAAGTCAAACTGACCCGAACCTGACCCGTGTTCAGGGAAAGTCAGACTGACCCGAATCCGATACGACCCGACTGGGGAATAGAGGTGCAAAATCTGACCAGACCTAAAAAACCCGCCCGACCCAACCCGACCTGAAAAATGTCGACAGACGTCAACCCGATAGCCGACCTGAACCCTACCTGATCCGACCCGAGAAAATGCTAGCAGCTGTCAACCCGATACCCGACCTGAACCCGACCCGACCCGACCCGACCCGACCCGACCCGACATTTTCCATTTAGTCAAACTGACCCTACCCGACCCGACAATCTGCCACCTCTAATAAAAAGCATGAAATCCTATCAGTTTCAGTAACCAGTCATGTGATGAAACATGAAAACATAGATTATTTTTATTTTTTTATGGGGAGTATACAGTATATAGATCATAGAGGTTTTCTCCAAAAATTGCGCTTTCTATTTTTAAAAACATGAAATATATAAAGCCCTTTTATTTTTAAAAACCTTCTACCGTCCAAGGTCAAAATATGTCAATTATTTTTTAATGGCTCTAATTGGTATTTTGTGAAAGCAGATTTTATAGTAAAAGCAATTAAACTTTCATTCCATCTATTAGTAATTGCCAATTTATTTTATTTTGTAATTTTAATGACTTCAAAGTTCATGTCTTTCAAGGTGAAGCAAGTTGTGACAGTTGTATGTTCATATTAACTTTTATTTGTTCCCATAATTATATAATAAGAACTCTTTAGTTAATGCATGTTTAATTATAATTTTTTTTATTTTTAAATGAACTATAATTTGATTTGTTGAAATTTCATAACAGAATGATATAAAGTCATGTGTGGATCAAGGAAAGAATGGCTGCGGGGTTTGCCAAATGACACGGTTTATTAAAAAAACGCTTTGTTCTTCGGAAAGGCACAGAATTCTTTCATAGAAAGTTCAAATTAATATGTAGTTAAATACGTAAATAAATTATTAAATCATAAATATCTTATGTATTCATTAGGATGACAATACAGAGATTATACGATTAGGCGTTTTGTATAATCAAAATTCCAAATATATTAAGAATGACGTTTTCAAGTCGTGAATTAGACAAAAATAACTAAAAAAAAACCTCTCAAAATTTTCCCCATAACATAGAAAAAGTATTTTCCTTTTTTTTTTTTTTATAGACTTCTCTCTTTTCTTTTTCTTTTTCTTTTTTAATTACAAAGTACATAGTCTGCAGTCCTAAATTGAGAGTTCTTAATGAACCTAACCAACCAAAGGAAAAAGAAAGCCATATCAGCTGGCATTGTAGTTCAAGCTTGCAACTTGGAAGTAGTTCCTGCTATAAGCTCTGCCGGGATGCGATGTGCATTGCGAAAACTTTCCACTAGCATCCCTCTGAATGTTTGTTTGCCCTGTTCTTCGTGCACCATTTGCGAAATTGTGCGCACCTGTTACAACTCTCTTCACATACACGATGTCAATCTCTCCCCATTCATTCTCCATGATTCTTCTGATCTTTCTAATGGCACTCCAGAGCCCTCCAGGATGGGAATGTGTCAAGATCACCCTGCCATGCATGAGCACCTCTGCTAGCACCTTGCTGTCAGTATAAACAGCCACCCTCCTTTATCTACCGGTACCCTTTAGCCCACAAAAGACTTATCTCCGATAGCTTGTCTCTAAAAGTTCCTCTTTAAGAAGTAACAAACGATCCAATCACTGAGACAAACTTACATATAATATGACATATCATAGTATTAGAGCATTATTTTGATACTATGATATAAGAATCTAATTGATAGAAGATAGCTGGCTCACATGCAATTACAGTCTGAAAACAGTTAACACTGAATTTCATATAGCATCCGAGTATCTAAGATAGTACTAGTAAGGTAAAATATTCAATACGTACCAGTACCACCTGGTTCTCATTAAGCAAGAAATCCGACCCACAGGTAGATGTGCCCTGCAACAAAAATTTCATATTTTCAAGTTTTTACTGTAACCCTCCTCTTTTAATCCGGGCTTGGGACCGGCTATATCCACAGGACATAGGCAGAGTTAAAACTTGGAAAACTGTTAGTACCATTATACAAATAAATACAGAAATAATAAAATTATGAAAATTAAAGAGAGATTGTACTACCTTCAGACGAGATCGGGATGGATCAGAAGCTCCATGAAAAGAGCTATGCAGTGTATAGAACTGCCATGAGTATTTGCAGAGCCTGGCTCCTAGAGTCCTACACTCCTGCTGCCACTCTAGAAGAGTTCACAGTCTGATGAATAATGTCACTGAGCATTAGCTCGGTTGATATCTATACCACATTAAAATTTTGGTAGTTTGCTGAGCAAAGCCTCCAACTAGTTGCATAAACATTTTTAGTCATGTGGACAGAGCCACGCAGTACTCATATAAGATTAACATGCTTTTAGTTGGCTGCATGTGGAATGGAGCAGTGAGGTATCAGCAAGTCTGGCTACCATGAAAAATAGTAAGCTGGAAAATAGTAAAAAATATCTGAGAAAAAATGGTAATTCACGTGGACAAATGCCACTTCATTTTTTTTTTTTTTTTTTTTTTTTGTGGGCACAAATGCCACGTGCCCCTTGCTTGGAGGAACTCATCGATGTATTTGCAGTTTTGTGGGCAAATGCCCCATCAGCCCTTGCATAAAATTGTAGTCATGTCAGAATGCAGGATAGACAGCCTGATGGAATCCCATACCGGCTTTGCACAATGTTAGCTTCGCAGAAAGTTTGCGAGAGAGGTGTTGTGGACAAATGCCACCTTTTCATGAAAATTAATTCCCGAACTTCGCATGAAGTGTTGTGGACAAATGCCACCTTTGCATAAAAAGCACACCCTCCTTTGCACAAAAAATAACTCCTGAGCTTTGCATGAAGTGTTGTGGACAAATGCCATGCCTCACATGAAGAAATGCAGAAAGAACGCAGCCATATGGACAAATGCCAAACTGGCTTTGCACAGAGTTGGTTCTTGAAGAGAAGTTGCAGTGCTTTTGCCATTGCATAAAGTTTGTCTTTCGACAAAGGTAAGCATGATGTAGCTGCCTTCAGAGCTTGTCATCTTGTGCGCAAATACCGCTGTCCTTGCGCGAAACGTGTAGCCTTGTGTACAAATGTTGCAACATCATTGCAATGATTTTTGAATGCTTGTGGACAAATGCCACACAGCATTTGCAATTGCCGAAGCTTGACGCCTTGTGGGAAAATGGGTCTCCAAATTTTTGTAAGAATTTATAGTGTTGTGGACAAATGCCACACTGTGCTACAATTTTGCAAAACTACACTTCATCGTATCGTGGACAAACGCCACATTTGGATGCCAAAACAACACCATATTTGGATGCCAATACGCTTGTCTGAACAGCTTGCTTAGATTGTTTTGCTTGAATGGCTTGCTTAGATTGCTACGTCTGAATGGCTTGCTTAGATCGCTTCGCTTGAATGGCTTGCTCAATTTGCTTCGCTTGATTGGCTTGCTGAATTGCTTGTCTGAATGGCTCGTCAAAAGATCTTACTCGAAAGTTTGTCTAGTACTAATGCCATCAATCAAATGACATGGCAATCAATGGACGGACACCACCAAGCCATAAGACATGGCCATTGCATTACTTCAGTGGACAAATGCCACCAAGCCATAAGGCATGGCTATCGCATTACTTAAAGAGTGGACAAATGCCACCAAGCCATGAGGCATGGCTATTGCATTACTTGAGAGTGGACAAATGCCACCCAGCCATAAGGCATGGCCGTTGCATCACTACTTCAGTGGACAAATGCCACCCAACATTTAGTTCGAAAACAGCATCAAAGCAGCTTTTGCTCATAAGATGTGAACAGTGATATAGCCGCATGAGTATGCTTGAGTTTATTCAGTTGTAAACTTTCTTCATTCGAAACTTTCTTGCTTAAATTGCTTCGTCCGAGTGGCATGCTTAAATTGCTTCGATTGAATGGCTTGCTGAATTGCTTGTCTGAACGGCTCGTCAAAAGATCTTACTTGAAAGTTTGTCTAGTACTAATGCCACCACTCAAGTGACATGGCAATCAATGGACGGACGCCACCAAGCCATAAGACATGGCTATTGCATTACATCAGTGGACAAACGCCACCAAGCCATGAGGCATGGCTATTATCGCATTACTTGAGAGTGGACAAATGCCACCAAGCCATGAGGCATGGCTATTGCATTACTTGAGAGTGGACAAATGCCACCCAGCCATAAGGTATGGCCGTTGCATCACTACTTCAGTGGACAAATGCCACCCAACAATTAGTTCGAAAACAGCATCAAAGCAGCTTTTGCTCATAAGACATGAACAGTGGTATAGCCGCATGGGTATGCTTGAGTTTATTCAGTTGTAAACTTTCTTCATGTCACTATCTATTCAAATTTTCTGTAAAATTGTGCCAATACAAAATAAAAGTATGTTAGCCCCTGATTGAAACTATTTGTTCACACTTCAAAGATTCACATAATTCCAATAAAAGATTGATTTGAAATTAAAATGAGTTATTTTATGCCTAAACATCCCCAAGAACCAACAGATTTTATTTCACTTGATTCAAGATGGTAATTAAACACAGAACCTACCTATCTAACACAATCAAAGAAGAAAATAAAAGAAAGATTAAAAGATGCGTAAGAACTAAGAAAGGCGTACCGTATACGCAGTACGCACCAGTTGGTTGGTTCAGAGCTCATCCACGCACCGCTGTGGGCACGATCAACCCGGCCTCCCCTCTGTTGAAAACAGTCAGTTCTCACATGGTTTTCTTGGTGTTGTTTTCCCTCACCCCACCCCCAATTGGTATCATCTTCTTCTGCGATTTCAATTGACAAGAAACCAAGAATCATCAAGATCTTTTACATAGTTCAGATTGAGTGCCATCCAAACCCTCCAACAGCATCTTCGTCTAATCTTTTGGTAATTGTAATCAAAATTGAACTAAACTATTGACCGACTCAACCTTCTTACGAACAAGCAGATACAAAGGCATACATACATACACACACAATTCAGATCTTTGAGATGTACAAACAAACAAGCAAGAATGATTCTTTTCACATGATATTTCTTGGTGTTGTTTTCCCTCACCCCACCCCCAATTGATTTTATTTCTGTGATTTGAATTGACAAGAAACCAAGAATCATCAAGATCACATAGTTCAGATTGAGTGCCATCCAAACCCTTCAACAACATCTAAGTCTACTAATTTCAATTAATTATCCTTAATCGCATAATATCTTGGTGAAGATTGTAATCAAGATTGAACTAAACTATTGACCGACTTAACCTTTTTACAAGCAAGATGATACAAGAACTACACAATTCAGATCAAAGATGTTTAAAGAACAACGAGCAAGAACGATTCTTTTATAATTGCAGTTCAGATTGATTGCCATCCAAAGCATTCAACAACATCTAAGTCTACCAATTTCAATTAATTATCCTTAATTGCATTATCCTTAAACTAAGCTATTGACCGACTTAACCTTCTTACGAACAAGATGATACAAGAACTACACAATTCAGATCAAAGATGTTTAAAGAACAATCAAGAACGGTTCTTTTACTTACAGAATCATCTTTACGGTCTCTCCTCGAAGTCCGCCGGCGACTATCCCCGCCGTAACGAACCTAACTCGCGCGCGCGGCCGAAAGAAAGGGAATTTCGTCGGGATTGTGCGAAATTAGACACGGAAAGAGAATTCTGCCTGAGAGAAGTCGGAAGCGCGCTCGCTCGCTCGTCGTCGCATCGCGTCGCATCGTCAAAGAGAGAATGGGGGAAGAAGAAGAAGAAGAGAAGTTTGGTTGATCGTCTTGCAAGAGAAGGAAAGAAAGAAAGAGAAGAGAAGAAGGTTGGGGGAAGGGCAAAATCGGACAAAGTCTGAATTGACGCCGGAGGGATGTTGGGAGAAGAATATATAATAGGCAAAATTGTGTACGTACCCATCAAAACTTTGGTTTTAAATATTTTCCCATCAAACTTTAAATTTAGATATTAACCCATCAACCCATCAATTCTTCATTTTCTCCTATATTTGTCCATCAAAATAGTTTTAGAATAATATAAACAAATTTTGATATAGAAAAAAAGAAGATAAATATTAGAAATGACAACTTTGCCCCTCCATTCTCTTTCTTTCTCGGGTATCAGGTTGACGTCTGCCGCATTTTTTCAGAATGGGCGGGTTTTTCGGGTCTGGTTAGATTTTGCACCTCTATTTCCGGGTTATCTCGGGTTTTCGGGTTGTTCGGGTCGGATCGAGTTCGGATCAGTCTGACTTTCCCTGAAACACAGTCGGGTCGGGCAAAGTTGTCTTGGAAAGATCGATGGGGATGAGGGGAAGGACAAAGTTGTCAATTCTAATATTTATCTTCTTTTTCTATATCAAAATTTGTCTATTTTATTCTAAAACTATTTTGATGTGCAAATATAGGAGAAAATGAAGAATTGATGGGTGAATATCTAAATTTAAAGTTTGATGGGTAAATATCTCAAAACCAAAGTTTTGATGGGCATGTACCCAATTTTGCCTGTATAATATAGGTGGGTACCGACGTCCTCATCCTCTGCTGCGCAGTAAAATACTTCGCAGTGAATCAACGATGAGGGTTAGAGGAGGTTTCTTGAGATTGACTTGCGCGAATCGTAAAGTACAACCAACGGTCGGGACACTGCGCAGTAAGTTCCTGCGCAGCAGAGGATATGAACTGGAGGGTACCGCCGTAGCGGGACTAAATTAGGAGTTAACGCAACTTTAGTTAGTTCGTCTTCTCCAAAAAAAAAAAAAAACTTTAGTTAGTTCGTTATGTGAGCGGTTGGATTGTCTTGAGATGCGTGCAGACTCGGTTTGGAGATAATCCGACGGCTCACATGATGAATAGTAAGTTTTATTATTGGAGAGGATGTGAAGTTCTGAACTAGAACCTGGATCTTCTGTAAATAGCGCTTTGGTAGATATAATATAATTGGGGAGCTGATTCGGGCACCCTTAAAATTAATTTGGACACCGTTTTTAATCACCTTTATATTATTTTTTTAATCACTTTTGGTATATATATATATCTGTTTCCTTATCGTATATATCTGTACTTTTATTTTATATGAACGTTTTTCAATATTTTTCAAAATTATTCTTTCTACAAAATATACAAAATAAAAAATATTAAATGATTAAAATTTGACGATCATTTAAGGATAAAATTGTTATTGGGTAGGTGTTCAAGTTATTTTAAGGGTGCCTAAATTGCTCCCATATAATTGTTGTTGCGAGATTATGTTCAAGTTATAATAAATAAATTAATTAAAGATAGCAAGGGTCCATATTTAGTGAACTGCAAATTATATATGGTTATGAAAATACGAAGTAGTGTCTATTGTTGCCTAATGGAGGCTCTGAATTTGGTGGCTCCGAAACGGACTCGGTCTTGACAATAAAAATATCCAAATCAATTGTAACAGTTTCTTATTAAATTAATGATCCAAATCAAATATATGGTTATGAAAATACATAGAATTAACAGAAAATAGAATCAAATATATGGTTTCTTATTAAATTAACAGTTTCTTATTAAATTAATGATCCAAATCAAATATATGTATAATTTTTTCAACTCTGGAGGTGTTATTTGCCCTCTGAATAGATCAGTATGGGCTCTAAAGATACCTTTGAAATTCAAGTTAAGACTATGATTAGCAATTCATGATAAATTATTAACAAAGGAAGATTTAAGTGCAAAGAATTGGCCTGGTCAGCTTAATTGTGAATTTCGTGCAGAATTAGAGTCAACTTCACATTTATTTTTGTTTTGCCCTCATATTTCTACATTTTGGTCTAGAATCTGTTTCTTACATCCTCAAGGTCCATTACTGGTTCTAAATTCCCTCTTTGATCTGTGGCAGTCCATGCTTGCTTTGCCCTATAATGACTTTTCATTTTGGGGTACAGTTTTGGCTGCTGTAATTTGGATTGTTTGGAGTGATAGAAATAATGTAATTTTCCAGAATTAGGAGATTAAGAATTCTAATTCACTTTTCTTCTCTATTTGGCATTTGTTTTCTTTTTGGACAGGTCAAGGTTCAAATGCTGCAAATCTGCTCCATAGAACTGTTGTTGATCTTACACATTCCTCTTCTGGTTTTTCTGCTTCAGCTTCTTCTCAGCAGGGTACTACAGCAGCAGCCAGCAACTCCATTCCAATGATAGCTGCCATCCAGGAACAGGTGGTGATCTTGATGCTCTGGAGGTAAATGAGTTAGTTGCAGGTGATGCTAATTAATGCTGATATGGAGTATTCCACTTTCTTCAAAAAAAAAATGCTGATATGGAGAATTTGGTTGATGTTCAAGATATTAATCAGGAGGATGTTCAAGTTGATGAGGGGGATCTCAACATAGCTCAGGAGGCTCTGCAGTTTGATTCATCTGATGAGGACCTTCTTGATGACTAGGATCTGCTGAAGATTGTGCTTTACTATATCTTTTTCATTTTATTTTGTTATGCCATATATGGTAGCTATGCTCTGGTCTTTGTTTGATCAGATTATTTGGACATGTATCTTAATTTCTTTTAGTATGCTACATTCTGGTTTATGGTTGTGGCACATCTTGTGTCATTAACCCTATTATGTACTCTAAGCTCTCGTAAAGTAATGAAAGCGGACCCCTAATTGGGCGCTTATCTTTCAAAAAGAAAACATGATCAAGCGGACGGTGTAGATTGCATGATAGCTTCCGGTTCAACGGCTCACAAGAGAGGAAAATAATTGGGCTAATCTGGGTTAGATGATTCATCATCATAAATTTCATATCTGGTTCGGTCATTCGAATAAATAACAAAAAAAAAAAAAAAATAGTAGTTTAGGCCCAGCCCATATATTATTTTTGGTGCATTCTAAAGGGAAATTCACTACCCACAAGCACTCACGCCACCAGAATTCATGTCCTCTACTGCGCAGCATATGGACCGTTGGATTCGGTTTCGAGATTCGTTCTACACAATGTCAAATAACCTCCTATAATCTACATCGTTGATTCGCTGCGCAGTAGAGGAATAAGCACGCCACTACATTTGCCGCGGATAAACGAACTTTCACTGCTCCTCGCCCTCCACAGTCCTACAACGTCAGCCGTTGGATCGTCTCCAGATCCACTCTAGCACGAATCTCAAGACAATCCAGTGGCTGAGCCGTGAACTGCATAATGCAGTACGGCAGGGGATGGATATGGATTCCCACACTCCTACACTTCTACTGTCGGAAGGTCCCATCGAAGGCAATTCATATCCTCTACTGCGCAGTAAGTTACAGCGCATCAACTTAACTGTTGGATCTGCTTTAAGATTCGTGAAACTCAATCTAAAAAAACCCTCCTGTAATCTCTATCGTTGATTCGCTTCGCAGTAGAATACTGCGCGGCAGAGGATAAGCACTCGTCGGAAGGATAGCTGAACCATTGAAACGCTAAACCCCAGTCATCACTCCCCACAGACGGAATGCTCCTCCGGTTCCCTCCGCCGGAGCCCTCGGTGCGCTCACGGCAAGCCCCGTCCGGAGGAGCGGCAAATGTCGACCCCGGGCGGTCCTGCAGCTCCTGGGCCCTCCTCCAATGGCAGCCGCACCGGAGATCCCTCCTCCTCCTCCTCCCACCTCCTCCAGTTCCAATCCCCCGGTCTGTCTCTACTTCATACTATATATAGTATATAGTATAATTATTAATATCAGCTGTACAGTACAGGATGATATAATAGGGTATTGGTTCATAATTTTTAAATCTAGTCATTTTATAATTATCTAAAGAAATAGTAAAAAAGTAATAAAAAATATAAAATTTTGTCTACAATGATACTTGTATATGAAGATCATGTTGAGCGGTTTTGATTAACCATTTGGATTTTAAAAACTATAATATGAGAGCCGTGCTACAACTAATTTGTACTATTAATAGTACCATAGCCTCACTCATGTATTATATACTGGTATTGGATTTAGGTTAGGTTTAGTATGCAGGACCAGCAAATTTGGTACAGAATTATATGTTACTTCAGTCTTTAGGTCTTTAGGTACCATACATAGTGTTGATACATTCTAGAAAGAAAGAATGCGCTCCTTTCTCGGCTCTCATTCATTGGTGTTGTTGTGTGCAGACTTCACGTGCAATATGGCAGAAGGATTTGGATGTGCCGGTGGCAATCGTCCGACACGGATTCGCTGTCACCGACTTGTATGCCGTTACTCTTTATCTGATTTTGTTAATTTACATTCTTTGGGCATTTGTACTGTACGTATGCAAGTCCAAGTATTTGAATAAGACCTTACAGGTCACCGGCCTAACCCGTTTACTGATCCATCTGGTTTGTGGGTCTTCAACATGTTGGGGTCACCTGGTTTATTTTATTTTCATTTATGATGCACGAGGGTCTAGGTTTTACCCAATATATACAAAATCAACAAATTAATGGAAAACTAACAAATGCTGTAAAAATTGCCTTACACACAAAACCAAAGAAAGTATTATGTTTTTTACTGTCTGGATAGAACCCATGGGCTAACCTGATTTGGTTAAGTTAGTAAGCCAGGTACCAGTCCTTTTTTTGCCCAGCTAAGTTCATGTCTGACCTTTTATTGCATGATTTCAAAGAATACTTGCAAGATAGTCAGATTCAGATTAACAGTTTTGTTTAATTCATTATAACAATTGCAGTTACCGAGGAGTCTCAAGAAGAGGCTGATGCAACAGACATCTCAACAGGATCCTTAACCCCTGTCGTGGCTGAGACAGAGAACAGTGGGAACCTTCTGATGGATATGGTGGAGAACTTTCCCGACCTTGCTGGTACAAATAGTGATCATTCTGATGATACGTTATCCAGAATATCTTCATACCCTTCTGACTCAATCTCTGCACGACGAGACCGTGCCATGGCTCGAGTGTTCAGACTTGATGAGAGGGGGCATCTTTCTCCACAAGTACCGTACCTACTTGACCTTGGGATGGACATAGAGTCAATTGAAAAGATGGTCCGCAGGTACCCATCTTTTACCTACATCAGCCTTGATCGCAAAATCAAGCCACTAGTGGAACTTCTGTTGGATCTGGGTGTGCCCAAAAAGAATATACAAAAAATAATACGGACATCTCCCCAATTATGTGGCATAAGTCTCACTAAGAATTTGAAACCAACAATGCTTTATCTGGAAAGTTTCGGTTTGGATAAAGCACACTGGGCAAAGGTTATAACTAGGTCTCCTGTGTTGTTGGCAAACAGCCGCCAAAAGATGAAATTATTTATCGATTTTCTTTTAGAATTGGGTGTCCAAGAGAAAAATGTTGGAAAGATTTTGACTCTGTGCCCAAATATACTAAGTTGCTCTGTGGAGGAGAAGCTGCGGCCTGTATCGGAGTATTTCTTCTCGTTGGGTGTAGACGTACCATCTCTTATTGAAAAATATCCCCAGAATTTCGGGTTGAGTATAGAGGATAAACTGAAGCCTGCTACTGTGTTCTTTGAGGAAAGGGGTTTTAGCATAGAAGAAATTGCCGTGATGGTGAATAAATGTGGGTCACTTTTCATGTACAGTTTAGAGGATAATTTGGTGCCAAAATGGGAGTATTTTCTGACAATGGGGTACCCGAGGTCAGCGCTTATTAAGTTGCCGCAGTACTTTGGGTATAGCTTGGAGGGAAGAATCAAGCCAAGGTTCAACCGAGTTAGGGCGTGTGGGATAAATTTGAGTTTCTCCAGGTTGTTAACTATTTCAAACAGTAAGTTTGATGACATGTTGGAAAAAGAAATGAAGAAGTTAGTTAGGTTGTCGAAATAAATATAAATTTATTCAGAGGCAGAGAATTTGAGATGACAGTTTATGTGATTTTTAATTTGATCTTAGCAGCTAGATATTGGTCTAGCACAAATTTTGAATAGAAAGAGCTTTTAGTGAGATGTTGTTAAGAGTTGCGAGGCTGATCCAGATGTTGAAGCCATGTTTGGTTCACAAGAGATGAAGGGATAGGGAAGCAAAGAAAGAAAATATTTTACATATTATTGTTATTCTTCAATATATGATATAAATTAATGTTAGAAATTTTAATTAAATTTCAGTGTAATTGAGTTCTTCTTGATGGTAATGATAAGATAAGGATAAGATGATATTAATTCTAGCTGCCCGAAGCACTTAATGTGGCAGTTCTTGCAACTGGAAAAGCCATTTCTCGAAAGATATCGTCACGCAGAAGGTGAGTATCAACAACTAGCTTAATAAACATGTAGAATGCTAGTAGCCTGGTCAGTCATAACATTACTTTATATACAGATTTTTGCGAGATTAAGAAAAGAAGAAAATTGCTTTAGTACATATTTGATGATTTATACCAATTTGATTGGTTTTCTGTAATCTATTGAGGTTTCTAAATATTTAATAAAAATAAAAATACATAATAATTTTGTTTTATTCATATATATAAAAGTAAAAACACATGTTTCAAGCTTACAAGTAAAAGATAATTGTGAAATATACTTGTTTTAATTAAGATGGATTATTTCAAAGAATGATTTTTAGAGAAAAAGGATCACATTGCAAAGATTGCACTGGTGAAGTCATGAAATAGGTAGCAATGAAGTCATACTTATTCATTGCTAAAGTTACCTTTGTGGTAACAAAAGATGCAGCAGTGTGTTTTGTGTGAGCTTGCACAATTGGTATTTTAAACCTATCTTCAAAAAGAGCCCGCGCCATTTTCATGGAGTGAATCACTTTCACCCCTTATCTTTCTAATAATTGAACAATTTCAAGATGTGCTTGCTCAGATGCAAAACAACTGAAATAAAAGTAAAACCAAGCATTATATAGCTCTGCTATATTCTTATCTAACCTCTGCACACCCTATTTCTGCTAGCCAAACTTGAGCTTAAAAGGGGCAAAAAAAAAATTCAAAATGAATGGTAATGGTGAAGCTGCAACTAAAACCAGACCAGCTGCGTCGGTCTTGCCCAGCCAGCGGCTCCCGGATTTCCGAATAAGCATCAGCCTCAAGTACATAAAACTTGGTTACCATTACCTGATAACTCATCTCCTAAAGCTAGTCTTGATCCCGCTAACTGCAGTATTATTTGTCGAAGCAACACGCACCGACCCAAACGAGCTGCTTCAAGTCTGGTTATTACTCAAATACAACCTCCTATCCGTGTTAGCACTCTCCACACTGCTCGTTATGGGTTGCATGTTTTATTTCTTGACCCGACCCCAGCCGGTATACTTGGTCGACTTCACATGCTACAAACCGCCAAAGCTGCTTGAAGTTGGGTTCAACGAGTTCCTGAGCCATTCTCAGCTTATCGGATTCAATGACAGCGCGTTGGAGTTCCAGAAGATGATATTAGAGAGGTCAGGCTTGAGCGAGCACACACACGTACCCGAGGCTGTCAGGTGTCTGCCACCACGGCCTACCATGATCAATGCTCGCACCGAGGCCGAGCAGGTAAATGTAATTTTGAGGCCCTTACCAGTATGGCAGTATCTTTGTATTTGCTGTACACATTCATTTTTTTTTTTTTTTTGATGATTCGTCGGCACTCGACACAGCACAAAGTCATGAATATCAAGTAACCATTATTACATAGGTAATATTTGGGGCTCTTGACAACCTGTTTGCCACAACAAGTGTTAAGCCAAAAGACATCAGCATCCTGATAGTCAATTGCAGCCTCTTCTGCCCGACACCGTCTCTCTCTTCCATGATCATTAACAAATACAAGATGCGCGGCAACATAAAATCCTTCAACCTGGCCGGCATGGGCTGCAGCGCTGGAATGATCTCCATCGACCTCGCTCGTGACCTCCTCCAGGTGTATCGCAATGCCTATGCGATTGTTGTCAGCACAGAGAACATCACCCAAAACTGGTCATTTTCTATCTCTGTAATTGTTCAAGTAACTTGAAACTAGCATTCTGTTGATCAATTCAATTGTGACAAAAATAAAAGTTAAATCATTTCTTTCCCACTACCTACATATGGTTTTACAAAAGTTGACATGACATGTAGGTATTTTGGCAACCGGAAGTCGATGCTGATCCCAAATTGTCTGTTCCGGGTGGGTGGTGCTGCAATACTGCTGTCGAACAACAGGTCCCATCACTGTCGTGCTAAGTATCGTCTACTCCATGTTGTATGCACGCATCAAGGGGCCGACGATAAGGCTTTTAGGTGCGTGTTCCAGGAGCAGGACGAAGAAGGAAAAACAGGAGTCACCTTGTCAAAAGATCTCATGGCTGTTGCATGTCACGCACTTAAGACCAACATCACCACGCTCGGCCCGCTCGTGCTGCCGCTCAGCGAGCAAGTCCTATTTCTTACAACTCTCATAGCCAAGAAGGTTTTCAATGCCAAGACAAAGCCATACATACCGAATTTTAAGCGTGCCTTTAATCATTTCTGCATACATGCCGGTGGGAGAGCTGTGCTTGATAAAATGGAGGAGAACTTGCAGCTGGAAGCTGAGGATATCGAGGCGTCTCGTATGACCCTTCACCGTTTCGGTAATAAATTAATTAAATATTGATGAAACAGTGCAATTTGTGTGATCAGATGAATTCTAAATTAAATCCATAGTGATCTTAAAATGCTTGTGCATATATCTGTTCTTCGGTTCCCAAAGTATATACTGATAATCTGATAAACAGGTAACACATCATCGAGCTCAACGTGGTACGAGCTGGCATACATGGAAGCGAAAGGTCGAGTCCGCAAGGGGCACCGCATCTGGCAAATCGCCTTTGGCAGTGGATTCAAGTGCCACAGCTCCGTGTGGCAAGCAGTAGGCAATGTGAAAGCTTCAGCAAGTAACCCATGGCTGGATTGTATAGATAGATATCCGGTGAAGATTGTGAATGGAATTCCTTCCTGTAAGCTGCTCAAGGACCAGAAATAAGTAGCACAATTAGGGATGAACTTGAGAATAACTTTAGAACCTCAGAGCGTCGGAACGCAATAAACCGAGTTTTTTTTTTTTTTTTAAATATTGGTACTTCATTTGGGATACAGTGGAAGCTGATTGTTCCAAGTTTGCACTATTTTGTGTTGTGTATGCCTCTCATCTCACCATCTATTACAGCAGACTTGATATGGCAGGCTGTCAAGTATATCATCTCACCATCTATTACAGCAGACTTGATATGGCAGGCTGTCAAGTATAGCATCTCACCATCTATTACAGCAGACTTGATATGGCAGGCTGTCAAGTATAGCATCTCACCATCTATTACAGCAGACTTGATATGGCAGGCTGTCAAGTATAGCAGATGCTGATTTGCAGGCTATGTTAAGGAGAAAAATATTTTGTATTAATTACGTGGGATATTTTAGATTGGGTTTATTTATGTCAGGATTTCTTTTAGAGATTTCATTTATGTTATAAATAGGCCATTTGTATCTATATAATATCCAGTCAAGCAATACAATTTAGCTTCCTCATAAATTATGTCTCTTTTTTCTCTCTTTTGTATTTCCACATCTCTCCCAATTCTTAACAGTGGTAAGCCAGGTTGATTAATCGGTTGCCATATCGTTTTTAAATTCCGCTGCTGGTGCTATGTGTGATTTGGTTTGCGAGGTGTGATAGAGATCAAGTTTTTTTTTTTTTTTTATTTTCTTCCTTTGGTTGCTTTGGTGACCTTGTAGTAATCAAACACCTAGTTAGTTACTTCTTTAATTTTGTTATCTATTGTGGAGATTTTGAGGTGTTTTATTATGAGTTCAATTACGGCAAAATTCGAAGTTAAGAAGTTTGATAGCACAGCAAGTTTTGCATTATGGCAAGTGCGCATGTTGGCAATTTTGTCAAATCAAGGCGTGAGAAATGCACTCTAGGCAAAACCGACCGATGTTAACAAAGAGGATTGGGAAGACGAAGCGGGAAGAACTTGACTTCATCAACAACCCATTCAAATTCTAAGCACAAGAACCTAATTTGCAATTATTGTAGGAAGAAGGGACATATCCAGGCCGACCGTTTCAAGCTCAAAATAAATAGAAGGCAGATCAAGATAGTACTTCTTCAGGCGAGGCTAACATAGCTGAAATAATTGATTACTGTGAAGTGCTTTAGGGATTTCGGGTTTTGTTTTCAAGGGTGAGATTTTGGGTCAAGGGGAGGATTTGTTGTGTATGCAACTCATTTTATCATCTATTACAGCAGACTTGATATGGCAGGTTGTCAAGTATAGTAGGCGCTGATTTGCAGGCTATGTTAAGGAGGAAAATATTTCGTATTAATTACGTGGGATATTTTAGATTGGATTTATTTATGTCAGGATTTTCTTTTAGAGATTTCATTTATATGTTATAAATAGGCCATTTGTATCTATGTAATATCAAGTCAAGCAATACAATTTAGCTTCCTCATAAATTCTGTCTCTTTTTTCTCTCTTTTGTATTTTCATATCTCTCCCAATTCCTAACATTTTGTGATACAGGTTGAATAAATTAGTTTTTTTGCATTCATGTTATTTTTGGGTCTCAGTTTTGGTCATTTTGCATTCATGATATGCATAGATCAAATTTATCAATTGTAGGGAGTAAATTCATGGATTTTCTGGTCAGTACATTCTGGAGCAGTGTGGTAACTGGTAATGGAGGAATCAATACTGTTATCTTTGACTTTTGAGGAATTGGAGTAAATGCTTAATTGATATTTATTGGTGTTTGATGTCTACAATATATAAGTTACCTCATATGATACAAATCAAATGCATTCTGTAACTGAGCTATTGATTTTCCCCCCAAACAAATTTGCCATAAAATGGAGATTCATCAGTTATTTGTTGTTGTTTTTACCAACTAATGTGAGGTCACTGTACTGTCTAACAATCATGATGTCCTGAATAGTATGATTTGTGAGCTGTTGATGCGACTAATCTGGAAACCTTGTCTGGTGATTTAGTGGTTAATTAATTTATAATCATGCTAGTCTAGAGAGCATACATTTGGGTACTTAGACAATCCAAATGTATATTTGTTTTATTAGAATTAGAGGAATGCTGATCTCACCAAGTTTCAAATTAATTAGGGCCTGGATTTAACCTGAAAAGCCCACAAAAAAGGTGCATATTAATGGGCATCACCTAGCGTCCATACAATAGACATCTATAGAGTTTATAGGTTATAAATTTGAAGTAAAAGTTACAAAATTTGATGTATATATGTTATAAAATTTATATATTCTATGAATATATAAACAGTTATTTTATGGACGCAAGATGTTTCTCACAAAAAAAAAAAAATCAATCAATTTTTTGTGACATGTGAGCTACATGTTATATTGTTATATTAGAAAAAAAAAAAGAAAACCGTTATTTAATTGAATGGTCAAAATGATATCATTTGTGTAGTAATTCTTATGTTTGAACCTGAAATGTAAGTTTATATATGGGGACAGCTTTACAAGGTTTGTTCAATCATACATAATCTGCACATTATTTATGTACCAACCTTATCATATATATAATACAAATAAATGAATGATTTGTGTTTATGATGTGAAAGGAAAGGTTCCATAATTTTCTCCACAGATTCAAATTCAATTATTAGTTTATTACTCAATGAAGAATAAGAATTGCTAACCACATCTGAAACTATATACTTGACAAATGACAGATGAGACGTGTCCATGAGGATCAGCTGGGGGAGTCCGTATCTGCTGTTATTCTTTGAGAATAACAGGACCCTGTTTGTCCAATTTGGACTATTGGATCAAAACGGACGGGCCCGATCAGTCCACTTAAGATTATACGGGGCTTTTTTATAATTAATTTCATCCGTTTATTTTGATCCAACAGACCAAATTGGACAAACAGGGTCCTGTTATCCTAATTGGACAAACAGGAGATATGAATTCAGCTGGGGGCACCACATCTATATTGGGTTCATTTAATCAAAAGTTCAAAACTGACCTGTAAATATCTCAATCAAAATTATGTCGGCAACTAATTAATATATCCACGTATATAATGATAATTGAAATTTGAAAGAGAAATTACCTGTGTCCTTTTAACTTTTTCCTTTATCCATCTTCTTTATAGGCGAACCTATGTGAAGGCCATCAGGGGCAGTCGCTCCTCCTTAATATTTAAAATGTTGTAAAAAATACCTATAAATCAATAAAAAATTATCCAATATTGAGAGTCCCCCCCCCCCCCCCCCCCCCCCCCCCCAAATAATTAAGTACCTGCAAATCAATGAAATATATTGATTAATGTATCTTATGAACCAAATTAAATCTGATTGGCCCTTTCTTATTTTTGGCTCAGGTCTGCCACTGATCCCTTTGTTAAATTGCTTAATATTCTCTGATTTTCTTTCAATTTTTGAGTGATTTTTTTTACTATTTCTTCGTCCATCACGCATGTATGAGTTTTTTGCATGGTTAAGGATATGTATTCTGACCGTCAAAATTATTTTTTACATGTTAAAAGAATTTTCACCTAAAATTGTATTGGGAGATGGATAAGGGGATTTTTAAGAAGGGCAATTTCACCTCCCTAATTGAAATTAGCATATATAATAGCGCATTTATAGTGACATAATTGGAATCTTGAATCATAAATTTATTTTTTTTCTTATTTCATGAAAAGGAATAAATAAAATAATCAAGAATCTTGAATCCGTACAAATAGAATTCTCGTGACCCCATGTCATTTTCATGTATTTTTAAAATTAAAAATAGTGAAATTGTTTATTTATCTTCTCATACAGTCACACATGCTAGAAGCTGACCTTTCAATTTTCAAATGAATATGTGGATTTGAACATATTTATTTTTTTTATTTTTTTGGTCTTTTATCTGGAACACATAATTCAATATATAGGCCGTCAAAGAGGAGTTAATGATTCACCTCCCAACTACACAAACTCTAATTAATTGTAAAAGGATAATAAGTTGATTTTGAAATTTCATCTTTTATTTTATTTTTATTTTTAGTCCCCTACATGTGCTCCCGTTGGTAGTAATAAATTGGGATCGAAAGTTTGCATTAAAAGATCTAAAAGAATATATTTTTTATTGTTTTATGATTATTTTTTATATTAAGAATCAGTGTGATATGTGGTAAGAGTATTATAAGTTGAGGACATATATGTTTTTCTATCACATTAGGATGGTATAATCTGCAGTATAGTAATATAACAGAGCATGTTAAGTTGTTAACACATTTGAGTCATCAGTAGCCCACACAAATTGCCAAAAATAGAACTTACAAAAAAAAAAAAAAAAAAAAAAAAACACGTTCAAAGGGTTGTGTACTATAAACGGGTAGTTTCAAACCAATTTCGAAATGAGAGGGATCCAATGAAACACAAAATTTTGACACAACTATTACACTAGATCATATAAATTTTTAAAAAATCTTAAAAACAGAAAATCTTTTATAAGATATTCATTTATTTATAGATTGATTGTGTTTCAGATTTTATTCAATTTGAGTGTCATTTGATACTCCATCAACGGCTATCAAGTTTATATGGTAATTAGAACGATATAAATTTAATGATTCTTGATGAAGTATCAAAAGAAACTCAAATTGAACGAAATATGAAACACAATCAATCTATAACTAAATGAATATGTCTATAAAAGATTTTCCGTACTTAAGATTTTTTTATAAATTTATATGATTTAGTGTAATAGTTGTGTCAAACTTTTGCTGTCATTAGATCCCTCCTCTTTGGAAATATATATATGCAATAAATAAAAACCCTTGTACTTCTAGTAAAGTAGTGTTTTGCCCCGGTGGGCAAGGGTCCCAGCGGGTGACGGGCACACGGGCTACGCGCGACAGGCAATGGGGGATTTGGACGGGCGGGCTAGGGGGTTTCGTCCTAGGGAAGGCCCTCGCCTATCCATATGCCTGTTGGGCTTGCTCAGGACAGGCAAGCAAGGGTTTGGGGTTGGGTGGATCACAATGAGGAGAGAGCAGACCGTCGGAGGGGAGGGCGGCCCGCCGGTGGAATTCTGAGTCATCTGACTCAGGTAGGGCAGACGGCCGGCAGGGTAGGGGTAGGGGTAGTGGGTAGGGGAGTAGGGAACCGGGGGGGTGGGGATTGGGGTCGGGGCGGGTCACCCGAGCGGGTCAGGCATTGGGTCGGTTTGCGGGGGTGAGCGCAGGTGAGCAAGCACGTGTTTGAGGGGTAGGTACGGGCGGGCGAAAAGCACAGCCGGGAAGGGAGATGGGGGGCGGGCGAGTTTCCAGGGGTGGGCCCGAGCGGGCCCCGAGCATGGGTGGGTGGGGGCGGCCGTGCCCAGGGCGGGTTTGAGCATAACACTATAGTAAACAATGATCCAATTCATACTCTAGAAAGAGGGGTAAGATTCCAAACTTTTTAGTTATGCCACATCATCATTAATCTCAACTATTAATTTTTTTCTCTCTTCTTTATCTCAATCAAATGGCACAAAATATTTTCATTAAAGAGATAATATAATTTATCTAAACAACAACTTTACATTCTTTTATATGAATTGATATGTAGCTAAAAAATATATTAAGTTCAATATTTATTTAATAAGATATATTTATGACAAATGTATATTTATTTTCAATATCTATTAATTTATAAAATATTATTAGCCCCGACTCACCGCTCTAGTGAGAAGAATTCAGAGAAATTCAGAGGGTCTAATAATACGGAAACGCCAAAGTAAACCTGAAAAATTAATAGTATACTGCTGATAGCCTGATAGCTTATTATTATCCAGGAATTTCAACGCATACACATATGCCAAGGAAAATCTTAAGTCCCCAATTTCAGCCGATTAATTCATGCAGGCAACACGCTGAGCACTCTGATTGAGCGACGCAGCGGACACGCTGTTGAGAAAATGTGATTTAAAAGCGACGTATATATAGATAGGCAAATTAAATAGGTCTCTTTCCATTTTCCAAGTTTCTCTTGTGAAGTTTCAAATTACAATAACAGAATTAATATTTAATAACAACGGCAATTATGAGAGATATATAAATAATGTAAATTAAAGAACACTGATTAAAGTCGACTGTAAGTATAGTAATTAGTTTATATTTTTGAGATTAATCTAAGTTGATATTCTTGATGCATGCATAGAAAGTCTTCGGCCATATATACTAGAAGCTGTTAGATGAAATTTCTTCAAAGAAAAAAAAATTTTGAAGAAATTTTTATTTATGTTATAGTTTATTTTGACTTTAGTAGCTGCTACCAACTTTTCGAAAAAAAAAATTACTTCAAAGAGATTTTAATTTTGACTTTGGTTCTATTTGTCTATCGATGGAAAGAGCACATTTCTCACACATAAAAAAAATTTCCCCATTTTAATAAAAAATATAAATGAGAAAAAGAACTGTTTTCTCAATATTTTTGAACTTATTCGACATGCGAGTTCTAATTATTAGGCTAAATTATAAAGCAAATTAATGTGTCAATTTATTTAATATAATTAAGCTAGTATTTTAGGCCAATTATTACTTGTGTCTTAATTAGACCAAACCTCTAAAAAATAAAACCACATCAATACAGTAACCACTAGCCAACAACCCAATAAAACTACGTCAAATAATATAAACCATACCAAATTGCAAATCATGGATCGTCCCTTAATTACTAAAATGAAAAATTGTCAGTTAAGTATCGTCTCTTTCAGCCTTTTGGTCTAGTGGCTAAGGGCAACGCTCTCGTGTGGGAGGTCACGGGTTCGAAACCCGGATAGAAGGTCTTTTATAGACTTTTAAATTTGAGTAGCTTGACCCTCATCTTTATCTCAAAAAAAAAAAAATATATATATATATATATCGTCTCTTTCTTTCTTTGTTTTTGTTTTTTTTTTTTTTTGGTGAAAGAAGTATCGTCTCTTTCGCCATGTATCTTTCTCTTGTCTCTGGATATTACAACAGTGTCTGAGTTTCTGTCTCTCTGAGAGACTTGAGAATAACAAGACATGCTTGCTTTACAGTTTACAGGGTTTTACATGGATGGGGTTAGCTTTGGTGTACAACTGTACAGTTTGTGCGCCTGCACCTCGACAGGCAGACAGGAGTGCCAGAACACTTTGAAGAGGAGCAGTTATAAATAGAGTAATAGCTAGTTTGTAAAGAAAAGTCGTCTATAGTGTTCACATGTTACATTTTAGAATGTATCTATTATATATTTTTTTTTATGTTTATAAATGTATGAACGGTTTTTCAATTGACGTATGATGTTTCTTTTAAATATATATCTAGGCTCTGTTCATTCTCCAATAATAGAACTGCGGTATCATTACTCTGTAATGGGCCTATTTTTTAATTAAAAAATAAAAATATCTTATTTAAAAGACTAGAAATAAGATAAACTTATGTACAAAATAGTAAAACCGTGTCCTAGTTCCGCAACCCATTATAGGTAAAATTTGTAGATCTCAATGTTACCTTTCTGTAACGCAAAATTTGTTCTGATCGAAATTCTTAATTAAAAGTTATTGCTGTTTGAATGTTGAGTGTTGAAAATTTAGGATAAGATTCAGTATAAAATTTAGTACAAAACACAAAAAAATATTTTTCCTACGAATGTGAGAATTAGAATTTTTTTACAATACTAACAAACATATTATTTAGAAAATGACAATATTTGAAAGATTTACTAAATATTTATATAATGGAATCTAAGTCTTAATTATGGGTTCATGATGCCTATGTAATGTATCATTAGAACATATATAATCATGATAAGTACATCTCCATTTAGAAAAGAAGTTGTGTTGCCAATGACCCATTTGTAATTTGTTACTTTGGAGCAAGATTATAATTATCTTCTTTTTTGAAATACAAAGCAACAAATATGTAAAATTAAAATACAAAGCAACAAATAAAAACCACTAAAGCAAAACATAATCATAAGCTTAGCCTATTCATGTTCTATCCAAGAATCGATCATACCATCCTTGTAGCAATCAGCAAAATTGTTCATAAAGATTATGATTATCTTCAAGGTTGCATGACAAAAAGTACTGTATATAATTAAATTTTTTTTTTAGTAAAATGCACAGAGAGATGGATGGTCCATTGGTCCCTGGCTTTTGCAAGTAGAGACAAAAAGGTATATGGCTTCAATTATTTATGTGGGATCGGCTGGGCAGTTACAAATACCGAAATCCTATTAGATTACTTCTACAGGGTGCTGCTAATGACCCTACCACAAAAAAAAAAAAAAAAAAATCGCCCATCTAATTGTTTTATTTTAAACTGTCAGACATCAGTGATCAGTTGTATATATAGAAATAGAAATATCTTTGGGTTTCAGGTACAACACATTATAAATTTTTAAAGTAATAGCTAGCATTCACTATTTTTACTTGTCCACTGGTCCACTGTTTTTTTAATGAACAAATACAATTTTTCAATAAATATTTATATCTTTCCGATTAATAGATATCATTTTGCAGTGAACATGTGAGTGTGTTAGAACTGTAAGAGGGGTGAATGGGTGGCCTACGTTATAGAGGTGGACTCTACGTGTTCCTCTAAATTTTGCATTAGGCCTTGACATAGTTTGGATGAAAATTTACACCACTTGTGAATTATTATGATTCCAAAGAATTATAATCTTTAGACATAATAATATATCTCAAAAGAGATAATGAACTTGAAAATAAGTTATTTTACATGAGGAGCATAAGTATTATTCTTAAAGATGGATTAGAGACTGAAAAGGGCTGCCACTTAGTTTAACATCTAACATGACCACTAATTTGGTACTATTCATTTATTCTCTATAAATCCGGTCCTGGAAAAAGGTGAATAATAATGCATGTTGATTGGCTTCTTCCAAGGAGAAACTTTGGAATTGGAATGGAATGGAATTGTTGGTGCATGTGATGTCAACAGTGTTCCAGTTCCAATGCAGCTCCTATGTGCTTCACTTTGTATAAGTATAATAATTTCTGTTACATTTTTTTTTTAAGCTCAAAATTTAATTATCAAGTTTAGTTTTAAATATATTTTCAAAAAATATTAGATAAAACCACCAAGTAACTATTAATTTTTTTATTTGTTTGTTTGTTTGTTTATTTATTTATGTCTGAATTTTATTATAAAAATAAAATTATCATAGTGTAAGATCTATTACATATCATATTACCGGTTGGCAGCTACTATCAACTTTTTAAAAAAAAAATATTACATATCATATAATATCATGGGTATCGATCACCACAGAAAATCTAAAAGTTGAAATATCTAAATCCGGTAATCAAAATATTAAAACCGGATTTAATTAGCTCATTAATCTGGTGGCATAATTAGTAAATACTTCCACTAGAGACACTTCACTTTCAAAGCATCACATTCATCCATCTCTCTCTCTCCCCTTCTTCCCCTCTCTTTCTCATTGGATTTCATTTCGTTTCCCTCAAGGGACAAAATCTCTCCATTCCAGCAGGTTTTTGAGCTCACACTGAAAAACCAACAATCAATCAATCAATACTCCCTCTCTATTATTATAGGTTTCTTTGGTTGTTTGTCCCAAAACCATGGAGCACCTTGGTCTTCAAGCACTTGTGTCAAAAAGGTTGAGCACCTTTTGAGCTCTCAATCTATGGAAACTTTGAAAGAGTTCCCCTTTTTGTTGTTCCTTTTGTTTTGATTAGTAATTAGTAACTAACTAACTAACTAACTATTGTTATTGTTATTTGTTTGTTTGTTTATTTCAGGAACTAGGATTTTTTTCATGGGGTTTGTGGTTCTCTCCTCCTTCCTCCAGTAAAGTAAGTAAAAGTGTAAAACCCACTTCTCCTTTTTGATCTTTCATCTACTTCCCTTTGTTGGCTTTGTTTTTAATTTAGTTTAGAAGTTTATAGGCTATATATGAAGTTGAATAAATAAACTAATTTAATAATTGGGTTATTTATTTAACCTTTTGAGTTTTGACCATACAACAAATGGAGTCCAACTTTAATTATTAAAGTAGAAATCTTTTTGCCTTCAATCTTGTCTTTTCCTTTCAAATAACACTGTACTTGGTCCCTCTTGTTAATCCCCTTTCTTGTGAATGAACATCTATTTATGTTTTTCTTAAATTTTAATGGGTTTTTTTTTTTTTTTTTTTAATGAAGTGCTAATTGTCTAAGAATGAAGCTAACATGGCAATTGCAAGAACCAATTCGATGGGAACATATTGTTGGCTGACTATTTGTGCTGATTATTTACTTTTCTCTACTCCACAATATATTTTTCTTTTTTATTAAATAATTTTGGTGGTCCCAATATTCATATCTTCTTGCCCTTTGTTTTGATGTGGCATAAAAAAAACAACAGCACTCTGTTTGAAGAAATCACATAGTTTCTCTTTAGATATTTTTCCTCAAACCAAAATTATCATGTTCTAGTTATTTGCTTTACTTATGCCAAATAGTTCCTTTTTTTCTGGGTCTAATTGATATTTGATGGTTAGGTAATACTCACATGATAAAACTTTTGTTTCCATTGATTATTGCAAGTGAGGAGTACTTTTCGTTTTAAAATTTTCCATCATTTTCATGCTTTCATTCACTAGCTAGAAATCTGCTAAAGTTAGTCATCATCCCCCATTTCAAGCTAATCCAACTGAAAATCTGAAACCGACATCTCAAATGACAGTTTCAAACACACTTCACGTTTCTCATGTTTTGCCTTTTGCCCCTTTTGACTCTAATTAACATTTTCCTCTTGTGAATTATTAGCTACTTTTAACTTTAACGTCCTGAATTTCTGTTTTTATTGTCTTTTTATTATCTTACTGTAACTAATTGTTCAAATTGCATAAATTACTTCAGTATGACTCTTAATTTAATTGTACCGAGTATCTTTTAACAATTGATAATTTCATGCCCTTTTGATGCTGAGACATATCTATTTATTGATTCAGCAAATTCAATTTCAGGGAATTTGTCAGAAAGTAAAAGATAAAAAAGAAAAATGGGATCTTGTGCATCAGTACACAAAGAGCAAGGCAAGGATATGGGGGTTAGGATGCGTCTGGTTTCGAAGGCAAAGAGGATATTTGTGGGATCTCCAACCAAGGAAAAGGAACATTTTAATGGAGAAAAAGAATCCAAAATTGTTACTGGGTTTGGCTCGATAGCACATGACGGGAAGGTGGAACCCTGCTTGGCTCATAAAAGCACAGATTTTGGTATGCAAATAATCCTCCCTTTTCTATTCTGTCTTATTTCTGTTGTCTTTTACAGATTATAGTGAATGATTTACAATATGTTAAAGTCTTTGATAGGTACAATCATTATCAGAAAATGATAACATTTACTTTCGGTTTTACATGAGTTCTGAAATTTTGAACTTCGTTGGATATATTTTTGAATTGTATATAGCATTCCATCCTTCAGTTAGTAGGGTTATAAGGATATAAAATGGAGTCTCAGTTTGGGTCCTTCATACAAAAATTTGATATTTTCTTCTCATGCTCATCTTCAGTGAGCGAGTCCGTAATAATATTATTTTGGGAAAATTTTCTTGTTTGGCATTCATCTGGAATTATTTATCAATAAAAAAGTGATACAAAGGAGACTTTACAGCACATTCGCATTGTTGGTTGGTTAGTTGGATGTCTTACTCAGAATTAAACATTAAGAGCTTATTATTGGAGCATAAAGCACAATGCTTTTAAATTGGTATCTTCTGTTTTCTCTCTTTTTGTGTATTTTTGAGGTGATGACTACCTTTCGAAGAAAGTACAGAGAACCATTATTGATTGTTGTAGTTTTTTCATACACATATTAGTCTGATACATACATTGTCCTTTTATTTTTAAATTCTTTTTGATAATGGAAAAGAAAAAAAATAAAAGGAAAATACGAACTGTTGAATTATACAGTCACAAGACAGTCACAAGGTTCCTTTGTCTCTGACTGGTTAGAGCAGGTACCGGAATAGGCCTGCTGGTTCTGAAGGAAAAACAGGATTTGTTCTCCTTTGTTTTCGTCTCTTCTGTGTTTTTCTTTCTTATATTTTGAAGTCATACCTGCTAGCTATAAACTCCAGCCGATTTTAGATAAGAGGAGGGATCCATTGACAATGGATATTTTGACAATCTTGACAATGGTACTTTTAAAAAATTTATAAAAATTCATTAAAAATCTTAAAAATGAAAAAAAGTTTACAGAAGTATTGTTTAACTTATAGATCGATTATGTTTCCGATTATATTCAATTTAAATGATATTTGATAGCTTTTTAAATGTCCGTTAAATTACAACCGTTAAAAAATGTACAAAATTTTGATAAGGCATCAAATGATGTTCAAATTGGTTGAAATTTGATACACTATCAATTTATAAGTTAAGTAATCCACCCATAAAACTTTTTTCATTTTAAAGATTTTTTATGATTTTTTACAAATTTTTAAAAATAACCATTGTCAAAATTGTCAAGATAAGCATTGTCAATGGATCCCTCCTCTTTAGATAATTATATATCAGCCTTCAAATTAGTTACCCAACTGACAATGGCCTCTGAGCTTTCTTTTAGTTGAGAAATATTATTACATCAATTCTTCTAAGATCATTCTTTTAGTAATTAGATGAGAATCTTAAACTGAACTATAATAATATCATGCTGACAAAAAGTACTTTACATTCTTTTTTTGGGCGTAATAAATCATGAAATGTTATTGGATCCAAGCATAAAAAAGCATTTCTTAAGTTGATGTTATCTGGAGACATATAACTACTATAGACTCATTTAGATATCCTGATATTACTGTTTGTATTCTGTATGAAAGGTATATGCAGCAACTGACTTTAAACAAAAATTAATTTTATCGGCGTCTGTATAAATCAAAGTTTGGTGTTATATATCTAGTTGAAGAATTCGTTTAAATCCCTGTTTACAGAAAGTATCTCAATGCTGCTGCATTTGAAGTACAGTGTTTCAGTTGAAGTTGTTAATCAGACTTTAAGACATGGTCATAATGATAGTGTTCAGTTAGGTACCATCAATACCTTGGTACTGTGTTTGGTTTTTTAAATTTGACTTCTTGGTTTTTTGAAAAAAACAATACTTTCATGAGTACCTTCTTTTACCTTTTATTTCAATATGATACAGTTGTTCAGTTAAATATTATATACATCACATCACAGGTAGCAAAGATGAAATTTTCTTCGACTCAAGAGCGTGGTTAGAGTCTGATTGTGAGGATGACTTTTTCAGTGTTAATGGAGGTAATTTTTTATAGTTTGTGTTAATAATCTTACTTTGTTTCCATTTCAGGATATTTTTGAAAAATCCAAGATATATTAGTAATATTTAATTTTATTTTTTTTCCTCACAGAATTCACACCATCTCGTGGCAGTACTCCCAACCACCCAAAATTTTCACCAGGGACCCCGAGAATGTTTAATCTACCATTAAATGAAAAATTCCCCGATACAAAATCTGAACCATCTCCTAGAAAGAAATTAGCTGAGCTTTTTGTAGAATTTGCAGAGACTGACAAGAGTCTAAATGATTCGAGTATCGTTCAAAATAGCAAAACTGAAGAGCCTGTGAAAATGGTGGGATCGCCTGTGGTCAATGACGTTGCAACCAATTCGCCTTGCACCAGTAATGCGACAACTCCTAATATAGAGAAAAAGAAAAGGGATAGAATTTTGAATTATGGCAGTAGGTGTTGCTTACCGGCTTTATCTGGTGTCGGAATTGACGGAAGGAGGCAGAAAGCTAGCCCTAGTCCTTGTACTGTGTAGTAAGTTGCGCTATTTTTGCATATATAGAATTAATTGGTGTTCTTATCCTTGAAGTGGCATGTTAGTTCTCAGACATTGCACTCGCAAGATGTCATCTATGAATGTTATATGTGCCAGTTTATTGTCGAGGAGCTGTATATGCAAAACAGGTCTTTTTATGGGAGAAGGCATGCCGCTGGAGCTATCTTTTTTCGAACATTTGATCATGGTAGAGAACATTTTCATGTAATATGATTATTACATTAGATACCTGTATAATGTGTAAAGAAAAGTTGTGGTACAGATGGTACAATTGTAAGAGGCACTGAGACAATTAAATTAAAAGGCTATGCTGTGTATACCTGTCATCTCTGGTAATATTTTGGGATCATTGCAGCTTAACAGAAGATGAGAATTCAAGCAGGAATTCTGTAGTTATTTATGCTGAATTGTATAAGCTATCATTTATTTGAGTATACATGAAATTAGAGGTGGCAAATCGGGCGGGCGGGTCGGGTTTGGGTTTGGTTTGGCCTTCTAGAAAATCTCGGGTCAGGTCGGGTCAATTTAAATATCGATTTTTTTTTAATCGTATGTTGATTTGAGTTGGATTGGATGCTATTTGATCTCGGGTCGGGTCGGGTTGGATTGAGTCAGTTTGACTTTTTGAAAAATGTTTGGTCAGGTCAGATTCGAGTCGGGTTGGGTTCTGCCACTTCTACATGAAATTTTCTTTTTAAGATAGCCAATCACAATCAATATGATGATTGATGAAATTTTCATTTGTTTTCTCGGCCCACAGATAATTTATTTTAGCTCTTGAACCTAAAATTCAAAGCTACAAGCCCAGAATTCAGGGAAACTTTTGTTGTTTCTGCTGCTGTTATGCAAAATTGAAACTAAAGCAGATAAGAGACCTGATGAGAATGCAGCGTCAAGTTTTAATTTCCTTCTTGTATTTTGCTGAAATAATAAGGTAGACTATAATTGCTGGTCCATAAAATATATAGTCTGTATTGTTAGGCTTTTGGTCAAGAAAATAACAACTACAAATTAACTGGACTAAGAAGAGGATAACAAATTAACGTGTTGAATACAAATTATACAAACATGGAACGATCAATTGAGTACAATTCAACAACATCCATGTGTGTATGAAATTAGGCTTGAGCAAAGAACAGATTAGAGGTGTAAACGGATGACCCTTTTCCGTTATTTCGTTCCATTTCGTCCCAAACGAAATGGATTTTCGTTTTGTGAAATGAAACGAAACGATTAATGAAACGACTCTTTCATTTCGTTTTCCATTTTGACAACAAAAATATTGCTGCTAAACAATTATTCTTTATTCTTTCGTTTCATTTCGTCCCAAACGAAACAAAAACGATACACAACTCATTTTCGTCATCGTTGTAAACGTTATACACCCTGGAACAGATGCACGGTTACCACGTGGCAGTTTTTTTGTGGGTCCCTCTTAATTTCCTACTGGCTGAGCTGTACTGTGCTTGATCAGCTCCAAGTTTGTTTGGATAACTCCTGTGACAGTTGGGTCCCAACAGATTTATTTTAGTACATACTGCCAGTACAGATAACACTTCTTCAGTTCTTCACTTCTCATTTTGCACTCATACCCTTGTCATACCTTAAATATATATTTTCCTAATTAATAACTAGTAAAGAGCCCACGCCTTGCTTTGGGCTGAAATTGTTATTTCTTATAATAAACTTTTAAGATAATATGTAATGGGCCTTAAACTGAGATAATTTATATGAGCCTTTAATTTTAATGGGCTGAGAACGTCAACAGGCATTAACGTATATCAACGGTTCTGATTTATCTAAGAAAATGATCAACATCTCAGGTTTCTTATTTGGGGGAAGATAGCCCTTTCATATCATTTTTTCCAATATGCTTTTATATACAGTGAGGATATTTTAGTTTCATATTTAATGGAAGATGTTTGAGCAGTTGTAGTTACAGTAACAAGAATGTATGTTAATGCAACAAAAAACTGATGTCAAAGGATGATCTAGAGGGAAAAAGAAATAACTGTGCTCCCCAAAATTTGCACCATTGTTGTTACTATTGTTGTGCTATGTGTGTCGGGGCAGCTGCGGCGAACAACGATTGCGTCGCTAGTTGTTAGAACAATCTGACTTTTTTTTATTTTTATTTTTTCTAACAGAAATAAGAACAACCTAATTATTCGAAACGAACGGTTAATTTGCTTGTTAAAAATAGTAAAACAAAAGGGATGGAATTAATCAGTTACTGTACTCCCTTTGAAGTTGTGCTTCTGTTGTGTTATTGTGTATGTACAATTGTACATATATATCAACCTTGTAGTTCTTTACCACAGAGCTCCAAACATGGCGGCCTACGGCTTTGCTTGTGTCGTTATCCTGTGCTTGAGCGCCACCATAGTAGTCGCCAGAGCTATTGCCGTGATACCGTCGCTTTTAGCAGATGCATCCAGTGGACCATGCGCGCTAATGGTGAAGACACGCGGTTACAAGTGCGAAGAACATGAGGTACTTGATTTCAAGTCTGTCATATATGAGATTGATCTGCTAATCACTACATTTTGACTCAAAAAAAGTTCAAAAAAAATTTCTCACTACTTTACATAAAATGGTTTGTCCCCATAATTATGTAACCTTCAGAATTAAGGTGATTTTATCTATTAATATCTATGCATGCTTAATCAGTTTTTATTTGATACATTATATATAACACATATATATCTAGATATATCTTATAACATGCTGCATGATTCTAGATTACAATGATGGTTTTAATTAAGATTTCTTTCTCCTTTTTCCTCCTTTTGGTGATATCAGGTGACAACACAAGATGGTTATGTTCTGAGTTTGCAAAGGATTCCGGAGGGGCGCCGTGGCAGCGTCAAGAACGGGGGCAACAAGCAGCCTGTTCTCCTGCAACATGGAATCACAGTGGTAGATAATTAGCATTTACCCTAAATATAGTTAATTTTCAATTCTTAATTTGTTTTCTTTTTGTTCTTTTAATTAAAACTTGCTTGTTAAAACCATATTCAAAACCTTCCTTTCAAAAGAGAGAATATGATTAAGCTGAATCTGCTCATACATACATACATAGGTATATATAGAGAGCCCTAGATACTACTGGTGCGTTTGGATTGTGGAAGGATTAGTGAAAAAATAGTGATTTTTGGATTGGCTAAAGAATAGTAGAAATATGGTGTTATTCGGGATAGTAAAAATGTTGTTTGGATTGTTTGTTTAGAATAGCAATGGATGGTTGAAAAGAATAATAGTTAATCCATGTATGAGATGGATTAGTGAATTAGCACTTTTTTGACTCTATTCCGAATAGTAGCATGTGTGTTTGGATGCTTCAAATTTAGAATAGTATTGCTATTCGGAAGAGAATCACTAATCCTTACTATCCAAACGCACCCTACATATATAGTTAATTAATAAGCTATTGACATAGTAAATTAATAAGCTAATGACAAGAGGTTACTTAATATACAATGGATGGTAGGATGGTATCTCTTGGATTGTAAATCCCCCTGAAGAGTCTCTTCCGTTCATGCTAGCGGATAAAGGGTTCGATGTCTGGATTGCTAATACAAGAGGCACGACGTATAGCCGGCGCCATGCTTCTCTCGACCCTTCAGATAAGGTCAGACCTCTTCGCAGTTCTTATTTTGACGCTTTTTTTGGTTATCGATCGGCTTTATATGCAGAAAAATAACAAATTACTCGAGCTCGTAATCGATCCCTTCTGCAGCGTTTAGTTGTGTTTAATCTCAATCAGAAATAATTGTGGAAATGTATACATTTTGCACTTCTATAAATATATAATTATAACCATTTTTGTGGTGATTTTTTTGAAGGCTTACTGGAACTGGTCCTGGGATGAGCTAACAATGTATGATTTCCCTTCTAATGTTGACTATGTATATAACAAAACCGGCACAAAAGTTCACTACATTGGTCACTCACTGGTAAACATTCTTCTTTGCCTTTTTGTACTTATATAGTTCTTATGATTTCACTGGTTTGTTCATTTTTCTTATTAATTCACCCGTAGCAACGCACAGGCATCATACTAGTTACTAGTAAAGAGCCAACGCCTTGCTTTGGGCTGAAATTATTATATCTTATAATAAAGTGCCGAAAGCTCATCCCTTGTGAAGAAACTAATATGGGCTTTAAATTTTTTAATGGGCCGGGACATTAATGTACGTCAACTGTGGTGATCAATCTATGTAAACAATCAACGGCTGAGCTTTCTTAGAGAAGATAAGACTTTCATGTCAAAAAATCCAATGTACTTTTATTAGGACTCTCTGTACTCTGAGAAATTACTATTCTATTAATTGTCCAAATCTCAGTGTGGAGAATAATCTGGAGCTGTTAAAACTAAATAAAGTTACCGATTGAATTTCAACAGATTGCACCTGAATCAATTTAAACAACAAAATCCTATTCTGAATCAGAAACTTAATTTGCTGTTACCTCAATACCAAATTAACTAGTTTCTTATTACAACTAAATAGCAAACAAAAAACTATCAAAAATTCCTTCTTGGTCATTTTCTTTCTGGTATTATATATACATTTCCTGTGTGGCAGGGAACACTGGTAGCCCTGGCATCCCTGTCAGAGGGGAAGATGGTGGACAAGCTGAAGTCAGTAACGCTGCTGAGCCCGGTGGCGTATCTCTCGCACATGACGACAACAGTGGCGCAGATATGGCCCCGAGCGTACCAAGGACAGGTACAAATCCCCTACCAATTCACTGTTTTTGCTCTTAGTTCATTGTGTGTTTTCACTTGGTCATACTTAATGAGAGATTTCAGTTGAATTATATGTCACAGTATATGGACAAGCTGCTTGGCTTGGCTGAGTTTGATCCCAAGGGGTAAGCCTGTATATCCTTATCCTTATCCTTACTATATATAAAAGCATATTAGAAAAACGACATGAAAGGGCTATCGTCCCCAAATAAGAAACCTGAGCCGTTGATTATTTTCTTGGATAGATCAGAACCGTTGATTTACGTTAATGCCTATTGACGTTAATGTCTCAGCCCGTTAAAATTAAAGACTCGTATCAATTTCCTCAATATAAGGCCCATTACATATTATCTTAAAAATTTATTATAAGAAATAACAATTTCGGCCCAAAGCAATGCGTGAGCTCTTTACTAGTATGTATATATACTTCTTGTTTTTATCCCTGGATATATTAGTGGATTTTATTCATGCAATAATATATGAATCTGTTGGTAGAAGGTAATTAACTCTAATATGAATTTTGGATTTCAGAATTTTGATTTCTTTCATATTTTTTTCTTCCATGGCAGGCCAGCAATAGCAAGTTATCTGGAGGCATTATGTAGATACTATAACTGCTATAACCTGATACAATTTTTCACAGGTGAATAATTAATTACACACTGAGACCTTAAAATTTACCAGTGAATAATTAATTACACACTATTAATTAATTACACAGGTGAATAATTACACACTGATAAAAAAATGAAGTTATTTGAGTTCTCTAATTAAAAATTAATGTTTGTTCAAATGTATAAAGGAAACGACTGTTGCTTGAATGCCTCCACTGTGGAACTCTTTTTCAAGCATGAGCCCCAACCAACCTCCACCAAGAACATCAACCATTTGATGCAAAGTAATATTCATTTTGTTTCCTCTTCTTTTCCTTTTTTTCTTTCTAAATTTCAACTCATAAGAAATTAACATAACAGGATCTATATTAGCTTGGCAGACATTAATTTGTATTTTGCAAATTAATTTCATGCACATGTTCATCAATAGAATCAAAGAGTTTATTCTATTTTTTTTTTTTTTTTTGAGATAAAGATGAGGGTCAAGCCACTCAAATTTAAATGTCTATAAAAGACTCCTCATCCGGGTCTCAAACCTGCGATCTCCCACGCAGAGAGCGTTGCCCTTAACCACTATACCAAAGGCTGGTTCTTAATCAAAGAGTTTACAAATATAAAATCAACATAACACACAAACAAACCAAATACAACCCTTTTTGCTAAAATACAACAAAGTCTGTTCACTAACAAAATTTGTTACTTCATTTGATTTCAGTCATTGAGAAAGGTTTTCCGGCCAGATACGACTACAAAGACCGGGAGGCGAACATGCAGCGCTACGGGCAGAGTGAGCCGCCGGTGTACAACCTGACCAACTTCCCCCGCGACGTGCCCCTTTTCATCGGGACAGGTGAGATAGATGGGATCGCCGACACACTAGATGTGCAGCTCTTGTTGAATGACCTGAGGTTCCATGATGCTGGCAAACTGAAGACTCTTGTTGTGAAGGGTTATGGGCACCTGGATGTTGTTCTGGCAATCAATGCAAACAGAATGCTGTATGATGAACTGATCAGCTTCATCAATGCTTATTCTGTGTGAGGTTGTGGTTATTTATTTTCTGATCTGTGTGAAAAAGTGTAAGATACTACTGTAAGGGTGTGCAATGGCATCTTTATGTGTGAGTTGAATACTTGTAATGTACATTTGGAGAATGGAGAATCAGCTCTTTGATTTAGCGGCGGACAAGGATGCTCTGTGTGTCGGAGGTTGCAGGTTCAAAATCTGAATGGAGAAACTTTTTTTTTTTTTAATAGATACTTAGATCTGAGTGACCTGATCCTCATCTTTATGTAATTAAATTAACTATTGTACATTTTAATCTCTCTTGTGAATATATAAGCAAATAACATATTTACTGCCAAATTCTTCATTAGAGCTATGAAATAATTGATTATTTCATTTTTTTTTTTTTACTGCAATTATGTATTCGATGCTGAAAAATGGTAAAACAAAGAATATATAAAAATAAAACATTTATGATAGTTGCACACTTATTAACACCTCTTATTTCTACCAAATAGTGGGTATACATGTTTTTCATATTTATAAATAGTTTATAATTTAAAGTTTTAAACTACAAAACATTATTTTAAAAAAATATGTACATTTAATATTGCACATAAATAAGGTATGCTGACAAATGAGGGATCAAATAACCATGTTTTTGGTGACCGATCGGTGACCGTAAAATTAAATCTTAAATAACTACATTTTAAATTCTTAAATAACAAAACTAATTGATACAATATGTTGTATATATCATATTTTATGTGTATACAAAATTTTATATCATTTTGATTTTATTTACATATGCATCAAGCATTACCAAAAATCAACGGTTCAAGGTTTATGATTTTTTCTTCTCTCTTGATGACTATCGAAACAATGTTAAAACTTTACCATTTTATATATATATATTATTAAGATAATATAAAACACATCTAATGGTTTGGATTTTACAATTTATGCATAAATAAAAAAATGATCACCATTAGAGGTGGCAGAATGTCAGGTCGGGTCGGGTCAGTTTGACCAAATGGAAAATGTCGGGTCGGGTCGGGTATCGGGTTGACGGTTGCCGGCATTTTTCGAGTCGGGTATCGAGTTGACGTCTGCCGGCATTTTTTCGGGTCAGGTCGGGTTAGGCTCCGGTGGGTCGGGCGGGTTTTTCGGGTTTGGTCAGATTTTGCACCTATATTTCCTCGGGTCGGGTCGGGTCGGGTCGGGTCGGGTTCGGGTTTGGGTCAGCCTAACTTCCCCTGAAACATAGGTCGGGTCGGGTTCGGGGTCGGGTCAGGTCAGGTTCGAGTCAGTCTCACTTTCCCTGGAACACGGGTCGGGTCAGGTTCGGGTCAGTTTGACTTCCCCTGAAACTCGGGTCGGGCGGGTCGGGCGGGTCGGGCAAGTTTTTCGGAACGGGTCAAAATTTGCCATCTCTAATCACCATATTCATTGGTGCCCATGGTTATTGGATCCATCCTCCTGACAAATTGGAATAAAACTGACCAGCATTTCATAAAAAGGGACCAGCTAGCATTGCTACAAGCAGTGCAGAGGCTATACAATCCATGATAAAACAAAACATGGGTCTTATATTTTTAGATACAACCAAGTTTCGGTACCAATACGTCAAAAAAAATCCGCAAAAAAATAAAATAAAATAAAAAATCAGGTTATACAAAGTTACAAACCAAGTTCCGGTACCAAGACTGCAACAAGTACTGCTGGCTGTACAATTACAATTTACAAAGCATGAGGAAGACATGGGCCTCAATTAGTTCTGTTATTTAATAATTTAAAATGTAGTTATTTAAAATTTAATTTTATGGTCACCAATAAAACATGGTTATTTGATCTCTCCTCTTCTTGTAAATACAACCGAGTTCCGGGACCAAACGCAAAGAAAGAAAAAAAAAATCAGTAGATAGATAAAGAAGAGGGATCCATTGACAATATCTATCTTGACAATCTTGACAATATCAACTTTAAAAAATTTGAATAAAATCATATAAATTTTTAAAAAATGAAAAAAAGTTGATGGATATATTATTTAACTAATAGATTGATTGTGTTTCAAATTTCAATCAATTTAGACATTGTTTAATGGCTTATCAAAATTTCATACATTTTTTAACGGTTGTAATTTAACGGGTCCTTGAAAAGCCATCAAACGTCACTTAAAAGCCATCAAACGTCACTTAAATTAGATATAATTGGAAACATAATCAATCTATAACTTAAACAATAGTTTTGTGAACTTTTTTCTATTTTTGAGAATTTCTAACTATTTTTTTCAAATTTTTAAAAATTGGGATTGTCAAGATTGTCAAAATAGACATCGTCAATGATCCCTCCTCACAGATAAATAGGATTTCATATCCTCCGCACCGCAGTACTGCATATCGCAGTTAATCACATGGACCGTTGGATTGCTGGAGATTCGCGAACACGAATCATAACAAGATCCAACGGCCGATGTGATCAACTGCAGTGCAGGTTGCAGTGCGGTGCGGATAAGCACTCCTCGATAAATATCTATTTGATGAGTGCTCATCCTCTGTAGCGCTGCATTGTGTAGCGCAGGATGTGAGCAGTTAGATCATCTCGAGATTCAAACAGCACAGATCTCAAGATGATCGAACGGTTCACATCCTGCGCTACACAATGTAGCGCTACAGAGGATATGGAATCCTATTTGATCCTCCTTTTAATAGTTGTTAGTTAGCAGTTAGCACCAGTCTACACAGGATCGGGATCACCTGTTTTTCTTGATCCAACGGTTGAGAAACACCAAAGTACGTTGAGATCCGTGCAGAAAATACCAAAGTACTTTGAGATCAGTGCGACAACCGATCCCGACCGTCCGATCTGAAAAGCAGATTCTGCTCTTCTCTTCGGAAAAGCAGCCGATTCTTATCCACGTCTACACACTCACGCACTGAGCGCGAGGGTGAGAGCGGGAAATGGCGTCGCCCTCGGTAGCTTTCGCAACGGCGCGACCGACCGCGGCGGTGGTGCGTGGCCGTGCCCCGCGTCGCATGGCCACGGCACCTCCTCCGCCGGTCGAGCCGCTCAGGAAGAACCTCGATTGCCCCCATTTCCAGTCGTAAGCTCACACAATGCAACCTCTCTTAATTTCCTTCTTCCATGTGGAATAGCATGCTGATGATTGAAATTCTGTGGCAATGCCGTCACGTATCTTGCGAATTATGATATATATCGATATCGACATGATTAAAACTAAGAACTGTTTGTATCTGTGATAACAATTTGCACTGTCAATTGGTATTATGCCCCACAGATCTTACCTTTTTTAGTTGGAGTACATATTTAATTGACAACAATGAACTTGTTTATGACTTTTTGGTTGTTCATGGTGAAACTTAATCGTGTGGATTCTTTTTCCGCTGTAGGTGCTCAGGCTGCACTCACGAATCGAATCTTGATCGGCCGCATGTACTGCATGAAGTCAAACGATTTTTTGAGGGGAACGGAGTCAAAGATTTCTCCTTTCATAGCGAAAAATTGGTTCGTGTTACAAAAGTGTCATCTTTTTAAAGAAGCATACATAACATGCAACAAGTTAGTTAATCATGTTTCACTAGTCTTCAACAAACACCGGTATATGATCAAATAAGATTGAAAAAAAGATAAACAAAACTGGTGCCTGGCTTTAATGTGCCAGAATTGTATGTTTTCGTTGTTATATGCAAATTTATTGTGTGATGATTCTTTTTCTTCTGTTGAAAATGTACAGTGGGAATGGAGATGTCGTGCAAAGCTGGCAGTTCGTGGTTCACCCGATGAACCACTTATTGGCTTATATCAAGAAGGGACACATAATATTGTTGATATACCTCTATGCAAAGGTTACAATGATTATATGTTTCTTTTTTTTGTTTGTTTATTTCATGCATATTTGCACAACAACCATTGGATTGCAGATTTTCCTGATGCATAATTACTTAAGTGCAGTGGCATAAGGTTTAAAATTTATATGGGGTAAATGATGCTTAAGTGATGTTTTGCTTAATTAGAAATTGTGTATTAAACTCAGACTTGAACTACAGTAATCACTATTAAGATTTTTTTTTTTATCTACACTCAATATTCACTTTCTTATTTTTCTTTCCACTTAATAAATTCATTTTTTTTTTTTTTGCTTTTTGACAGCTCATCATCCCAGAATTAATGCTGCCATCGACCTTTTAAAACGAGGCACTTCATAATACTTTTCCTCAATAGATAAAAAAAAGAGTTTTGTAGTTTATTTTTTCTTAATTCATTTTAGTAATCATAATAGGTATTGTTGAGCTAAATATTCGACCTTATGATGAGGACACAGGAGTTGGTGAACTGAGATATGTCCAGGTCAATATTATTTCCTTCTTTCAATCTATAGAGGACAGAGAGGGCATTTGGGGGAGAAAATTTTCCTAGCCCGTGAATGTTTGATTCATAAGGAAGGAAACCACTACCAAACTGCATTACCATTCAAAGACTTGGATGCGTAATAAATAACTGAATACACGAGAATATAGTTGTTCAAAGAGAAATGGACAGCAGACCGACTTAAATCTTTTTTCTCTTTGTGATCCCTATACTGGTTACAAGTTGTCACCCCTATGGTACTTCTTCTTGGTCTTACAAACCTTTAGCAATAAACAGTTTAAATACTCCATTTATTTTCTTTTATCTTTGTGGAGTTAGATGGCTGTGACTACGTACAACACATCCCTCCCTCTTGCTGAAAGATATTCACAAGGTACTAAGTAATTTTGTAGTAAAAATGGCAATGTTGATGATAATTTGGGGTGTAAGCAGTTGATAGAGATAATATTGTATTTGTATTAGTTTGGCCAGTCATGGTTCATGTTTATTAATTTGGTTTGAGGATCACTGGCTTTTTGTTACCCTTATTCTTTTTTTTTTTTTTTAACTTTTTTTTCGTAGATGTTGTATCACTGTTATTATGTTATCATCACAGCTCATAGGTTTACATTAAAGCACTCAAAATGCTGCTTCAAATTTTTTTTTTTTTTTTTTTTTGGGTGTGTGCACACTTGCTTTTAGACCCTGGGAGGCGAGTGACCCAAGTTGATATCACAAAATGAGCAAAGTATTTGCAATTTGAGTGCCTTGACAACTAATGTAACCAACAAGTCTCATGTGTTTCTGGCATCGAATATACTGGGATGACATTTCTTTTATTTTGGCTTTCAGGTAAAGTTCAGGTGACCTTGGTCTGGAATGCGCGAGATGAGCAATCACCTAATTCTGAAAAATTATCTGAATTGTCAAAAGTATGTTTTCTGAAATAATATATTAGTTGATGACCAAAACAAAGGTTTCAACTATTCATGCATGAATTTTGAGGGCATCGTGCTTATTGCATGCTACTGTGACCTCATGTTTGGTGGTTAAGAAAAAAAACTGATGAATGAGATACCTTCATGATGTAGGCATTCTTATCAGTAGAATTTATGTGTGTATCTCAATTTTGTGGCAGTTTTTGTGGACCAATGGCGGGCCCAAGTGCAGCATGCATTTGATCCATTCTGTATGGGCTAATTTTCAGACATCAAGCACCAATGTAAGATAAGATTTTTCTCCAATCCCTCTTAAGTTGTGAATTTCTCTATAATGCACTGCCCCTGTTGTTAATCAGAAAGTACCTGTACTTACAGGTTACAAGTGATAAAGTCCAAATTTGAAACAACTGCAGACTAACTTTTTATGCTTTACTTGCATCCTAACCAACACAAAAAACCAAATAAAGGGACACCACAGTTGTTGAGGGAAAAAACAACTAGTACTGTTGTTATCATGCTGGATATACCAGTTCAAGTATTTCAACCGATAACCCAATTTGACTGAACTGGAGTACAAACTGGGTAATCCACTCAACCTGTACCCATCTAAACCACCCTGATGCTAGACCTGCTCAGTGCCAATATGTTGTTGTCATACAATTTTAACATTGACAGCATTCCGAACAAAGCATCAATAACCCCTTGCCCTTCACCATTACCAATAGGAGCACCCTGTACCCTCCAAGAAGAGTACCAATCATGCAAAATCATGCAATCAATGTGCTCATATAAAGAAAAAGTTGTTAGGTTGGGTCTAAGATATCATGGTACAAACAGAGAACAAGTTGAATTTGGTCAAATTTCCAGCATTCTTTAAGAATTTTATAACAAGCAGGTCATATTTGGGCACAAATGGAGGCATCTGGAAGGAGAAAGAGACTTCTGGGAGCATTTGGGTGGAATTGATGCTACTATTGATCCTTCTAGCTTTGGCCAAGCCAACACTCAGGTGAAAAAATAATAAATAATAACAAAAGAAGTCATAAATTGAAATATATTTAGTAAATGCTCTGGAAAAATGGAGCTAGTTCTTTACCAGATTTCAAGTAACAGAAGTTAAGAAATTGTTTGCCTTTCCTGGTTAATAGGATAGTATTTAATGTCCTCATAATACTATAATAGGTTTAAATGGTTCTGGCAGTGTCGACTAAATGCATGTGTTTAGCATATGCCATACGGGGATCAAATGAAGGGAGCTGATCTGAGCATATGCAGACAAGGCTGGACACATGCATTTAGGCCGGTGCTTTCATCGTGAAATTAGGAAAACATTCTACCCTTTACAATCACAAATGTCAAATTTTAAATGCAGGATTATTATTTCTGTTAAAACCTGGGCCAGACAAATCACACCAAACTTATGACTTATGACAAAATAAAACATTTGCAGTTGGTGCTTCAAATGTTTGATAAATTTGTTTATTGAGCAAGTTTTGCTAGATACTTAGAATGTCAGGTTTTTCTCTTATTTTTGTTTGCATTGTAGGCCTTTAATTCTTTACTAAGAAAACTACAAAACTATGTACCCAAAGGCTCTTCGGTTGTCGATTTGTATTCTGGATCTGGGATAATTGGCTTATCTGTGGCTGCCACCAGGAAATGCCGGTATTTTATTCTCTATATTTCAGTGTCCCTTTCTTTTCTCTTTTTATTTTAGAATTTGTGGCTATATGCATATTACAGGAAAAAGTAATAATAAAATAATTTAACAGCCTAATTTGATTGATATAGTATATCTGATGCACTTGCCTAGCATTGTAAGCTACCTAATTTACTGATAACGAGGAACTAAGAATTTGGGAAATTTTTATTGCGATAATATGTACCTTTTTCTTGTACTAGGTCAGTCAAATGTGTAGAAATAAATAAGGAGGCCAAAGCATCTTTTGAGAATTCACTCAGCCGCTTGCCAAAAACCACTAATTGTGCCATTAGTTGGCACAATACCGACGCATCACTTGTAAGTTTATGTAATGCTAAAAATTTTTAATTTGCTACTCTGGAACCTTCAAGAAAGTGTTATTTATGCTTTTTGCATAATCATTCACTTTTAACTCCACAGCTTTTGCATTTCAATACCCAAATTAATTCCAATGCTAGCAGTCTAGTTTGTTTGGGTACAGTGCTAGTGGGATAATTCCATAACTTTTCGCAAAAGCTTATCTAGTACATGCTTTTCATTTCCTCATCTTAAAAATCTACACTCTCGACTTTGATTAACTTAAATACTAAAAAAAAAATGGCTAATTTTGCTATGGATCAAATGAATTATGGACCGTTCATTTTTCAAAATCGGATGGTCATGATTTATCCTTCAGACGCAATTAAAGATGAATGTTTGATATGCGAAATGTGAACCTCTTGATTCATATAAACGGTTGCTTGACCAATCCATAGCAGAACACCTCAAAAAGAAAAATAAAGATTTAAAGAAAAAGGACTAATTTAGTGATAACTTGCCTAGTACTTGACTGCTGGTTGAATTTGTAACCTATCAGTGGCAAAGCCACAGTTAGAGGTGGCAGAACCCGACCCGACCCGAGAAACCCGCCCGACCCGACCCGGAATTTTTCAGATAGTCAAAATGACCCGACCCGACCCGACCCGACCTGATCCGAACCCGACCCGACCCGAGATCAAATAGCATCCAATCCAACTCAAACCAACATACGATCCAAAAAGAGTAGATATTAAAATTGACCCGACCCGACCCGCCCATCACCCGACCCGACCTGACCCGAGATATTCTAGAAGGTCAAACTGACCCGACCCGCCCGACCCGAACCCGAACCCGACCCGCCCGCCCGAATTGCCACCTCTAGCCACAGTGTAGCAGGGTTAAGCCCCAGGTCCCAAATAATTTTAAAAACATGTCGACTGTACTAATTAACCTTTGGTTTAAGTTTTTCCAAAAACTATATCCTACCCTAAAGTTTTATACCACCCTAATAATTTGGCTCCGCCCACGTATTTTATTATATTTTCAGGAACCCCTTCACTGGTTGGAAGGATCAGATGTGGTAATAGTTGATCCTCCACGAAAGGGATTGCACCCATCTCTTGTTGAAGCCCTGCAAAAGGTTTCTTTCTCTAACAAGAAGGTGGCTACAAAGCTTGAAAGGTGAGTCTTACCTTGTATGGTATATAAATGAGATTGCTACTATTCAACAGTTGGTTGAGTATTCAATTTAACCATTTTTCTTGACTTCCCTTTTCCTAAACAAAGCCATAGTTGTTTACAGGGCTTTCATTTTAACTTGATTCAGAAAAAGTAAAATTTCTTGAATTTAACTATGCAGTTGTCCATAGTCCATACACACTTCATTATTCTTAAACACAACATATCGATACAATGGAAACGCCAAGAAAGGTCCCAAACTGATGATGATAACACTGGCCATACCAAGACTGAATGTCATAAAATGATACTGAATTCCAGAACCATTGCAGTGTATACTATATTTAGTAATCCAGATGATGGTCCATTATTTTTCTTTCATTCCATTTGAGAAAAGCTTAGTTGTGCCAACAATATAGTATTATATTGTAACATAGGATACAATTTTTTTTTGAAGTACAGCTCAGTTGTAAGGGCTAAAAATGAAAAGAGACCATGGATTTTGCGTGCTAGAGAAGCATCAGTACAAGTTGAAGGTGGTAAAAATCTAGAAAGTGAGCAAATTTGGCCATCAACACTAATTTACATTAGCTGTGGTTGGGACAGCTTCAAAGAGGTAAAAATGTTTTTGTCTCCTATAATACAATATATGTGATCGAGAATTGTGTGCTCTTGGTTGGATTATGAGCTGGTCTCTGTGAAACTCTGGTGAATTTGCTTATAAACTTAACAAAAAGAACATATTAGAGAATAGCAATTGGCAAGCACACCTGAAAGTGAAAGCAAAGTTGAAAATATTGAGAGAACTCAATAATATATCGTCTTGTTATATAATTTGGAATTTTCATTGTGTTGTAAATTTCTTCTGCTTCATTATATAGATAGCATCAAGTCGACAGTCATTGATTCCTTAGTATGATTCTGTAAGCCTGTAAGGGGTATAGGAGATGGCATTATGGTTTGTACCAAACCCTGTTTGCAATTTTAGTACGAAATAATGGCCTCTGTAATAAAGTCATAGATACAAGTTTTGAAATTCTGTCTGAAAGAAGGTATTTTCCAACAGGATTGTAAAAGCTTGATAGGAAAAAATGGGTGGCATCTAGAGAAGGCACACGCATTCAATTTCTTTCCTGGCACACAGAGGTATTTCCTGTCTCAATAGTTTCTTTACATATTAAAGTTATGTATTTTACATAATAATAGCCAACAACATTGTTATCATGTATTTAAATAAAAACCATAACTGTAATATTATGGAAAAGATGTAGTGTCCTGTCAATTGTTGAGATGGTTGGCCCAATTAATTGAAACTCTTTGTTAGTGAACCGGAAGAAACAACTGGTTTTGGTCATTCTTGAGATTTGATGTCTGGTCTTATTTTTTATGTATCCCATCCATAGTTAATAGCATCGAATACTTGGTTGTTATTATTGAGATATTTGGACTTTTTCCTCATATGTGCTTTATGTGAATACAGCATCGAAGTACTGGCTATCTTCAAACGGGGCCCAAGTGACAGTCTAAAGAAGAAGAAGAAGAAGAATAAGAAACCAAAGAAAAACAATTCTTGAAAGGGAAAATGTTCTTTCTTGTCAAGAGAAACTTTGGACTTCTATCTGTCATTTTGGAGACTGACATAGTGTCGCTAATGGAACAACCAAGGCAAGTTATTCAGACAGTGTCGAACACAATTAATGATGCAGCCAAGCTGGTAATGATCAAATGGTGACACAGCAGTGAAGTGTGAATCGTTGAGAAAAGAGGAGGCTGCGCGTATCATTTGTATATGAACTTTTGAAAAGTTGATATAGAAATGTAATGATCTTTTTCATGTCAGGCGGCAGCACATGGTCTCTTTGTAAGAAAACATTGTATGTATTTGTTTCCCTTGTGTTTTACTTGGATGTGTTAACTCTCACTAAATCAACAAGGTCCATGTCGACTGGATTAATGTGTGTCAATTTATAGCCCAAAGAGAATATTCCGTTTTTCTTTTACGTCGTTAATGGTCTGCTCTATGTCTGTACCAACCCGATGTGTTGTATGCAGACGATAAGCTGTATGCTGTATACATTTCACATGCACATGCCCAAGCTGTTCCTTATGTAATCATTTATGTTTCTCATGCCATAGACAAAATATCGTCTACAGTTGGTAGAACAACGTTAGCAACTTAGCATTGATAATTCGTGAACTCTTTTGAGCAAAAGAAGGGAATATATGTTACCGTCCGAACAAGACGGGCAACCCAAGCAAAAAAAATAACCTATTCATACAACATATACGACGTCAAACTAAAGAACAAAGTAGAAGAGATGTTCAGCATAGAAAATCGACTCAGCACAAGTAAAAATTAAAATAATTGATAATTTACTACAGAAAGAAAAACTTAAAAACTATTAATGTTGTCAAACATGCCAACAACGCCCAATATTCTATAGAAAAATAAAATAATGCAAAACCAACATAACTATCATTGAACGTTGCACGTCCCAGGATTATGTGTCAAAGGCCGTCTCACCAGCCGATGAATTCCAAAATGGGAAGAAAAGAAAGATTACAATCCAACAGGGTGTATTTTTTTATCTCCTCTCTCACGACCATACCATAAGCTACGCCAATAAATCCCAGAAAATAAAAAAAGGACAAGACAAAACTGTACAAACCCGTCAAAAATAACCAGAACCGCTGATTCTTTCAATAAGCGGCACCTTATGAAAAAAGAATATTATAACATGCTACCACGTAAGTAAACTAGCAGTACTCTCAATAAAACCAATCAAATACCAATATGGGGATAAGGCCCTAGCCCGTTTGCATCTGAATTTGAATGGAGAAAAGAGGATTGTTGTTCACCGGAGTTTGCCCTGCTCCGGCTTTTGGTCTTGGGGGAGCTGTCATAGAAGTTAGCCGGAAGGTTGTGCACCTTTGGCAGGCCAGTCAAATCAGAATACCCCTTCTCCACATTCTCTGCCTCCAACGGGATCTCATCCAGTGTCTATGCAGTAGTAATGAAATATAATAAGAACAGAACATCCATTCGAAGTACCAGCACCAAGTCACGGTTAATGCAAGATGCACATCAAGATTAGTGAAGTTTATATATTACTTTTAATGAAACATCACAATCATACCCTTGCATGAATGATGATATCTCGAACTTTTTAAGTGCTTTTAACACATTACCGAGCTCAAATTAGCAATTGATCTTTTTGCTGGATATTTACTCAAAACTTAAAGAAAACAAATGATTTGAAGGCTTATTACTATGAAAAGTTCAAGATGCAAATATATTAAGCAACAGGTGTATTATGAGCTGACAAGAAGCCATACCCGGTAGGCCTGTTGTAAGACCTTGAGGGTTTCCCTGATGCGCTTCCTCTTTGTAGAGATTTCATCTGGTTCCTTGAGCATTTCCTCGAACAGGCTCTCCCTAAAAATGAAACGTACATTCAGAAAGATTTTTCATTAGATGGAAACTATCATACAAAATGCAGAACAAATTAATAGAAATAGCAATTTACTTGTAAAGGGTGGTAATAAGGACATTATGCAGCTCTCTCTTTGTATGATTGACCTACAAGCAAAGCAAGCAAACCAAATTACATGACCACATTACAAAACCAGCTTCTCCATAAAACTTCTTATGATAAACAGAGAGAAAGTGGCAGTACCAGGAAGTGCATGATAGCCTTAGGCACAGAATCCTCAACATTCTTCCTCACAATATCATAATATGATTTCAACAACAATTTTGTGATTGCGATTTCTAGTGCCTCTTGCTCCGTCTGGTTCTCTGATGGCTTCAGTACAACTGGGGGCTGCAGAACATAACCGCATAATATATGTAATATAGCACCATCAAATTTAGGTTGGACAAAAATTTATGTGGCATATATCCGGTATGTACAAAAGAAGAGAACACCAGCTAACAGTGAAATTTTCCATCAAAATATTATATACTGTTGTTACAAATTACTAATACCTAACTGCAAGTATTCTACAGTATTAGCAATCCTAGTCCAATATGACACTCCACAGGAAATTAATTTAAAACTTGCTGTTACTGCATCATTCAAATCATATATATGATCTCATTTTACTGGATTTCCATTAACCAAAATAGCTCAATGGCATATGATCCTGTTCCATGTTATCTTGCATACAAGTGCACCAGGCGCATACCTCTCTCAACTGGATAATAGATAAAGCCTGATCAAGAGCATTGATAGGCTGGGCCGTTATGTTGTTATAGGCTGATTTATTCATTGAGAAGTTCTCTTTCGGGACTGGTGGAGCTCGATCTTCTCCTCCTCCAAATATGGAAGAGATGCCCCAGCTTGAGGTGCTCTTCTCACCTAAATTTGAACCATAGCACTTCTAATTATCAGAATTGTACTCCATGTCTTTCTTTATTGTTTGTTTATCTATTTATTTATTTGTTCAGCATATTCATCTATTAAATGTTCAATATTTCTGTTACCTGATGAGCTAGGTCTCTCACCGTCAGCACCATGACGACCCTACAATTGTTAAAAAGGGAAGTTTGAGCAACCTTCTAGGTAAATTCAAAAGTAAGATATGATGAAGAAGTAAAAACAACCTGGAGGGTATCAGAAGTGACACCATTTGCACCTGTTCTAGCCAAAATAGCTCTAGATCTCTTTTCTGAGGCCTTCTCAAGATCTACCCCATCCTATATATATTATTATGCAATCAAAATCCAACATTAAGTAAGAAAATAGAAAAAAGAAAGAACTAACTGTGCAGCTTCTTCACAAGTTGCCGAAACTCGGTGTGTTCCCAACCAGACGGCTCAATATCAATTTGCTTAAATTCGGCCCCTCCACCCCGCACCAGCACAAAAAAATACATAATCTAAATATTTCTGAACCATGGAATGTTTTCTGCTGGTGTGGACATAACTTTTTCTATTTTAAATATTGGCCAATGATGTTAGTACTCTGTTAGCTTTTAGGTGGCAAATCTCAGTGTTTAAATTGGACGAAATTGAAATTTCAATGGATCATGGGGAAAATGGCTGCTAACCAAATTCCTACAATAGGCACAATGTAGTGACCTTGGGTTTTAAACAACAAATATTTTTCTATACTACAATCTTCAATTTAATATTATATTGAGAGGTGCATCAACTATAACTTTGAACATATAACCCAAGAAGCTCCCATTCTTGAAATCATCAACAAGAAGTACATGCAACAGCAATACCAACAAGAACTACAATATAAATGGTCTTTCGTTCTCACACAAATATATAACACCAGTACACGTGTTTTAAGCCTTGTAGAAATTGAATGCATACCCATAAGTGACACAACATAAACCAAAAAAATATTATGCAGAAGATCAAATCTAACTAGCAGTCAGTAGTCAGTAACAAGTCTGCACACTTGAGATGGGACTAATTTTATATATTTGAGAATAGTGTCAACAGACTTGTAGAAACCGAAAGGGGAGATTGGAAAATTGTAACATAAAGGAGAAAGAAGGCATGCAACAATTAACCTTGGATTTCAACACGGTAGAAGGCATCCTTGCACTTTTAACTTGTTGTTGTGCAAGCTCAACTGCTTTGCTACCCCCAACAAAACTAGGGTGAGATGTGTTGATGTAATCCATCTGCAGAAGAATAGCACATATAAATTGTAGCAGAAAAAAAAAAAATACATCATTAACAGAACTTGATTGGAATCTTATTATAGCAGTCAACAGTTTATGCTGGTACTGAACATGACCATGATTAGACTTGGGATTGTGTTTTCAATGACAAACACAAAATTTACTATCAAAATCAATGTACAACTCTGCGGAGCCACTTGTACTAGAGAGAGAACTATTGAGTTATTAGTACCTCCATTTCTATGATGTGAGTTATCATTGCTTCAGCAGGTTGGAGGCCATCACGCAAGAAGCTACATATAACCTCATCCATGTATCTTCTTAGCATTGGGAACTGCTGAAGTTCACTTGCTAAGCACCGGTGGCTCATCTGCCAGCACAGGAAAACAAAGTTACATTTACTGATCACAAAGTATGTACCAGCAATCAGTACCTGTTGCTCCAGACTTAAATAATTATGTTTTCTTGTTTTCCTCTTGCATTTAGATGCTGAAGTGAGACTTCATTGAATAATTGCTCTCAAGATTTGGCTAGGGTTTACAAATTAAGATATTGGGAAAAGATGGCCCAGATGACGTTAAATAAGATACACCAATTACAGTAACAAAACTGCTGTTGTTTGTTCTGGTACCAATACTTGAACCCACATATCAGAATTCCAGCCAAACTACACACTTAGTTAAGCTCAAATTAGGGGAAAAAATAACAATCAACCACTAAAGTTTTATATACCTTGAGCAATTCATCATATATAAATTTTGCACACTGAAGACCTGGGTCAAGCAACCGGCCTATTTGCCTCCTTACTAGTACTTCAAATGGTACCTTATGGTAAAAAAGAAGAAAAAATAATAACATTAATAATAACAAAAAATCGTAGACAGCTCACTAACTCCACAACCAATAATGTTATTTTCCTCACTGCATTCTCTTGTTTACCCTTCAACAGTTTATGCCAACTACATTCACATCCTTTTTTTCTGTGTACATGAGAAGACAAATTACCTCTGGCACAAATAAAGCACTTCTGGGACCGGTTGCATTTTGAATAGCAAGGCGTATGTCTTCATCTGTGATGTCATCGCAAGGATCCACTTCCTTTCAAAGTAAAAAGAAAGGGTATTAAGAACTAAGCATCTTTATCTACTCATCAATAATGAGCAAAATGTATGACAAAGATAATACCTCTAAACTTTTGACAAAGATAGACTGAAATATATAATGGATCCTTGCTCCCCCGGACAGCTCGGCAGTAGACAATTCTTCATTCTTACCTTCGACCAATGAAGAAAAAGCTGTGGGGGCAAAATTGACATATTGAAGAAGTATTATCCCATGTTGAACAGAGTACACAACCATTATAACAGAAAGGATAAATTAATGTATTAGACATTAAATAAATAAATAAACAATTAAAGCATATCACTTCAAAAATAGTATCGGAGGTTCAACAAAAGAAGTACCTTCACAATACTTTGCAAGAATGTTTAGAAGTTTAGCGCCCTGGCCAGCCTGAGATAGAAAACCGAGGAAAATATTACATAAAATGTTCAACAAAACACCATGAATAACTCCCATGTTTTCACAAAATTGAAAACCATTTAAAATAGATCCAAGATGGATCTGGTAGAGCTCAAACCGTAACAACATTTGGTTTCATTTCTGCATTCAACTACGAATATAAAGATAGATGGAAGTAGTCAAATTTGAATAAATCTTGTTTTAGCTAAAAAATTAATTAAAACTTGTCATAAAGTAATATAATCAATACTGTTATTTATTAGAAATACAAATATTATTAATATTTCATCAAAATTCAACATATGTATCTGATTATAATGTAAAATAACAATATATACTAATAGAATAGTATATATCTAGCAGTGATATTGATACACAGGTATTAAAAATTTAAAAACATATGGTGTCCATGCAAATATTAATCCAAACATAAACTTTCAGATACAGATAGAACAAATACAATAGTTCAGCTCAAATAAAGTTTCTTCTTCGATTTTACACTAGACAGAACCCACCTTTGATTCCACAACATCGCCGTAGACAGCAAGCTCCTTAGCTACAGATGTTAACTGTGCACTTATGCGGGACTTGAGGCCTGGAAGGACAGTTTTTATATGCTGTACCAAGATCTGCAAGATGGTTTTTAAGATAGGAAAATTTATAATAAAATCCAAAACCTTGCATCAACAGAAACTTTTTCAGCTCTGTAGATGTCATTCTTTTATTTTTTTTTTAACTTTTTTGCTGAATTATCTAGTGCTATACTGCAAGATAGTCAAGCCGAGAACAACAACATAGCATTTAACATTCTAAATCCTTCACAAAGCAAATACCTGGTTAAGCTTTTTAGCTAATTGGGGAACCCCGCAACAATGAGCAAGACCATGATAAACCTGTCATTAATGCAAAAAAGCAAGAAAAGTAATTTTTAGTAGACCAGGAAGGAGTAGAAGAAAAGAGATAAAATAAGAAAATTACGTACCGGCTGATTTCTAAAAAAGTTCTCTTCATAGGCCAAAGCATCTTTTATACTTCGGTTCATATTTATGTCCTGTATCATTGAGCATTTAATTAAAGCATCTTTAAGAAAATCATAAGATGATAGTAAGATTTGGTGGGAAGGAAAAATGCAATGTTGTTTTCCAATAAACAAGCACTGAAGTGTTAATAGACAACATTTCCACAAAAATGAGATATAAAATTAAAAAAAGGGTTCAGGATATGAAGGTCTCCTCCCAAATTAATCAGAACAGGTAGCGAGGATGTCAGGAAAGGGAAGAATTCAAGGAACCATTCCAAAGCAAGGGCAGGAATCTTGACTCAAGTATTCCACTAGAAAATGGAGTTGCATAAATAGTTGAACATAATACCTGTTGACTTCGATTAACAACACCAACGTATCCAAGGCGCAATGGGATAACATTTCCAAGTAAGAAGTTGCGGGCATCTGTTCCTCTGTCCATTATATCCAGCTACAGAAATTTTCAATATAGCACTTCAGCTTACATGAGAAGATATTACAAAACTAAAATATATATTTAGATAAGTATGTGAGAAAATTAATAAATATACAATTTACAAATAACAATCCAGGGGATCAACCTTTGTGATAACACCAATTGTGCGAGAACCTACAATTAATAATTAAACAAACTATTAGCAAATACATAGGCTAAAGTACACTGTAGATAATTATAGATGGAAAGGAACATGACATTAATATAATCAAAGAGAACTTGCTAGCTCTTGCATGTTAAAAGCGCAGGAATGGGACCTATAAACCTAAATTACAGTAATCACTATGAAAATTTTAAAAATTCTAGCAACCTTGAAATTCATAAATACCCACTCCATAAACACTCCCATGTAATGTATAACTTCAAAACAACAGGCACCATACCAAAATGTATCAATAAAATAATGCCAATCGCTACAGGTTAATACAAAAATTTCTGTTAAACCTATTCCAACAAACCATGAACATGCATTTTGCAAATATAGAATGACATTTACCATCAGGATCAGCAACTCTGGCCATCTGGAGGGCATCAGAATTAGCTAAGTCAGCATTGGCCGGAGACACAGCAAGAATAATACATGTCTTGTGCTTGATATATGAGAGGATCATGGTGCGAATGCGAGCTTCTATGTCAGTTGGCTGGTCTCCCACAGGAACTTTTGTAATCCCTGGCAAATCCACTAGAGTTATGTTCAGAACATTTGGGGAGAAGATCTTGAGCCTGATCTGCTTGTCGGAAACACCCTTGTTTCCTCCCGCCTCTCTGTTTGTCTCTGACTGAATTTGGCAAAACATTCATCATTCATTTTTTTTTTCATGATTACTATTTGCTCCAACTGAAGCCCATATTGTGGTGTGCAAATTGCAAAACACCTCTGACACGATTATAATACAGTAGCAATGGCATATATGGACCAACATAATACAGAGAGCAGAAAAATAAGTGCGCGCGTGTGTGTGTGTATTTTTTTTTTGAAGAAAATAGACTCGATGGTGTATCATTTTCATTACAGAAACATTAAATAGAACAATATAAGTGTTAATCATCAACTTTTACTGTCTTTTCAAAAGCATGGTTAAAACATAAGATAACAAACAAGTCCAGATACCTGGAATTGCAACGGAGCATACAGACCAGACTAAATAAGGTTCTATTCTTAAAAGTGTGTCTCTCCTAATTAAAAGGATTCGTGAAACCAACACTGTTCTAACTTCTAAGTTTCATAAGTCAGAACAAAGCATCCCCTTCAGAATTTCACCAGAACCGAACAATAGATTAATACATCAATACAGGATGCAGGTATATTTTCTTAATTCCTCTTTATGAGAAAACTTCTCACTGAATCAGGGACAATTAGCAATTCATTTCAGAACTTCTTAAAGAAGAACTAGTAACACCAGTATAATAAGAACCACTGATTGAACAAATTCGATCCAAAAAAGAAGAAGAAATGCTACCTCGATCTCCCTTTTGATCTCTCCGAAATCGAAGAACCTCCGTCCAGGCACGTGCAAGAACTCGCCCCACTCCTCTCCTCCCTGCCCATCCGGTCTCTTCGGGCAATGCACCAGCTGCAAGACGAGGGGTCTCCTGGTGCAGATATCCGAGCCGCGCGGCAGGAAGTCCCTCCCAACGAGCGCCTCCAGGACGCTCGACTTGCCGCTGCTCTGACTCCCGACGACCGCGACCTGCGGCAGCTCGATCGTCGAGTTGCTCCCGAGCTGCGCGAAGATGTCCTGCAGCTTGTTCACGATCGGGATCACGGAGCTCCCCACGGCCGCCGCAGCAGCCGCCGCCGCCGCCGCGGCCGTGGAGTTCGCCGAGGGATCGTCCGTCGCCATCGGAATCCCGATCGGTCGGACTAGGGTTAGGGTTTTAAACGGACGATCGGATGGATGGACCGACGGACGGACGGACGGTCGGATGGAAAGGTTTGATTTGAAGAGTGGAGAAGTGTGGAGGATGCGAGAATGGAATGGAAAAGACTCAAAAGAAAAGAAAGAGAGGTTGAGAAATGAGAAATTCTCTGCGATGTTTTTTTTGTTTGTTTATTTTTTCTTTTTTTAAAGTGGGTGCAATGACGGAACTGGCCCTGAGGGGAGACGGTTGGCACCGTTTGATTAGGCGTTTAGGGCGCTACGTGACTCTTCATAGTGTATGAAAAATGATTTAATTTTCTTTTAAGTTATTTTATGGATTATTCCGCAAGATAGTGGCGTTATTTGATGAGCCTATGATAACGACGATGCAGTTTTCCTTTTATAGAAACATCATTTTTTTTTCTTAAAATTAAGTAAATTAAACAAATTTCTATTTAAGACTAAAAATTTGCACAAGTATATTATTTTTACAATTTATTTACGTTTAAAAGTATATTATTTTACAAATTATTTACGTTTAAAAATGAGAATATAATATAAGTTTGTAAACTCATATTACATGTTATATTTTGTAGGAAATTGTAAAAATTAAAATTACGAAGTAAAAGCAAAAAAGGAATAAAAATAAGTTGTTTCTTGGAGAAGGGTCTCTTGAAGTTGTGGGGAGGTGCGTTGAGGACCGATATACCCCTTCAAGAGGCATGAATTCTTCCTATGCGGAGATTGTCGGAAGACTCGAAACTAACAGAAATTAAACCAGGAGATTCGGAGACGACAAGATCTCGTCCGTTCATTTTCCTTGATGGTGATGCAGCAGAGGGGTTTCAGTGATCTCAAGTCATAATTAAATGGACATGTCCACAGCCAAAATTGAATAGAAGATAGTTTGGTCATTTGACTTTTGAAAATAGAGATTCGACGACAGTAAAAAAACGTGTTCTGCACCGCGATACACCATAATATAACTATTTATATTAAACAAAATTTGAACATAATTTTATAATTTTTTTTATGTGAAAATAATAATATAATATTTTATAGCAATAACCATAAATGTTGTTGGACCATTTTAAGTATTAAATTTTATTTTTAACTTAACATACTCATCTTATTTAATAAGAAGAGAAAAAAATGTAAGCCATTGTATCAAAGAAGATGAAGAGATTCAAACAAAATCAATAGTAAATAATATTGATGATGTGGCATAATTGAAGTATTTGGAGAGCTATCACTCTCTATGGAGTATATAGATTGGAAAATTTACATATTAATTTATTTCGTTTTATTTCTGTAGTTCAATAAATTAAGGTTCTTTAGCATAATAATATGCTATCCAAGCTTTTAAAAAACTTAGTTTTAACTTCGTTTAAACCGTTAAACCGTTTTTTGGACCCTCTTACGTTAAGTATTTGTAAGAAAACCGTTATTTGTGGAAAAACCGTTTTAACAAAGTTAAAATCGTTAAAATCCATTAAAATCCGTATTTTTAGAGGCGTTTAAACACCGTTAAAGTATGTTTACACATTATTGACGGTCTAGAAGTTCACAATAATGTTTATCCTATGCATATTAACAATTAAAAATTTTAAACTCTTTATTAATGTTGTCTTAAAATTTTCCATTATAATTTTTTAATGTTATGAATTATGTTTCATAAGATTTATAATTTTTATGTTCTTAATTAGTTTTGTAATTGTTATTTGTACTTAATTATTAAGTATAATTGTATGAGAGTGTATTGTGTAACCTTTTTAAATTAAAAAATATATAGAAAATGAGGACCTGTTTTTTAATTTAACGGCCGTGTAATTCCGTTTTAACGTCAAACCGTTAAATGGTCACCTCACCGTTAAGAGCCGTTAAACGTTTAAAAGCTTGATGCTATCACATACAAATTTGCAAGACATTTACTTTGTTGTCCAAAAGATAAATTGTCCATCTTAATTGCATTGTCAACTATAATTTAATAACAATACAAGCTTCTTTAATTACTCAAGGCATAATGGACATCTCCGGTCCTCCGAAAAAAAGGAGAAAGATCGTTTTCCTCGGTTTTTACTAGTCCATTTTCTTCCCCAAGAATTGGACTTCCCTAAAACAAGGAAATTTTAGTTGCACCTGTTTCATCAAATAAAACCGTGAAAAGAACTTTTTACTGTACTTGTATAGTTGTATTGCACATTTTTTCTTTAGATTCTATTGGATATTTTTCACCATCTCTCATTTTTTTTTTAGAAGATATTTGTGTCTGTGGAGGATTGAATCTATGACCTCTTGAAAGTCATCCTAGTTAGCTACCACTTAAGCTACTAGGCGTCTAGGCCATCTGCGTAGTTGTATTGCACATCTATCCGAGAAAGGAATGTAGCTGCTAATTTTAGTACGAGGAGATTACAAATTTCCATTGCTATATATTTTTAGAGAAAATGTTATTAGAGCATCTCCAATAGACTCCCTAGAACCAAAAATTGGGAATTAAGGAGAGAAAACCATCTCCAAGAGATACTCAAAAAGCTATCCCTATTTTTAGCACTCCCAAAATTAGAGCCAAATCTCCCTATTTTGGTGGTGTTTTTGGGCACTCGCAATCTAACTTTCCAAAACCAAAGCCAAATCCAGACCGTTCAAATGAAATGGGATCCATATTTTGGCCCAATTTAAATGTATTGGGATCCATATTTTGGGAATCTGTCGGAGATTGAGGTGAAATTTGCTCCCAAAAAATTTAGGATGACACCCAGTATAGGTATATTGGGATCCATTTTTAGGGAGTCTCTTGGAGATGCTCATCCCTGGACCTCTATCCCCCAAGAAATCCCCCAAATATGATTACTTGCACCATTTAGCCCTCTTTCTATTTTTCTCTTCTCCTCTTTGAAATGATATTCTTCCTTGCTCTCCCTTCTCCTCCCTCCGGCGACTGCGATCCATACCTCGTCCCCGGCGACTGCGATCCCTTCCTCACCCCCAACGACCGCAATCCCTCTCGCACCTCCGCGGACCCCGATCCCTGCCTCTCCTTCTGGCCACCGCGATCCCGACCTCGCCTTCCGACAACCGCGATCCCGGCTGCACCTTCCGATGATCGCGATCCCGACCTCGCCTTCCGACGACCACGATCCTGGCCTCGCCTTCCGACGATCGCGATCGCCGGTGCCGATGGAGATGGCACTGTGTTAGTACTTAGTACGTACTGCACAGTTAATTTTTGTTGTAATTTCTAGCATTTTAATTTTTTTTATGTTGTTTTTGAAGTTTGTTTTGTATTTTGTCGTTAAAAATTGTACATTTAAGCGACAATTTGAATGAATCTGCTTATTAAATCTCTTTTTATTTTATATAAACACTTATAATGGTTGTATAAACACTTTTCAATACTACATAAGCACTTTTCAAAACTACATAAACAACTTTCAATTCCACATAAACACTTTTCATTTCCAGATAAACACTTTTCATTTCCAGATAAAAACTTTTCATTTCCATGTAAACACTTTTCATTTCCAGATAAACACTTTTCATTTCCATATAAACACTTTTTCATTTCCAGATAAAACACTTTTCATTTCTACATAAAACACTCTTTAATACTACATAAACACTTTTCAAAACTACATAAACATTTTTCAATTCTAATAAACACTTTTCAATTCTACATAAACACTTTTCAATATTCCATAAACACTTTTTAATCTTACATAAATACTTTTCAATACTACATAAACATTTTTTTTCAATCTTATCTGAACACTTTTTAAAGCCATATAAACATTTTTCAATACTACATAAACACGTTTCAAAACTACATAAACACTTTTCAATTTTATGTAAGCACTTTTCAAAGACATGTAAACACTTTTAGGGGGAAACTGGTGAGTGTTTCTGTGGGCCTGTCAATGTGTCGTCGAGAGAGCTAGTGGACAGGCTGGCAACGCGTTTTCTGTTTTTGGTAAGTTTGGGATGTGCGCTGGGATTGTCTTTTAGCCGAAAATAGAAAGTCAGTTTGGAGGATTTTCGTGGGGGATTTAGTTTGGGGACTATTAGTCTCTTCCAATATTGGTGGAATGGTGGTAATCCATTTCTGCAGCTCTACAAATTAAAAAAAAAGAAATCCTTCATTGCTCACTTTTGTTTTTTACTAGTAAAGAGCTCACGTCTTGATTTGGGCTGAAATTGTTATTTCTTGTAATAATTTTTTAAGATAATATGTAATGGGCCTTATATTGAGAAAATTGATATGTGCCTTAAATTTTAATGGGCTGAGACATTAACGTTAACGGGCATTAACTTAAATCAATGGTTCTGATTTATCCAAGAAAATGATCAACGACTCATGTAGGTGGATAGTCCTTTCATGTTATTTTTTTCAATATGCTTTTTATAGTAAGGATTATATATATATTTTTTTGATGAAATCAGAACAACGTTCATCTTTCTCTTGCTAGAAATTAGACCCAAATAATAATAATAAATTGCTCTCAATAAAAGGTAAAAAGAGCTGTGACTACAATAATTTATAGGGAAAATTGTCTATATGCCACTCTAAAGTTCAAAACTTGTCAAAATGCCACTTCAAATTTAAAGCTTGCATAAATGCTACTCCAAATTTAATCTACTTGTCAAAATGTCACTATCACCTTATTTTAATATATTTCTAATTAAAAATATTACAAAATTTTGTAATAATTTGGCACAGACTAAAATACCCTCCAATTTTCAATTAATCCGAGTAAAAAAACTTGGCTCTCGTTCTTGAGGAACATCTCACTGCCAATTCACTTTATATCATGCGAGATGAACTGCTCGCCGGTTCATTTTATCTCACCGCCGATTCATTTTATATCCGTCAGTTTACCTATCGCCAGTCCACCACCAGTTCGCCCGAGACGAACTGCTCATCGTCCACCATTCTAGTTCACTCAGTTCGTTGCCCTTTCACTAGGCCCTTTTCGGCTGGGTGGCATTGGACCCCGTCGACGACAGTGCGACTAATGGCGATTCGTGGGAGAGAGAATTGCTTGTCCGGGCTCGACTTGGGAGGCCGCACAAACTAGCGAGGTTTCTCGATCTCCTTGGAGGTGCGATCCCACAGAGAGATTTGTTCCAATCTAATGGCACACAAAATGTTTGTTTTGGGTTTTGAGATGTATTGAAAATGAGAAATAACATTGGGATCGAGAGAAGGATTGAGAGATAAGAGAGTTGTACAAGGATAAGGGTAGAAAAGGAATTTACAAAAATACAAATCAATAACAATACAACCTGCTTTTTTTTAATTAAATATATTCAGAAATATAGTGATAGTGGTATTTTGGCAAGGAGATTAAATTTGGAGTGGCATTTGTGCAAGCCTTCATTTTGAAGTGGCATTTTGACAAGTTTTGAATTTTGAAGTGGCATATAGACAATTTTCCCTAATTTATAATAAGAGGATTGGACTATATATATTTGCATAATAATTTGCACTTGTTTCACTCAAGTATCCACCGAGTCTTTGGGAATACGTGCTCCAGCATTTCTCCCAGGTCGTTGCACGGCCGGGTCCCGCCATACTTACAGGAGTATTCTTTTATTTATACACCGTATTTTTAATGAACAAATATTATTTTTCAATAAATATTTATATCTTTCCGATCAACATATATCATTTTCTAGTAACAGATACATTACGGTTTCTAATAAATATTTATGCAACTGTGATAAGTGCATGGATACACGTGGGTCTGTCAGATTGTAAGAGAAGAATAGATAGGATGACCTACTTTATAGGGTGAACTTAACGTGTTTTCCTATTTATAATTATAATTATAATTACATGTGAATGTGATCATGATTTATCAAAAAATAAAAAAATAAAATAAAAGATAGAATGTGATCATGGTCATGTCAATGTGACAATGTGGGACCTGCATGGCATAACACTCGTGGCTGCATTTCGAATGTGATCATCAGCCACACGTATAATTGACCAATTTGTTTAATGGGTCGGATCATCAGGATTAATCAGGGTATATGCTATTTATTTGGAAGCACTGATTTGTTTGAGGGCTGGATTATTGTAACCTTACATAGTGCTTATGATAAGAGGGGTTGAACTTTGAAAATTGAAAAATTGGGCTGTTTAGAGCGGATCAAGATCACTTACTTTTCTTTTCAGAAAAGCGGGGCCTGTTTTTCTTGATCCGATGGTTGAAAAACACCGTAATACTTTGATATCAGTGCAGCAAACATTGAAGTATTTTGAGATCGGTGTGGTAACCGATCCCACCATCCGATCAGTAAAAGTTTTTTTTTCCTTCAGAAAAGCAGCCGATTCAGACCCGTTTAGCCGAATGTTAAGACTAAATTTAAAATTGTATTGGGCTGTTAGTCCCCCTTTTAGGGCCGGATGGTATCACTTAAATAATTTTCTTTTGAAAGGAAGTTATGAAGGTGTGAGGTTTTAGATAAAAAAAAATCTGGAAGATTAAACTTGATCGATTCTGATATCTTAACAGAAGAAATCCAGTTTAAATTAAGTATTTTCGATAAGTGATGATAAGGTGTTCGTTTGTATCAAATAATGCTGATTAATTTCTTCTTATTCAGAGAACCTGGTTGTGTGGCTGGCCCCAATAAATAAATAAAAAAAAAATTTTTTTTAAATTGAAATGATACATGATTTCTGAAACGAACTACAACTGCAATCTGACATTGGTTTCTGAACGAGTTTTAAAAATATAAATTAAAAACGATTCTAAATGACATCAGCATTGGCTTTTCCAAACACAAAATTGAAAGGAAAATAATTTCCGACCATCAATTCAATTTCTAGAAAACATAATGTTGCATACGTGAACCAAACAAATCAGTCTAATATGATGCTGAGTGATGAATTTGGTTTACATTGCACTTAGCTTATCAGGTTGATTTGATAAACCATGTTTATGCACTTCTAACAACGCTAGCTCCTAGAACATTGTCAGCATTTTAAATATAATTATTGTATCATACTGGAAAATATAGCGAGCTTGACAGGATTTACTGATAAGCCTGAACTCGGAAGAGGCATGTGCACCTCTCTAACATCTTATGCGAAAGAACATTTTTTTTCCCCAACTCGGATAGTACATTGGTGCACAGCCACAGGCTACAAAATTTCTCAACAAAAATAACCCGGGCTAGAGGCAAAGCCATACATGTGCATGGTTTACTTTGGTTAATTAACTAGGCAGCCTAAGCTTTACAATAAGGAACTCAATTTCTTTCTAACAGCAAGTGATAAAGAAAAGTGGTTCCTAAGAGGGGCTGGACCGTTGGAACATAACAAACACAAAATTCATCTGAACTGCTGCCCACAAAAGAGAAAGAGAGGGAGGGAGGTAAAAACTACTTGCGTGCTTTTTTCTTTGCCGGTGCAACTGGTTTCTTTGTAGCAGCTTTTCTGGAAGAACTAGAATCATCGTCTTGAGACTTCTTGGGCTTCCTCTGAGCACCTCTGGAAGAATCATCATCTTCAGATTTCTTGGGTTTGCTCTTAGCACCGGTGGAGGAATTACCATCTTCAGATTTTTTAGGCTTCCTCTTAGCACCTGTGGAGGCATCATTGTCTTCAGATTTCTTGGGTTTCCTCTTAGCACCTCTGAAGGAATCATCGTCTTCGGACTTCTTGGGCTTCCTCTTAACACCTATGGAGGAATCATTGTTTCTGTCTGACTCTGAGTTTTCCTCAGCTTCCTTTTTGTTACCAGCATCAGACTTGCTATTGCGGGACTTAGATGGAGCAGCCTTACTGGAGCTGGATAACTTCTGCAACTCTGGGACAAAAGCTGTTGTCTAGAGAGAGGCAGACAAATTGACAGGTTAGCCAATGTCCATAGTCTTTAGCAAAGACCGCAATTTAGATTTCAATACCCTTGCAGCCATGAGGCATTTTTGTATGCTTTCCTAATATGATATACATGAGCTGGGAGTCTTGGACCATGTTTTAACCAGTACTTAAACACTTAGTGCTGTACTACTATAAATCCCAATTGTGCTTAACAACAAACCAGCCACCAACATAATATGCAAAACGATTTATTTCGGGGAGCAAGATGAGTGGGGAAAACTTACTCTGCCACCAGCTGTTATAAAATCAATTCTCCGTCCTGTAAAAAATAACTTTGTGAGGTCCAAAATTAGCAGCAACATAGAAGAATAATCATGCTTATTTTTAATTTATGTGCCATTGTGTTGTGTCTCAAATGTTGTAACCCAGCAATTTTGTTTAGGGGTCAGGGTTGTAGCACATTACGTATGATATGGTCATAAAAATAATGGATCTAAATTCTCCATAATAAAAGAGGATTTCTATATTATGAAATAACATCCAAGATGTCAAGTTAAGAGAAATACCTTCAATAAAGGCCTTCCCAGGTTTCTTTTCACGGTAGTGAACAATCCATCCATCTGGATATTGACTGCTATCTGCTCCAACTTCTAATGCCTTGTCAATGACCTGTAAAATTTTTATTTATTAATCACAAGGTTAAATAACTTCTGTATTATTTTCTAATGGAAGGGAGGAACTGCCAAACAAGAGACGGTAACAGTAACACATGGCTGACCTCCTTTATGCATTTAAGAAGTGTTTCACAATTCTCTTTCGACAGGTCTGAAGCCTTTTCCATTGGGTGAATTCTTGCCTAAAACAGATAAGTGATATAAAATATCCTAATTATAAATCACCATAAATCATTCAAACATTTCAGAATAAGCAAATAATTATTGACAAAATCTAGAGATGCCTTCAACATTTTGGTAGCAAAAGTGTAGTAATAAACTAAAGAAAGAAGTATAAAACTAATTATTTTTCCTTGCAGTTAAAAGAGAACCAAAAGTTAATGGAGAGCAAAAGGAGAGAAACCTGATAAAGAACTTCATCTGCTATCCAGTTGCCAATTCCAGAAATAAAACTCTACATGTCGTACAAAAAAGTGAAACATTGAAACATACAAAATTCCAACTAAATGTCTTTAATTGCAGGAATGAGCACATAAAGCCTCATATGAGCCTAAAGAGTACGAAGGCCAAAATATAATCATAAATATAAAATTAAATATCGTAAATTGCTCAAATAAAATACAATAGAATTTCACTTGATCAAGTAGGAGAGTTTTTATTGGAGTCTTTTTTTGTCTTAGAGCATTAGCAAACTCATCAACTGCCATAGGCTCATTTAGAGCATCTGGCCCTAGCTCAGATATTGGCGGCACAGTCTCTGGCTGAAAATACATGAATTAACAAACTTAATGTCAAGTATTCAAAAGCAAGGTAGAAAAAATCAATAATAAGATAATTGTTAAATGAATTTAGCACAGATTAAAGTGACAAGAAGTTTTTAGGAAACTGTCACAACAAGCCAAACAATTGTCAAAATAAGTAGGAGAAAGTAAAATTAGAGGTATCTTCAGTTATTTAATATAGTTCACCTATGCTGTGTATGAAATTTGGTGCAACTCAAAAACTGACTTGCCAACAAATCAAGTGGTCCAAGTGGTCTGAAAAATCAAGTTCAATTCCGCTGGTTTAATTTGCAACTGATCTAACAAGAGGTCTGTAGAATCAATGGTTCAATTTTGTCAGGACTTGCCCAGTGACCAATCAAATTCCCATATGAACCAAATTTGATACACAACCAGTCAACACCATGAAATATAGCCACATTTTTTTTGCAATCTAATTACTGTTTATGGTTGTTATGACGTCAAATAGATATAGAAAAGAACAAATTACATCGTCAACCAAGCGAACTCTTGCAAAGCGCCTCTTATCAGTGAAACAAAATTCTGTGCCATCCTCCAGCTGCAAAAGGTAAAGCAAACTTTATGCACCATCTGACCCAACATTTTCTTATTTTTGATGATAATCCCATAGAAAACTTAATTAAGAGATAATTTTCTAACCCGTCTATGTTAAAAACTAAACTACTAGCGGTAACACTAACATAGCCTAATAAAAACTAGATTTCTGCATGAAACACTAAGCTAACCTAACCAAAAACTGTAACATAACCACATTCAAATGCAAACATCTTAATAAAGTATCATATGCTACCGTTCGACAGTAAAAGGATCATACTTGTGCAGAGACTTTGGAATATTTGGGTGGCCATTCTTCGTCTGTGGTCTTGACAGCAGACCTACAAACACACACAAATTCACTCAGTACAAAAATAACATCACATTACAAAACAGAACACAAAAAAAAAAATCCCCATTACTGTCTACCTTTTGTATTTAGCAATCTCAATTCCTCTGATATAAACAGCCCCAGCCATCCCTACAAAACAATCAATCAATCAATATTCATTCAATTAATCAACACTGGATTTCCTCGTGGTATAGAGGTTCAAACGGGAGCTAAGTAGCTAACCAAACTGGAAGCTGGGGGAGGGCGGGGAGTCGAGCCGGAGCCAGAGGTTCTTCCCCTTCCTCAAAGCAGCAACGATCGTCTTCCCAACAAGGGCGTCCCGGAGCTCGTCGGGCGAGACCCCGTCGATGACCTTGGGGTCGTCGTCCACGGAGCAGCCGACGATCCTCTTCCCCGCGCAGCGCTCCTCCAGCGCCCGCCGCGCCACCTCCACCTCCGGCAGCTCCGGCATTGCTGTGAACTCGCGTAAGAGAGAGTGATCAAAAGAGGATTTACAAGGGGTTTTATATTTACTGCGTTGCACGAATTTTAAAGCTGATCTAACGGTTGGAGAGCCGTGTTGAGTAGAAGGTCCACGGAAGGGGTTCGAGATTGAGTTGCACGAATCTCAAAGCTGATCAACGTTGGAGTAGAAAGTCCACGGAAGGGAAGAAATATTGGAGGGGCGGAATCGATTTGGGGTTTAGACGGTGGAGGTCTGAGCGGATGGAGCGCGCCGTTAATTTGGACGGCGAGATAGTGGGAGACGTTAGTCAGATGGGAAAAAGCTTCCAAGTTTGATTGATATGCACGTACGGGAATTCAAATCTTCTGGGCCGTTTGATCAAAATCAACGGATAAGATGAATTATAAAAACCTCCTATAATCTTCGTTAGGCCTATCGGGCACGTCCATTTTGATCTAACGGTTCATGTTGGATAAATAGGTCCTGCTATTCTCAAAGAATAACAGCAGATTCGGACCCGCACGTACGGGATTGAAGATTCCGGACTCCGATCTTCAGGCGGGAGGTGCGGGCTTGAACTTCGGCCTTTGGGCTTTTGCTGCGTAATCAGTTTTTCAGGCTTCGGGCTTCGGCCTGGGGTCCTAGATGTTAACAATCGGACACAGCGAAAACTTATTGTTGGTAGTTGGTACAGAGTTAGACTGTTGTCCTAAGTCCGAAATGCTAACGCTTCAAATTTTATGTTATGATGTCTCAAATCACGATTTATGGTGCTCAATAAATTCTTTATATAAAGATATTAGGGAATATAAAAATTTTCAATTTTAGAGTTTCATAAATATTTGTTTTGTATTTTAGAAAAGAGGAGGGATCCATTGACAATGTTTATAATGACAATCTTGACAATCAAGATTTTGAAAAATTTGTAATAATTCATAAAAAATCTCAAAAATGAAAAAACTTTTATGGATACATTCTTTAACTTATAGATTAATAGTGTTGTAAATTTCAATCAATTTAAACATCGTTTGATGGTTTATCAAAATTTTATACATTTTTTAACGATTGAAATTTAACGAGCTTTAAAGAGCTATCAAACGTCACTTAAATTGAATATAATTTGAAACATAATCAATCTATAAGTTAAACAATATCTCTATAAACTTTTTTCTATTTTTAAGAATTTTTAACTATTTTTTCAAATTTTTTAAAATCTTGATTGTCAAGATTGTCATTTTAAGCATTGTCAATGGATCCCTCCTCTTTAGAAAATAGCATGTACAAACATTAATATTTTATTAATATTTATAAGCTCTTTTTTAAAATTCAAAATAAATGCCTAGAAAATTCTAAAAATGAAAATTTTTTGTATTCCTCAATATTTTCATATAAAGAATTTATTGAGCACTATAAATTATGATTTCGGACAAGATAACATACATTTTGAGGTGTTAGCATTTTTGTCTAAAATGTTAACGTTAGTATAATAGTCTATATATAGAAAATTAGAAATCTCACTCACCTAAATATTTCTCGTTTCTTTGTTCTTAATTAGATAACATGTTTTTCGATTTTTCAATCAAATAATGTCTGGGAGTTCGTCATTGGTCCGAGCACCCCCAGTATGGCAGGAATAATTTAGAAATGAAACAATTTGTAAATTGAAACCATTGCGTATATTATATAATCACGTACCTGAAACGAGCTAAAGAATAGATCTGACATTGTATTTCTGATTAGAGAGTTTAATATTAAAAAATGCCACTGTAATAATGATATAATCCAACATTTGGCTGGTTTGGAAGAACAAAAAATTGAAGGAAAACAGTTTCTGAAACTAAAATAACGATCATAAATGTAACTTATATAGAACAAATGCAGCAGAAACGAACCAATCATGAGCCAATCTGATACAGTGACATGATTATATGATTGCAGAATGATGAATTAATTAATTAATGTGGGTTCAAACTGTGAGTTACTTCGCACTGCACTCAACTAATCAAACAGTAAGGCAGGTACTTGCAATTTATGTCTATTAAAATTTGATGATGTGTAAAACTGGTAAACATGATTTTTGCCAATGAACACGCACAGTACTGTTGCTTCTTGCTTGTCCTGTGCGCAAATGAGGCCAGTTTGCCTTACATTGATTACATGGAGTTAATTAAGCAATGTACCATGAATTATGAGTTCACGCTTGAAAGCTGAAACTGGTGTGAGATCTCAAGTACTGATGATAGTAGTCTAGTCGCTTTTCATGTAAACTTTATCTCTACAGTAGGGGTGTACAACGGGTAGGTTAATATTTTTTTATCGAAATTTGAATCCAACTCGGTTATACCGGGTTATAAAATATTATTACTCAACCCACCTGTAACCCAACCCAACCCGACTACTTTTTTATATACGGGTTTTTGCGGGTTGTATGGGTTACGCGGGTTAAACGGGTTAAGTTTCGGATAAATTATTAATCATATAATTTTCACTTTTTGTATAATATTGAACATGTTAATAGTGATTTATAACTTGATGATAATATATTTTGGATAACTTAAATAATATAAAGATAATTTAACGTTAAACATAAATTAGAAATTATATATAAATTACTCACTATATATTTATTTGCTAAATTTCATATTAGAAACATAGAACAGGTATATAAAGTTGCAAAAAAATAGTTAGACATAATAAGCATTAACCCAAAAACATCATAAAATTTTATATTGATCTTAATAAGAACTTAATTCTTAAATTATTATCTCATTATTTATCTTCTTAATAAATTGTATATGTAAGTTTGTATAAAATTATAATTTATAACTATTTGCGGACGGGTCCGGGTTAGACGGGTTTCTAAATGCTCAATCCGCAATCCAACCCAGCATAACGGGTTAGTCAAAATTACAACCCAACCCAATCCGGTAATATCTCTAACCCGGTAAAAAAGGGGTTGGGTCGGGTGGGATGGACGGGTCGGCCGGGTTGATAGGTTTTTTGTACACCCCTACTCTACAGTCTACATACTAGTAAAAAGCCCAAAGCAAGACCCGCACCTTGCTTTGAGTTGAAATTGTTATTTCTTATAATAAACTTTTAAGATAATATGTAATGGGTCTTAAATTGAGATAATTTCAATGGGCTGAGAACGTCAATGAGCATTAACGTACATCAACGGTGGTGACCAATCTAAGTAAACAATCAACGGTTGAGGTTTATCCCTTGGGGAAGATAGACCTTTGATGTCAAAAAATCCAATATGCTTTTATTAGGAGTAAGGATATCGAGCTCAACTGCTCAAGTCCTTTCAGCACAGATGGCAAAACAGGAATCGAGATCGTCTGATCCGAGTCATGTGATCCGTTGGATCTCCTCAGGATTCGGTTAAATCCCTGGGTATTCGGATAAACCCGAATCCCAAGGAAATCCAACGGACCACATGACCCGGGTCATATGCCCCGGGTCAGAGGATAATCATCCGCAAAACAGATGTACTGAAGCAAATACATTACGTAGGCTACAAAGAAATCACAATAATGTAATTCGAGGTAGGTAGAGGCCAAGCGCCATGTGCTTGGTTGACTTTGAACAGGTTAATTAATTGATTATTTAGTTAATTAATTAATTACATTGAATGGTACCATGTGTTATGATGTAATCCATGCCATATATTTACTTACCATATATCTATTATAAACGAAACATGTTGTTTATTTAAATATATATATGCACTAACCAGCTGGGAGAGGTTAGACTGGTTAGTGTTTATTTATAGTACTATATAATAATACGATATCATCTATGTTAAGATAAATTATGCATAGTATGTATCCGAGTAGAATCGATCAGGCATGATGAATATATGGAATATATTAATTCTCTGTGACCCATATATGTATTGTATATGTTTAATTAATATATATGTTGGTTTTGCCGTTATGCCATTAACTTCAACAGTTAATTATTTGTTGTATATATATATGTATATACACACACTATCATTGCGCGCATATATATGACTTGGTCATGATCAATCAACATCTAACTCCTGATCAAGGTTTGAAACGGCCTAATTATTGATAATTCTATGGACTTGTAATCTTCGACTAAACCCTTCAAAAATCTTGATATTATATTGCAATTAACCAAAAAACCCTTCAAAAATCTTGATATTATATTGCAATTAACCAAAAGCCCCTTATTATAGAGTCGATTTAAAACCGCAATTCTCTAGAATTTTTTTAGTTAAGCAGTTAACTCCTCTAACATTTTAATATATCCAGCATCACAACCACGGGGAGATCTAGGATCAATATGAAGGGGGCCGGAGGAGACGAGTCATAGTTCCAACGTTCTAAGATTTAATCCTAAAGGGAGTTTAGAGAGGCCCGTTCATAGTTAAAACGATAAGAAAATAACTATTATAATATACGACTTTTATATATATTCAACAAAATAATTATGATTAAGAGTTAATTATATACTTAAATAACAAAATATTTAATTTGTTAACTTTTGGTATCAAATTAACAAAAATTTATATTAGATATAAACTTGAGTTAAACAAAAAAAAAAAAAAAACGGGGTCCACAACTTTTACTGAGCGAAGGGGGGCTGGGGCGCCCCCTGGCACCCCCTTAGATCCACCCCTAATCACAACAATGCTTTCTTCCATATATTAATCAAAATATTTCCTAGCACAAATATAAAAATTAACGATGCATACAATTTTACACTTAAATTTACTTTTAGCAAAATGTAAATGACACGACATCTTAATTTTCTGAATGATCGGGACACACACATGAGTGACAAAAAACGGATCGAGCAAAACGTTCCTCTTTTAATTTGTATACCATTTACATCAAACTTTTTTTTGCCTAGACCAGTATGCATGATTCGTTGCACTTCCACACATTTTCAATAACTTTTATCGTGCACCTTATAAGTATATATATATGCTGCACAAAATTTCCGAGGATTTTTTTTTTTTATAAAATCCATCATAATCCTTAATATTCTAAATCTAAACTTTTTGCTTTGTTTCTAATTAATATATATCCTTCTTACATATATATGCACAGAAGTCTCGTTAATTATAATTAAGTAGCTACTAGCTACGTACCATACAGAATATTCCAATAATGTTTTTTCTTTCAATGAAATTCACAATTCAATAATATCATCATATCAAACGATCGAGTTAGGACCAAATACTACTTAATAATCTTTTTTTTCATCTTTATAAGCTAGGACCAAATGATCTCAAAATGTTCCAATATCAATTTATTATAAGAATCATTTTTTTTTAAATTATTGATTTATCATGAAGTGGCTTCTGCCAAAGAAGAATTTCCCGTTGATTAATTTTCCTAATTAATTATAAGAAACTAATTAAGCAATTTCATAACTTTAAGAGGACACATCTGAAATTCACCAAGGAAAATATGTACAACTAATTAAATTACACTCTTAATCTTTATATTATATATAACTCCATCACTCAAAACAAAACCAGCTTGTTCAAGTCAACTTTGTACAAACCATGCATCTCTTCCAAAGCTACCTTCCTTGATTTGTTCAAGCCCCTCTCTCTCTATTTTTTACATAAGCTTGATACAAACATCTTTCTAATTCTCTCTTATTCAGTAGTAGCTTAATTAATTAGTCATGATGAAGAAGGAGGGCACTGCAGCTTCAAACAACCTCCAGCAAGTGGTCTCGTTCCTCCTCGGCGCATCGGTAGCCAGTGCGATCCTTTTCTTTGTCCTTTCGACGAAACAGGACGGCCGGTACTTGGAAAGATCGTCTTGGTCTAGTGCAAACTCTACTATTCAGGAAAACTCCTCCTCAAGTATCGTACAAGTTATCGATACCAAGTCGCCTACGCCGGAGGAACCGAAGGGGAATGAAACAGCACTAAGTACAAAGGAATTAACGAGAAATGCAACGGAGTATTCGCCGAAGGAATCCAAGCGAAATGAAACAAAAGCTTCAGTCAAGAACGAGGTAAATTAAGTAAAAAAATGATAAAAAAAAAAGGAAGAAGAAGATTTTTTTTATTTATTTTTTTTGTTCTGTTTGATTTGAATTATAATTCTGTTTGATTTGAATTATAAAAATATATATATTGTCAATTAGATATGATTTCAGTCCCTTTTATAAGGATAAAAAATAGGTGTTCATAAAATTTACGAAACCCAGATGTGAGCTTGGGGTTAGGTATTGAATAGATCAGATTTTTTGAGAATTTGAAAATCTGTTCAGTCAAGTTGAAAAAGTCTTTAGTTTCTTTCGTCGCATGTACAAGTCTCTCTTAATAATAGAGTAAATTTCACAGAACTGACTTAAAGCGTTATGAATTAAATTCAAGAGTGAGGCTATTGCGCTTTGCAAAGCGCGGTGACCAGCATATTTCAGCCTCATAACTCCTCAACTGTAGCTCGAATGACCAATTTAAGTTGCTCACCAAAATTAAAGCGTAGTGACCAGCGCATTTCAGCCTCATAACTCCTCAATTGTAGCTCGAATGACCAATTCAAGTTGCTCACCATAATTTTGATATTGAAACCTAGTTGCATACCAAAATTTTCAATTTTAAAGTTTTCTAACTATTTTTTTGAATTTTTGAAAAATGACTCATTTTATATACAAAATTTTGTGCATTTTCTATACAATTTTCACAAATCTAAAAAATCAGTTAGAAAACTCTAAAAATGGAAAAATTTGGTAATCTATAAGATTTCAATATGTAGATTGTGTTGGGTAACTTGGATTGTCCATTCGAGCTACGGTTTTGAAATATAGAACCAAAGCGCACTACCTTACTGCGTTTTGCAAAGTGCAATATCCTCACTCTTCAATTCAATATACTTTGTGACATTGACATATATCATTTTCATCTTACTACATACCCCAGTAACCCCGCAAGTTAATTTAATTAGTTAAAAATGCTAATTAAACCCCTAAATGAGTTTTTTCTAAACAATATAAGAAAATTAGAAATACAATGTTTATTGATTTTACAATTTCTTTTACAGCCGGAGAATTCTGACAATCTTGAAGAGTTACTGAAGAAGGCAGCAACCAAAGACAAGAACGTCATAATAACATCCGTCAACGAGGCGTGGGCGGCGCCGAATTCGCTCCTCGACCTGTTCCTCGAGAGCTTCCGGAGCGGCGAGGGCATCGACAACTTCCTGGACAACCTGATCATCATCACTCTGGATCCGAAGGCGTACGAGAGGTGCTCATCGCTCCACTCCTTCTGCTACATGCTCAAGGGCGCCAATTTCGCCGGCGAGAAGGTTTACATGACCAGCGACTACTTCGACCTGGTCTGGACCAAGGTGAAGATGCAGCAGCGGATCCTCGAGCTCGGGTACAACTTCCTCTTCACGGTACGCGCTCGCTCCTTGTCTTGATTGCAGAAAGTTCCGAAGAAAAATAGGAACAAAATTTAGGAATCCTTACTCCTAATAAAAAGGGGCTAGAATTTTGTCTAAAGTCATTTGGACAGTCTCCGTCCAAAGGCACGAATATAATGTTCGATTCAATTTATATGTTTATCAACGGTGATAGCACGTGACCCCATCATTCTAAATATAACTAGCAGGCTATTTTTAACACCCATATGATTAAATCACGGTTGATCAATTATTAACAATCAGATCGTACGGCTCTCAGAACCCTTGGACCGTCCAAAATGGTTTTAGACAATATCCAACCCAATAAAAAAAGAGATTGGATTTTTTGACATGAAAATTCTATCTTCCTGAAGAAATAAATCTCAGCCGTTGATTGTTTACTTAGATTGATCACTACTGTTGACGTACTTTGATATCTTAACCCATTAAAACTTAAGGCCCATATCAACTTTTTCAATTTAAGACCGATTACATATTATCTCAAAAATTTATTATAAGAAATAACAATTTCAGCCTAAATCAAGGCATAGGCTCTTTACTGGTTTCAATTCAAACAATTGTATGCTTTCTGGTTCTAAGTTCTAACAATTTTTTGTGATCAATGATCAACTGGTACAGGATGTTGACATAATGTGGTTCCGGAACCCCTTCGAGCGGTTCGCTCCGGACGCCGACATGTCGACGTCTTGCGATTTCTTCTTTGGCGACGAGAACAGCCCCTGGAACTTCCCGAACACGGGGTTCCTGTACGTGAAGTCGCGTCCGAAGAACATCGAGCTTTTCAAGTACTGGCACGAGTCGAGGGACAAGTTCCCGCCGAACCACGAGCAGTGGGTCTTCAACCAGATCAAGTTCGACGTGGTGCACCGTATGCGGCTCAAGATACAGTTCCTCAGCACGACGTACAACATGGGCTTCTGCAACAGCACGAACGACTTCGACAAGCTCTACACGATGCACGCGAACTGCTGCGTCGGCATCGGAGCTAAGCTGCATGACCTGAGAAGCCTTTTGAATGACTGGAACAGGTACAAGGCACTATCAGAGGAAGAGAGGAAAAAAGGGCCGGTATCTTGGAAAGTTCCCGGTATTTGTATGCATTGAAATAAGATGATGATCGAACAAACAAATCATAATATGTTGATATATATGCATGATAGAGTTTGAGGTATTTGGTCGTACATATATATAAGATAAAATTATTATTTTTTTCCATTATAAATTTATAATAGGTTGATTAGATTCAATTTATTTGTTGCTTTGTATTGTTTCAAGTGAATGATTATATATAGGTTGGTTTTATTTTATTTCTTAAATAAATACATTTTGATTTCTATACATTAATTAAGAACCGTTATTTCAGATTATTATAATCACTGGAAATATTAATTATCACATAAGCTTCACATATTCTATGGACATTACATATGTACCACTAATGCAGATCATGCCTATATTTTGAATTTCTGATTAAACATTGCCACCAAAGATTAATAACATTCTACAATTAATAAATCATAATCATGTGGTATATACATTTTTTTAAGGGTTAATTTTTGAAATAATAAGAGAAAAATTTTGACTATGACATGCAGCTGCTAGCTGCCAAACATCTTAGAAATTAAGGAAAGAAACAGAAACATTTTTGAAATAATGTAATTCTGACTTCCTGAGTTTTGCACATGATCCATATGAATCAAAAACCAGCAAAATTAGTATTTTAAGTTGTGTTTTGCTAAGCTTAATTAATTCTTGAGCTGCTAAAATATATAACAGCAAAGAAGCTTCAAGTCCAGGCACATGAATACATGATGTCTCCATCCATGTCCAACAAATTTCAATATTTCATCAAGTCAAATTTCCTATTGATAGATAAAAGACCTACATGTGTTTTTAAAAAAAAATGATTCACAATAATGGTTTTCGTACCGTGTTAAGTGTTAACACATGTGGTTTGGGGAAAAAGAATCTCATTATTGAATTAATTACTGGGTATAAGATATTTTTTTTGAGCTCAACATTCGTTAAATTAATTATGTTAAAAATTAGAAAATGATAAACCAAGGTAATTAGTCTATAGTGGACTGGAGTACATTCGCACTATAAGAAAAAAAATGATTTTTTACACTGGGGCATATACATTTTCTCCGTTTAATTTTTTTTTTAACAAAAATATACATTTTACTTAGTTATTAACTTATTATACTGTCAACAACACCCAACCTGACTGTCATCTGAGGCCCAGACCTCTCGAAACAATCAAATGTAATAGAATACTAACAGTACTTTGGGCTGAAACAGTGATTGCTGATACTAGAAAAACCAAGTCAAACTACATATATGCACTGGTATATTGCCTGTGCGTTGCAACGGGTCTTATTTAATAAAATTTCTTGATATGAATATTTTCATTATTGTTATAACTAAATAAAATTATCTGTAACTAAAACATTAAGATTTGAAGTCATTTTGTTTAGAGGAGGGATCCATTGATAATGGTTAACTTGACAATCATAACACCACTTTTCAAAAAATTATAAAAAATCATAAAAAATCTTAAAAATGAAAAATGATTTATGGATGTATTATTTGACTTTAGATTTGATAGTGTTTCAAATTTCAATCAATTTGATTAATGACTTATCAAAAATTTGTACACTTTTTAACTATTATAAACTTTTGATATTAATTAAACTAACAAGCACACGACTCAGAGTAATAACCAACTTAATGTCTGATCAGTGTGGCCCAGTATCCATACGCGTTTTCATTCATTCTTTTTTTTTTTTTTTAGAAAAGACAACGCGAAGGTCGAATCATCAAATCATACAATCAATGGCACGGGTTGAAATAGATTGATATATCCAACGGTCCAAACTCGGTTTGGACATATAGCCATTTGGGTTTCCAAACAAACTCCTCCTTTTATTATTAGTAGGGATGTACGAGTATCTGACATATGTCATGTGCTATTCGGCACGTGGACCGTTGGATCTCCTCGGGATTTGTGTTTGCCCGAACCCCGAAGAGATTCAACCGAATCCCGAGGAGATCCAACGGCTCACGTGCCGAATGACACATGACATATGTCAGACGATCCGAATTGTACATGTAATGGTATCACCGTATGTTGAGGCTCATACCTCTTTTTTTGAGATAAAGACGAGGGTTAAGCCACTTAAATTTAAATGTCTATAAAAGACCCCCCATCCGGATTTTGAATCAGCGACCTCCCGCACGGAGAGTGTTGCTCTAGCCACTAGACCAAAGGCTAGTTCTCAAGGCTCAGACCTCTTGAATAATTAGTATATTTAAGTTGCAAAATTAGTTCGTTTGACTGAGTCAAATTATATGGTTTTACCAGTATAATGGTAATATGGTATCACCATATATAGACCCTAAAACTATTATTAACTAATTATAGAAGATAATGACTCTTCAAAATGTGTACTATTCAAATGAAGGGATCAATTAATATACCAGTTCGGACAAAATAAAGGGTTTAAAAAGTACTTAAGCAAATTAATATAATTATAGCAATGGATATAAAAATGGAAGACAAACTAATAAAATATCGCTTTCACCTTTTTGATAATAAAATAACCAAAATTAAACTCTAAGAATATAATATTTATTAGCTATTTATTAATTCATCTATGTTTCGTCAATATATTAAGTATGGTCTTCATTATATATAGCAGGCCGGAACGTAATTATTTCTAGTGCAATTCTAAAAACAAAATGATTTCCAAATAAAAGTCCTCTATTATTATATATATTAATATTAATATTAATATTAATGTTAATGTATCTCCCAAAGAACATATATTGTATAACAATTGAGAAGGGACGTGCTATATATCCCTTTTTTTTTCAAAGAAAAAAGCATAAGAAGTCGAAAGATCGAAAATCGTTAACCGTAAGCCGTACCTATGGGCTCCAATTCTGACATTGTTCCTCGAGACGAGACGTCGAACACCGACCCGAACCCGAAGCAACTACCATTGGAGCAAGAGCAAGCTCCTTACTTGCTTTACTTCGAGGGAAACATCGACAAAACATCGAGCAATGATGTGTTTACCTTCTTCAGCATGCGCACAGGAAACTGCTTCCGTTGTCGTATTCCTGCCCTCTCCGGTAGGGTCTTCATTGGGTCGCAACACGGTTGGCTAGCCACCGTGAATGGTTGTTGCGAGCCGTCCCTCTTCAATCCGATATCGCAGGAAGAAATCACTCTTCCTTCGCTCACTACGCGGCGCAACATCCGTACATCATACAGCGCGGATAGTTCGGTAGACGGATATTTTTACAGCCAGGATCCACCTGCAGACTTGTTTTATAGATACGAGTTCGATGAATTCGACTGCGCGATATCGTTTCAAAAGATCGTGGTCTCGTCCGAACCGTCCACGCTGTCCTACTCCTTCGACGTCGCTGCAATAGTCGGATGCTTTCGATCCATTGCCATTGCGCGAGCAGGAGATAACAACTGGACTCTAATCGATAGCGAACCATACCAAGATTTGTCGTTCCGCAAGGACGGTTCAATTATCTGCCTGACGGGCATAGGTACCTTACAAATAATAAACTTCGACGATGCAGGTATCAGGATTGATCGGATTGCTCCTCGCTTGCCGAAAGAAGTATATATCGGACATAAGTACATAGTTCATGATGAGCAAGACGGGGTATTCAAAATAACGCGACGGGCCACCTCTAGAGACGGCGAGGACGGGTTTGGGACATTTAAAGTGAAAATTTTTAAACTCACAACCAACGACGAAGAAGTGAAAACATGGACTCCGGTCAAATCATTGGGCGGTCGAGCCATCTTCCTCGGTTCAAATGCTTCTGTGACACTATCAGTCGAAGAAGAGGACGTCGTCCATGGCGGCGCGATCCAACCTGACTGCATATATTTTACCGATGACTGGTGGGATGTGATGACTGATGAAGTTCGGATTGGTCGACGAGACCTGATCGTGTACAGTCTGCGACATGATCGCATCGAACCGATTGTCTGTCCAGTACAGCATGTTCTGTCTTGTTGGCCCTTACCAATTTGGTTTCATTAACTGTATGAAGTTGTCTTGCCAGTTGATCAGCAAAATGGTTCACAAGCATACGAACTTTCTCTATGTTTACTAGCGGATAAATTTAAGTATGGGGGACTTTTTTTTTTTTCTAATTTAATTTGTTTGCCCGAAATTTAGTATGATTGGGCCAATAGCATGTTTTCTGGTGGTCAATAGTGAATTAGAGCATCAATGAAAAATCCTACGGGAGGAGTTCTTCAAAAAAAAAAAAAAAATTAGGGAATTAGAGCATCTCTACGAGTGCTCATCCTCTGTAGCACTGCATTGTGTAGTGCGGAACATGAACCGTTAGATCATCTCATGATTCGAGTCAGCACAGATCTCAAGATGATCTAACGTTTCACATTTTGTGCTACACAATGCAGCGCTACAGAGGATATGGAATCCATCTCTACAGGGAGAAAGATTTGTTTTCTTTTTGAAGAGAGAAGGTGGAGTCCGTATCGGCTACGGTATAAATCGGATCTGAGGAGCCTCCAATCCTCAATCCGACGGCTGGGGGTTCAGAATAATCTCAGCAATCCATTTAGGATTGGAGGGTTCTCCGATCCGATTTGGATTGTAGCTGATTTCAGCGCACAGAAGGTGGTTCTTCACTTCTTCGATTGAAATTACTCATTCAATTTAGTCCTCTGGAGATTGGCCTATTTATAATTTGGCTAATTCTGCTGTGGATTGGATGAAATATGGGCTGTTCATTTTTCATAATCGGATGATCACGATATGTTTTTAGATGGAATTACAGAGATATGTTAGATCATAACCGCTCGATTTTAAACGAAAGGTTGCTTGACCGATCTATAGAAGAACCACTCTTATAATTTTTATCCAATACTCTTACTAAATAAAGTTCTTTTTTTCGATCCGACGACTATAAATGAATATTCTCCAATTTTTTTCGATCCAACGATGATAAATGAATATACTCCAGTATTAAACTGGAGTATATTCACATAACTCATCTGAAAACAATAAAATTTTGCACAAAATTTAACTGATTTTAACATAAATTATATGTGAATTATGGAGTCCGGCTACGTACTTTCGTAAGTATTTTGGATCAAAGCGCTTACGGTCCAAATTTGGAAATCTGTCGTCTAAAATTTTAATCAAAATAGCTCATAATAATTTTGACATAATTAACTTGTAGAATCCAAAATTTTCCTTTAGCTATTTTTAATGATTTTTTAAAATTAGTATACAAAATTGATTTATTTTAATTATTTTAAGAGCCATATTTCAAAAAATCATTAAAAATAGTAATAAAGTTCCTAAAATGGTAAAAATTGGTATCATACAACTTAATTATGTCAAGATTATTATGAGCTATTTGGATCAAACTTTTGGACATTAGATTTTTAAAATTTGGACCGTAAGTATTTCAATCTGAAATGCTTACAAAGACACCATAGCCATGAATTAATTTATAATATATTGTAGGATAGTTAATTCAATAAGATGATGAATTTCTTATTTGAATTATAATATTATTTTTACTTAGACTATAATATTTTTTTTAAAGAATGTGGAATGACTCCGCATGTTTCATTGAAACGAATGTAAGACTACATTTACGTAAGTGCATTGAGTTTTATATATCTTTATCTCAAAAAATAATAATAAATTTTGAGATCATAATAATGGGTAAATATTTGAAAAAAGAAGAAGAATAATAAGTTTCGCACATGAAGTTTAATCAGCATGACAGCATCCATCAATCATTTTTTTTTTCTTTTTTTTCAAAGAGTTGACAGAAGCTACCAACATAGCATCCATCAATCATCATCAACGCCCGGAAACCCTCCGGAGCTCTGAACCTTCATCAGTATAATATAATGGGTCATACTCATATCTAGTGTACTCAATATATATTAGTGTTGACATATTCATATTTTTATAAAATTTCAGCTAAGTGTTACACAATTTAATATAAGAGTTACAAATTTTGTTTACGTGTGAATATGCGAATAGTTAAAATGAGGAGACTTTGAAAAATTCCTAATATAACTAGCCAATTGGGCACTACCAGCTGACTACCCACTATTCTAAGGAAAAAGACGTCTGACTCGTCTTATTGTAAATGTTCAGTACTGTTCACGTCGTCTAGCTACTACTAATTTGAGGACCTAATTCTCACAAGCAATATCCTCATATTTTCCTAAATTGAAATGGTATATACACAGATCTCTCCAAGGAATGTTTTTTTTTCGAGAAACATCTTGCGTCTATTAAAAAGTTGTGGACATATACATATGAAGAACGTAACATATACAACCTGAAATGTAACATATACATTTCAAAATATAACCTATGGACATTATGGATTGTTTTTCTATAGATGCTAGGTACTACCAGTGACGAAGCCAGATAAGATTTAATGGGGGGTCAAAAATTAATCATAAGTTAAAATTGCTGAGTATTAAAAATATTAATTAGATTATTAGTTCGTGCAAAAAAAAGTTTTATCTGAATTTTGGTTCTAATTTTTAAGATAATAAAATAATTTTTTTTTGGTTTTACTCAAAAAAAAAAAAAAATTTGTTCAATTCGTCTCTAATTGATTTAGTTTTGCTTTATACAAATATATTAGCTAATTTTGATCTTAATTATTTTGGTATGTTTAGATTCTTCTAAATATTTAATTCTTCACAAGGATGCATTAACATATTTTTTTGGAATTTATCCCATAATAAAGTATCTTTTAACAATAACATTAACTGTGATTAATGAATAGTACAATTGACCCATTGTTATTGGTTGCAATTAAGAAGAAAACTTTAACCAAAAGAAGCCTTTTGTATATTAGTATATGGAACAACCCAGTTACCCAGCTTATCTATGGGGGGCAATAGTTATTGTCACTGAGTAAAACATATGTTATGCAAGGTATTTTGGGTAAACTTAATTACTTAAGGGGGTCAACTGCCCCCCCCAAAACCCCCTCTCCCTCCATGATTGCGAGGAATGTTGTGCACTGAGAAGCGGCTTACCCTATATATATCTATATCTGTTCTTTAAAGAGGAAACTACAAAAACATTATACAACAATTAATGAGGTAAGAGTTAACCAATAATGGATGCATTAACGAAAAGTCTTGACGAAGCATCATACGACGGGGACATTAAGAAGCTCAAGGTGCTTCTTCAAGGGCAACCGTTACTGTTGGACATGGTACTGACAAAGGTGAGGAACAATCCCCTCCACATTGGAGCCTTGAAGAACCATGTGAAATTCACCATGGAGGTTCTTGTGTTGAAACCGGAACTGGCAAGCCAACTCAACGGAGAAGGGCAGTCGTCGCTGCATCTGGCAGCTGCAAGGGGCCATCCGCAAATAGCAAAGATGCTTGTAGATAAGGTCTTTCCTCGATCTTCATTAACCTCTCATATATTTTTGTTTGGAAATTATTAATTTAATTAGCATCTGCCTCATCAGAGACAGCAAAGATTGATTTACCGTCAATTTGAACTTTTGCCAACCCCTTATTAATTTTGTTTGGAAATTATTAATTTAATTAGTATTGCTCGAGAGGAAATCTGGTCCTGCCTTCGCGCACATGTTATATCATAAATCGTAAAGACCTGTATATCTTACTTTTAATAAGCTAAAAATTAAATTAAATTTTAGGTTGGCGACAGCATCTGCCTCATCAGAGAAAGCAAGAACGGGTACATGCCAGTTCATACTGCAACTATCAATGGAAGATATGATGTCGTCGGAATGCTTGTTGAAAATTGTGGACAGAGTTTGAGGGAGGTTACAGATAGAAGGGAAACCCTCCTCCATTTGGCGGTAATGGCTAACTGCATAGAGTGTGTCCGCTATTTGGTTGCTCAGCATGTACTCAACATCGACGAAAAGGATGAAGGCGAAAACACATGCTTGCATCTAGCTGCCGCAAAGCGTAACCGTCGAGTAATGAAAAGTTCTCTATATTCTTAATTATTATTTGTTTGATTTTTCTTAACATGATGATGGTAGAGTTACACAATTTTAATTGTCTATAAAATTAAAATTTTCTATCTAGAAATATATATATATATATATAAACACCTAGATAATTATACTTTCTTAAATAAAAAAATGCCTTATATATTTCAGTAAATTAACCAATGCTCAATTAATATATATAGCTTATGAATGAATCAATCAAACTAAAATGAAAATTAAATCCATCACATGATGATCTCCATTAATTATTTTCAGATTATGGAACTTTTACTTGCTCAAGGAGGTACCGGAATGATCATCAACTCGAGAAATGAAATGGGCCTTACCCCACTCGATGTACTGGTACTCTCCTCACTGGGCTCTCCTGTTGACATTTCTCTGGTCGATGCATTACGAAGTGCAGGGGGCAAGAGATCCACAGAACTTAACAGTATTTGTGCTGTTGTGGGTACTATCAGCTGGGGAGAACATAAACATGTCAACAAGTGATGAGAAGTTGAGTGCCGATGCGCAAACATTATTGATCGTCGCGACGCTGGTGGCGACTATAACCTTTCAAGCGATCACCAGTCCTCCCGGAGGTTTTATCCAGCCACCATTTGAAAAGAGTGATACCTTGAATAACTCAACCTGGACCCGACGTTGGGAGAAGAATGGATTTTTTCCTGCAGGAAGACCGGTTCTTCTTTATCAGCTCAGTACATTCTTCATTTTGGACTCTTCGGCACTGTTCTCATCAGTAAGCGTTATACTATGGTTGTTGATTGCGGAACCAAAAACGAAGATCGTTATGAATTTTTTGGTTGCGATAGTGTGGTTTGCGGTATTCTGTACAGCAGCAGCGTTCGGTTCTGCCTTTCTTACAATTTACAACCAAGTTAATTTTAATTGGGTAGTGAACTTGCTCCTCGCATTTTTCGGTGTTTACGTCTTTGCGGGCTTATGGACAATGGTCCTAATAGTTACCTTCTTGTGGCGGATGGCCGGATTCAAGAGAGAAGAACTACCAAAATGGATTGCACAAGTCCGTTGGCTGAAGAACTGCATGTGGTTCAAACGGATTATTGATATATTCCGTTGGCTGAAAGGTAGCACGCTGTTCAGAAAGATCATTTGCAGCGTGTTAATGGTTTGTATTGTTGGTGCCTTTGTACTTTCAGCCGGCCGAGTATTAGTTTTGATTATTTATGCTATGAGAGCAAAATATAAGCAGAAGGGATCCAACATCTAGTTATAAATAGTATTTGATAATCATAACAATCAACTTTCAAGTAAATAGGTAAAAGTATGTTTTTGAATATATAGATTGATTAAGTCTCAAAGATTTTAACAACTTTGCATGTCATTTAGTACTCCACCAAAAATTCAATAAATTTAGACCACTACAAATATTATGAAATTTTGATACCTTTGATAAAGTATCAAATAATGACATTCGAATTGATTGATGTTTGGACTTTGGAAAAGAACTACTATTTTCAAATTCGTAGGATTTATTTGTATAATTGATATTGTCATGTTGTCAAATATGAATGGGTCTGTTTGATCTCAAAATGGTTAAAGCATCGCCCTGTAATGTATAGGTATCAAGTAATATAATAATTGTCTGTACTATGTACCATCTTTATCATTACTCTATACTAGACTTGGCAAAAACAATACGAAGATAGATTGTTCAGAGCTAATATGAAATCGTTTGATTAAATCATATTACATGCTCCTAACTAGAGGTGGCAATTGCGTCGGGTGTAATTTAGCTACTTTATTGGTCATTTTGTTGGTCTTCTCATCATATTTTGATACATAACAATTTTCAACAATATCTCAAATCTCTAGCAAATTCAAGTAATTGGTCATGCATTTCTTTCAAAGACTAAAGTTCTTACATTTTTTGACCAAATATCGGGTGTTCTTTCACAAATCTTGTTAGTGTCATCATTATTTAAAATTAACACCGCTCTGATACCACTCTGTTAGGGTTGAAAACGGAACCAGATATATCCATTCAAATCCACTCCGTATTCCGAAAAAAATGGATACGGATATACAGAGCGGATAATATCCCGGATTTAACGGAGTTCAACTTTTCTATCTACTGATCTTCGGGACCCGCAACCACCACCAAATGGGTTGCGCCGATTCCACTAAAACAACATCTCTTACAAACTTGAACCCTTATTCAACACCAAGAAATAATTGAGCAAGGGCCTAAAAGAGAAACAGAGAAGACCACACACAGGTCAAGAAAACCACCACACATGAGTGAAAAATCACCACAACGCGTGAGGGAAAAAAGAGATCCAATGGATCAAGAACTAGCTATGATGAGAGCTAAATCTCTCTTGTTTTACTTGAGAATCAATCACTTTGAGTCAATGGGGTTTGACTTATTCTAATGGTTAGCTCTAAGGTTTAGAAAGTATGGGGTAATTTTGTATGAATTCTCAAGCAGCAACAAGATAATTGGTAAAATTATAAGAATGCTCATCTTAAGAATAAAAAGACAAAGACAAAACTTAAATCACGATAAAATCACTCCAATAATATTATTTACTTTGTTTTTGTTGAATAGTAAGAATTTGCATCAACAAAAATATATGTCAACCTCCTGTTTATTAAGGAAATCCTACAACCTCTATTGATTCTAAATTAGCATAATTCAAACTGACTTATCATTTTCTCTTGTGTCTCTGTCTGTGTGGACACAGCTAATGATGTAGATGAAATTTGACTGACTTAATTTAGACTTTCTTAGTCATAAAATTTTGCATTTGTGAGCACATGTACAATTCATATTCCGAAATTTTTTTAATTAACTAAAAAATAATTCATAATTAAATATTTAGTTAAATCAGAAACAAATTTCGAGATATACACGCTTACGAGGGAGCAACTCAGAAGCGTCAAAACACGCCCCTGGACCGTCTCTCTAGGAGCGTGGTCACGCCCCTGGACCGTCTCTCCAGGGGCATGGTCACGCCCCTGGATCGTCTCTCACGCACCTAGAGTGCCCGTCTAGGGCGTCAAGTGGGGTTTTCTTTAGCAATCCCAGCCAAAGAAAGAAAGAGTGAACGACTTTGACCCCAATACATACACAAGTGAGTTCTACAGAGTAGAAGCTTTGTTGCACACTTGGGAGGGCCAATGAGCTGTTTTTGGTAAGGAAGAGGACTGGCCGAAGTACAATGGAGATAGAATTATACCAGATCGCAAGCTTGTGAAGAAGGGGGCCAATTTTTATATATAAAAAATAAAAAATCTTATTTTTAATTTTCGAAAATAAAACAACTTATTTTGAAAAATGGTAAATCCGGGTTCCTAGAACCCGGCCTTACTGTTGGTAGGCCAGTTTCTGGGAAAACGACCTACTTTTATGAGGTCGTTTTCCCAGAAACTGGCCTACTGTTGGCAGGCCGGTTCCTGAGAACCCGGCCTACCAATTTTATTTTTTTGATATTTTTTTCAGATAGATCTCATTGTTAGCTTTTCGTAGCCACGAAGTTTGCTCCGATCGGAGTTTCCTATCAAAAGTTATGCCAGTTTGAATGTTGAGTGCCCGAAATATAGGATAAGATTCTGTGTAAAATTCAGAACGGAATTCAGAAATGTTTCCAATGAATAATATTATAAATAAATATTAAGTATCACAAAATAATATTAGAAAAAAGATATAAAGAAATAATTTAAATTTATTGCATGATAATTATGCCCTTTTGAATGTTGAGTACCCAAATTTAAAATACGACTCAGTATAAAATTCAGTACAAAATTTAGTACATAACTGTTATTTACACAATAAATTTTTAATAAATTCTAGAACTTTTCGTTCATTTCAAATAAAATAAAATTATTTCTTTATATCATTTTCTAATATTGTTTGTGATACTTAATATTTATTTATAATATTATTTATTGGAAACATTTCTAAATTCCGTTCTGAATTTTATACTGAATCTTATCCTATATATAGGGTACTCAACATTCACGATAGCAGTCATATACTAAATGAGCAAACGGTCATTTATTTAAAATGAGCAAAAAGTTCTATGATTTATTAAAAATTTATTGTGTAAATAACAGTTATGTATTAAATTTCGTACTGAATTTTATATTGAGCGTATCTTAAATTTTGGGTACTCAATATTCAAACGGTCATAATTATCATACAATAAATTTAAATTATTTCTTTATATCTTTTTTCTAATATTATTTGTGATACTTAATATTTATTTATAATATTATTTATTGGAAACATTTCTGAATTCCATTCTGAATTTTACACAGAATCTTATCCTATATTTCGGGCACTCAACATTCAAACGGGCATAACTTTTGATAGGAAACTCCGATAGGAGCAAACTTCACGGCTATGGAAAGCTAATAACAAGATCTATCTGAAAAAAAATATCAAAAAAAAAAAAATTTGGTAGGCCGGGTTCCCAGGAACTGGCCTGCCAACAGTAGGCCGGTTTCTGGGAAAACAGCCTCATAAAAGTAGGCTGTTTTCCCAGAAACCGGCCTACCAACAGTAAGGCCGGGTTCTGGTAACCCGGATTTACTATTTTTCAAAATAAGTGATTTTATTTTCGAAAATTAAAAATAAGATTTTTTTTATTTTTTATATATAAAAATTGTCTGAAGAAGGGAGGTAGAAAATCGAAGCGCGCACCTATGACAATGGATGTTATGCAAGGAAGTATGGGCCCACAACATTGTATCACATGCGGCTCTATCAGACACACAAGTGATCGTTGCAATAGGTCAAACAGCGAAGCTGGTATGATATAAGAACTTATGAGATATAATTATTTCAAATTTATTACGTTGTTGAAAATATAATTTTTTATTTTTTTATTTTGCTATTTAGGCGCAAGTCAGGTAAGCTCTTCGAGACCTCACAAAAGAACAAGCAGAAGGGGATGATCTTTTATGATATGTGAACTTTTATGTCGTACTTGAACATTTTAATTAAATTTATATTGTGTGAACTCATTTTGTCTGATTCATCATGTAAGTTCCATATTGCATATTATTACATATAACTATTCAATGCGCAAGGAATGCACATCATGCACTAATATGTTATAGTTGCAAGCAACTTTAATTATCAAAAAACAAGTTAGCAAATTTACTTGCATCAATTTTTAAAAATTTCGGCAGCATCTCTCTTGTTTGTTGTGCGTACCCAAATTGTACGCAAGTAGCTGAAAGTTCAAATCATGCAATAACAGAACTCTATAAACAATAATATAAATCATACAATACCACAAGTCCATATATAAGAAGTCGCTACATATAAATTAAAAAAGATATCCTCTTTAATGTAACTTCATAAATTTCAAGCTTGGCCCTTGCATACATAAACTAAAGATAATCGGATGGACTAAAAAAGTTGGTCGGAATCTTCTCCCACGGCCCTCGACCAAGCGGTGTCTGAAGATGTGACTGTGGTTGTAGTTGTGATTGTCGCTCGTCCTCACCGTCTTCCTCAGATGAATCATATGGAACCAACTGTGGCTGTGGCTGAGGATGTACCCGAGTCTCAACAACATCAGTAGGTGCCGGATCACTTGACATTGGTACCAAATCATTAGGAGTCAATACAGCAGTGAACCCCTCAGAAGCTCCAGTGTCAAAATAAAAGCTTGGTGTCTACAAAAAATAGAAAAAAAAAATACTAGTTAATAAAGGTGTTATTATAGTAAGCAACACATTTATCTTACAAAATAAATTAAGTTGCATGTGCAACAAGATGTAAACCACTTGACGCCCCTAAACGGGCACTCTAGGGGCGTGACCACGCTCCTAGAGAGACGGTCCAGGGGCGTGTTTTGACGCCATTGAGTTGCTCCCCCGTAGGCGTATATATCTCGAAATTTGTTTCTGATTTAACTAAATATATAATTATGAATTATTTTTTGGTTAATTAAAAAAATTTTGGCATATATTTGATGCCTAAATTGCACAAATTCTATGAATTCAGATTTTTTGAAGAAGTTCGATGCAATATCTAATTAGAAACTTACTAGTCGTCCCCTTTGCATGTTGCAAGGCAATATAAATGACTCTTACATCTTATTTTGCTTCAAGTTTGATGCACATCTTCTAATTGCTGCACAAAAATGTGCCCTCTCTTTTAATCCCAACAAATCATGAAATGTACTCGATAAGCATGAGGAAACTACCCTGCCTTGCAGTGGAGGGAGCAATCTGCATTGCCATTGTGTTGCTCTACCTCTCGACGAGGCAAGGAAGGAGGCCATTGGAGCTGTTTTCTTGCGCAACCAATAATGACACATCGGTTCGGGTTTCCGACATAGCGACAAACAACACGATGGTTAGTTCATTTTATCTAAGGCATTGTATCTTTTTCTTATATATATATATGCTCCCTCATCTTATATTACATTTTATGTGTTAACTTATAATGTTACCCCAAGTTATTAATTCAGTAATTTGGGATAAAAAAACTCGAGTGTTTATCCTCTGCCTTATGGCAATATGCATTGAAGCATGTGGGTCATTGGATTGTCTCAAGATTCGTGCAGGCTCGGATCTTGAGGCACATTGCATTACAGGATCTGAAATAAAAAAACTCAGCTGAGGTTTGACCAAACAAACTGTCAGCCAGATTACCAAAGAAATGCTGATTATAAATTTATAAGTGGTTCCTTCTATAAATATGCAGTTTAATTTTTTCACTTTTTCTTTATAAAATTTTCATGTAAATCCAGACCTTCCTAAAATCAATTCCAGAAGTATTTACTTGAATAGGTTGGATCCTGAAGAAATTTTTTTGGATAGGTGACCTTCAAACTTTTGCAAATGTGCCCTTGTGCTTATAGCTAGTTATTTTAATGTACATAGAACTGTAAATACAAAGGTTCTCCCATGTACTAGAATCAAATCATTTTTTCTAGTAAGAATTTTTTATGTGAAATGTTTTGATACAATATAAGAATATTGGATTATGAATTCATTGCTAACGATAATGCTCATGAAAGCTCAAAAATTTTATCAATTAATGTTTGTTTTAATGTGTAATGGATGCATTTAGATTTTCAATTAATGTTTGTTTTAATGTGTAATTGTGTATATCTGCAGACTCCATTTGAAGACATACTTCCGTTGCTACGAAAAGCAGCGACCGACGACAACACCGTCATAATAACATCTGTGAACGAAGCATGGTCAGCTCCGAATTCCTTGCTCGATTTGTTCCTCCAAAACTTCCGCATTGGCATGAACATCGAGCACCTCCTGAGACATCTGATAATAGTTGCGTTAGATCCGAAGGCATTCGAACAGTGTAAAGCCTTACACGAGCATTGCTATCGGCTCAAAGTAGACGGTGTTGATTTCGCGACTGAGAAAGTGTTTATGAGCAAAGATTACCTCGAGTTGGTTTGGGCGAAGCTCAATCTGCAACAGAGAGTACTTGAATTTGGTTACAACTTCCTTTTCACTGTAAGCTAAGGATTTCAAACGGATTATCGATTGAAGTGTTAAATCATCATAAAATTATATTAATTTGATGCTCATAATACAGGATGTCGATGTATTGTGGTTTCGGAATCCCTTCAAGCACATCGTCGTATATCCTGACATGACAACCTCGTGCGATATCTTTGTTGGAAACACTGAAACCTTGAGGAATTCTGCCAATACCGGATTCTTCTACGTCAAGTCTACCAGAAGAGCTGTCGAGATGATCAGATACTGGCGCGAAGCCAGGACCAGATTTCCTCTGGAGCACGAGCAGTTTGTTTTCAACATAATTAAGCCGGAACTTGCTTCGAAACTTAAGGTGAAGATGCAATTTCTCGACACGTTTTACTTTGGCGGATTCTGCAATCTTGGAAACGATCTGAACAAGATCTGCACGATGCACGCAAACTGTTGCGTACATATCGACAACAAACTTAACAATCTGAGAAATGCTGTTGCTGCCTGGAAGAATTACACCTCTATACCGGTGAAAGACAAGAAGAGGAGAAGAGGGTTTACATGGCAGGCTCCTATCAGATGCATGCCTTTACTGAGTTGAGAGTACCAGAAAAATGTGTCGAAAAAAGGAAAATATAATCAATGGCATTATGGCAAGCAAGCTAAAATTTGAAAGAACTTGCCATGAATTTCATTTTGTTGTTAGTATGTTATATACATTCATGATTTGTCAAGTGTCATGCATATACAAATCTGTGGAAATTAGTAAGTAACATGATCAAAATTAACTGCTGCAGTGCTGCTATTGTTGTGTTTACCATTTCAATTTCTGTTACATGTATCTCATAATTATTGGAATGACGCAATATTTTTTTTTTTTGATTAATTTTCTTTTTTAGCAAACAAAGGTTCTAGCTTCATTAAAAAAAAAAATAAGTGTTACATTAGACATGCTCTAAAATTAGGCAAAAGAGCAGGACACCAGCGTGCGCTTTACAAAAATAAAATTAAGATAAGATTCAAATTATCTCTAACAGAGGTACCTCAGTTTCTTCCCTTACAATTCTCCTTACGGTGTGCTCCAGAGTTTTTCATTAATGGAAGGGGAAGGGAGGGGAGGTGAGGGGATGGAATGGAAAGTTAAGAAAAAAGTTTGTACCTTGCTCCAGAGTTCCAAGTTTGTTGGCAAAGGTTAAATGTTGTAATATCTTATTCATTTTATTATATGACTACATTGCCGTTATCATTTATAAACGTAAATTGAAAAGAAAAAGAAAAATCTAATGGAAATTGAAAAGGCAAATAGGGAGAAAATGAATCAGCAAATATAGCATAGAGAAAGAGATGTGTTGATGTGGTATAAAAAGCTTTAGTTTTGGTGGGTTATCAGAAAAATAATTAAGGGAAACCAAAAGTAAGGGGACCTATTGTCATAGAAATAAACTTGCAAGGGCATTTTGGGTATAAATTATTTTATAGTCTATTCACCTCCTGAACACCCCAAATTTGGGAGTGAAGAAATTGGACAGAAATTGGTATGGAGTGAAAGCTTTTGATCCATCCATTCACTCTCTCAAAAACTCTGAAGCAGGTGACATACCTTCGCTTTCCATCCCCTACCATCGAGAACTAAAGAGACGTATTTCTTGTAACAAATCACAACAACTAAAGAGACGTAGTCTTACCAGAGGCAGCAATACAAGCTTCTGTGAGTCTTGGCACATCCTCCTTATATGGAATGGCTCTACATACTTCTCAAGGAATTGCTTCTCTGTGCATTTATATGCAGTCACAAATTAAATTACAATTTTTATTCAGTCCGTTTGCAGCCAGAATGCTCAGCACATGATGCCTCGGAACCAATCTCTTTTCTTTACGCTATATATAGCCAAGCAGCACAGGCTGAGAAGTGAGAAGCCATATATGCTTCTCAGCTCAAGCTTGACCTTCGTGATAAGAAAATCCATGTTTGATTTAATCTTCTCCTCAGAAAATTGGAGTATATAGGGGAACTTCCTGAATGCAAACAGAATTCAATGGCCCAGCAGGAGACCTGGCGCGATGGAAACGGCAGCCTTGATCTGGGTATCCAATAAGCCGGTATCACTTAAGAACTTTCTCACTGCTTCGGGCCGGTCGGGGGACTTGATCCCTGCATGCCAAGTTCGTAGACATGGAGGACTTGCGACTGAAGTGAGAACCTCAGCTGGAATGACGCAATATTATGGTTAGAAGTGGCAGAACCAGACCCGACCCGAGAAACCCGTCCGACCCGGCATTTTTCAGAAAATCAAACTGACCCGAGATCAAATAACATCTAATCCAATTAAAATCAACATACAATTAAAAAAAAATTGATATCAAAATTGATCCGACCCGATCCGATCCGAGATATTCTCGAAAGTCAAACTAACCCGATCCGCCCGACCCAAACCTGAACCCAACCCGCCGCCCAATTTGCCACCTCTAATTATGCTATATATCGATGCTTCAGTACCCAATAATATATGTTTTCGAATGTGGTATAAAAAAAAGACTGATCGCCGGTACTGTCAATGTGCAGGGGGGGCAAAAGAAAAAGGAAAAAGAGACTTATAAATTAGTTATTGGGCTAAGAAATGAGCTATCATCCATTATTGGGTTAACTGAGGCTCAATCTGAACTCACTGGACCTGATGAGAAAAGGTTTATGGATCAGGAAATTTTTACCGGGCTTGATCCACAAATCCAACAAACAGTGAGAATGTTCTTGAGGTGGGTGATTGTTACAGACTGGATCAGTTGTTATTCTGGGACTGTACCAACAAATTGAAGAAAAAAAATACTTGAAAAAATGCATTGCATATACAGAGACGTGTTGTAAGGATGTATCGATTGGGACGTTTCAATGCCCATCCGAATATCCAATTATATATAGGGAAATGATCATCATGCATGGGTTGGTTAATTGCTTGGTTTGGCAAGGTCAAATGAAAAGGCCGAGAATTATGAATTATGATGAATTATGAATTATGAAGATGATATACTAGAGTAACTAGACTGAGTCAAATTTATTTTTTGAATTAGGTCACTTGAAAATATTTATAGAAACCAAATTAAGTGCCGTTTTTCTCTTTTTATTCATAAAAAATAAAGATTGTGGGTCTTAAACCGTTAATTTATATGGAAATTATTATTATTTTTTTTTTGAGATAAAGATGAGGGTCAAGCCACTCAAATTTAAATGTTGATAAAAGACCTCCATCTGAGTTTCAAACCCGCAACCTTCCATGTAAATAATAATTTATATGCAAATTATTATTTACCATAAAAAACTTGAACAGGAATTGTTGGCCGGGTCGACATGGAAACAATCAACTGTACTACACAATTAAATATTGTATGCATATAAAAAAAGATGTCATCGGTTACCACTTCCTCCTGTCATGTGGTCATGCATGTGTGCACATTTATTCCCTTAACATTAGGTCAAACTTGATGCACCTCATATTTTATATTTCTAGGGGTTGTTGGTGCACATTAGAAAAACTTCCCCAATACTAAAGCATTTCATATACCAAGTCTTCGAAAGCAAATACTAATGTTCATCTCATAACACATACATACAAGCAAATTAAAGGAAGGAAGGAAGGAAGGATGATTGGAGGAAACAAGGGAAAAGGAGGAGGGGGTGTGAGTCCTCTACTGGCATTTGTTCTGGGTGCAGCAGCTGCCACAGCATTCCTGCTGTTCATCTTGTCAGATCAGAAAACCAGGCAGCCATGGGAGAGTACCCAATTGAAGACCAAGAACCAGTTTGTTGTTGCTCCTGCCACTCATGAAATCCGTCCCAAATTTGAAGAGGAAGTCAACAGGACCTCCATTGGAGCTGGTAACAGAGGTCCCAAGAAGGAGCCACATGATAATCAGGTTTGATAGATATTTCTCTTTTTCTCATACATGTATATTTCTTTTGTGTTTTTTTTTTTTAATTGCTACTTGATATAATAAATTATATATATATATATATGCTTTATACTGTTATATGCTTTCAAATTGGTACAGATCTTGATTTCATTATCCTTTTTAATTAGTTTTTATGATCGGTGGTCAACGGCATTTGGAACTTGTTTTCATTTTTTTCAATGAAAAAAAAAAAGTTCTATTTGTAACAATTCCAATTTATATGAACTAAAATATGAGTACACCTCGTTCTAGAAATGATTGCTATTCTTTCTTCTTCTTCTTCTTTTTTGTAAGTTTGTAAAGTAGATAGTTCTTCTTCTGTCTTTTTTTTCAGATAAGAATTCTGATAAGATCAAACAGATATTTCACGTTTCATTTTTAGTCCTAGCCAAATTTGTATTCTTTTTTCTAATTAATTAGCACCGAAAATCATTTCGTTAAGGAATCTGAAAGTAAAACCAACAAAACATGTCAAAAATGCAATTATATCCTCTTTTACTCAATTTGATTTTGTTAATATATATATATATAGTAAAACTAGTGTGCTTCTAGGAGCACGGAGGCCTCCCGTGCTCCTAACTCAAAAATCATACTAAACCATCATGAAATTTTGATTTATCATTCTCATTAAATTCTTTATATCAAAATCTCTTAGGATACAAAAATTTTCCATTTTTTGAGTTTCTTAAGTATATGTTTTGGAATTTTTTAGAATGACATCAAAATAATAATAAAATAATGTATAAAACTATGTCATTTTTAAAAAATACAAAACAAATATTTAAAAATCTCAAAAAATGGAAAATTTTTGTATCCTATGATATTTTGATATAAAGAATTTAATGAGACCCATAAATCGAAATTTCGAGATGGTTTAGTATGATTTTTGAGTTAGGAACACATGAGGCCTCCGTACTCCCAGGAGCACCATAGTTTTACTCTATATATATATATATATATATATAGTATAGCACCATTGTTAATTTGTTATCACATTGCGTATGCATTATTGACTCTCAATTAATTCTTTGGCACACTTGCATAGACTTTTTGCAATTTAGTTGCAAGTCTCTCGTCTTGCTGTCACTATCTTTGGTTCCTTTATTTATTTGATCAGTAGTTAGTTATTAATTTTCCTCTTTTGTATGTACTTGGAAAGTTCTTTCAAAAGTCACCATCAAATGCCGACTATTCAAGTACATGTATTATTTGATCGGCCTCAAGTTTGGCAAGGCCAATTTTGGGTCTTCACTCCCTTAATTAAGGAATAAAATGTGATTATATTAATAACACATGATTGAGCTCCCCACCCAACAAACACCCAAAAAAAAAAAAAAACAAAGAGAAAACCTTTGGACTTTGGAAACTAATTAGTTTTTTTTGAAATTATGGACACAATTTTTGGTGATTTTCATTGAAATATTATACTAAACTTTCATTTGTTTTTGTTTTTTTTTTTTTTTTTTTTTTGAGATAAAGATGAGGGTCACTAACTTTCATTTGTAAGACACTACTAAATTTAATTTACAATGAGCTCCCCACCCAACAAACACCCAAAAAAAAAAACAAAGAGAAAAACCTTTGGACTTTGGAAACTAATTAGTTTTTTTGAAATTATGGACACAATTTTTGGTGATTTTCATTGAAATATTATACTAAATTTTCATTTTTTTTTTTTTTGAGATAAAGATGAGGGTTACTAACTTTCATTTGTAAGACAATACTAAATTTAATTTACAATTAAAACCATATATCTAATTTTTGACCCATACTTATAATTTGTCCTTCGCCACTGGAAAATTGAATTATTGCGAATTGTGAGAAGAATTACGTGTTATTGTCTGGTCCGCAATTTTAAAAGCTGCAAAATTAGTTTATCTTCGAGACATTTCGAAATGCAAGAAGGTGCAATTAATCATGTTAGTGCAGAGCAGCCGGTTCTGCTGAAATAATCAAGTAGGCACGTCTGTACTCTGTAGCCCGTAGGCAATATGAGTTTCAAATATAACCCCCAAAAAATTTATTTCCATGCCCTGGGATCCAAAATTCTAACAAAAAAAAAAAAAATGAAAGAATTACGATATCACAACTCAATAGTGAATTGCATATTAATATAAAAAAGTATAGAGTGAGTCTACGGTACTATTAATAGCACATAATGACTCATACTACGGCTTCATATTATCATTTTTTGAAGTTCAATTGATCGATCCAAACCGCTCAATATGATCTCCGTATGTTAATGTAGTCATTTTCTAATTATCTAAAAATATAGTAAAAAAACACAAAAAATTAGAAAATTTGGTTAATAACGACATTTATATATGGAATATATGGAGATCATATTGAGCAGTTTAAATTGATCATTTGATCTTTAAAAATGATAATATAGAGTCATGATACGAACCACTCTGTACTATTAACAGTGTCGTAGCCTCATTCAAAAGTATATATATTGAGGCTCGTACAAATACTGGCAACATTACTATCTTTTTCTAGACATATGTTCTCACATGACAATTTTCACCATACAGACATCTGATGATCACCACCTACAAGAGATGCTAAGAAAATCAGCCCTGGATGACAACACCATCATCATGACTTCAGTGAACGAAGCATGGGCAGCACCAAACTCCCTTCTCGATTCATTCTTCGAGAGCTTTCGGGTCGGAGAAAACACCGAGCGGTTCCTGAAGCACGTGTTCGTCGTGGCGTTGGATGCGAAGGCGTTTGCGAGGTGCAAGTCCCTGCACCCTTACTGCTATTTCCTCAAGCAAGAGGGACTCGACTTGTCGGGCGCGCAGAGCTACATGAAGAATGTGTATCTTGATTTGGTTTGGAGCAAGATCAAGCTGCAGAAACGCATTCTAGAGCTCGGATACAACTTGCTGTTCACGGTATGTAAACAATTTTATCTTCTTAATTAGAAGGTCGGGTCTAAGGACAACAAAATCTCTGAATTATATAGAATGAAATCTAAGAAAATCATATTATAAATGAAAGAATTTTGCTGTCCCAAACAATATCTTTGATGTCCTTAGGCCTGACCTAATTAGAATTAGAAGTAGCTTGATTATGTACTAATTTAGTTTCCTTTTGCATTGTTCAAAGTCATAGTGATTGCATTCTTAATTTATTATAATTTCAAATAAGCTTTTCATTTTTTTCATTTTGATATGCTTTGATGGACTAGAATTTTGTCCAAAGCCATAACTACACCGTTCGATTCAATTTATATGTATATCAACGGTGATAGCATGTGACCCCATCATTCTAAATATAACCAGCATACTATTTTTAGCACCTACATGATTAAATTACAGTTGATCAATCACTAACAATTAGATCGTACGTCTCTGAATCCTTTGGACCGTTCAAATTGCTTTGGACAATATCCGATTCCTGCTTTGATTACTTCTTATCAAACCCGATCTCTGTTTGGCGCAGAATTTGAATTCCTAACCTTCAATTCATTGATGAAATGTACAGGATGTGGATATCGCTTGGCTTAGGGACCCTTTCGAGTACATAACGGTAGCACCGCACATATCAACATCGAGCGACTTCTACTTTGGCAACCCCGACGATCTTGGGAATTACCCGAACACAGGATTTATATACTTCAAGTCATGCAAGAAGAACATCAAGGTCATGGACTACTGGCACAAATCAAGAAAGAGGTTCCCAGAGGAGCACGATCAGTTCGTTTTCAATGAGATCAAGCATGAGATCGTGTCAAAGTTCGGTGTTCGAATGAAGTTTCTTGACACAGCACATATCAGCGGGTTTTGCCAGTTAGGGAGGGATCTGAACAAGATTGCAACGGTACACATGACGTGCTGTATCGGCTTAGAGAACAAGTTGTTTGATTTGAAAAGGATTATAGAGGATTGGAGGAGCTACTTGACGCACCCGCAATGGGAGAGGCAACTTGGCAAGCTCCAATGGAGATTTGAAGGAGGGAGATGCATTCACTGAAAACTACAAATGTACAATTTTTTTCTTTTTACTTGTTTATTTGTCTTCTTTGCAGAGCATGTTTAGTTTTCCATTTTTTTTAAAGCAAGTGTTCATTTATTTGTATGATAGTATTTTTTTGAGATAGGCGAAATGGCGAATATCTTATTTTATGGGCCAATAAGAATGGTAGACATGTCCCAAAATTTAAGATTATATTTCTGTATCCATGTTTGTGTATATTTCTTACTCTGTATCAGTTATGTAATACTGAAAAAGGAAACACATCTATTACTTTATACTTCAAATAACAGTTAGGGTCTGTTCGGCAGACACAAATCCTATAGTATAGGAATTGAGAGTCTATAGAAAATAATTTCTATTCACTGTTCGGCAGACTATACTATCAATTCCTAATAGGAATTTATTCCTCTAAAATGCTTGTTTTTAGAGGAAAATATTAATTAAGTTGGAGTGGATATTTTTTTCCTATCAATTGATGAACTCTTTATAGGATTTCACCAAATGCATTATTGAATCATGTTCTAATACAAAAAAAAGTTTCTATAGAATCAGTGACTACCGAACAAGCCCTTATATGTTCACTTTTCATTATTAGAAAGACCTTCAACATTTTGAGTTCTACATTTTCAACTGGTAAATGGTAATATCAGTTGTTCATCGATGTGATATATTCAATTAATAAAAATGGTGCTGAGTGGACCAATTACAAATTTTCCTCTGAAAGTTCAAAATTTTCTATTTTATATTATTAACTTCGTTAAGAAACAAGCAAGACCTACATTATTAATTGATTGAAGTTACTTGGTTGCTTTGTAATCTATACCTCTCAGTTAAAATATCAGCATCAACCTTACAAGCTTGATACAGGAAGTTAGCCCCAAATAAGAGTTTGAGACGTCTTTTATAACAGGGGGCTTAATTGTCTGTTTGTAAGAGGATCAGAGCAGTAAACATCTTCTTTGACTGAAAGAATTCAGTTCTTAACTTCTTATGTAGCTGACATATGCCTCCAGATTATGTGGCAAGCCATAAACAATTTTTTTCTAACAATTTACTTGACAGAATTTCTGCTACAACTTCCAATTTATCCACTTGTTAGCCCCTACAGTGCTTGCTGCTTAATGTGGACTACTGAAATGAAATCTGGACTACTGAAATGAAATCTGGACTGTGCCAGGTGACGAATAGCAAGAAATATATCCCCCTCTAAAGAGGGGAAGAAATGCTGGTCTGTGGGTGATTTGAAACTCACCGCCGTACGATCGAGAGATCCAACAGTTTAGAGAAGATTTTGGTCCCTCCATTTATGTTTTCAATGGAGACGTGCATCTTCTTTTCTACTTATGAGACAAAATCTTGTTAGAGTAAAACAATGGTGTTCTTAAGTTTACGGGGGCCTCTCATGAGCTTAACACCAAAAACATATTAAATCATATCCAAATTTTGATTTATACGGCTTAATAAATTCTTTACATCAAAATCTTATAGCATGCAAAAATTTTTCATTTTTAGAGATTTTTAAGTATTTATTTTGGATTTTTTAAAAATGCATGTGAAATATTAATTATTTTATTAATATTGTATAGTTGTTATTAAAAAATCCAAAATAAATACTTAAAAATCTCTAAAAATATAAAATTTTTGCATGCCACATGATTTTGATATAAAAAATTTATTGAGTCATAAATCAAAATTTGGATATAGTTTGATATGTTTTCAGCGTTAAGCTCACGGGAGCATATCTCGGCATTAAGCTCACGGGAGGCTCCCATGAGCTTAAGAGCACGGTAGTTTTACTCAAGAAATTAACACTTATAAACACTTGTTCCTGATCTGTATCATTCAACATGTTTTAAAGCTTTCATGATGCTACAATACCCACATTTTTCAGAAAACTGAACCTATTCCTATGAGAGCATCAACAAAACTGAACTGAAGCTGGGAAGGACAATTCTTAAACTAAAAACTGAACTAAACCACAGGTTGCACCCGAGTGTTTATTTACAAAATTAAACTAAAAACTACCAGACAACGACACTAATAATTGAACGGGTCAGTCAGGCACCATATATTCCTTCCCCTCAGTACCCCATTTCAGAAGTTCTTTTAATTTTGAATCGCAAGCGGAAAAATAATCTCTAAACAAAAGAATCTAACAAAGCCCCACTGAAACCAGATTATCGTCAAATCTACTTAAAAAACAATGGGCCCAGAACTAATTACTAACAATCAAAATTTAATATACAAGGAAGCATTATTTCAGGAATTACACTAAATAGACTAAAAATGAAAATTGGGATACGGAGTGGCAGTACTTCCTAGTACATTTTCAATCTCACCAAAATTGCCTTGTAAAATTGAGTTGCAATTCCCACGGATTTAAAACACTTGAATAGGCATCAGGATGCAATTCAAGCTTCTTTCATGCAGATTTTGAATAGGATAATGAATGCTTTCCAACAGTATATTCAACAGGAATTTATTTTACACAAACTCTCAATTGAAATTGGGTTGCTATTTTCTTTCCACACAGGGATTTGGTTGCATATCCAGCTGGATGAAAAATATAACTCATGGTAACACAAAGCAACCAACACATGATGCGATGCCGTCAAATAAAAACATTGTAATACACTAGTTGAACTGACAGATATAAAAAATTCTAAACACACAAAAACTTGTTTCACTGTCCCTCAACAAAAAAAGATAACCAGTTTAGAACTCTACTAAGTCCAACTAAAGAAACTTCAAAATTACTAACAATCCCAGGAACAATTCTCTCAAAATTATAACCTTAAGCTGCTTGAACTTGAGTAGCCTTTCCCTTCCTTGGGGCAATCTGAGTCTCGGGCTGTTTACAAAACAGTATATAATAAATCATCAGTCATTATATCTCTGTCAAAAAATATTTCAGTTGAAGTAAAAGCTATGTCTTACTATCACGAGAGTAATCCATGCAAAACTACATTTCTCTTCTACAGATCAATTGACAATTTTACAATATTACAAAATTTTACTGATAGATACAAAATGTACCTCCTTTTTGACGGCCTCTTCCTTCTCTGACAGGATCAGCTCAATGTGGCATGGTGATGACATGTAAGCTGAAAATAAAGTACAGTCAGTCAAAATCCCTCACTGCAGAAAATACCAACTACAGCTAACAATAGAACTAGCCGTTACATCCATTTGGCCAAACAACTGACTTTTTCCAGCATTTGCTTTAATGAAATTACAAGACAACAAAGGAGAAACGTACGATTGATTCTTCCATGGGCACGGTAAGTACGACGGCGCTGCTTCTGGGCCTGGTTGACTTGGATGTGAGAGATGTATAGGTTATCCACATCAAGCCCCTTGACCTCGGCGTTGCTCTCAGCATTCTTGAGCAAATCAAGGATGAAGCGAGCTGACTTGGCGGGCCAACGTCCTTGACCGTTGGAGTGGCGGTTCTTGGCTTGTGCGGTACGACCAACACCACCGCAGAAACGACGGAAGGGGATGGCCTGCTTGTGTGCTATCACATCCTCCAGATACCTCTTTGCCTTACCAAGGGGAAGACGCCTGATGGCGAATGCTGTCTCTCTGGTGTTCTGTTTTCAAAAGACACAGAAGCACTGTTCAGTTTCTATTATAACAAGAGTCAACAGGCTTTCAGAAAATTCATATGCATATTTGAAGCAACTAAAGGACTTGCAAGTTGATAAAGACTAGTTCCGGATGATAGCAACTATTGCCTAAAGAATGCAAATAGGACAACAAAATGTATCACTGTTTACTGAACCTTCTGCCATAGAAATATCTAACCAAAAGGTTCACCCAATAACTTTGATTTACTTTCCCTAAAGCTTGACGAGAGCTCTGCCCACTGACAATAAACAGAACCCTGCTTTTTTCCTTAGGTTACAATTACCTGAACAAACATGCTTAAACCTAACATAACCAATAATTATGAACTAAAATCAAAAGACCAATGTAAATACTAAATTATACACTAAATAAGCAAATGTATCGCTGTTTACTGAACCAGATAGCATTGTTCTGTCCAAATGGTTCACCCAATAACATCGAATTATTTTCCCTAAAGTTTACGAGAGCACTGTTCTGTAAAGAAACAAACAACACCCTGCTTTTATACTTTAGGTTACCTATTGTTGAAACTAGAATTATAAGTCACATACTTATAAACTACAGACTAACAACTAACATAAACAAAAAACCTTTTAAAATTATGCTAAAATTTAGTTGTTTAGCTTAAAAAACTGATGAATTACATCTGCATAGCCCATTTAGGATATCTTCCCAAATACAAAACAGCCGAACCACTTAGACCAATAATTGACCCATTAGAAACCAACTCAGCTAACAATGCAGACAAAATGGACATAGTGAAGCTACCAAAACGACATACTGATAAACAAGAATGATCGACTGTTGATGTAGAGTACCAGTCACAATAACATCTGCATTTCATTGAACCAAGCTAACACAGGTCAAACCGATTGAACCAAGCTAACACAGGATTTCACTTCCATTCTCACTAATTTGCCAACTACGGTCACTAATCCACATCACAGCCAACTATAATTCCATTTCATGTGTTTCACAAGTGAGGATTTTAGGTTTTAGGGTCAAACTAACCTTGAAGTGAACCCTCAAGTCACGGCCCATAGCCTTGGCGGCTGCAACATACACAAACAAAACACAAATCAGTCAAACCTACAATGCTAAGATCACAGAAACTGATGATCGGATCCGATCAGATCGGATAACCCACACATTCACCGAACTGTAACAGAGAATTGAAGATAAACCGATAGATCTTACACTTGGTGACATTAACGGGCTCTCTGGAGTACTTCACCTGCCACGGGACAACAAATAAAACCACACAAAAGCACAATCAGCACACAGATTCCAATTCAATCCAATCAACAAATCGATAATCGATAAAAGGGAAGAAAGGAGGAGGAGAGGGGATAACCATGGCGGCGGTCCTGACGAAGAGAAGGCGCGAGCGAGGAGGAGGTTGCGGCTGCGGCGGCGACAAAGGAAGAGGAAGAGAGAGGCGCGCTGTGTTATATAGACGAAACCCTAATAAAGTAAAACCCTAATGGATCCGTAATTGGGCCGGGTTTGGGGGTTTATGGGCCAGACGGTGTCTAAATTGGGCCTTTTGTTATTTGCAGAGTGTATTTCAGATGGGCTTTTTATTGATATTGATAATCCAGCCGGCCCGTGGGTTCGTCCTTGAATTATGTTGCATGAGTAGCGTGTTAAAGATGATATAATCGTAAGTTATGTTCATGATTATTGTTGCTATGTTTGTCGTGGGTGAGAATCTGCTGCCATAGTTGTGATGGCACCACGTGCCATATTTTTAATTTCAATTGTTCATATTAATCTCGACGGCTGAGATTTTGTAGATTGTAGGGACTGTATTTTGTGGGTCCAACTATCATAGACACTATGACATGTGGTGCCATCAAAACTACGGCAGCAGATAAAAATCTGTTTGTCCTTGTCATAATAGCGGGATGAATGACTGATTTTCTATTTTCTGTATGGCTTTCTGCATTGTAGCTTCGATGAGTTTTTTAAACATAACTAATGGTTTTTTTTAAGATAAATATGAGAGTCAAGTCACTCAATTTAAATATCTATAAAAGATTTCATCTGGATTTTGAACCTGTGAATAAATAATGGTGTTAAGATATCAATTACTCACTACTTAAAGTTCTGAATTGAATCGGTAGGACTCAGAGTCTACTTTTCTCCCAAAAAACAAAAGAAGAGATATCAATTTTGTGCTAAATAAGACTTAAATGTATTCAAAATGTATTTGATTAACTCAATTGTGTTTTTAAATGAATTTTGGACTCATGTAATGAAGAGTTATACATGAAGAGTTATTTAAGTATTTATTTTGGATTTTTCAAAATGACTCTAAAATATTGATAAAATAGTGTTTATTTGTATATAAATTTAAAAAAAAAATCTAAAACAAGAACTTAAAAAGCTCAAAAATGAAAAATTTTTGTAACCTCAAGTATTTCATGTAATAAGTATTTCATGTGATGATCTTAGGACTGAGATTCGGTGCTCTTGATACCCGAGAGCAGGGCTAGAGCAGCATATATTCACTTATGAACTTTAATAGGAATAATAAATCAAAATTTCAGACATAACCAAGTATAATTTGAGTTGTTTTTGCATTTCGGAGTGAAATGCAAATATTTTTATAACATTTCCACTTGTCAATGAGTTTATAATATTTCTTAAATGATTCAAATGTCATCTTATAGGAGTTAAAAAAGTAACTTTGAACAAAATAACGCATTCAGCTAATCCTATTTATACTTTTTAATCAATTTTGACATCGCTAGTGCATATAGGCGCTTGGTGACTCAGTCAAATGATAACCCCATCTCTAACTTAACCAGAACCAGATCGCGCATAATGAACTTATAAAATAAAAATACTTTTTCTGTGCCAAAAACTATAAAATACTGCAAACCTCATATAGAATGCCTGCCACCAGTCTCTGCCTCTCTGGGACCCCATGTCATAATCTGGCTAAAAACCTTTCGCACCTTGCATATCTCAATAACCTCATACATGGGAGATGATAATTATCCTCCTTAAAAAAAATTTTTATCTATCCCAATATACTTTTAGTTGAATTTTTTTTTTAATATGTAACAAACATTTTTTATGGTCAAAATACATATCATTAATTATGTAAAAAAACTCATACATACATGATAGAATGAGAAATAGTGAAAAAAATTAACTCAAAAATTGAGATAGTACAAGAAAAAAATCAGATAATATTAAACAATTTAACTAGAAAATAGATAAAAAATAGATTATAGAGAAAATTTAAGGCGCAAGGATATTTCTCTAATCGAATATATGATGATTATCTGATGATGACGGTGACTTCTCTTCTCCCAACCTTTTATTCGAGTCAGTCAGTCAAGTCAACAAAATGAAAACGCATGGGTGGGCTCAGGAACAGGACATTTCTGTTTTTTCTCTTCTCCTTCGCATCATGATCATAAATCCATAAAGGGAGTTGATAACTGCACTCCTTAAAAAACTCCTATAATCGCACCTCAATACATTTTTAGCTAAAATTCTTTTTTAAATACAACAAATCACTTTTACCGGTTGCAATTCACATCCTCAATCGAACAAAACACATATATAAATACAATAGAAAGATCAAGAATAAAAAAAATTCACTCAAAATTTATGAGAGTATGAGCAAGAAAGAGAAAATATTACCAATTTAGTTTGGGGGGTGGATAAAGGGTGTAGTTAAGGGGGGGCAAAGATAATTTCTCATCCATAAATATCCCATAAAGTAACAAAATCACAAAAGTATGTAAAACTCAAAAAAAAAATATCGCATTTCATTAAATAAACAATCCGCACATTTTTATGATTTTTATACTCCGATCGTAAATTTCCTTCTTCCTTCGTACTTCGTTCGCTGGTCTTCGTCTTCTCCTCTTCTCTTCTTCTTCCCTTCGATCAAACCCTAACCCTCACCGCACCACTGCCAGTAAGTGAATCAATCCATGGCGGCAGCGGACGAGAAGGTGCGGCTGACGGCGCAGCACATAGTCCGGACGCTGGCCACGTCCAAGAACGCGGCGGACGACATGATCCGGATCCTCTCGGGGTTCGACGACCGATTCTCCGATCTCTTCCCTCCCCGCGCGGCCGCGGCTGCCGATCGGCCGTCCACTTCCCGGGACGGAACGCCGGCGATCGCGGAAGATCCGACGCCGGAGGACCCTGGATCGCCGTCAAACGGGTACCGGGAGTCGCCTCGCACGCCCCTAAGGGAAGTCAACGATCAGGGGGAGGAGAGGGAGGGGATCTCCGAGGAGGACAGTGTCAGGCTCGAAATGGCCGAGAAATTGGTGAGTCTGGTTCCGTACTGTTAATCATGAGCTTAAGTAGTGATCATGGTTTCCATATCTGGTCTGTACTCATTTCTGGTGTTAAGAGGAAGAAGGAAGAAATCATGATTCCTATTTTTAACTTTTTGCAACTGATTGCCCTTTTCCAATAGACTTTCTTTTTGTGTTATAATTTAGAAAGGTTTTATTTTTGTGGGCAATATGTAGTTATTAGTGCTAAATTTAGCTAAAACATCGAAAAAATGTCTGGTTAACGTATAAAAAATTAAAATTGGCATATGCGATCCTCCTTACAAGTTACAAGGTAGCAAGTCATGTGCTACTATTGTTTTTTTTTTTTACTAAACTTAGCCACTTAGGCATTTTCTTTGTTAGAAGTTAGAACCCCATTTTACAGTGTAAATGATGAACATGATGCTGCAGATCAGCTGATACGGCATGGTCATCAAGATTTCCTAATCCTTTATTGTCTCATCTTCTTATTCTTTTCCTCTGTAGTTTAATTCTTTAAATCAGCGTCAGAGATTAATCTGTTGTTGAAATATACATGGAAATCCCTTGTTAGAATCATGTCAGTCATCATTTATTGTATCAACATGTAAGGTTGCTGGTGACATACAGTAATCGGCATAATCACTGAGATTTGGAATGGGTTTATATATACTCAGTGATCCGTTAGGGAGGTGTCGTTGTTTAGTACTTTAGTCTTGGACTGATGTGGCTCTCCTACAGCGTTTGATATAATTAGAGCTTTTATATTACTTGTATGCAATCGGCAAGAGCCTTTTTGCATACAGAATGAGGATATAACGACATATAAATGATTAGCACTTACGATGTCACTCAGGCAGTGCTGTACTGGTATTGTGCAGTGTGCACCATCTTGAGTCCATGCTGTTGATATGCAGTTTGAATGCGTGATGTATTTATTTGCATAACAATTCTGTGTTTTTTTTGCTGATACAGATACTCATGTGGGATTCCTCGGTGAACTCAATTTCCTCTCTCTTTGAGTCCTCTGACGAGGCACTACAGTACCTTGCAGCGGTTGATGACTTGATATCTCTTTCTTATGAGCAATCACTCCCGACCTCGTACCGGGTCCGTGCTGAGTCATCACTTCAGCTCGCCATGTCGCGCCTGGAGGATGAGTTTCGCAACCTTCTTTCTCATTCTCCAACTGATAACTCCACTCCGCACCACTCTGTCTCTCTTCGCCGAATGTCACTTTCTGACCCCACCCCGTTGCTCTCTGACAATCCGGAGTCGCCTCATGTAGGTGAGCTGGAGCACTCTGTCTCTATGCCTCTCTCCTCTGATGTTGTTGTCCCTTTCCTCGTGGTGCCTGATTTAATATTGGACTTGAAAGAAATTGCATCGCGAATGATTGCGGCCCATTATGAACCTGAGTTATGTCAAGCATATAGTGATACCAGGAGGGATGCCTTAATAGACTGCTTGGCTTCACTTGGGGTTGACAAAATGAGCATCGAGGAGGTTCAGAAGATTGATTGGCCCACTCTTGATTCCAAAATGAAAAAATGGACCCAGGCATTGAAAATTGTGCTCAATGAAGTGCTCCTAGAAGAAAAGCGTGTGTGTGAAATCATCTTTGAGTCATCCAAGTGTTTGAGGGAGGAGTGCTTTGCTGAGGCAGCTAAAGGTTGTGTATTGCAGTTGTTGAATTTCGGTGATGCAATTGCAATTGGTAAAAGAACATCTGAGAAATTGTTCAGGATTGTTGGTATGTATGAAGCTCTAGCTGAGGTGTTGCCAGACCTAGAATCCCTGTTTTCTGGCCATGCTCAGGTATTTATAAGAAAGGAGGCTGAGGGGATACTTTCACGGCTTGGTGATGCAGTTAAGGGTACAATTTTGGAATTTGGCAATTTAATTCGTGGTGAGATGTCAAAGAAAGCTTTGCAATATGGAGAAATACACCCATTGACCCGTTATGTCATGAACTACATCCGTTTGCTTGCTGATTATAGCAGTGCTCTTAATACCCTTCTTACTGATGAGGATGGCTCAGATCAGGGTACAGGTGCTGGTACCGCCGAGTCAAACCTGACTCCTCTTGGGAACTGCATGCTTACCTTGATCACTTATCTCGAGGCAAATCTAGATGAGAAGAAAAAATTGTATGATGATGAGGCATTGCAACACATTTTCATAATGAATAATTTGTTATACATAGTGCAGAAGGTAAAGGATTCAGAGATGAAGACCTTATTGGGTGATAATTGGGTCCGCAAGAGGCGGGGCCTGATCCGTCAGCACTCAACAGCGTATCTTAGGGCTTCCTGGACCAGGGTTCTGTCTTTCTTGAGGGATGATGGGCTAGTAGTAGGTGGTGGGTCTTCTTCCAGCAGAAATGCACTAAAAGAGAAATTTAAGAACTTTAACAATGCTTTCGAGGAGATATATCGGGTACAAACAAATTGGCGAGTACCTGACCCACAATTGAGAGAGGAGCTGAAAATATCAATTTCCGAAAAGGCTGTACAAGCTTATCGATCGTTTTATGGAAGGTCTAAAGGACAGTTAGATGGTCGAAGTGCCTCGAAGTATATAAAATACGCACCGGAAGATCTTGAGAATCATGTTGCAGATCTGTTTGAAGGGTTTCAAGGGGTGCCAGGAAACCCTAGGGGCAGGGGGGATGCCTATTAAGTGTCCTTTGATTGGTCAGCTCTTATATGCTCTGTTAAATGTTTTTTTTTTTTTTTCTCTTTTTTGTCATTCAATTTTTTTTATAGTTGTCTTGTTCTTTAATTATATTTTAAACTTCTCTCTTCTCTTCTGTGGTATAATACTGATACAGGATATGCTTTGGTGAATTTTTGGTTTATTGTATATCTGGAGATATGAGCAATCCTGCATGCACCATGCGTTCGCTTGACAGATATTTATGTTTCTGTGGTTTCATGTGTAGCTTTAGTAACTGAATTTCTACAATATCTTCCAACTGGCAATCAAATTTCCCCTTGTACTCAAATATTAGTCGATCTTGTTTTGGTCAAATTGGAATGTATGGAAGTAGAAGTTGATAAACCGTTTGTTAATTTGATAACAGAATAAAACCAGAAAAAATCAAATAAAGAACAGGTGCAAGGCACGTCTATGGGTTCAGTTTGTAGGTTATCGTCTTTGACCGTTCCTTTCTTCCTACATCCTAATATCCTATATATCAATAACTTGCAATGAAAATGAATTGGAAAGGGAAATTTTCTTTCTGGAAAATTCAAAGTGATCGAACTTTTCTTTTCGCGCCTGATTATCATCTGGTGCAGCACTCCCACACAAAAGGTACTGATTCTTCTTCATTTTTTTTTTAAAAAGTGTTCTATTTTTTTGAATTAGAAAAATCTTCTATTATAATTATTATATTTCAATTAAGAAAATTCTTCTATTTATTTATTTTTTTGAATCAAGAAAAGTCTTCTAATCCCTGTAAGTCTGTAACTGTATTGTAACATACTAACATCAAACCAAAAAGAACTTGATTAAATATGGCCAAGTGACATCATAAATGATAAGCACCTGCGCGCATCCAACTCTGTAGAAACATATTTTCTCTTGATCAAGCAGGAGAAACGCCACATGGCCCACATGTCAGCCACTCCCATCATCATCCTCTCGTGCCTCATCAAATGTAAGCAAGCCAAAGCGCCAAAGTAACGCACAGAATCAAAGTACCAAACACTTGTTAGTTTGTTAGTTGGTACTTAATTAAAAAAAGAAAGCGGTAAGGTAAATGCCGTGACAAGGAAACGAACAAAACATGATCCTCTCGTCCCTCGTTCTCGAGTGCTTATCCTCTAACATAACATATGGAATGTGCTATTCTGCACATGAGCCGTTGGATCACCTCGGGAATTGGGCCAGCACGAATCTCAAGAGAGATTTGACGGCCCACATGCAGAATAGCACATACCATATGTTAGGAGATGTGAAATCCTCGTTCTCCTACTGCATTTAACATTGGTAAACCGTGTCCACATTATAGACATCTATAGATAACATGTAAGATGTGATAAATGGGACCCGTAATGTAACACTTATACCCATATGTGTATTCTATGATGTCCATAGTGTGAACATTAGGTACAACTCTTTAACATTCTGCATATCATACCAGCTCTGAGTCGTTGGGTAGCCTCAAGATCCGTGCCAGCTCGGATCTCGAGACGATCCAATGGCTCACATCGCGAATTGCAAAATACAGTAAGTTAGAGGATGAGCACTCCGCTGCACGCTCCTAATCTATACTTCATAAAGAGGTATAGATTTCCAAGCACCTCAATCATGCCTCATCATCACTTTTATTAACCATTGATTTTGTTTGAAACTATTCATCTACTTTGATCCAATGACTAATATTTTTTTTTTTCTCTCCTTATTAAATGAGATGAATGTGATATGTCTAAAACAAATTTTAATCCTTAAAATGATCCAACATTTTTATATACTAGAGCTGTAATTCGGGCCTTGCCCCAAAAAGTGGTATCAAATAAATAGCTAAGAATTTTATAAATTTTAAATATTTATATTAAACAAAAATTTTAAACTTTTAATGTAATTAAATAATAATAATAATAATAATAATAATAATGCAATAATTTATAATAAGAATTAATATATATAAATGTTAGATCATTTTAAGGGTTCAAATTTGTTTTAAACATACTACTTTCATCTTATTTAATGAGGAGAGGAAAAAAAATATAAGTCATTGAATCAAAGTAGATGAAAAGTTTTAACAAAATCAATGGTTAATAAAAGTGATGATGTGGCATAGTTGAGATGCTTTGAAATCTACCCCTCTTTATGGAGTATAGATTATTATTTTAAATTATTACATTTTTATTCTTATTATTGTTATTAATTACATGAACAATTTATAAATTTTGTTTAATATAAATATTTAAAATTTTATAAAATTCTTAATTATTTATTTGATACTATTACGAGTTACAGCTCTAGTACTAATACTATGCAGTATGCACTACACGCAGCAAACACCCTCCCAAGAGAGCCCCGCAGATCTCCATTGCCGACCGACCATAGCAGCAAACAAATGGCCTGCGGTAAGATTAAGAAGCTGTCCTTACCGGCAACCCTAGCGCTGTCCTTCCTCTTCCTGCTCATCCCGGCCTCCCTCTTCCTCCTCCTCTCCCACTCCCCGCTCCCCGCGCGCCTCCTCTCCTTCTCCCCTTCCCCCGCCTGCCTCTCCCGTTACCCCCCTCTCAAGGTCTTCATGTACGATCTGCCCCCGCGCTTCAACCTCGCCATGCTGGATGGGGGCGGCGGGGGGGACGGGGGAATGTTTCCGGACTGGCCGGATGGATATGGCGGGATCAAACGGCAGCACAGCGTCGAGTACTGGATGATGGCGTCGCTTCTTGTTGCTGCTGCAGAGAAAGGGATCGGGGTTGTTAGGGTTTTGAACGGGGATGACGCGGATGTCTTCTTCGTGCCCTTCTTCTCGTCTCTTAGCTTCAATGTCCACGGCCATAACATGACGGATCCTGACACCGAGATCGATCGCCAGCTCCAAGTACATTCCTCGGATTCGTAGTTTCTGTTATTATCAGCTGTGAATATCTCAAAATCTTCATGGCCGTACAGATCAGATCATATTCGCAATTGAATTCTGTTGTTCATCTGTTGAAATTGTGAATTTATTCAGTTACTGATGGTGCATATGAAAATCAGGGTTTAAATAATCCACAATTAACATCCATAAGAATTTTACTCCATACTCCCACCAAAAGAATTTTCTTTTCGATCAGACGATTATTAATGAATATGAATATTACCACTATGAGATTCATTTGTAACCGATAAGATTATCTGGGTGTGGGCATGGAAGTAATGTCCTTAACATAATTTGTAAGATATGTTTTATTCTGTTCAAGGATTTACCATGTCTTAATTAAAAAATTCCATCACTATCATTACAAATTATAACGCACGGAAGGGTAATTAGTAAAGAGTATATGAATGAAAGACCTTATGTTGATGGTAAGGATGTAAATAATGGTTTGTTTTGACTTTTGATTAATATGGTGCCACAAGGATATTAGTGTACAAAGGTCAAAGGGCCTCATTGTATTTTCTTTGAATTTCCCTTGTTTCAGAGTAAACTGGGTTGACTTATGCGTTAGAGTAAATTTTTTATTGTACATTGTTTGTTTTGGTTGGCTTGAGAAGTTGCTCCATTCCACTCACTCGTTTGTAGTACTGGCATATGTCGGGTGCTTAGTTAATTTTATTTCTGCATATTGACCATGATTTATTGAGGTTGAACGTGATCTGCATTCGGTGTGGAACCAGTATGTAATGGTTTTCGCTTTTGCCCTTTTTTTATCAGGTTGACCTTCTAGAAATTCTTAGGAACTCCAAGTATTACCAGAGGTCTGCTGGCCGGGATCACGTCATCCCGATGCACCACCCCAATGCCTTCAGATTCTATCGAGATTTATTGAACTCATCGATGTTGGTTGTGTCTGATTTTGCACGGTTACCTTTGGAAGTGTCGTACCTGAGAAAAGACATTGTGGCCCCATATGTGCATGTGGTCAGTTCATTTCTGGATGATGATTTGCCTGACCCTTTTGATTCCCGGCCAACTCTTCTGTTTTTCAGAGGTCGCACCATCAGAAAAGCAGTATGTACTCAATATTTAGCTGGAACAGTAAAGCAATAATTGGAATTCAAGCGTGATAATTTTTTTGAACCTTTTCCTGTTCTGTTATCTCTTAACTATTGCAGGAAGGAGTTGTCCGTGCAAAACTTGCAAAGATGTTGAAAGGGCATGAAGGTGTGCATTTCGAGGATAGCTTTGCTACTGGTGAAGGCATCAAGGCGGTAAGTTGACTTTCTTTTAAATAAGAGTAAAAAAATATTCCTTTATGATGTTTTGGGTTAAAAAAATATATTCTGGTAGAAAGCATGTGAAATGTGGGTAATTAAATCCATTTTTTTATTATTCCACTCATTAAAGAGTATTAACTCCAGCCATTGTTGAACATCAGATATATTTGTTATTTGACTAGTGACTAAGGTATCTGGAATTGAGCTATATTAACTGCCAAGCATAGTTACAACTCAATGGTTTGGGAAATGTTCGGCAGGATCAAAAGGGTTTCGGGAATAGTTCGTGAATATTCGTTCTCTTGACACATGGGTATATAAATTTCATGAGTGTTGATTATGCAAATTCAATAATTTCTTTTAATTAGCAGATGCATCCTTCACAGAAGTTTATTGTATATAATTATGGGCTCTGTGAATAGATTGAGCAGTTTTAATTAGGTTCAACATTTCTATCAAAAAAAAATTAGGTTCAACACTGTACAAGTTTGTTAATCCAAGCATTCCCTTCTGCCATCTTTTGCAGTCAACTGAAGGAATGCGGAAGTCAAAATTTTGTCTGAGTCCAGCTGGCGACACGCCCTCCTCCTGCCGTCTCTTTGATGCTATTGTCAGCCATTGTGTACCAGTCATCATCAGTGACCGAATTGAGCTTCCTTTTGAAGATGAGATAGACTACACGGAATTCTCCCTGTTTTTCTCTGTAAAAGAAGCTCTGACGCCCAATTATCTGCTCGAACAATTGAGAAACTTCCCGAGAGAGAAATGGATGGAGATGTGGGGGAAGTTAAAAAATGTGTCTCATCATTTTGAATTCAATTACCCGCCGCAAAGCGGGGATGCAGTGGATTTGATTTGGCGAGAAGTTAGGCGTAAATTACCAGATGTAAATCTATCCATGCATAGAAATAGACGGCTTAAGATACCCGACTGGTGGCGATAACACAAAAGCAGAGAGCATTTTTTTTCTTCTTCTTTGCATTATCTTTTACTTCTATATGTAATTACAGGTATATATATTCAATTTTTTTAGTAATTTACCACTTACAAAATACTTCCATGATTTGCTAGATTTATTTACTTCATTTTAAATGACTGAAGCTCAATACTTGTTCATTTCTTGTAAGAAAATGTTATAACACCTACAATAGAGTAGGGAAATAAACTAAGGACAAAGCATGTATTGAACCAAATTTGCATCTCATCATCCCCTTAAAGAGGATGTGCATTGAGTAGATTCACTGAACTTGGAGCTGATAAAATTTATCAGCACTACATGTTTGGTTTCGTAAAATACCACATTTATGTAGATGCTCTATAGACGGCCTTTTTTTAATAATAAAAAAAAATCAAAATCAAAATTACAAATCAAACAAAAGTTAAAAAATTACAAAACTAGAAAAACTGCACTTTCAAAGTGCGGTTTACTTTAAATTTAAGCCGCACTTTCAGAATGCGGCCCGAAACAAAATAATAGTAAAAATTAAAAAAATTAGATAAGCCACACTTTCTTATTATTTATTATTTTTATTTTTTTCTCATTTTTATTAATTCATTATATAGATCTCGTCGTTAGCTTTTCGTGGCCGCGTAAAACATTCTAATCGGAGTTTCCAATCAAAAGTTATGGTCGTTTGAAGATTCAATACGAGTCGGGATTATACTGATTTAAAAAACTCAAATATACATTTTTTTTTATATTTTATGTGATAATTGAAATTTATTTATATGATTTGTCATCCTTACTATATATAAAAGTATATTGGAAAAAATGACATGAAAGGGCTATCTTCCTCAAATAAGAAACACGAGCCGTTGATCATTTTTTTGGATAGATTAGAACCGTTGATGTACGTTAATGCCCGTTGACGTTATCAGCCCATCAAAATTAAAGGCTCATATAAATTATCTCAATTTAAGGCCAATTACATATTATCTTACAAGTTTATTATAAGAAATAACAATTTCAGCCCAAAGCAAGGCGTGTGCTTTTTACTTGTACATATAAATGCAATTTCAGTTTTACATGAAATATAAAAAAAATAAAATATTTGAGCTTTTTAAATCAGTAAATTCCCGACTCGCATTGAATTTTCAAACAGCCATAACTTTTAATTAGAAATTCCGATTAGAGTGTTTTATGCGGTCACGAAAAGCTAACGACGATATCTATATAATGAATTAATAAAAATGAGAAAAAATAAAAATAAAAAATAATAAGTAAGCCGCACTTTGAAAGTGCATTTTGAAAGTACGGTTTAAATTACCTAATTATTTTTATTTTTATTATTATTTTGTTTCGGGCCGCATTCTAAAAGTGCGGCTTAAATTTAAGGTAAACTGCACTTTGAAAGTGCAGTTTTTTGAGTTTTGTAATTTGTAATTTTGATTTTTTCATTATTAAAAAAAGGCCCCTATAGGCTCTATGCACACAATGATACAATGAGAGGGATTGCAAGTTGCAGTGTATTTTTGTGAGGTCAATCACTCGAGGTTACGCATTTATATTCTGGATTTAGTCATATGTGCAACTTATTGGGGCTTCGGCACAGGCTCTGCGTTGAGTAAGGTAAAACTTGAGTTTATATTTCTCAGTAGCTAGAATACTTACCAAAGTGTCGACATTTTCAATAAGTTCTCGAGTAACCGTAATAGATAATACACCAGCTCTATATCTAAAACTACATTGTTTTATTCCTATTATTACATCTGACATTTTTCTCTACAATAATGTAATACATAATGAGATGAAAATTCATTCCGAATGGTGAAAGGTTAACAAAAAACAAAACATAAATTTCCCTTTAGTCCAATTGAATATCTATCCAAAATTTATCTGGCCAGGTTGGGATAAGACTCTGCCATAATTAATACCACCAGTGAACTCCAACCAGTGAATGGCCTTGCACCTTTACCTTTCCCTTTATTTTTCTGGTCATAGTTTTCCCACAAGAATCCCGTCTGATGGTAATTTCTAACAATATTCCTATACCAAAAATAGCAATATATAGAAAAGAATTAGCATTGTATGCACTGTGGTGGCAGTACATCTTCAATTATTAAGTGCTACAACATCAACTTTGAGAAGAAAAATATGACAACAGTAATATATACCTTATCAAATTTGATCTCAATTCTTTATACAACTCACCAGCCTGCTCCTTGTAAGGTCCATCCACTGCATGGCATCAAAACGGAACAGATTAAGTACCAGTCACTACAAGTACAAGATCAGAAAATAAGAACAAACCATTGTACCTTGGGAGTAGTGATAAAGGGAGGAGAGAATCATGTAATTCATGTTAATCCAGATGGCACCTCTCCAGTAAGGGGGGTCATGCTCCGTATTATGTTTCATATACACAGCGCTACACAGCAAGAGAGGTTTCAGAAGTCTCATAATATTAACTTTCTTTGTTGTGGTTCCACAAAATATTTCTTTGTTGGGGTATTTTTCTAATGACTTGTCCAGAGTTCTAAGGAATACATCAGTAACGGAGCTTGACTAAAATTAAGGGGGGACCAATTAGACCCTTTAGTTACGACTCAAATTTTCTATTGACATGCCCACTATCACTGATCACGAGTATTTTCTCAAGTTCTTATTTGAAATCAAGATAACCAAGAGGATCCTGGATGCTGGATCACTCTCATGAACACATTAGCTATTTTTTGTTAGTTAATGTAAAACATGAAGGGTTATTTGGGCATATGCTGCACTTATAACCTGACTTAGCTGCAGAATTGTCTTTTGTCAGCTTCAGACATGCAAACTGTTTAATGCAATTTGCATGTAAAGTAAAATCAGGGAGAGTAATTTGACAACAAGAAGATAACACAGTGCTCTCCATGTTTTATATGTCTAAATTAATTAGAATACCTAGTTTTGGAAAGAGAACGGAGTCCGTAATCAGTCCACAAGATTGATCGGTTAGAAATAATATCTAGCTGCCTTTCGAGAATCCATGATTCCTGCATTAGAAAGTAAATGATTAAGATAATAAGTATTAGATCTACAGAAATACAAGATCAAGTGCTGGCATACTCCATATATGCCAAAAAGTATATCAGAAGGTAGGATCTACAGTTGAAATGAAGTTGTTATTTTTTATTTCTCTATTTTCCATTTTTACTCTTCTGTGTTAGCCTTTCAACTTCTGCACTTGCTTTGATTTACTCGAGTACCAAAGGACTAACCGGGGCTGATTTTACATCAAATGAAATCAATATACAAAAATGAATCTCCTATGTAAGAATATGTTGACTTACTGCAGGAATGGTGCCCATCATTAAAGGAAAGAGGCTGACATAACCAATATGAGGAACTAATCTCAATTGGGGCTGATCCAGTGTCTCTCTCAAGAACTCCCGTCTCACCACTTCATTTTCTCTGAACTCATGCCATCTCAGTCTAACCTAAAGTGCCATACATGATCTATGAGAGAGGAACTAAGAAAGCATTACAAGTAAATGAGGCTGCATTGAAAATAAGGATGATAAAACAAAAATAATTACCTTTTCTGTATGGTAACCAAAATCAAAGTAGGCACCGGACTTCTCATCCAAATGCATCTTTCAAAAAAAAGAAAAAGAAAAAAGAAACAGGAAAAATCAGTATATTGGTAAGAGTAACAATGTTAGAACTAGAACAAATGTACACCCCAACATTAACATCTGCTGTCAACATTTAAAAGTAACAAAAAAAAATCTACACCCAGTGAAAATGTCAATACCTGTGTGAACTACAATACCAGTTTATACAAGAACGAAAATGTTCTTTATTGATTTTTTTCCAATTATTCTACTATGTAATACCATGGCATGGGAGCTACAAAATAAAAATTTTGCTGCATTTTATGCTATGGTGACAGGCAATATGTAATGGTAATTTTGTCCCTTGCACTTCAACCAAGCACACATTTTTTTCAGATTAAAGCTTTAACAAAAGCAAATGAGAGAATCTCTAGAAAATAGAAATAAATAAAAGTAATAAATACAGGGAACCACAGCTGATAACAGTGAATTATGCATTGGGAATAACTGATATATAGTGCTTAGTGCTAACAAATTGTTCATACTAGATACCATCATTAATAAGTGTCAAACATATAAATTCCCTTGGAGCATAAGCCAATAAATATATAGTTGGTCCTTTTCATGTAAAAGTAAATAGCACCTCAGACTAAATAAAAATAATTAAGTAGAAACAATCACTATATTGAGCCTATGAGAATATACAAGTACCTTATTAAGTATGTCAAACTCAGAAAGTTGCTTCGACATGAGAGCATAATCCTGAAAAGAACCACCTAAAAGTATTAGATTCGTATTTTAAATTCCATTACCAAAAATTTATCATAACTATACCTACAAAAAGTGCAGTAGTCATGAAGCAGTGTCATTCTTTTGTCATACATTATCAGTGAAGGTAAACATACCACTGGGCAAGTACACATGCAATCTCAAGGTAATATATCTACCGGTAGTAATTACATCAGTAATCATAACAACTGTGCCCACAAAATTGGATCTTAAAGGAAAAACACTCATGGCTTAATCTTTGGTACCCTGGTTTAGTGTAATCACCTTTACAGAATTATGCTTGATGCCTAACATTTGTTGGATAGAATGCATGCAATTGGAAGCCAGGAGCATCCAACATCTCAAGTCCACATGCCTCTCTTCATCAGTTGGGTGTGATGCTCGTGGATAATCATCTAATCCAGAAGTTAATGTCTGAAAATTTGGAACATGATTGTATTTAGTATAAGTACATGCCACATGCAGATATTGAAAAGATCATACCAGTGAGCATAAAACACTCTATTTGGTTTAATTATTTATTTGTTGTCATCTCCTTTTGGGCTCGCTTGGTAAAGTGAGGACAACTTGAACTTTTATTTAGAGTTGACACTTAATAAAATTTGACTTGACTATGAAGCAGTACAAGTATTAAATCCTGACAAGAAGCATATTTAAAACAGTTCTGGTAAATCAAAAGATATCTTAATTTATGAGTCCATCTCAAGAGCCAGAGTATCATAGGTTTGCTACTCTCCGTAGGAAGATTAGATTTTCTTTTCTTTTTTTGTTTAAATCCCTGAATTATACAAGGAATAGGATCTGAGGACCTTTGGATTCAATTCACGTCTTGTAGAGTTGTCTCTTCCATGCCAATAGAAGGTTCCTTCATGCTTCCCTGAGTGACAATCAAAGTATATGTTTGCAATCAATATGTATAGGATGAGAGAGAAGAGACTAATATAAAAAAAGACCAAATTATACAAAAGAAGGAAAAATCTCAGCATTATTTAAGAATGAGGTAGCCACCAATAAAAAGCTAGAATCAGGCTCTTAATCTTAAGTGGCCTTGAACTTGAGAATGTAAAGCAATAACAGAAGTACAACTCACCAGACTGTGTAGTGTTGAACCATTGAAACCATACATTTAGGCGAGGATAAGCCCTTTCAAGGAATGAGGAAATTCGCTCCGCCTCTTTGCTAGAGAATTCCTTTGAATACAGGCCTTTAGATAAGTCTACATATATGCATGAAAATAGATAAGTACATATATCAAAAGAAAAAAAAAAAGTAGTCAACCCTTAGAAAAAAGAAAACCCTTCACTCCTCTCTCTCATATTTCTATCATACAAACATAGAAAGTTAACTCATCCAATTTATATATTATAAAAGAGAATACAATGCTGTGAGCACATAGATAGAATAGTAGATAGATGAGAGAGAGAGATTACCTCGAAGAGCAAGAAATAAGGTAGGAGGATTCCCATTTGATGGGTACTGGACAACAAATTCCTCAGGGACCTTACTACGAGAAATGAGAATACATAAAAATATGGCATCAAAAAAACCAAACTGTACATATAGAGATCTCAGAGCATCTTTGTGAAAATTAAGAATAAATTTGAAAGAAAGAAAAAAAAAACAGAGAGATAAACCTCAAAGCTTCAGCACCCAATATTTGCTCCCGAGGGATCCATCCGTCTACATTAAGTAGGTCCAACCAATGCCCGATAATATCCATGCATATGTCGACATCCCATCTCCTACATGTTAGCACCACATATTAAGCATAGTCTTGTCATAAAATAACTGTAGCAAACAAATTTCCTCAAATGAGGACCAGGTAGGGGTTGCTTTGTTCATTGTTTTGCCTCAGCATAATTTCACAGTAACATCATCAACTTTAAATTGATATAATCAGATGTAAGTTGATTGGTTGGGTCAGTGATTATTCTTTTGCTTTATTAAACTTCGTTAATCAATGATTGTGTGACTCTGTATCAGAAGGCTTCTGGATTTGGTAAAAGGTCTCACAGAAACTTCCAAGAATAATTTCCCAAGCAGCTCATCTAATTATAACTATGGTGTATGGAATAAAAGCAGTAAACTCTTAGGAAGTTATTGCTTGAGATCAAAATAAAGTTATCAAAGAAAATGCATGTAGCTTAGAACTTTTACCAAATGATCAGTTGATGAAAGCCCTCATCCCAGAGAAAGCCTCTTGGGAAGAAAGACCTACTAGGGACAGCTGTGTACAGTTCAGCTGGCCAATATGAAATTGATTTTTCACCATTCTTTAACTGCAGCAGAATCAGAAGTACAGTATAGTTAACATTTCCTAACAACTTTTCTACTGTGCCTGCTGTATTTCATCAATAACAATAAGATTTTACTATTGTACACTGAATTAGAAACAGGACCTCTCAGTAAAACCACATTTGTAACACATTTTTGGTCAATTGTACAAGTGGAGCTAAAATTTTTCCCCCAATAACTAAATGGAAAGAGCAGTTTATACCAAGGAAAGATGCAATTGGATTCAACTGAGGCCACAATATATCAAAAATCATAACTCCCATATTGGTATTGTAGCAAGCTAAAGGAAATTGTTGATAAAAGCCATAATAGGCAGTACTGGCTAGTATATATAAGAAAATCTCAAATGTAGTAATTGATTATGGACTCACAGATCCACACTTCCATACTTCTATACTAACAACAACAACAAAGCCTTTGGTCCCAAGCAAGTTGGGGTAGAATACCTCCATACTTATATATAGAAAAAGAACTTACAGCCAAACCCATTGGAATTGCAATTTTAGATTGGCCATAGAAATAACCAATGCCACCAAGGAGGTTCCCTATTGCTGCTTTTCCGACTGTCTTTTCCTCTTGCTCCATCTAGTTAGAAATAAGAGACCTATTATTTCCCACTTTGACTATTTGGAAAACATAAAATCTTTAATGTTTTAGACATCATATTTTGTAATAATGTTCTTTCTTAGCATTCCTACCAGGATAATACCAGTGTTTCTGTTGTTAGTACACCCAAATTCCACAAATGAATACCAACTACACTATAGGACCATATCTACACCAAGCTATCCATTCAGACCAACATCCAGACACCTTCTTGTAGTTAGTACATAGGTGTTAAGTAACCAAAGGAATTGCAAAGTCAGTGGCAAGTAAACCTTTTGCTTTGTGTCAAACAACCGGTCATACTTCTCTTCAAAACCCTTCCGTCTCTCACTTAGCAGTTTAGTCAACTCGCTACCTGGTAAATTCATAAAAAAGACAAAAGATATAATACCAATATTAAAAACGCCAAGCAGGTTTTACATGACAAGAAGTACCTGTTAAGCTAGTAACTCGTTCTGGAATCCTTGAATTTCCTTGGTCAACCCCAGACAAAAACACTAAATCAACTTTGGATGGAAGCTCGACTGAAATCTGTTAATAAAAGTGACCGATCACGTACATCAACAAAAATAAATAAATTAATTAATTAAATAAAATTAAAAAACAGAAGAGAGAGACAAACTGATAGTAGCACCAGTAAAAAATTAAAAACAACAACAACAGCAATGCCTTTGATCTCAAGCAAGTTGGGGTAGGATAAAAGAAAAACAAAAGAATTAAAGTAATCAAAGTGAATTATGCATTGAACTTATATTTAATAGAATTCCTGCAAAACACATATCATGTATGGACTGGTGCAAATTGTAATATTATTATGCTGGCAGACAGGCACCAGCATTGCACCCTTTAAGCTTTAGCCCATTTGTGTTGGTATCGTGATCTAGGAGCCAATCATTCGATGATGTGTTTCTAATTTTCTACGCTTATCATTTTAGCATTGGTTTGAAATTAGTTGTATTTATCCATCCTTTGGTTCTTTCACTTGATAATTTTGAAATTTACACAGAGTAGAGAACCATAAAATCCTTAACGTTATTAAATCTGTCAATTTGTAACCTCCATATGTTTATTCCCTTATTTTCCATACTTTTTGTACTTTCTATTGATCCCATCAGAGAAAACTTGCCCAGATGCCAGCCAAAGAAAAAGTTGGATTAATTGAAACTAATTACAGATCTTCGGTGGTACTCTATGATCCATTGCATTTTGTAAATGCTTTTACATGCTCATTTAACTACCTGATAGACAATTATATTCGAATCACTTTCTTTGATGTCAGGCAGCTGGATAAGACCTGTTCTCCGAGCCTATAAATTAATAAAAAAAGAATTCAGGTGGCATTTAGAACCAACTGCTCATGAAAGTATAATAAAGAAAAGGTGATATAAACATACATTAACTGCAAGTGTTGTCTGAACTAGCTCGGTTAAATTGTGCATATGAGAAGATTTGTACCCAGCAGTGTGTACTTGTACAGAATCCTGGAAATAATAGAATTGGCCCATGTCAATCTTCCACAGCGATTATAAAAGAGAACATTATTCTCATTTAAAACTTTTTGGTAAAACACATTAGTAATGGTAAAACACCAGCTTAATAACATTGTAAGTTTTAGATAATTTCAACAGTTCAATGAGTACTTATCAATGTAATTATGCCTCAAGCATAACAATTAAACTTAAAATAATGTAACTAAATCGCACATATACATGCCCAGGAAATACAAAAAGGTAATAAATATGTGAAAGATTTAGAGAAAGACCACTTCACAATCTTATAATTATCTACATCTCCAATAACATAGCTACAACATTTGTTTTTATTTTCTCATTTCAACATCGTCACAGTAACCATTGTCAAGTAATCTTTCCTCCAAGGTAAATATGTACATAAATGGTAAGAGGGTCACCATAACAGCTGTGATGTGGTTCATACCAATATTAACACCTGTGTTTAGAAGTATAAAAGGACAAGGAAAGAACTGCATACAAGTGACTGTAAATGGAGTTGCCATGTACCGACATCCAGCCTTGATCCTGATGCCAAAAGAGTGGTACCATGACGGTACGATTCCTGGCTGTTCATAGTTAAGGGTTGTCCTGATTCATCAGCTACGTAAAAGAACAAATGCATGGGGCTCTCTTCAGCATTAGTTGATCTGACAAATAGGAATAAGGAATATCATATCTCTAAGTATGCTACTGGAATTTTGATGGTCTTACTGAATTCTAAATAGCTCCCATTAGTTCTCAGATTAGGGTACAACACCAATTATCACTTACACGAACATCAATTCAAGATGCAATGGGCACTTACACGAACACCAAGTTACCATTGTTGCACTATGTTGCATGTCCGTCCCTTCCAAAAAAAGCATTTGACACAAGATGATGGCAAAGAAAAGCAAAATATCAGAAAACTAGTTTTATCTAAGAGAAAAGAAACTTTACAATTCACTGGCAACATCAATTCTGACTGCCCAGTCTCCACCAAACCCGCTATCCTCTCCCTTTTGTTTCATGAAGCTGGTTTCAATCTGAAAACCATGATCTCTCAACATCTGCCGGCCGTAATCTCGGCCGTTGTGCTCCACCCAGCCATACGTGCTGAGTTCGTCCGAGTCCTGGCACACATGACGCAGGTGGTACTGTCCATTTCTTATTCCAAGCCACATCATGCCAAAAATTAGTGACTGTGGTGTCCTGAAGAGACATGAAAGAAAAGGACATGTATCAATGTATATCCCCCATAAATTTCAAATTTCATAGAACTCATCTTTGCAAAGGAGAAACACTGTAGCAACAAAATTGATATCATGACTAGCCCTGGAAAGTTTGTAAGAAGAACCATCACATTATGCCCCATCCTTTCTCATTCAATTTTACATTGTGCATTTTCATTGTTTTAGATTGCAGGGTGGCACAGATACTATCAATTATTGTGCAGAATACAAAGATTAATTCCTTCACATCATTCTGAAAAGGAAATGCAAATCAGGCTGAATAATTCTTCTGAATTCCTTCTTCTATCATGTTTTACAGATTGCAGTACATGGCAGTCTGGTTAAACACAACATACCACTACAAGTAATGGTTCAAGCGGAGTGAGCAACTTGATGGTGCTTACACAGCAATTGGTTGGCATACTGACAGCAAGTTATTTAATCTTTCATTTCATCAGATAAGGAATACCATTTACCAGTACTTACTCCAGCAATCAGAAACTCGGTATTTACAGAAAATAAAAGATAAAGCAAGTGTATGTATAACATGATCACCTTGCTCGTATGCCGAGATAAACATGGGGCCGGTAGGTTCCCCAGTACAAACTCTCCTTGTGATCCCCTCCAAACTGCACTAATTACGACATATCAACAATCAGAGTTCATCATCATTGTTCAAACTGAAACCCTAAACCCTAAATTCGGAAATGCAATGATTTAGGAAATCAGAATGGCAAACCGAACTGACCTGAGGAAGATCCATCAGTTTCGGCAACGGCAGCGGTGTGACACTCCTCTTAGCCCTCCTAACCAGCTCCCCTTCCCCCTTCTCATCCCCCCAGTTATAGTAATAAAACACCAGCGATCCGATCAGGAAGAGAACTAAAAACCCCAGCAGTGGGAACGTCCCGCCTGAGCGGCGCCTGGCTGGCCGTCGCCGCGACTGAGACGCCGTGGAGTCAGAGGAGGACTCCGGCGAGGATCTCCCCCGACCGCGGTGCGTCGTCGCCATGATGCGATGATCGGCAGCTGCTTCGCTTCGGCCTTCGGGCAGCGCAGAGTTGACTTCGGAACGAACAGTCAGTCTATAATACCCTCTGTGACGGAGCTAGCAGATTGTCGGGTCAGGTGAGGTTCGGGTTCGCGTTCGGGTTCGGTCAGTTTGACTAAATGGAAAATGTCGAGTCGGGTTAACGGCTGTTAGCATTTTTTCGGATCGGGTCAGGTCAGGCAGGTTTTTCGGGTTTGTTCAAATTTTGTACCTCTATTTCCGGGTAGGATCGGGTTCGAGTCAGTCTCACTTTCCTTGGAACACAGGTCAGGTCGAGTTCGGGTCAGTTTGACTTTCCCTAAAACTCGGATCGGGTCGGGTCAGGCGGGTTTTTCGGGTCGGGTCGGGTCAAATTTTGCCACCTCGATCACACACAGCTCTCAAATCCGGACAGCTTCGATTTTACTTTGTACAGCTTTTTGTCCCAATTGGACAAAATTACCCCTACAATTTGTTAGTACTCAGTCTATACTCAATTTGTTAAAAAAAAAGAGCTAAGAAATTGATCCCTTATTGATTGTCATAGTCTAACTTATACATTAATCTCCATCCATCAAATAATGAAAGGTTGTGATTTTATCAATTTCTTATTGTACTTCTCTCCATTTGTTTTTCACATATCGAGGTGTCTGACATAAAAAGAATGGAATTTGGCCCATCCTTTTTTCACTTTACGAATCTCTTTCCTTTTGATCCACACCACACCTCCTGCTCATCCTTTTTATTTCTTTCTCAACACTTATTTTCTTATTGGGGGAATCAAATAAATAATTGCTCACAAAAATAGATAGTTTCTTACTAAATTTCAATACAAATAAATAAATAAATATATACACATACAGTACTTTGTTCATCAAAATTAGTACCTATTTTTTTTCATGACATAGCTTAACTTATAGCGGGCGCAAAGTCAGACTCTTGAATAAGCTAGGCCACACTTCGATCTTAAGAGGAAGATACATGTCTAATTGTTAATCAAGTTAACGCACAACGTGATATTTACTTGGTATTTTTAATAAACATCCCATAGAAGCATACTATACATGTCATAGCTTCAAAAACTCAGGCCCGTGCACTTGTCTATACACAAATCCACTCCTAAATTATAGCAACAAATAAAAAAATATTGATTATGTGACAAGATTTAATTCAAAAGAGTCGCTGCAATGCGCGGGTACGCCCCTAGCACTGTGCTCCAATAGAGGGGAGAGGAGGGGAGGGGAGGGAATGGAAGGGTATGGGAGAGGATGGTAGTATAACCTCCCAAAATGGGGTGTAGAGGATGGAACAAGTTTCTATTCAATTTTGTGTCTTGACAACCCTCCTCTTCCATACCCTTCTATAGGCTACCCTCTAAAATTTTAAGTATTGGAGCAAGTAACTCTATTTGGACAGCCCCAGTCAGCCCCCCTCTCCCCTACCCTCCCCTCCTCTCCCCTCTATTGGAGCAGAGTGTAGGGAGTGTTTGGTTTGCACTTTAGTTAAGAGATTCCCGGTCGTTGGTGACATTGCCACGTTTGGTTGAAATGGCATGGGTTGGATATGGTAATTAGTGATTACCATTGAATCAAATTGCCATATTTTGTTGCCATCGTGGTGCCCGCAGAATTTGTGGCTTTTGTTGGTGGTAATCACTATTTATGATATTTATCTTTTGTTTTTCATATGGGACGTAATTAATATCCCAATTTAATGTGCAAAATTTGTCAAAAAAAATTCGCATTAATAGTTTGTTTCTTACAAAAGTAAATGTGCATATCGATTACATATATATACACAATAAAGTAGCAGGTTAATTGAAACAAAAAAAATATTGATAGTTTCAATTTATATCAAATGAATTTTTTTATAATCTATTAATCTTATACGGTCAAGAAATCATCACATTTTTACTGATTTATAAAAGATTAAAGTAAATCTTAATAGAGTTATACCTACCGTCCATATATAGAAAATCCATAAAAGTCACAAAGTTGTACGACAAAGTGGGACCCATGTGTACTCCAATGTAACAACTCGTGTCACACATGTGACTCTATAGACAGTCTACGTATGGACGCAAGATGTTTTCCATCTTAATATATTTGATAACCCTATGTTGATGAACTTGTTTCAGGCCATGACCATCCAAACCAAACACTGATATGATAAATGACTGGGAATAACATTCCTTGAAATTCTATAATTCCTTGCAATTGTTTAAAGAAAGAACCAACCGCCTAGTAGATTATAAATGAGTAATTTTGATCCAATAAGGAGCAGAAAGCTGTTCCAAAGTAAAATTGAAGCTGCCCATAGCAGCACCCCACGGCTCCTCCCTCGAGTATGCGGTATGCCGGGGTGTTGCTTGGGGCAGCGTCCAAATTACTTTGGAATAGCTTTTGTATTCAAATCTGACCAAAATATCTCTATGATCAATAACATTTTACTTTTATCAGAGGGGCATTTTGGTCAAATTTGAGTACAAAAGCTGTTCCAAAGTAATTTGGACGCTGTCCCAAGCAGCACCCGGTATGCCGTTGTACTGCTGGATAGACAAACAAATATCAGCAGCGATCGAGAGCGTCAGCCGTTGGATCAGCTTTAAGATCCGTGACCACAAGCGGATATTCCGAGATTAAATTCCCCGAATCCGAAAGCAATAATATTCTACTGCGCGGATATTCTTCTCCTCAGCAGAGGGTATTATTATTATGCTGCGTGCCGATGCCCCGATGGCGTGCGTACCTGCTGCTCTCTTATGATCTCTACGCTACGCGATCGATCGGGGGGACGATTCTTCGGGCGGCGATTCTCCATTGATCCATCCATCGATCGATTTTATTGATTGATTAGACGGAGAGCGAGAGCGAGAGAGAGAGCGCAGCCCGGAGCCCGCCCGCAGGCGCTGACTCTCCCATCCGCAACGATCCGTAGGAACCTCCGCAGTCCGCAGCATGACTCCTCTGGATGACGCCGACCTGCTGCTGCGGCCCGACCTCGATGACTGGGCCGCCTCTCCCCGCCGCATTGCGCTCTTCGTCGAGCCCTCCCCCTTTGCGTCCGTCCTCGCCCCCTCTTTTTCTTTCTTGTAGCACAAGATAGATCATACTAACAGATCTCGCGGAATCATTATTGTTATTATTTACCCCCAATTAGTCAGTCAATGACTTCATTTTATTGCTCAATTTTTCTTGATTGATTAGTTACATCTCCGGGTACAAGAACCGGTTTCAGAACTTCATCAAGCACCTGCGCGAGATGGGCGACGAGGTGCTCGTCGTCACCACCCACGACGGCGCCCCCAAGGACTTCTACGGCGCCAAGGTCATCGGTTCTTGGAGGTAAGTAGTAACCATTCTTACTTACTAATCTAATCTAATCCCCTACTATATTCTTCCTTACTTATCAAATAAATACATTGCTAAGAACCAGCCTTTGGTCTAGTGGCTATGGGCGACGTTCTCCGTGTGCGAGGTTGCCGGTTCGATACCTGGATGGAAGTCTTTTATAGACATTTAAATTCGAGTGGCTTAACCCTCATTCTTTATAAAAAAAAATAATAATAATAAATACATTGTTGCTGCAGTTTTCCATGCCCCATGTATCAGAATGTGCCCCTTTCCCTCGCGCTCAGCCCCAGGATCTTCCAAGAGGTTGCCAAGTTCAAGCCCGACATTATCCATGCCACTTCTCCAGGCATTATGGTACACACGTTTCTTTTGTTACCATCCTAATAACACCTTCTGCCCATCTTACTTTTACGAGTGATTCTGCTATGGATCGGCTAAGCCACCTATCATTTTGAATCGAGCGGTTATTATCAAACATTTCTCTTTAATTGTATTTAGAAGACATGTCGTGACCGTCCGGTTCTAAAAAATAAACGGCCCATATTTCATCCAACCCATAGCAGAATTAGCCTACTTTTAATGCCTCCCCACCCCAGTAATTCCTCTTTTCTTTTGTTTCAGATATTCGGTGCTCTCGCAACTGCCAAAATGCTCTCTCTTCCTATGGTCATGTCCTATCACACTCATCTTCCTGCGTAAGCTGCTACTGCACTCACCTTATTTTTTTTAATTTATTTTTCCATCCAGTTCAGTGCATTCACAATACTCTGGTTCTCACATCCTCCCCAGCACAAAACAATATCAGTCGTGAATCGTGATATATTTTACATCTTGAGTATTGTATACATCATAAATGCACCAAATGATGTTCAGATTATTTTCATGTCACTGGCATATCATAATTTCTATTCACATGTTTTTTCGGGCAGATATATTCCCAGATACACCTTCAATTGGTTAGTGGAGCCTATGTGGCAGCTTATCGGTAGTTACCTCTTTGTTTATCATCTATTCTGTAGCGCATAGCATGCAATCATTCAAGAGTGTACTGATCTCTATCATTTTCTTCCCTACATAAAAGGGTTTCTTCACAGGTCAGCTGACCTTACACTGGTGCCATCTGTTGCCATTGGGAAGGATTTTGAAGCCGCCAAAGTTCTATCATGTCTGTGGATTTTCTATTCTTATATAATTCTTATTCGAATCTCTGACTTTTAGTATAGTAATGAGTGCCTCTTGTTTGAACTGTTTGGTAATTCCAGCTAGCAGAATAAGGCTGTGGAACAAGGGTGTTGACTCTGACAGCTTCCATCCCCGATTCCGTAGCCATGAGATGCGTGTCAAACTAACGTAAAAAGTCCTTTGCCCTTTCTCTTATTCTCAGTACACTCGCTACATCTGTATGTGCTCTATTTTTTATTGTCGCGAATCAAAATTTTCTTTTATTTTTAGTGAGGGTGAGCCGGAGAAGCCATTGGTGATTCATGTGGGTCGCATTGGGCTCGAGAAGAACTTGGATTTTCTCAAGAGGTGGTTATTGCTTTTTTGTTCTATTATGATATAAGCTTTCCAAAGAAAGGAAAAACAAAGGATTTCTATATTTTCTGTTGAATATAAATTTAGAAATTAATGTCATTCTTGTGGCCTTTTGGATCTTATCCAACATAAAATTGTACCGCAGCATCTTTAGAGCTGTAATGATGGTTATCCTTTTGAATTATGCAGGGTCATGGACAGGCTGCCAGGAGTTAGAATTGCTTTTGTTGGAGATGGGCCTTACAGGTATGCTTTTCCACATGCTTTGGGAATTATTTAATAAAGAGCATAATTATTAATTTGTTTGGATTGAGGTTGGCTTAGAAGGCTGCATGTGAAGAGAAAGAGGAACTGATGTATGAGTTTTGTTTTGTCTGTGTGTGTGTGTGTGTGTGTTGGTGGGACCAGGCCGGAGCTGGAGAAGCTGTTTAAGGGAACACCATCTGTGTTTACGGGGATGTTGTCCGGGGAGGAACTGTCACGGGCATATGCAAGTGCAGATGTGTTTCTGATGCCATCTGAGTCAGAGACACTCGGACAGGTTGTGTTGGAGTCGATGTCGTCGGCGGTGCCAGTGGTGGCAGCACGAGCGGGGGGTATTCCAGACATCATCCCAGAAGATCAGGAGGGGAAAACGGGCTTCCTCTTTGCTCCAGGGGATCTGGAGGACTGCCTAGCCAAGGTCGAGCGCCTCCTCGCTGATTCCGACCTCCGGGAGGCAGTGGGCCACGCTGCTAGGGAGGACACCGAGAAGTATGACTGGAGAGCTGCCTCAAAGAAGATCCGCAATGAACACTACAGCACTGCAGTCTCCTACTGGAGGCACAGCAGGGGGCCCTCAGCTACTAGGCCTTAGCTCTTTCCTCTTCACGAACGTTCTTTCTGCTGCCCTGTGTTATTTTTAGTCTGGGGTTTGCAAATCTCCGAAAAAAAAAAGAAAGGAAAGGAAAGAACAGAAGAAATATTGTATGCCCATCGTCCATAGTTTGGATGTTTGAGATGGCTTGGTTTTGTGCACATGCATATATTGTTGATAATGGTTCAACTGCTTTTGGCTACGTGTCGTGTCGTCTGTATATTAGGGGTGGTAGTGTCGAAAAATTTGTTAGGTACTACTGGTGCAGCTTAAGGTTGATTTATTGCAATTGTACAACAATTTGCTTATTATTTGATATTTTTCTGACGGAATAAGCTTACGGGTGTGTAGTGTCTCAGTGCTTTGGATTGCAGGGAACTGACAATGTTAATATAAGGAAGTTTCTGATCTGCATAGATTTACTTGGATGAAGTTCTTTTTTTGTGTGTAATTTGGTTATATGGTTTGCTCTTAATTTGAGCTGAGGATATATATAAACGGCTTGTAGCCTTGTAGAGAAGGAGATCCCGGGAAAAGCCTAGCTTACATAATCTTGTATCCTCTAGTATATATATGATAAATATAATGGGAATAATAAATCAAAATTTTAGATATGAAAAAATATAATTTGAGTCGTTAGTATTTCAGAGCTAAATATAAATGTTTTCACATGAGTTGATGATGAGGGGATTATTGGCGTAGTACTCTTTTCCTTGCTTTAAAACTGATTTGGAAAGAAAAAAAAATATTGAGAAAAGAATTTGGAGATTGGAAATGAGAATATCGTGTAAGTAAAGTAAATAAATTTGGAAACTGGAGAATAAAAAATTGGTAAGTGGTTACGTAGAGTAGAGGTCACAAATCTGTGGTGGTTCCGTGTTGTTGTCTTCGGTAATTACTTGCTTGCTGTTGATATGAATGAATAATAATATTAATAGTCAAATGTATTGTTGAGTGAAGTAAAATAGGAATGAGCAAATTAGCATATTTCTTCTTTATAATGAAAGGAAGTAAAGTCAAAAGGAAAAGCCCAGTGAAGCCCAGTAAAGGCATTTTTTAATGGACTACTGATTCCTCTGAATTTGAAATTTTGGTCCCTCATTGATTTGATAATAAATTAACAATTGTTCAGTTGTTAAGACCTCTAGTGCAATTCCTTTATACTCGATTACATAAGATACTTTCTGCTTTATCCAAAGATAAGGTTTTAAAAAAGATAAAACACTTGCTTTCTAGATAGATTATTTGTTATTTATTTCAAAGTAGGCTCCCTTTATTAAAAAAAAAAAGATTCGCATGAAAATAAAGCATTGACTTAATTAGCCATCGATGCACAATTTTCATATCTTCCCAATGAGAAGGTCGGATTTTTTTTTTCTTTTGAAAAAAAGGGCATATGCCAGTTTCATTGATTGAAACCTTAACATTTCAAAATTCCTCACAAGCATATTTTCAAAACAAAACAAAACAACCTCTATCTAGAAAAAAAAACCCAAAGAGCTTTGATTGGACCCTGTTATCCAAGTCTGAGCCGTTGAATCAAAATCAACGGATAAGATTAAAAAGCTCCCTATAATCTTCATTGAATCGATTGGGGTCCGTCCATTTGAATCTAACGGCCTATATTAGACAAATAGGGTCCTGTTATTCTCAAAGAATAACAGCAGATTCGGACTCGTAGTATTGCAATCTGCAAACCCAAAGGCATAAAGGAAGGAATGGCAATTTTCAAGTTATAAGTTAAAAATGGTGAGATGTACCACTTCAACTAACAAACTATACAGAACAGAACATCTGCAAGTCTCAGGTACTTGCAAAGAGACGAAGCGATGACAACTCTTGTACCGTTCGCCAGGTCCGGCCGGTACGTACCCGCCATAATATAGTACTATGCACTCAATAATTCAGCTCCATGATAATTGCTTCAGGTGTGTGCTAGCTGCTTATGGTTCTTCAAAATTAGGGATAAAACTTTTTAGGATATTGATTTCCTTCATATGCACTCCTGTCTTTGATCTCAAATGCAAAAGCTTGTATGTACAATAATATTATATGAGAACTTTTAATTTGCCTATTTCTAATTGCTTTGTAAAAGTAAGAGATAATGATTCATGGATAGTAAGTGCAAATCTCAGATTTAGAGAATGCATCATATATACATGTTACAATCAGCACTGTAATTTTGTAAAGGCTACAGTGTAGCACATTACAATCGGTACAGTATCGATCGAGGTCATCGCTTGTCGGTCTCATTCGATTCTGTTCATGTAGAAATCCGAAGGGGACGATGAAACCGACCGACTCTTGCAGAGTCAAATCCTAATAATTTCTGAAAGCAAGAGTTCAGACTTCAGAGCTGAGATTAACCTCCAAATTGTGTACAATTTTATTATTGCTTGCAGCTGCCATGCATAGAACAGGAGATTGCTTCCCCCATGGGGATTATTCCGTGACGATACCGATATGCATATACCTGTTACCATCATTTAGGTGAGATGCCTGGATTCATAATCCTCTTAGCCTATTTTCACAAAATTAAGATGCCTGAATTTATAATTGGAACACTTAGTTTTCGGTCTTAATTCAAATTTTCACAAAAACGAACCCGAAAGTTTGAAATTGGATCATGCCACCATGCTTACTGTTGACAAAAGATGCAAATTTAAAGTTTATACTGCACAGATTCAAATCAAACCCTCTGTAGTTTGATACATTCAAAACACACACTCGACAACGACGACAAAACTAAGCACCAAGTATTAACTCCAAATTGTACTAATCTCTGTATTTGTTGCTTTCAAACCATAAAAACTTCAAAGATGAGCACAGTATATGATTCAAAACCGGTACACAGCATGCATGAATGAACCAATTTTCTTCATCCTGGTCCATGCAGCACAGGGGCAAGAGAAACTTGCTTCCCAACTTCCCCACATGGGCAACCCCCCTTCCTTTATTGCTCCTTTAGCTGACACTCCAAGGAAGCTAACCTAATTGGGTCAATTCTGCAGAAAGTGGGCCAGGGCAAACTCATTTGGACCCATTTTCTGAAACACTTCAATGTTTGAATATAGAAATTTTCTAAGTTGTTCTCTTTTTTTTTTTTTGAGATAAAGATGAGGGTCAAGCCACTCAAATTTAAATGTCTATAAAAGACCCTTCATCCGGGTTTCGAACCTGCAACCTCCCACACGGAGAGTATTGCCCTTAACCACTAGACCAAAGGCTGGTTCTTAAGTTGTTCTCATTTTAACTATCCACACGTTCACACATGCACAAAATTTATAACTTTTATCTTAAATTATATAACACTTAACTCAAATTTTGTAACAATGTGGAACACTAATAACACTAATACTGAGGACACCAGATATGACCCAATTAAAGATGCACCGATGTTGTTAGGTGGTAGAGAATTTTAGCTGTGGTACTGGTACAGGTACTGGTACCACAAAAAGTTCTCTCTTTGTTTCACATTATCTGATTATTATTATTATCTCAGCAGTTGGCTTCTCCACCAAAGCAATGACTCCATAACGTGTGTTGACAAAACCTCTCAAGACAAATTTTTTTCTTTTTTTATGATTACAAAGTCAGCTGTACTGTACATAAGAAATTTACATCTAAATTTCCAATTATTGGTGATTCCTACATTTTCTAAAAAAAAAAAAAAAAACCCAAATATGTCAAAAGTTAGCACAAACTTTTATTATTTTTTATTAATCAGAACTTCAAATGAGACAACTGGTATTGGTTTAAACTTCAAACTTTAAAGTTAAAAAAAACCCATAAAAAGGCAGTGATTATAACAAAATCAGTGCATCAGTTACAACTACAGAGTGGCAGCATGACCAGTGATGGCAGAAATAATAAATCACATAAATAAATAATAGAGACAGCTTAATTGTTGACAGTTTCCTGTTTGAAGACTTGTCTCTCAACTTCCCCTCCCTCCCTGAAAAGAAAAGGAGCCTTTAATAAATAAATTGGGCCAAAACAAATTGAGCAAGGCATCATTAATTGATTGATTGAATGGTCCATGGGCTTAGGGACAGGACCCACTGTAACAAATCCTATTGCTTCTGAAAACAAGAAAAGGGAAGACTGGAAAAGAGATCAGATTCTGCAATTAGGTTTACTGGAGGATTAACTAAGCCAACCACACCAATCCTGTAGTTGTAGGAATTAAATCTCCTCTTTATTTCCAGGAAAATTAGAGGGGATTTGTTTAACCTTATCGACCTACTTTATTTTGTCAAGAAGAAGAAAAAAAAAAAAGAGTTGAACAATGAAAATTTGCTATGAATAGGTAAGTTTTGTAAGAAAAAATGAACAATGAAAAATGCATTAAATAGGTAAAGTTTACTAAGTTGAGACATGTATGTTTGTACATGATGTGAACATATTTTTGCATTGCAGAAATAATTTCCTGACGAATTCAATGGCATCAATGTGTTATAAGATTTATATTGAAACCCTGTGAAACTTTACTAAATTATTGTTAAAACATAACTCACAAAATATAGTGACATTTTTTATTGATAAATCAAAGTTTTGGTAGTAGTTTCTTAAAAAAACTTGTGTACTAATCTCTAATGGAAACTCCCTTGCTACATTGTGACATCTTATGAATTTTTTCTACAGTTTGCGCTATACACATAAAAGGCAAAATTTAACATACGACTAACAATAGCAATATACCACATTTATTAAGGGAAACATTGGTATCAGATGTACTGTGAAAATGGTCCAAATAACAGTGATATTAAAAGGAAAAAAAATACATACATACATACATACATACATACATACATACATACATACATACATACATGCATGCATGCATACATACATTTCTTAATTAATTACATGAAACATGGTTTTAAATGCCCACCACCACCAAGAACCCTATTCAATTTGAGTTGTGTACAAGTTGAGATTATTCATGATTACTCACTGCCAAATGTGGTTAGGAAACATGTAGGAGAGAGTGCACTGTATCATTCAGACTTGATATCCTATCAAACTGGTACTGATACTATTTGACTGATGGGTGAAGTAATTAAGTAAGGTGTGATGAAGTCTAGATTAATTAGGAGCCAACAGTACTTCCTCCTACATGATTTCAAGTGGACTTCAAATCCAAATAAATTCACAAACAAATTTGAATTCGAATACCCAAAATTTCAACAGTAAGGGGGGACACCAGGAATTCAAGTTGCTTGGGGTGTGACATAAGAACAACACAATTGAACATTTTTTTCTGGTAACAATGACATAAGATTTTAAAAGAGTTTAGAAATATTTCTAAAGGGTACTATATTTTTTTTTATCAAACCTACAAATTGATAGAGAGAAGTGGACTAATATCTTACTTACTATGCCAGAAGGATTCTCAATTCAAAAAACTAAAGAATTCACTCATACTGGTACCGAAATTACACAGTCGAGACGGAGTACGAAAATGCGGGTATATATCGGATTCTTTTCTCTTCTTTTTCTCCTAGTAGCTAGATTAATTTGAAAGCTAAGGCATATCCTTACTATATATAAAAGCATATTGGAAAAAATAACATGAAAGAGCTATCTTCTCCAAATAAGAAACCTGAGCCGTTGATCATTTTCTTGGATAGATCACCACCTTTGATGTACTTTAATGCCCTTTGATGTTCTCAGTCCATTAAAATTAAACGCCCATATAAATTATCTCAATTTAAGACCCATACATATTATCTTAAAAGTTTATTATAAGAAATAATAATTTCAGCCCAAAGCATGGCGTGGGTTTTTTACTAGTATACATATATATATATATATATATATACACATAGCTAATAGTATATAACAAGATGATCATATTTGGATCCATTATCAGAACAGGTATATATCAGGTTTTGCTGATCTAGTTAGGTTAATTGGTAGTAAAGAATGGGGATAAGTGGCAGGAGGAATCAAAACCTAATTAGTCACACATGAACATGAGTGAGATGATATCATATATGAGACCCCTTGTTTTCTAAGGGATTCAAAATGTTTTTTTCTCTGAGCTTGATTCAACTAACATGTGCATGCAATTGCCCCACTCCCACCACTTGGCCATACTTCCAAAAACTAATTAAAATATTTTTTTTGTGATTAAGTTAAGGGTTGCAAAATTGCAACAAACAAAGTTACATCTTCAAGTCATAAGTCATAACCCAATTGTTCAACTTCAGATCAAAGCACCAGTCAAGCACACTTTAATAATATCTAAAACAAGATCTCAATCCACTTGGACATGTTTATTTAATTGTTGAAAACCCCTTTAAAAACTGCAATAATGCACTCTGTATTACACAAATAAATAAGGCTAATTCTGCTATAGATCCGATGGAATACAGGCAGTTTAGTTTTTTAGAATCGGACGGTCACGATATGTCTTTTAAATACAATTAAAGAGAAATGTTTGATAATGACCGCTCGACTCAAAATAAAATGTTGCTTATAGCTGATCCATAACGTAGAACAACTCAAAAAATAATGTAAAATCTTATTGAGTAATACCTAGCGCCCATAAAAAAACTGTCTATAAGTTACATTTCAGGATGCATCTTTTACGTTCTGAAATGTATCTGTTACATTCCGTACACCTCTACGGATGTACGAGCAGTTTTCCAATGGACACAAGATATTTCTCAATCTTATTCATGTTGTATATATGTACATTGTTTTTCATTAAATCCCAAATTAACCTTACCCATCCAATTTATTTATTATGATTTATGAATCTTTTAAGTCCCCAACTCGCATGTCCTCCCTCCCTTCCTTTTTTAGTGACAAAGCAATCCGCTTTCAAAGCATTAGTACAACTAACATGCACAATTGCACATGCCAGTGATGAAGTAAAAGGAAATCCAGTCTACAACTCTTTCACTATATGGATCATTTATATGAATGAATGTGCTTTTGGCCTTTCCTTTCTTGCTTTTCATGGTATAGATCCACCAAAGATGCACCTCATTATTCAATCTTTCATAAATGTGATGTGAGGTAGTGCATTTTGTTGGTAGATCCACACTACACTATTATATGTAATGGTAAGTAAGTTGGTGGTTGAAGGAGCGTTGGAACAAAATTATATTGGTGGATCATAATATGAAACTAATCATATTAATTTCGGATATGTATATATGGTGGTGAAATTAGGACCTTTTTATTATCACATGCAAATAAAAGATAAATTTTGTTGTTGTTTTTTTTTTTTTTTTAAATTCCTCCTAGCTATTCTGTAATTTCAAAACAAATAAAAAGCGTTGAAGGTTAAAATTTGTACGAATCGTATCATCCCCATAATCAAGTGTGTATTTCTGAATTTTTCTGGAATAACATATCATAAAATTATGCACATAAATTTAAAAACCAACTATGTATTTCTTCCGCATCATAAAACCAACTATTTCTTTTACCGAATTTTAAAATCCCTACAAAGAGAACTGTCCAGCATGATACTGATGGTCACATCAATAGTGATAGATCACATTTTTTTTTAATAAATACTAGAGCTAATGAGAATTTCTATATATATAAAAAAAAACACCAAACAATGGATTTGTAAAATATGAATTTGTCATGGTTTTAACTTTTAAAATATATACCCTTTACCCTCAGTTTTTTACTTGTTCATTAATCCAACTTCCAACAGACCATCATTGATTTAATGATTTACTATATTCACAAATATAGGTTGCCTCTCTTAAACAGGATCATGATATTTTATGACAGTGAGATCAATATATAAGAGTCATGTTTGGTGTAGGTTCAGAAAATTATTAGTACTGAAAATGGTAAGCACAGAGAGAGCATATCTCAGCATGTGGTGTAATTTAAATACATATATTTTGGTACAATCACACGTGAAGAACCGTTATTAAATTTACGAGCTCTAAATTGATATTCCAAACATATTGATATTGTAAGTACGAAATAAATACTTACATATATACAACTATACAATATTAATAAAATAAATAATGTTTCGTATGTAACTTTTAAACAATACCAAATAAGTACTTACAAATCTTTAGAGATGAAAAAAAATTTTGCGGGCCACATGATTTGTGATATAAAGAATTTATTGAGCCATATAAATTGAAATTTGGAATTTAGTATGTTTTTGGTGCTAACTCACGGAAGGCCTCTGTGAATTTAATAACACCGTAGTTTTACTCCTAAATAATGATGTATTTTTACATGCCCAAACATCTTTTTTCCTATTTAATTTGGAAGCGAATTAATTACAAATGCACAATATTTTTTCCTGTCACCAAAATAATCAACTTTTCTTTATAAATTATAAACCGCATATTTTCAGAAAATGGGAGACCAGCCAGTATGGAAAATCCAAATTAATTAAATATTTTAAGCAAAACTTTTTTGTATGCCTTGCAAAATATATGAACCATAATATGTTTTGGCAAATTGTTCTATAGATTGGAAAAGATATGGACCGTTCATTTGCCCAATAGGATGGTTATCATATATTCTCAGAGCACAAGTAAAGAGAGATACTTGATCTGTGAAATTTAAAACACTCGATTAGAAATTAACGGTTGTCTATAGAAGAACAACTCTATTTTTTTTTTTTTTTATTGTAGGCATCTTTATATTAGAGACTGGACCAACATCCATAATTTAATTTTTTTTTAAAAAATATTTTATCATTTGAGAGAAAATTACTACCGGATGCCATTTTCGTCATCTATTTTTCCCATCGAAATTTTTGTGAAAAAAAAAAAATGTTTCTTTAATTTGGGTTCGCATTATTGCCTGTTGAAAAAAAAAAAAAAGATAAAGATGGTTAAAGGGTAGTAAATAAATCGTCTTAATTAATTCTTTGTTAATGGGTTAAAGCATCCCTCTCGATTTTATTCTATATATATATCTATACAATCCGAATAAGATGGCATCGATCCAAAGCCCCTTAAAATAAAACAAAAGAACCACACTACGGCGCCTGTCTATCTCTGGCAAAGACTCCATCTTTTTTAAAAATTTTCAACTTTTTTATTGAACAATTATGGTCTGAAATGTCATAATAGCACTCTAAAAAGTGGGGGAATATGCATACATACATACATAAAAACAGAGTCCGTGTGTTTCATACTTTCATTTCATATATATATCATATATCATATCATATCATATCATATCAACTTTTCAATTTCAAAGGAGAATAACCAAATCTAACCTGTTTGAGTGTTTGTACATCTTTTCTTTTTCCATCCTTTTTCTTATTCCACCAGCAGCAATTTATTTGTAAAAGAAGCAAAAGATGGAGAGGAGAATAAAGAGGGCAGGAGATAGTGGATTCATGCGTCCGATTCTGCTGTTATCCTAACCGAGGATAACAGGGTCCTACTTTTCCGCTCGGCACCGTCAGATTAAAATAGACGGATGAGATCTGTTCGGAAAAACTCTTTTTAACTTTAAAACCGAACTTTTGCACTGAACCTGAACCGTTCAGTGTGATCCGACGGTGCCGAGTGGAAAAGCAGGACCCTGTTATTCTCGGTTAGGATAACAGCGGAATCGGACGCGTGGATTCATGTATTGGATAGTGATGGTGGAATGGAATTCACATCCGCTGTTATTTTTTATTTTATTCTGATAAGGATATCAGGACCTGTTATCTTAGTATGGGCCGTCGGATCAAAATCAATGGATGAGATTAGTTTTGAAAAGACTCCATATGATTGAAATTGTGTTGATCGGGTCCGTCTGTTTAGATCTAACGATCCGAATCGGAATAACAGGGACTCTGGTGAGCCTTGGATTCCTTGTACTGCTCTCTATCTTTATCTACAGTTTACTTGTTTAATAGAGGACATCTTTCTTTCACTCAAAAAAAAAAAAAAGAGGACATCTTTCTTCAGAAAAAAAAAAGTAAGAGAGTAAAATGAAACATGAAAAGGAAGATATCATCAATGGTTTCTGCTTTCTATTATTATTTTGCATCAGATGCAGTCCAATTCTATAAGAACAATTTGTAAATGTAAAAAAAAAAAAAAAAAAAATCGTTGCATGTGAACAAGAAAAATAATATAAAATTGGAGTTAGATTATTAGTCCGAAATGCTAACGCTGATAAGTTGATAATATACATTTGAATAGATTGTATTTGATACAAACTTAAATGATTTATAATGCAATATATCTTGCAATTTATTGTTATTGACATATTGCTCATATTAAGTAATTATGTTATTAACATAAATAATAAATCATATTAAGTAATTATGTTATATAACAAAAAAAAATGTTCGCTTCTCTAACAAAAAAAAATAAAATAAAAAACCAACAAGTCAAAACGACCAGCGTTAATCAAACAATAATTACGCAATTAATTAATTAATATAGATGGATCCAAAGTTCCAAACCGACAAGCCCTGATAGATTATCAACAGCCCCATTTAAAAAACTGTTCCCCCCAACAAAACAACAAAATACTCGCCGAACTAATCTATACCCAACAACAAATCCACTGCAATAAACGTAACTGGGACCCACAATTCAGTGACACATACACACTGCCGTTGCAGGTTCACATTTTGCAACACGTACATAATATTACACACCTACTCCATGGAGAAGAGAGAAAAAAAAACAGCACATCGATCTGCTCTCCGGAATCCGGAATTTTCTGGACTCTTTTTTTTTTTGGTTCTTTTTATTTTGTGTAGTTTATTTACTCGCATACAAACCGCAACATGACAAGAGTTGATAAATTTGAGCAGGAAACCATTGAGAAATGCACCAAATATAAACACAATTTTTTTATTTTTATTTTTTTGTACTTGTTCTCAGTTCTCTATCTGCCTTGGAAAATTAAATTTGAAAATTAAATTCCGTTTTCAAGTTTGAACAACTCATCTAGCTCTCGTTTAATTTTTTAAACAATAAATACTTAAAAAAAAAAGGAATCAGCACGCAGAAAATACCAAAAATTGCATGGCGTATTTAAGCAAAAAAAAAAATCGCCAATACAAAATTATAAAAGACGAAAAAAAAATCTAAATTCTATTAAACAAAATTCAAAAAAAAAAAAAAAAGATCAAAACAAACATCGAATTAATTCTTACTTTCTTACTTCCTAACCTTCCTACTACTAATCAACTAAACCCTGATCCGGCATCACCACCAGATCCTCGCCGGCCTGGGCGGCGGCGGCGGCGTCCTCCGGCTGCGGCGGCACGCACTCCTCTCTATGCACGCGCTTCCAGTCCATCGCCTGACACGCCCTCGAGCAGTAGTTCGCCTTGCCGCAAACCGAGCACCTCCGGAACTCGTGTCGCCGTGTCTCGACACGCCCGCACAGCACGTGCGAGCACGCCCTAACGCCGTCCTCCCGTGTCGTCCCCTGCCGTGTCGCCAACCACTCCACCAGGAACCTATTAACCGGGTGCGGATCCAGGACCTGCAAACCCCCCGACCCGAGATCGAGTTTACCCGATCCGTTAATCAGCCCCGACACGGCGCGACACGCCGACACGTGAGACGACACGAGGGCGGAGAGCTCGTAGGCAGTGGCCTGGCAGAGGAAACGGCGTCCTCGATCCGTGTCGCGGCGGACACCGTATCCGTCCTGGAGACAGTAGCCGAGTTCGCGGAGCGCGTCGAGGTGGCCTAAATGGGCCGCACGTGCGCAGAGCGTGACCCCCGCGGGTAAGTTCTTGTCGGATTTGGATCCGCCCGACCCGTTAAACTGGATGATCGCGAGCGAGTATAAGGCTGACGGGTGGGACCGCATTGCAGCCTTTGCCATGTACGCTGCACCGCTGCGGCGGTTTTCTAAGCAGTAGAAGTATATCTGCATTATTAATATACCTTAATTTATTATTCACTCAAAAATATATATATATATATATATATCAGCGTTATTAGTAAAATAATTATGGGTTTAGTAACGTAAAATTAGTAATAAATAGGAATTAAAAATTTGATCGGTTAATATGTAGATTTTTTTTTTTTTGTAAAAAATAAAGTCAATAATGCTCTCCGAGTAACGTACTGTAAGGGAGATACGCCAACTGTAATTTAAAACTTTTTTTCTTTAAATAAACAAATCGGCAGTTGCTAATTTTACACTCAAGTCCATGAAAAATTGAAAATCGGTACAACACATTCTGGTCATGTTTTTATTGCCATAAAGTTAGCCAAAATGCAGAAATGGTATGCCAATTTTACTGTTAGAGACTTTGGCTGTTGCTGTAGCACTGCTGGAAATACAATTGCATTTATGATGACATTTGAAAGCAAGAACAGTTGTACAAAATAGCAGATCATTCAAAAAAATAAATACAAAAAATCTGACCAGTAAATGTATTTTAGGTTTACAAAAAAATTTCCCAAAAATTTGAAGCTATGAAAATACTTCCATAAGTCAATTTGATATAGAACGTGGAACAGTAAGCAAATGAAAAATAGAAAAATTATTATGTTCTCAAAAGAGCCTAATCCTCAAATTCTTCAAAATGGTACCACAAAAAGTCTCACTCAAAAAATGCAATGCAAACGTAAATGTTCTTACCATGCCAAGAATGTAACAAGCGTCCATGTTTCCGGCATCAGCGCACATCTTCAAGAACCGGTGAGCCGAGTCGGACCAAAACTTGGCCTGCACCGAGAGCGACCGAGTCGAGGCCTTGGCCAGAACCCAGGGATGGTGTCCCAACTCATAGAATCTCTTGCATCTGTTGTTGTTCAACAAAAAAAAAAGGAGGAAGAAAATTAGATTGCATGCAGATTGCAGGCAGCTCATCATCATCAAAAATAACTTTGCACAAATACCCTTGTAAAAACTTATTTGGGATGTTTATGCAGGAAAGCCATTCAATTTTTTACTGATTGATACATGCACACAGAAATTCTCAAACTTGGTTCATGTTTGCTTTCTAGAAATTATTCAGAAAACTTTTTTGAAAAAACAAGAACAATAATAAAGCATCCGGAACAATAAAGATCAAAACTTTATTTCAAAAATAAAAAAATCAGAAGAAGATCATAACAGAGGTCGAGAATCCGGAACTTACGCGAGGCGGGCATTGACGATATCGGAAGGAGAGCTTGCGGAGGCACTGAGTCTGGACATGATAACGATGACCAAATCATCCGGCAACTGGTCGAACAAATCGGCACCGGAAGCGTTGCGGTTCCTATTGCGACTCCGTTTACTTGCCGAATCAATCGCAACCCCGGTACCGGTACCGGTACTCCTCATCTCGCCGACACTCCTTTTCTTATTCCTCCTAATCAAATGATCACCATCCTCAAAATATCCTCTTTCCAAGCCTTTGCATGCTACTTTGGCTTTCTTCCAGTATCTCTCGAACGGACATTTATTATTGTCCGCGACGACGACGAACCCGAACCCCGTCGTCATGGGCTCCTCCTTCTCCGACGTCGTCGTCGTCCTCGGGTGCCGTCTCCTCTTGAGGTTCTTGGGTTCCGAAGAAAGCATGGAGCTTTTTTTTGGGTACAAGGAGCCACTTCTAGTGCGCATGGCTATGGCTGTGGCTATGGCTGTGGCTATGGCGATGTTATGTTGTGAGTTATGAATTGTGAAGATGAGAACTTGGATGGATGATGGTTGTGGGATGAAGAATGGAGTGTGAGAGAGAGAGAGAGGGGCGCCTCTCTTTAATATGGCTGGGATGGGGATTTAAATTTCTCTCTGTTTTTTTTTGATAATAGGGATTTAAATTTCCAAAAGTACCCATCTGGAAAAGCTGTCTGTTCATAAAAAACTTAAAACTCTTTTTTTTTTTTTTTGACCAAAAAAAGAAAAGAATTTGCTTGATGATTTATTTATTTGTTTGTTTGTTTGTTTATTTATTTGTGTATGTATCTGTTACTGAAAGCTCCTTTTTATGTTTTAAAAATTTCAAAGGTGCTTGTGTCATATTCATTTATTTATACATGATACATCCTTCCAACTTTGTTAATTAAACATTGTTTTGCTGTCGAACTTGTATTGAATATTATTTACGTGGTAACTGGTCAGTGGTAAATGGTGATACATAAGGTTTTGTTTTAAAGAGAGTAGTATTTGAGAGTATTTTGTGATTTAAAATTTTGATCTGAGTCTGTATGACTATTAATCTGATATTAAAATACAGTCAACTACTATTTAATGATGTTAAAAGAAAAGAGTGAGGCTATTATGCTTTGTAAAGCGTAGTGAGGTAGTGCGCTTCGGCCTTTTATTTTAAAACCGTAGCTTGAATGGGTAATCCAAGTTGCCCAACACAATTTGCAAATTGAAAGCTTGTATGTTACCAAATTTTTTTGTTTTTTAGAGTTTTCTAACTATTTTTTTTTTTTGTTTTTTGATGTATAGAAAATACACAAAATTTTGTATATAAAGTGGGTCATTTTTCAAAAATTCAAAAAAAAACAGTTAGAAAACTCTAAAAATAGAAAATTTTGATATGTAACTAGGTTTCAATATCAAGATTATGGTGAGCAATTTGGATTAAACATTCGAGTTACGATTGAGAAGTTATGAGGCCAAAACGCACCTGTCATTGCGCTTTGCAAAGCGCAATAGCCTCACTCAAAAGAAAATAAACAAATATGAAGGTTGCTGGAAAGTAAATCGCTATCGCCAAACAAAACCGAACCAATATTACATATCATATTTTGTTTACAAAATAACAAAGAGCTTGAAATTTTATTGTTAAGTTTTGTAAATGGGCTTGGACAAATTTAATAAATCCGTTCAAGGTCCATTTTTTTTTTCGCGTAAAGTGTACACCTATTTTTATATATGTCCAGCCATATTTCATATTTGTGATTTTCATCCAAGTATAGTTTCTCTCGTATTTTGTTAATTTTCTCTTGCAATAGAAAAAATCAGTATTATTATAGGCGTATGGATCTTTCAAAAATATCTACTTTACCTTTTAGATTTGTATTTTAATATTGTGTGATCTGAATTATAAATCTAGCTGTTTAAATAAGTAATAAATGTGATAATAATTTGATTTTAATTATCATTATATTCAATTACTATAATTGTAATATAATTTGATTAATTATGAAGATTGTTTGCCATGTTATAATCTATTATATAATTACATATTGTCTATTGTTTCATAATTGAAGGGCCATTTTGATTTATTTTATAATGATTAAATAGCATTATTCTTGCAAACATTATTTATGCCATTTAGTTCAATTGTGCTCCATTATCACTTTATTCTAATTATACACATTAATTCGTACCAAATATATAATTGTAATAAACTCTCTAACCAAATTCAACATGTAATATGAATATAATCTATTATATTCTCTAAAAAAAGGTGACACGGATCCTCATTTAAATACTCAAATCTTTATTAAACATTACAAGATCGAAATCTTAGCCTCATATTATTAAAATCTTACAGGTATATCGATCGGACGGACGGTATTAATTATTATGAGAGAATTTAATTTATCCTGAATTTTTCTTTAACAGCAGATACGAAACCGGCTAATGGAAAGTTGGTTGTGAACAAATGTTAATTTGCGCAAGCTATATCGATGAATGATGGTACATGACTTTTCCAGATAACACCTAGTATACTATATATGACTATGTGAGTGATGTTTTCACTGGCTCAAGACGTGTATTCCACCACCAATTATTAACTTGGCTTGGCTTCTCGGTAATTGCATTCTAACCAATTAGCTGGTTTTCTTTAGGAATTTTCTAAGCGTCATCGTTTTAACTGTTCACATGTCTACACATGCATAAAGTTTGTAACTTTTATCTGAAAATTGTGTAATACTTAACTTAAATTTTGTAACAACGTGGATATGTAGACACCAAATTTGAGGACAATAGATATATACCCATTTCTTTGGAGTAATGATCACATATACATAAAATTTGTAACTTTTATTTCAAATTGTGTAATACTTAACTCAGATTTTGTAACAACGTGAACATGTATATATCAAATTTGAGGGCAGTAGATACCCATTTCTTTAGAGAGATGATCACATATACATAAATTTTGTAATTTTTATTTCAAATTGTGTAATACTTAACTCAAATATTATAACAACGTAGACATGTGGACACCAAATTTGAGGACAGTAGATACCCATTCTTTAGAGGGATGATCGCACATACATAAAATTTTTAACTTTTATTTTAAATTGTGTAATACTTAACTCAGATTTTGTAACACGGTGGGTACTAAATTTGAGGACAGTAGATATGACCCATTTCTTTAGAGGGATGATCACGGGAAAGAAAACAAAAAACATCATGAAAATAAGTCAAAACTTGACCCTCACAGGTCCTGACATGGTAATTTGAAGGCTGATGAATTAAAGCCTAAATCTTTTGACTAGTCGTCATCATTCCCATAGCCATCAACTTAATTTCGACGCAAAGTTATTTTTCTTTCTTTTTTAGTGCTCTTTGCTTCCACTTCTTTGATCAGAAAATGGAGAAATCCATTTGTTTATTGGAGGAATTTTTTTAGATATAATATGGAAATATAATCAATTATTTTGAGTTTAGAATAAGGTGAGTTTTGTTTGGTAATTAAGAGAAATAAATTTTGAATTTTATGATTATAGAAAAAAAATACACAATTAATCATGGTTGTTAGACAAGTCATATAAACCACCAAATTAGAATATTCATTGAATATTACACTTATTATTAAGCTGACCCTTGTCTGATTAATTATTAATTAATTAGATGATTAAAGTCAATTTTCTTGCACTTAAATTTTATTTATCTGAAGTTTTATATTTTATATGTTATGCTAACTTCAACTATACATATTCTGACTGGTCTATTGAAACAACTATATTTGAGAATCATACCCAACTAAATTAGTTGTTTGACTTATGATGCCATTGCATATTCCAGCAATTAAAATTGACATTTTATTCCAAACCGTCTATTCCAATAAATATTCTTTTATATCTATGCAAAAAGATATACCACGAATCAAATCATGAATCCTTACTCCTAATAAAAGAAGATTAGGTTTTTTTTTTTTTTACATAAAAGTTTTATCTTCTCCAAAAAAGAAACTTCAGCCGTGATTGTTTACTTAGACTGATCATCACCATTGACACACATTAATATCCCGGCCCATTAAAATTTAAGGCCCGTATTAGTTTCGTCACAGGGGATGAGCTTTTAGCCCTTTATTATAAAGATATAATACTAATTTCAACCCAAAACAATATGTGGTACAAAAACACAGCACAACGAATGCCCAAGAAAAAACTACAAAAAATAGAACAAAACAAACGAAAAAAAGGGGAAGAAAATTAGAAAAACAAACCAAATTAATTGCCAATAACAGGACAATCACTAAAGTTTTTATAATGGAGAAGGTACCAAAAATAGATCCTAGGAAAACGGGATGCACAAGTGCGCAGGTCCATTCTTTTTCATTCTTTTCCTTTGCTCTTGTGCTGCTTGGATAAAAGGGTAAAAAAAAAAAGAAATGGAGTTGATAATTGCACCCCTTAAAAAACCCCTTTAACCGCACTCAATACATTTTTAGTTAAAAATGTTTATCAAGTACAACAAATCACTTTTACTGGCTTGCAATTCACATCCTCAATCGAACAAAATACTTATATATATACAATAGCAAGATCAAGAATAAAAAAAAATTCACTCAAAATTTATGAGAGTATGAGAAAGAAAGAGAAAACATTACCAATTTAGTTTGAGGGGCGGATAAGGGGACAATTAAGGGGGGCAAAGATAATTTCTCAAAAAAAAAAAAAATGTGTGAAAGCGAATAGATTCACATTATCTTGCTCTTTTCAAAGAGCTTGCCCATAAATCCTCCCATGTTTTTCTTTCTCTTTTATCATCTCTCTTTTAATTAAAGATACAAATTAACAAGTGCATAATCAGCTTTTGTGTTCTCCCTTTCTTTGGTCTTTTGACACCACGAGTGATCATAATTTTGGATTAAAGCGCCCATTTTCTTTTCCTTTCTCATTCTTTTTTTTTTATGACATATGATAGTGGGCACTGCATATCGATGTTCGATTTTACTTCATGTGTAAAGTTCAATAAAAGAAAAAGAAAGGGGGGAAAAATAAAAAATAAAAAAGCAAAGCTGCGTGTGGTCTTTGGACAAAGTTGCTTGTTAGGAAAATGCACTTCAAAGTAACTAATTTGAAGCTCTTTGATTTAAAAAATTAAAAAATGTCATGGTGGAGTTAGTAGCCAGCTAAACAAGGATTAGAATGTGATTAATTAAATTCTCCTAAACAACTAAACAAGTAACACACATCGAATACTTTTTTTTTGTTTGTAATTTGTTGTCATATTATTTTAAAGTTTAAACAAGTGACCTCGGCGAGTCGCTTCTTCCATAATTGATTGAACGATTTTTAAACAAGTTTAAAACTATAATTTTGGACATGTAACGTGCAAGTGTTCGATCGATGGCAAACCTTCAATAAAATAACCAATATAAATAGTACAACTTGCCGGACGACCAAGGATTTAAAAACCAATGCGTCAAAACTTAAACTACGTCAATCTTGTTTTTCTCTTGTGCTAATAGTCAAAGTGCAACATTATAAAATGCACCTTACGCAAGAATGTATATATATGTACGACGATGGAAGAAACAAATAAAGAAGTTGGATAACAATTACAAGACGAAATATATACACAATTACACATCGAAGATATTTCAATTTCATTTACATATATAGTTCGTGCGGTGCACTATGAACACATAATATAGTTGGCATCAGTAAAAGTATAAGCCTATTTGAAATGGTATAATTTCTTGGTGATTACTATGTTTTTTTCTTTCTTTTTTTTAATAGTTGTACTATTTATTATATATAGTATAATATATATTTATTTAAACATAATGCGGCTGCTAAATTCAATAATAAAAATAGATACATAATAAATCTTGTAATAAAGTCACTACATACCTAATAAAACAAGAGGCTTTTGGTGAGCTTAACCCCAAAAACATATCAAGTCATCTCCAAATTTTGATTTATATGGTTTAATAAATTAATTCTCTATATCAAAATAATGTGGTATGCGATAATTTTTATTTTCAGAGATTTTTAAGTATTTATTTTAGAATTTTTAAAATTTATATATGAAACATCAATTATTTTATTAATATTGTATTGTTGCTATAAATTTTCCGAAATAAATACTTAAAAAATCTCTAAAACTAGAAAATTTTTGTATGCCACAAGATTTTTGATATAAAGAATTTATTAAGCCAGATAATTTGACACGTTTTTTAGGTTAAGCTCACAGAACGTCTCCATCAGATTAAGAAGATCATAGATTTACTCATAAATCAGTATTGATGTCTCTATATACAATTGTCTTTCATAAAAGCATGGGCGTTAGAAAATGTTGAATTAAAATTGTCATTTAATTTTCCTTCCTCAATGAAACGGAAGGTGGTGTTATTGTGTTAATGAAAATTGCACTTTGTCAAAAAAAAAAAAAAAATTGTCATTTAATTCTATTAAAACTGTTCACATACTTACTTTCACTGTCATGTCATCCAATAACTTCATTCCAATTCATAAAACCACTCTCTCACCCTGCGTTTAGTAGCCGTAGTAAAATTGATTTACGCTCTTAAATCAATTTTAAGTCACCAAACGGGAGTGATTTAAGATGTAGTAAGTTAATGCAACTATATAGATATAGTAAACTAAATCACCAACATTTCATATCTTTTACACATAACATCGATTTTACTTCATCTATTTACTTCACTACCACTAAACACCACTAATTTAAAGTGATTTAACGTTTTACTTCGCTTTAATTTACTACACTTATCAAACAGGAGGTCAAGTACTCAAGTCCCAATTAAAAATCCACATTGGCATGAAACCAAACAAACAAACAAACCGACAGTCCTCTGGTGGATAAATCAACAGCCCCATTTAAAACCCCCTTCTCCCTTCCCATCACAAGCCAACAAAACACTCGCCGAACTGCTCTCTCTCTCACCTCTGCCCCGCCCTGCCCTTCAGCCCCTTCTCGATCCATACACTCGAGAAACGACAGACACCACCTAATTAAATGCCTACACCAAACTCCAAAGCCAGCATCTTTTCTTTCTCTCTTTCTTTCTTTCTCCCTTCCTTGCTCTACCCTTCCCAACAAACAAAACAAACCCACCGCTGGCGCTGCATTACATCAATGCTCTAACACCTGCACGGCGGGACCCAGTTGTCAGTGTTGGTGTATCGGAGATTCGAGTGGGTTCAAAATGTAAAATGTAAAAAGCTCCGGGTTTAATAGGGAGTTAAAAGTAAAAAAAAAAAAAAACAGTGCATTGGTCTGCACTCCGGATCTTTCTTGGTTCTCTCCCCTCTTCCTTCTTGCTCGCGTACAAACCGCAAAGTGACAAACTTTGTGGTAAATTTTGTGTATAATTGACCAGAAACTATCAAAATATGTCCATAATATAATGGAAGTACTTTGGGGCTACGTATCGCTAGAGCATATGTCTCAATGATCGATACAAGTATATTGTCTCCATAAAAGATGAATGCAAAAAAAAAAAAAAAGAAAAAAAAGGATGTAATGTTCGTGAATGAAATATCAAGATTTTATTTGGCAGCTAAGAAAACAAAACCCCCCAATACAAAAATTAAATAAAAAAAAAATCTAATTCTAAATTTCTAACAAACTTTGCAATCCGGATTTCTACTTTTCTAGTGGTAACCATCTCCCAAACCCGCACCAAAATTCTCTACCCCATTGACATGCGGGCCCCATTCGTCAGCGGCACCCACCAGTACCTGCAGCGGCTCCGGCAGCTGCACCACCGGGAAAAACGTCGGCGCGCACTCGTTCTGGTGCGCGCGCTTCCAGTCCCTCGCCTGGCACGCGCGCGAGCAGTAGTACGCGCGGCAGCACACGGCGCACCGCCGGAACTCGTGCCGCCGCGTCTCGACACGCCCACACAGCACGTGCGAGCACGCCCGTACATTAACATCGTCACGTGCGGCCCACCACTCCATCAGGAACCGGTTCGCGGGGTGCGGATCCATGACCCGCACGTAGGTATCCAGATCCATTTCGACAACGGATCCGCTCTCCGCGCCCGCTTTCATGATACCCGTTAAGTTATCCCACTGCTTCGAAAACTCCGCGAGCTCCAAAGCGGCGGCCTCGCAGAGTATGCGGCGGGACTGGGCCAAATCGGGTCGGATCCCGTACCCGTCCTGGAGACAGTACCCGAGTTCGCGGAGAGCGTCGAGGTGGCCCAACTGGGCCGCACGTGCGCAGAGCGTGACGCCCGCGGGCAGGTTCATGTTGGATCTCGGGCCGCCCGAGCCGTTGAATTGGATAACTGCGAGGGAAAAGAGTGCCCACGGGTGGGCATTCAGGGCAGCCTTTGCCATGTACCCGGCGCCCTGCCGCCGGTTTTTTAAGCAGTAGAAATAAATCTGTGTTAAAAATTAGAAATAATAAGAGATTATTATTTTCAGTGAGGTGAATTTGTAAAATAGAGTGGTGCAAAAATAATAAAAAATAGAATTTTATTCCAATAGTCCCACCAAAGAGATTTTATTTTCGATCTGACGATTATAAATGAATATTATCTATTATGAGATTCATCTGTAACCGATAAAATTATCCGGGTGTGAGCATGGAAGCAACTATCTAAAAAATATGTTGATATAAAATTCAAGAATGGGATTTTTTTTTTTTTTTTGAGGTAAGTAGGTGAATAATAATAGGAGTTAATATTATATGGTATACTGAACTATAATTAAAAAAATCAAAAATAAAAAAACGGGCAGTTATTTTCATGACACTTAAAACCCATAATAAAGTTGAAATGGTTCTGACATTTATAATAGCGGGTAGTTAAAATTTATGAACAACATAGTAACATTTATATTGTAGGAAAAGTAACAAGAATGACATACTTATTCCATTACTTAGAAGTGAGAATGTGGAATACTAAAATTTTTTGAAATTTAAAAACAGATGTTAGGAGTTATTATAACAAATATTTATCATTCCAAAAACGAATAGCAATTTATAATAGTGATTTGCAGTTCTTACAAACCATTATTTATTTTTTAAAACTCGAATTAAATATCTCAAATGACTACTTAAAAACGTACCACACTATTACCAGGAAAGCATTTGCAGTTAGTTCCGATTAAAATATATAAAAAATAGACCGTTAAAAATGGTGGATCTTTGAACAGAAATTTCTAATCATTATGAAATAAATATTAGAATCTTGCAACAATAATAATTTTCTATATTGACAGTTATGTTTTCCATAACAACTGAATGCCATTACATGAATTCCTTAAAACCCAGAACAGAGCAAATACGCATGAATGGTATGTATATCATTCAAAATTGAAGTTCTAAAAAGAAATTAATTCACCATAAATTCTCTAATAATAAAAAATTTGTTCCCGGAAATGCAATGCACGGATAAAGATCTTACCATGCCGAGAATGTAGCAGGCGTCCATGTTCCCTGCGTCGGCGCACATTTTCAAAAATTGGTGCGCCGGCTCGCACCAGAGCTTGGCACGCAACGACAATGATCGAGCTGAAGCCTTGGCCAGAACCCATGGATGCTTGCCAAACTCATTGAATCTCTTGCATCTATTAGTCAGTCAAGAACCGAAAATTTGAAGAATTAGCGTATCATCGGAACATTGTGAAGTTAGTTGGGTCAATAAATTCTTTGTTTTTTTTTTTTTGGCACAAATATGCATTATAAGAGCTTATATTTTGCTATAATTTCAGGAAGACTACTCATTTTCTGATGTATTGGAAACAAATTCTCAATCTCAGACATTTAATTCTCTTTTGAATAATATGTGGAACTGCCCCCTGTTTATACGTATATGCTGAGAAAGTTCCTTAATGTAAAATGGCTTGGCATCATTGGAGAGGAAAAAACCAATGTCATAAAAACGTTAATTTGTGAAAAAAAAAATTATGTGTGTATACAAGAACAACAAATATGTAAACCAAAAAAAAAAAAAAAAAGTCAAAATACAAAACTCACGTGAGAGAAAAATTGATGATATCAGAAAAAGAATCAGTGGAGGCGCTGAGTTTGGACATAATAACAATGACCAAATCATCCGGTAACTCATCAAAAGAATTAGTACGAACGTCATTCTGATCATTATTTCGACATTGTTTTTTTGGTGCATCAACAGCATCCTCGTATTGTATTTCATTGCTAATCTGTTCATCGTCGCTCTCGAGATCAAACTCTACATGTTCTTCTTCTTCTTCGCGGCGTTCGCATGTTAATTTTGATTTTTTTTGACATCTCAGGAGGTTGGAATTATCCGCGACCATCTCCAAACTCGTAGGTTCGTTCGTCGCGTATGATCGTTTCTTCATGTTTCTTGCATAACAACAGAGAGAGAGAGCATGAGCAGAAGATGGCTGTTCCATGGTGCGTATCCCCATCGGAGAGTAGTACAACTGAGAATGAATGAATGAATGAACGGGAAGAATATACAAGTTGGTGGTTTTATTTGCCAAGTATTATGGAGAGAATAAATAAATAGATCAAGGCCAGAGATTGAGGCCACCTTTTATACGATATGAAGTTAGTTAAATTTCCTAATTAAGCCATCCTATTTGGAATCATATCACCTGTTATCCAAAATATAGATAACATGCCCCTATTATCTTAATTGTGACCGTCGAATCAGAAGGGAAGGATCAGATTTGTTCACAAAAATTCTGGCTCCCTTCAAAAACTGTACTTTAGTATCAATCTGAACCGTTCATTTTGATCTGACGGTCCAAATTGGGACAACAGGGTCCTATTATCCCTAAGAATAACAGCAGATACGGACTCAACCTATTGAGTCGTCCACTATACCATTATGCGCATGCAAATCTTATTTTAGGATAACTGTGGTATGTGAATGAATATAAGATTTTATGCATATTTACTTAACATATCGAATTATCATGTTTCTATATATCTAAGCAATCGGACGGTCGAAAGAGAGGGAGAAGTATTTGCGAATTATAGTTTGGGGATGGAAGAGTTTCCTTAACTCGTCAGTGGCAAAAATAGTCCTTTGAACTAAATCTACTGTCCACCACCATTTAAAGGAAATCAAATTTTCCTTCAAATTTGTGAAAAGGCGGCAATTTAGAGGAGGGCGTGTCAATGGGTACGGTACGGGTTGGTTGGGAGTGTCTTCACTACCGTACCCGTTTAGTTCGGTCTTATTGTACTTACTCTACTCATACCCGTTAAAATTCGACTTACCTATATATGCTTGTTTGTATTAGTTGAAATAAACAGTTAATGAATGACTAATGAATCATACAATAATATATTTATAATTTTTATATTGAATTTCGTATTAAAGACAAAGTGTTTCTAAAAGAGCAATATTGTATAAAATGTATTGGAAAGAACATTGATTATTAAAAAATATATGGAAAAAATACAAAATCATACTCTTTAACTCTATTATTATGTAGAACATAAATTATTTTTTATGCATTATCACATAGGGTACGAAATGACCCTTACCTGTACCCTTATCCGTTTGCTCAATGGACAAAAAAAAAAAAAAATCTTACCCATACCCATATCCGATAAACCAGCCAAAAAAATTTTACACGTACATGTCTTATTGGATACAAAACAGGTCGGGTAAATGAGTAAAAGAATACCATTGACAGTCCTAAATTTAGATTACCATTTTATTTTTGGAATAAAATTAGATGACATCAATTATTCCGAATTTGCGATCAAGTGATCAAGAATAAATGAGTCTTTATCAAGTCTTTAAAAATGTTTCACGGCCCTTAACACTGAGGTGACCATAGTTCCACGCTAAATTTAAAAATAATGGGTTCTCATTTTCTATGTACGTTTTTACATTCAAAAAGGCTAGTCAATGCAGTACCATACAATCATACTTATTAAGTACATGAAAATAAAAAAACTTTAAGTAATGAAAATTGTTACATCAAAAATTTAAAAAGAAAAAGTTAATGACAATGAGATAAAGAGTTTATAATCCCCAATTTTTTAATATGGGCTGGACAAATCTTATTGTGAGTTTCTAAACTATTAATAAAATACCAACATATTTTAATGGTGTTTAAATACCACTAAATTATGAATTTTACGGTTTTAACTTTGCCAAAAAACAACTTTTTACAAATAAACTATTAAATTTATTTTTTCACAAGTCAAAAAATTGTTTTAACGGTTTAAATGGGGTTTAAAACTCCATTTTTTTTAAAGCTTGGTCTTCATATGTTATGTGCATCAAGATTCATTTTTATCCATCTCAAGTCGGGACGGATTCAAATAAACCCGACCCAAAATCATTGTTTCTGCTTTTCTTTTTGGTTTAATTTTTGATTTCAATAACATTGTGATTCTAAATAAAACTTATATATACACTAATAAAAAATTGTGCACCACACGTGCATCTGGCAATATATGAGATTTTTGCAAAGAATAGTGTAAGATTAGTAGTGTTGAGAATAGTAAGTGAGAATAAAGAAAACTTGTTATCTTAAACAAATAAATTATATATTTATATATACAAGCTAATCCATCTCACTCGGAATAGCGGATTAATATTTTTTTTCCTCACTTTTCTAAATTAGTGGATTGAGATGCACCGTAACTAATCCTAATCCGAGAATAACAGCTATTTTTAATATTTTTGGTGGATCCAAACACAACCTAGTATTAGAGTTTGTAAATCTATGGCATCAACAACCATATTTATATACGAGTAATGTTCCAATGTCACAAGTTTTTTGTACCACAAGGTACCACAAACTCACTTTTTCATTTATATTTCAAAATTTTGGATTCAAATTTCAAATCAAAACCGTTGATATTATTTATATTCATGAGAGATGTATGCATATAAAATTTCATAAATTTTGGAGTTTATTTTGTAATAGATTAAGTGGGTTAAAGATGAATGTATTAAAATCAAGCAATCATGGTTAATTAGATTCATTCATTTTTAAGCCACTTAATCTAGTATAAAATGAACTCCAAAATTTATGAAACTTTATATGCATATCATGGACATAAATAAAATCAACAGTTTTGATTTGAAACTTTATATGCATATCATGAACATAAATAAAATCAACGGTTTTGATTTGAAATTTGAATGCAAAATTTTAAAATATAAATGAAAAAGTGAGTTTGTGGCATCTTGTGGTACAAAAAAACTTGTGGCATTGGAACCCTCCTCTTTATATATTGGTATGGATGACATATCAATAAATTTTACAAAGTCAAATAAATAATTAATTATCGATATAACAATTAACAACCACAACATGATTTTTGTAACGATTTATAATTATTAAGATCTGTACCCGATATTCTGCTCCTATTTTTGGTTGTGGAATTGCCTCCAGTTGGTTTCAAAAAATTCTAATAAGTTTCAGCTCTATCACAGAACTACAGATTAATAAATCTTATAGAGTTATTTATTTTTTTTCTGATCTTTCAGAGCTATAATGTATTCTGGTTTCATGAACAACTTTAATTTTTATCTTAAAAACTCCCGTATTCAATTTATTCAATCTGACATGTTTAAAAATAATTAGTTACATGAGATACTAACAATTCAACTTATAATTTGTTGGCTATCATAACATTAACATATATATTTGCCAAATAAATATAGGAATACTTAGATATTTTAAGAGAAATTTGTCTGCGTGCGACCGCAAAATTAATTCTAATATCGTTAAAATGTCATCCTGAAATTTCGGTTTGCCATATTCCAGTTTGATTGCACAATATGTATATATATATATACTCGGTTTTACTAATCATGAATTATGCAAAATTGCACAACCTGACAAACCAGCACAATATATATTAATGGTTTAAAACTGTGTCAAGTACCAGTTTGGCACCGGGATTTGAGTGCTCTTTAATATATACAACGTGTGTGTGTCAGCTTGCTAGGCTTGCCTTGCAAATGCGTACAGAGAAGAGGGAAAAAAATGTAGGAACCATACCCAGTGTTTGGCAGCTGAAGTAACGCTGCTTTAAACTCTTAAATCAATTTTAAGTCACCAAACGGAAGTGATTTAAGGTATAGTAAGTTAACGCAGCTATATAGGTGTAATAAACTAAATCACCAACATTTCACATCTTTTACACATAACATCAACTTTACTTCATCTATTTACCTCACTACCACCAAACACTACTGATTTAAGGTGATTTAACATTTTACTCTGCTTTAACTTACTACACTTGCCAAACCCCGTATAAAGAGGAAGAGGATAGCAAATAGGATGTCTAACTTGCACAATAAAATGGCTAATTCTGTATGTATCAGATCAAACATGGACCGTCCATTTTTCATAATCAGATGGTCACGATATGTTTTTATTAGAAACAATTAAATAGAAATGTTTGATAAAAACTGTTCGATTCAAAATGAAAGGTTGCTTAGCTGATCCATAGCAGAACAACTCAAATGAAATACTGCCTATACAATGTAATTAAGTGATATAACAACAATATATTAATCAATAACTAAACATGTTTCAATTAGGCGTCATTACTATTCACCAGCAGAACAGGCCATAATTAATATAATACATCTCAATTCTCAAACAAACAAAACCTACTGACATGCACGATCCTTGAAAGTTGAAAGTAATGTTTGAACTTTGAACAAGTAACTAATTTAATTGTAATTCTAAAAGAAGATCTTTTCATGAAGTTATGTTACTAAACTAATGATCACTAATTAGTGGTGTTCTGAAGTGACAAAAGGACATGAGAGCAGGACAAAGTTCTTATCTTGTTTCGAGATCAAAGTTTGAAAGTTAGATAAATGCATGGCAACATACGATACATACAATAATGGATATTAATTGCCGCCTCCGCAACTACCATGAAAAAGTATCGGAAAAGTATATAGCCGTTTTACTACTTAGTAGCTTTCGATGATCTCTATTTTAGTTTTTATATTCTGATCTTATCCATTAATTCCCTAATTTTGTGAAATTAATTACAAGTATATATATATCTGATGCAAAATATATATGTGTGTGTGTGTGCGCTTCTCCTCTACACAGTTGGATTATCATGCGGCCTTTCGAGATTTGAGTTGGCACGGATCGCAAAGCAATCAGACGGATAGCAAACTGCATGCGCACCATTAGGTTTAATTTGGCTGTGGTGGTATATATATATATATAGCGGCCCATGCATGCATCCTCATTACTCATTAGTTGGATGCAAAATCGATTGTTTTAATTAGTGTCCCCATGGAACCCACCTGCCGATCGAAATTAATTATACTAAATATTATTTTTATTTATTTCTAAAAAAACAATGTAAAAGTACTTATACAAAATTTTAGTAGTGGTTATATCAAAGATACTTATGTTTACATAAATTTGAATAATGATTATACTAGATATAGAAACTGTATATATTAAGATATAGAATAAGGCCACGGTAATATGCATATCACACTTTGACTATACTATAGGGTTTGTGCCTCTTTTTTCGGTGTCCAAAATGTTGATCTAAACCGCTCAACGTAATCTTTATATCAAAATATGTTAGCAAACCAAATTTTATAATTTTTGATATTTTTTTGCTATTTTTAATGACGAGGAGAATATGACTAGCTAGCTAGATCCGAGGAATATGGTTCATACAAAACAACGATTTTCTCTCTGTCATTAAAAATAGCAAAAAAATATATATATTAAAATTTTGATTGCTAGCATATTTTGATATAAAAATTACATTAAGCGATTCGATCGACTATTTAGACATCAGAAACGGAGATACGTACGAGCTCACAGCCAAAGTGTGATATGCATATTACCGTAGTTGGACTCTTAAGATATATGTCACAAAAAAATAAATATTTAGAGTGAAAGAAATTAACCTTAGAAGATGACTAATTAGAGGATTTTTTAATAGGACTATCATAATTTCTCCTTTTCAAAACCATATAAATCACGCACGGTACGGATGAAAAGAGCAATTATATTAATTCAAAACAAATAAAAAAAAAAACAAAAGGAAAAGGACGTTTATCTAATTGAGAGCATATGATAATCGTGAAACATGATGAAGATGCTAGCTAGACGTGTAATGTAACGTCGAATCCGGTCCATTATCAGAATTTTAAGTAGGAACCAATCTTGTCATCCTTAAGGGCGGCTTCTAAACTTTTTGTCTCATACATGACATTGTTATATATAATTGTCAATCAATATAACGGAGGAGGTGATAATTGCCCCTTAAAAAAGTCTCCTTATTCATCATCCCCTAATGTATTTTTAGTTGAAAAATTATTTTAACGTGTAACAAATACTTTTGACGGTCAATACGTACATCATTAACCATACAAAAAACTCATACAGGCATGATGAAAGGAGAAATAGTGAAAAAAATTCACTCAAAAATTGAGAGAGTACGAGAAAAATGAGAAAAATATTAAGTAATTTAATTAAGGAATGGATAAGGGGGAAAGTCAGGGGCGGCAAAGATAATTTCTCTTAATATAAACAGGTCACTAATCAAGATTATCAGCACTTTTGGTTTGGATGTTGCTTTCTGTGTCCCCTCCGAACCCCAATCTATACGCGCAGAAATATAATCCTCTATTTATGTTTGGTTTGTTGATGCAGATTAGAGGTCACCATGATGCAGCTAGCTGATCCATGGAGAAAATTCTTTTTTGTGTTTTTTTTAGTGACTTGAAAGGTTTTGCTTTTGAGCAAATACATTGAATCGATTTGATGAAGTTAGTCAGAAATAACTTTTACATTATATTTTATAAATAAAGATAAAGATCAGATTACTCTAATAATTTAAATGTATATATAAAAGATCTTTCATTCGAATTTCGAAGTATCAACAAGCTCCTACTAGATTATCAAAAAAAAAAAAAAAAAAAAAAAAGCTCCTACTAGAGCAAATATTGTTTTTTGCGCTTGTATAACATGATCCTTAACTTTATAATGATTTTGACTTAAGTTCTATTGAATTAGAATTACATGAAAATTCTAAGATTCAAATTTAATAAGGTTTCATAGAAAGAGTAAATATACAGTAAGCTTAATCTTACGGAGGCCTACCATGAACAGGAAGTTTATTAAGCTCATTGAATATTTACTCATGAATAGTAAATATATTGTGGAATACAAACAGTGTTGAGTTTAAGTTTAAAATTATATCAAAACACTTTCAAATTTGAATTTATATAGTGCATTATATTTTATATAAAAAAAATCTTGTGAAATGCAAAAAAAAAAAAAAAAAAAATCTATTTTTAATTATTTTCAAGTACTTGTTTTGGATTTTGTAAATATGATACATAAAAATATCAAATATTTTATTAATATTGTATACTTACTTTTAAAAAGTTTGTTATACTTAAAAGTTTTTAAAAATAAAAAAACTTTTGCATCTCATAATATTTCTATGTGAAGAAATAATGAGACATATATACTCAAATTTATAAGTGATTTAATATAATTTTGAGCTTAACCTCACGGAGGTCAGATTGGTAAAAGTCATATCGCTTGATTTAAATTTTATACTCCAAGATTTGACACTGCTAAGGCACAATTATTGTATAGTTAAAGATAAATTTTCTGAAAAGTTTTTCTTAAGAATTTTTTTTTCTTTGAAATATGATGCATGTAATGATTGTCAAATAAAAAAAATAGTTGTCAAGAGATCCTTTATGTAAAAATATCAGATGAAATGTATGCTTTAAAATAACCAAAAAAAACTTATATTCAATCTCTCAAAATTCCGTATTTTGAATTTCCTGTACTGTACTATATTAACAATTTATCTGACACTTTGGCCTAATTAAGTAGATGTATATATATAAACTTTTTTTGAGATAAAGATGAGGGTCAAGCTACTCAAATTTAAATGTCTATAACAGACTCTCCATCCGGATTTTGAACCTGCAACCTCTACACGGAAAGCGTTGCACTTCGCCACTGGATCAAGGCTGGTTCTATGTATATATATATAAACTAAAAACATTATTTCCTCAAAAATGAAAAAAAAAAAAAAAAAAAACTGACGACAGGAATTGTTAGAGACTGATGTCAGTAGCTGTGTACGCCACAACTCGAATAGGTTTTAGTTGTGAATTTGCGATGGATGTCACACTCCATTCGACTGCTCCTTTTCACTTAATTTCGATAGTAGATATATATATATATTTGTATTGAATAAATTGATTACTGATTACAGGAGAAAAGTTCCACTGATTACGGCTTAAGTAGTTGGAAGTAGTTTGGTTTCTGGTACGGTTATTTATTTCCGTATCAATCACTGTTTTGTGGCCATTTCTTTGGCCTTAATCGGAGAAAAATCTTTAAGGATGCTGGTAGGGCGATCCAATCAATGAATCAATGTTCAAACACTATGCATATACTTTGCTATTAATAAATTTGTATATTATAAAAAAAATTTGGGAGATTATATATATATATTTCTAGAGTTAGACTGTTATACTAACGTTAGCATTTTCATACTGAAATGGTAACGACTTATTTATATTCCCGTGTCCGAAATCACGATTTATGGTGCTTAATAAATTCATTATGTGAAAATATTGGAGAATAAAATTTTTTTCATTTTTACAGTTTTTTAAGTATTTGTTTTGCATTTTTGAAAATAGCATGTACAAATATCAATATTTTATTAATATTTATGAGCTCTTTTCTAAAATTCAAAACAAATACTTAGAAAACTCTAAAAATGAAAAATTTTTTATTCTCCAATATTTTCATATAATGAATTTATTGAGCACCATAGATCATGATTTCGGATACGATAACATAAAATTTGAGGCATTAGCATTTTAGACCGAAATGCTAACATTAGTATAATAGTCTAACTCTATATTTCTATAATAAATTTGTGTATTATAAAAAAATATTTTTTATCCAATCAAAATATCATACATTTTTTAACGGTTGTAATTCAATGGGTCTTTGGAGAGCGCTACCAAACATCACTCAAATTGAATATAATTAATTTATAAGTTAAATAAATCTTTTCAATTTTTGAGAATTTTTAATGATATATTCAATTTTCTTAAATAACTACTATAAGGATTGTCAATGGATCCTCCTCATTATATCACTATATTAGGTTATGATATAGGCTCTCAATTAAATATTTGTTTTCAATTTCAAATAGTCCATCTAAGCCGCTAACATAATCTTTATATAAAAATCTACATGCATACCAACTTCAACATTTTTAGATTCTCTTTTCTTTTTTTCTATTTTTTTTTTTTTACCTTTTCAGATCGGAATAAAATCGAAAATCGTTATATTTTTCCATTTTCAAATATAAAAAATGCCCTCTCACCACCCATTAAATTTTGCATTATTGTTTGTTGTACTTGTACACTTGTACTATAAATTTATAATTTAACGTCTTTTATTTTTGCAACATAAAATCACCCCAATTAAGGATCCAAGGCAAAAAGGTCGCTTTGGAGGCACCGCCATGTTGTCACGTTGTCGTAAAATATATACAAAACAATGAAAAAAAAGAAAGAAAGAAACTAACAAAACAGAGACAATTAATTAATTAAGACGTGACCCCATGATTAGACAGAACGGGGTTTTAATTATTAGATTAGATACTAATTATAATTATGCACCTTAAGACAACAACGATATATAATTAGGTGTGAGGGGAGGTCACAAGACAACCAAATTATTATTATTATTATTTTGTTTTGTTAAATTTGCACCTCTAATTTTGGATTATGTGAGGTGCCTAACTCAACTAAATAAATAAATAATGCTAGTGCCGGTAGCTAAATTTGTTCTGGTTGGTCTTTAGGTATTTGACTTAGAGGCATTATAATTTTGGAATTCAAAGTTTATCACTGATTGCTCTACAGCCTCAAAGCTTCAAACTTTTTTTTTTTAATCCCATTACTCAAAATTACATTATATAACATTAGGACGGAGTTAATTAATTGTTACACATTGAAATTACATTATACAACATAATTAAGATAGTAAAAATGACTAAGACGTGAACGTTACACATAGAGATTAGGACGGAATTATTTGTTTACAGAAATGAAAATCAAAATTCGTCTGATCGAACAACATTGAAATGGATATAATATTATTATTTGAAAAAATCATAAATGATAAGTTTAAACCACCAAAAAAAATTTATATATACAGCCCAATCAATATCAGTATTTTCTTTTTTTTTTGTTTGTGGTAATTTGGATAATTTATTCACTAGACTCAGAAATGTCCATTGACTAGGTTCTTCTTTCTAATAATGTGCGTACCTTTTCTTCTATCAATATTTTAGTATTTAGGTTTTATTAATTTGTATACTTCTATTTTTATATTTTTATCTTGAATGAGAAGCAATGATGCAAAAGGTGATAAGAGCTGACTTGGAAAAAAAACTTGTGGCCAGTCATAAGACTTTTTCACTTTTGACACCCAAATAATAATTTTCTCTTACATCAAAAGTGAAAAGCGCAATGTAATTAAAAAAAAAAAGGAAAAATATATATTTATTCTGGAACTAAAACAAACAAAAGATGAGCTGGGAAAATAAACATATATATGTAGAATTATATATATTGGTCAAAATCTCTGTTAAAACCAGTCACTCTGCTGTTGTTTTCAGTCGGTTGTTTTTATTTTCTTTTTGGAAATCGTTTCTAGTTACTGGCTGTCGAAATCTAAACAAGATTTTGGATATCAGGAGGGGGTAGGATTTAGGAATAATAATTAAAAATTAGCCGAAAGTTCTTATAATTTAAAAACCCAAAAGATGGTTTTTATATAATTTAATTATTTTTCCCTGTATACTGTTCTTTTGTTTTTCCTCCTGAATTTTCCAGTTCTTTTTTATGCATTCTTCAGAAATTTGATGATTTGAACCAAACGTAAAGTTGTGAATCTAAATCTGCAAAAATAAAAATGTAGAAGTTAATGGCGAAGGCCGGTGGTGCAAAATTTAATTTGATGTGGTTTAATTTCCGATTTTCTGATTTGAACTTTGCTGTTTACTCAAATACTGTATTATAAAATTTAGAATTGTTAGCTACTAAATTGTAAACTTTGGTTGATAGCTCCTAAATTGTATTATAAATTATTGGTGATTCCCAATATATTAGGAAAAAAAAAGAATATTTAAACTTTGGTTGATAGCTCCTTGCGCATATAATTAGGTATAAATATAATGTATTTGTTTTCAGTATGTACAATTAATATTCTTCTCAAGTTTGTTCAATTAAGAGACTATCAGGGGTGGACCCAGGGGGTGTCAGCCAAGGCCCAGGCCACTCCTGCCTGAACAATGATTCACTATTTAAGTATTTTGTTACTTCAGTTAACTCACAACCTAGTATTTATTTTGTCGAATGTATATATATTCATTTTAGAAAGTTGTATATTATGACAAATATTGTTATTTTTAATCTAAATGTATAAGAAACTAAAATAAATATTTATAATATTACATATGAATCGGTCACTCCAGCTCCCTATCAATCAATCCTGGATTTGCCATTGGCTTAAGTTTTTAACATAAAAATTCAAAACCTAGGTAGCTTGGTGAATTAGTTTGATAGTGAGATGCCATGGCTATATGATGATTAAAGGCACAACCAATATTCTGTTCAGGAAAAAAAAAACATAGGATATATTTAAAAAATTTCCCTATAGACGTGACATCCATAATAATATTTTTTTTCTGTTTTCGAATCCTGAAAAGGGAGCTGATAATGACATTTTTTTTTATTTTTTATGGAGAAGGTATCTGAAAAGATAAAATAGTTGAAATATATGGAAAGGGAAATGAGGAACAACTTGAAGAATTTGTTGAATGTGATTGTTTTGTTTGAGAATATTTTTTTGCAATTGTATCTTAGCCCTTGTACATGACAAGTTTACACAGAAAAAAAAATTGTGAAAAAGGGTGGTTCAAGAAAAATATAAAAAGGAAAACATGTATTAGTCCATCTTTAAAGTTATACATCCTTACACCCCTCTCTCAAAGTCTGGCATACTTTTTATGTGCTTGACACAGTTGTCTACCTATTAATTGGAAAATAATATTTATTATTTGTTAGTAAAAAAAAATTTGTTAACTGAAAAATTATATATGTTAATTAAAATTCGGTGGATATATAGGTCAACATAAAAAGGTGGTCACTACCTGTTTTTCATATAAGAATACAAATGGAGGAACGTTTCAAGGAATCTGTCATAGAAAAAGCCTGTAATTTCATCGGAGGACAAAAGTTACATCTTGGTATAATAATTGTTAGGATGGTTTTTAATACCTTCAATTATAGCACTCTATATCACGATATTGAAGAATGTACGTACGTACGTGCATGCCCACAGTTTAATTATATATACCTTCAACAATTAATGGTCTAACTCATAATATCAATATATACGTAGTTGCATTTATGAATTCTGTCAGAATTAATAATTACAAGATAAAATCGACGTTCACAAACACTTATATTTCATATAATTCATAATGCATATAGTTTTTTTTTTTTTTTTTCTTTTGAGTAATCGAGTATAGCATATAGGACGCTGATATATATAGCGCCTCCCGCTTTTACTGACACGTGGGTCCCACAAAATGGACCCCCTACCGCCAAAGGCACTGAAATCAGCTACGATCCAAATCAGATCTGAGGACCCTCCAATCCCAAATCGATGGTTGGGATTATTTCAAAAAAAATATCTCTAAAATCCACAGCCGTCAGATCAAGGATTGGAGGGTCCTCCGATCCAATTTGGATCGTAGCCGATACCGACTCCCGCCAAAGTGTATTGGGAGGGACAAATTAATGTGTCAGGATTTTATATTTTTCCAAACATATATTAAATCGCTTGTGTAAACCATATATAGAGCTTGACAGTTGACATGATGCTTCAATTAATATAATTTCATACATATAATTAGCGTATAAGGAGACAAATTGTTGACTTGACAATATATAGAAAAATCTATAAAATAACAAACCGGCTTTGACTTACCAAAAAGCTAAATGATAAATTGATAACGATATGTCGAATTTGAGGCAACTGTTCAATTGTTTTTTAATTATTATATAATAATAATAACAGATGGAATATTATTGATTCGTCTCTTTGTGTATTTGAAAAATAAGTATTTCTTTCTTTTAAGCAAAAATTATAGGAAGGCAATCAAACTATATATATATGGCGTACAGCTTTCGGATCTTAATACCCCACCTGAAGATATTTTTATTAGGCTTAATGGACGGCCCAAATTAAACTGATCAATTATATATTATGATTATTTCTTCACGCTACTTTTTTTATTCCATGTTATTTTTTTTTTTAAAAAAAAAAGTCAATTGGCGTAAGAGAATTAATTAATTAAGATGCTATTTTGTAATTGCTAGCTGAGGGTGAGGCTAATTTTATTTTAATTTTTTATCTTAATAATAATTGAAGTCAAAGTCAAATGCATGGCTCGATCCTCTATTTTTTTTTTTGTTTAAAATATCAAAATATTCTGACATGGCTAACATGCATTTCAAACTAGTGTTTAAGCTTGGTACATTGCAATATTTCTAAACGATGTCATTTTCGATATGTATTTAAGAAGATTTTATGATTTTTTTTCCCAATTTAATTTATAAACATATATATTATTACTTCTGACTGCAGATACCATTCCAGTTAGCTAGCCCGTAATTTTAAGCGTTAGTTATTTGATGATTGTTTCTATATTTTTCATATAAATTATAAAATTAGTTCGTATATAAAATTTGAAAAAAAAATGATAGATATATTGATCTTAAATTTATATTGCTTGTAAGCAATGTTGGTCCTAACTCCTAATTAAAAACTATCTATTTATATTGATCCATTGCAGTGAGATTTATATATAAAAATATATATTAATTAATTAGGACTAGAATATGATTATGATCATTGACTGATTTGTTAATTTTTTATGCTCTTCAATCGAGTAATCTTTAATTATGAGGAGGAACCCAATAACTATGGAGATTGGTGTCCATGATAACCATTATTTTATTTATATATAATTTGACAAATATAAATTGTTAGATGTATTCTAAGTCATCTCAATAACATACACATAAAAAAACGATGAATATTGAATATCGTTATGGTAACCATCAAGAGAACAAAAAATTATAAAATTTGATCCATTGATTTTTGTTAGTGTTTAACATATAAGCAAATATAATTAAAATGATATAAATTTTTTACATACACATAAAACATGATATATATATATACAAGATATCATCCCATCAATTAGTTTTGTTATTAACTTATTATATATAGTTACCAATTGATCATAAAAAAATATGATTACTTGATCCCTCCTCTTTAATTATTTCATATCATACTTTCTCTATCTATTTATTCTTGTGGATTAAGTCTGCTAACTAAAAATCTGAAATTCTAAATGCATGAAAGTTTGAAAGTGGTTGCATACTTGCATGAGGCATGGGGTCCAAATGTCACATGCATGCAAAGATCGATCTATCATCCAAGTTTAGCTTAGCTCTATAATAAGCTTACATTGAAAGTTAAACATGATACACATTACACATCCAATACAACTATATATCCAAGACTCCACATTTTAGGTTTAATTCGTACATATATATAGTCCAATAGATTAGATGCATGACACCAAAAAAAAAAAAAAAAGAGTAACACCCACCGTCTATCGGACGGATGTCCATCATTGACACTAAGTATAACAAGTTGGACCCGCCATGTGACACTTTGTGTCTATGATGGATGTCCATCGGATGAACACAAGAAGTTTCTCAAAAAAAAAAAAAGATGAAGATGCATATGAAGATGCATGACACGTTGCAGAGGGTCCTATCTATCATGAGCCTACACGTGTTTGGCTGCATTTTGATTACCAAACAGTACCAAGATCTAAAACATATCTATTACACCTTTGATTGATATATTTTGAGCAGTGATCGACAGGAGTCCACCAGTTATGTCATCCAACATTGATTTTTAACATAAACAGCCGTTCATTTTCTGTTAAAAGAAAAACATAAATGCTAAATAAAAAATTTATTGTACAAGATTTATATTCTGAAAATAAGTATTTAATACTTATACACTTCCATTCAACAAATAACGAGTGACATTGAACAGATGTGGAGCACCTTTTACGTTAAAAACATTGGATGGTACAATCCGGCGGACTCTAAACGCTCTCGATATATTTTTGAGGTGTGTATAGCCTCTCTTTTACTCTTTGTTTGATCCATGACTTTGAATCAGCCGGCTAGCTGCACATGGTCAGATGCAACCAGATTTGGGTAGTAGGTACATTCTGACAAATCTTTGGACCCAATTGATTCAATACACTTCAAAAAGTTCAAGTTCATTGTTTTGGAATCAAATGATTAAATTAGCTCAACCAAGCTCAAATCATATATACTATGTCCATAGGCGTGTCCGAAATGTAACAGTTATATCTCGAAATGTAACAGATACATCACAAGATGTAACCTATAGATATTATGGTCCGTTTTTTTATGGACGCTAGCTAGGTATTACTTATATATAATTATATATAGAAGCTGTGATTAATGGGCCTATATAGGGGGTAGTTATCACGCGTAAGATAGATAGATAGAGAGCAAATATTAATTAATTTTCTGGTATGTTGCAGGTGCAGCAGTAAGCATGCATGCATGCAGCTTTTGCCACATAATTTATTGAGAAAACATAAATTAAATTAAAGGGTGTACCGTTTTAACAATATTTGGTGATTAATTTTTTTGATATATAACAAAGAGGGTTAAAATAAAAAGTCTCTCCTTTAATTATAGGCCTATAAAAGTCTGAATTTATTGTTGGCAACAGCTATCAACTTTTTTAAAAAAAAAAAGTGTGAATATATTTATTTTTAGTTATTTATATAATTAGTGTGCACTTATTGTATTTAACTTGTATTTAAATTATGATGACCCAGATTGTAATTTATATATATGATCTAAAGATTATTTATTTTTTGAACTAGTATATTTTAAATATGAAATTTTTTTTTTTTGAAAAATAAAAAGGAGACTATCGAATGAAATACTTGAGTAAACAAATTGATTGAAAATGATAAATTATTTCGTTGACTTCCATTACAATTAATGTTTTCCTGCTTATATAAATGTTGATTGATCATTGTGATTTACAACAAAAGTATGCAGAAACTAAACTCCTCAACATTTTTCATATTTTATCATCCCAAACCTCAAACAAAATAGATGTTTATGAGTTATTAATTAATTAATTGTGTAGAATCAATATATAATTTAGCTGATCCACCGGAACCAAATCCACATTGGAGTAACATATGTGGAATTCCTTAGCCAAAAAAAAAAAAAAAAAAAAAGTAATAGTTTGGTTGGCCATGGTATATGCCTCCTAGCAGGGGTTCAACCAAACAACACAAAACACAACAATTATGAGCAAGCAAGCATGCATTAATTGTCTAACAAAAACAAAGACCAATTAAGTAGCAACCACACTCAAGCCCACATGACATGAGGTCTACCATTTGAACTCTTTTAGTGAAAGCAATTAATTCATAATAATAATTACTTATATAGGGCAAACAAATTCAACAAGACATGAGGAGAAAAGTTATAAAGGTGAGGAGGAGATCTAGCATGCAACTGCATCATGTCAAGGAGTGCATTGCAAGGCTGTTGCTTGAGAAAGAGGCCAGAGAGAGTTAGCAATTATCAGCAATGCATGTATATAAGGTTGAGTAATACTTATCGTCCATAGAAAAATCATCCATAGCGTCCATAGGTTATATTTCAGGATGTATCTGTTACATTTCGGAGTGTTTCTGTTACATTCCTTACACAATTATGGATGTATAGAAAAAACATCCATAGCGTCCATAGGTTACATTTCAGGATGTATCTGTTACATTTCGGAGTGTTTCTGTTACATTTCGGAGTGTTTCTGTTACATTCCATACACAATTATGGATGTATAGAAAAAACATCCATAGCGTCCATAAGTTACATTTCAGGATGTATCTGTTACATTTCGGAGTGTTTCTGCTACATTCCGTACACAATTATGGATGTATGGACGGTTTTTCAATGGACGCAAGATGTTTCTCTATGTAAGGTTTGTGCACCTTGGCAGGTGATCAGTTCCCCATGTGCCATACTAACTATATCTATATATGATTTGAACAAATGCTAAGTTATAATAATTATGGTTTAAGTAGGCCCTTATTGGATATATATGTATGTACTGCACGTGAGTTAGATATGGCTAGCTAGCTAGCTAAAGAGTAAAAGATGAATGTTGTTTGGTTGATCTATCTGATAATATGTTTTAATTTAATTATAGGCAATTAATATATCTTTTTATTGGGTACTATTAGATTTGTTTTCATATAAATGTGGTCAGCTAGCACAGCATGGATCAATCATCAATGTACATTGGTTCTGAATGAAGAGGTTTTGTTAAATAAAAATAAAAATATCAGGAACATTATAAGTGGTAGAAAATTGTTAATTAAGTACATATTAAAAAAAAAAAAAAAAAAACTTGTACGCTTTTTTTTTTTGCATTTTCTTATCTGGCAATTTAATAAAAAACCGTAGTAATTAATATTAAAATTAATACTGTTGATTTTGAAATTATCTGATCAATTATGTAGAAAGTTTGTGGATTGTTCAATTTTAAACTAGTTCATAAATAGTGGGAAGAAAATTAATGTTCACCAATATGTATTGGAAGTCTTATAAAATGTCTTAATTGCACAAATCATACATACAGTCTAAAATTCACTCTATACCGGCATGCAAACATTTACAGTGGTTAAATCACAAATCACATAGTTATGTACTCTGCCATTGTAAAGATAAAAAGAGGTAGTCAAGATTTTTCAATTCAGGCATTTTTTTTTAACATAAAAATAGTTTAAACTTCATGCCTATTCATACAAATGACATAAACATAAATGGTAGAAAAATGAGAGTAAAAAAAATCAAAAGTGAGAGTGGTATATATTGTGCACAAACTTAATTAAAACTATGCCGATTTTTTTATTAATAAACAAAATAAAATAAGAAATTACGAGGATATATAATTCGGTTTAGAAATTACAAAACTAAACATTCCACCTAGAAAGAAGGCGGACCGATTCCGCCTAGAAAGAAGGCGGACCCATTCCACCTAGAAATTAGAAACTAGACATTGCCATATTTCTTCTCTTCTCCCACTTAACTCGTCCCAACCATTCTCCAGTTCATTTGGTATAATCTCGATATATAGTTCAACCATTCTCCAGTTTATTTTTTATGTTGCCATTTGATATATCATCCGCCATTCAACCTCATCACGAACTGGAATTAAACAAAAGTGATAAGTACCCGCACCTGTAGTATTGTACCGAGCTCTGATACTCAAAGAAAACTGACTTTCCAGTAGTCAAAGTCTTCAATATATCATAGTTCTAACATCGTCGAAACATGTATTTTCATTTCCCAGAAATGAAAACTTTGAAGGATTATCATATTCGACACCATAAGATCCATTTATAACATTGCCGCCAGCATACACGACAACTAATATCATTCTGATAATTTATAAAAAAAATAAAAAATAAACACAATAACAATTTATATTATTAAACTAAATATTGCTGCCTATAGGGCAGTGTGAGAGAGCAGCAAACTGAATAGTTGTAGCTTGAAGTTTGTGTATTGGAATTTATATGAACTGGTCCACCTAGTTTCTAGGTGGAATTGGTCCGCCTAGAAAGAAGGTGGAATCGGTCTGCCTTTTTTCTAGGCGGAATCGGTCCGCCTTCTTTCTAGGTGGAATGTTTAGTTTTGTAATTTCTAAACCGAATCGTATATACTCGTGATTTCTTATTTTATTTTGTTTATTAATAAAAAAATCGGAAAACTGTGTGTTAGAATTCTTTTGCACATGTTTTGGTTAGAGCAGGGGAGGACGAAGGGGATCGATTCACATTATTGTACCGACATTTCCTCTCTGGTACCAGCTTTGGAAGGATTCAGGGACAAATCCAAAATCATACATTTATTCCGGGACAGATACAGATGTAATAAGAAATTGAACACAGCATGAGGAGCCCCTGTACATGTATGTATGGCACACTTATAATTAGTTATGAATTATGATGGATTAGACGTATTGGCACCTTTAGCAATGAACTTAAAAGGCATCACATGTAATGCATTGGTGCTGAGATCCTGATTCGACGCATGTGGTTTTTAGGGAGAGTTTCTTGAATTAATCTCAGCCGTTGATGTAGGATCTCAGGGCCTGCGATCCGATTTGGATCACAGCTGATTTCAGCGTGACAAATGATCGTCTGAAATTCTTGGAATGAAACCAAAAAAAAAAAAGGGTAACTGTGTAAGTTAGAACAACTATATACTAAAAATATTTTTTTGTAACAAGTAATTCATAACGGGGGAATAATAATTATGTTTCTGCTGTGAGATTTGAATTAGTATTTCCAACGTTGCAAATATTGGAGAAACTTCCCTCATGAATTGATAGTTCATAAGGCCTAATAATACAATTAATAGTTCTGCATATGTTAAGGGGTTGTGCGGCTCTTTAAATTCTATTTGGGCCTTCTGTATCTTCTATTAGGCCTTAAACTTCTCTCAAAATTAGGCCTGCTTAAATTTTTTTTTTTTTAAGACCAAGTGATTTATTGATCACTCCCTCCCCTTTCTGGACCGAGATTTTTAGAAAAAGCAGGTCATGCTTTTTCTTAATCCGACAGTCAAGAAACACTGAAGTTTTTTAGATTGGTGCGGTAAATACCAAAGTACTTTGAGATCAGTTCGGCAACCGATCCTGATACATAAAAAAAAAAAAGAATTTTACTCTAATACTCTCACAAAAAAAAATTTTCTTTTCGATCTGACGATTACATATAAATACTACCTATTATAAGATTCATATATAACCGATAAAATTATGTGAGCACGGAAGTATCATCAAAAAAAAACTGCTAAACCAGAAGTTACATCCAATACATCACTTTTATCCGTTATTGCAATATAGAACTACTGTAATTTTTTAGTCCTTGTTGATTTTCTTTAGATTCTATTCTCCTCTTCTTCTAAATCAGTTATTGCCATCAAATCTTGTCTTTTTTTTTTTTCTTTTTTTTGAGTGGAATCAAATCTTGTCTTATAATATCCTCAATGTCCATTTTGTTACCTGTCCAAAAACCAAAATAGCCACAACCCACAAACCAAATATGTGAGATAAAATCAGTTTAAACTTATAATTACTGTTTACTTTAAAACAATTCTAGTTCTTTCTAACCAAATCTTCCATATCATCACTTCAATCCATGTTTGACAGCAAATTTTTTAGTCCTTCTCTAAGCTGTTGATACTAAACCAAAGATCCTCAATGGAACTCAATATTTATGTTTAGATATGTTTGAAAAGTGATTGTATTGGACATGGAAATTGTATATAATTAAGAATTTAAGATATATGTCATAAAAATAAACACTTCAGGTGAGGATACTTAATATGGAATGGTTAATGAGATTTTTAACGGAAATCCGAATAATTTATCTCACAAATCAAGTATCAATCAAAATGGTTCATTCCAGTCATTTTTTTTTTTTTTTTTGAAGAAAGTGGAATACTCCACCGGTCTCATTGAAACTTTTTATTTTGTGCCATGGAGACATTCCGGTCACCGTTGAAAATTGAATTTTCAAAATAAATTTCTATTTTCCAACTTTATCTATCGCCCTCCACCCCAAAAAAATAAAAATAAAATCTATTTTGCCAAGGACCCATCATAAACCATTTTTTGATGTTTAGGAGGCAACATTGCAAAAACCCTAAACCCTACTATACATACAAGAAAAATATGTAGAGTTCAACCTATAAAGTAGGTGACCTATTCAAACTCTCTCACAATCTGACATACATCCACGTGCACCCATGTGTTTGTTACAGTTGCGTAAATGTTCGTTGGAAACCGTAATGTATCTGTTTACTAGAAAATAGTATATATTGATCGAAAAGATATAAATGTTTACTACAAAATGATATTTACTCATTGAAAATACAGTAGACCGGTGGATAAGTAAAAACGATATTTTGTTTATTGAAAATACAGTAGACCGGTGGATAAGTAAAAACGATATTTGTCCAATGAAAATACAGTAGACCGGTGGATAAGTAAAAACGATACTTGTCCATCGAAAATACAGTAGACCGGTGGATAAGTAAAAACGATACTTGTCCATTGAAAATACAGTAGATCGGTGGATAAGTAAAAACGATACTTGTCCATTGAAAATACAGTAGACCGGTGGATAAGTAAAAACGATACTTGTTCATTGAAAATACAGTAGACCGGTGGATAAAGTAAAAACGATATTTGTTCATTGAAAATACAATAGACCGGTGAATAAGTAAAAACGATATTTGTTAATTGAAAATACAGTAGTAGAACGGTGGATAAGTAAAAAAGCGGAAGCTACTAATACTCTAGCAAAAACCCTAAACCCTACGATATACACGCTACTAATACTCTAGCAAAAACCCTAAACCCCACAATATACAAGTTAATGAGTTATACAATACACAGTACCAGTCCACCCTCACCGGGCGCGCCATTTGCTCTCCCTTTCCCGCCCCCTTTCGCCATCCATCCTTAAACCCAACCAGAACAACACCGTTACAGCGATCGTCATTGCAGTCAGCCCACCATGACCGGCGCGCGGGAGCTGGCCCTGGTCTCCGTCTCATCCGCCTTGATTGGCGCCCTGGCCTCCGTCGCAGTCATTCGTCTGATCTCCTCCTCCTCCTCCAGCAGAACCAAGGGCAGCAGTGCAAAGAAGACCGACTCGGCCCCGTCCGTGCCAATTGGGAATGGTTGTGATGAGAATGGGTTGTCTTCCAAATGTGACCCCTTCGATCCGTCCAAGCGCAGGGGGTATTGGGTTCTTTCTCAGCTCTCACTTCCTACCTCTCTGAATTCAATTGTTATCTCTACTATTGCTTAAATAGTCAAGTTATTTTCACCAAAGCCCAAACTTAAGAGCGTGAATCCAACTTGCGCCCTCTAACCTCTTCCTGTGATGCCTAAACAGCCAAGTTACATGGGCAATGGACAGATGTGGGGCAAGTTAATATGAGTCCAATTTGATTTGGACATCTGTGAAATTAATTTAACTTTAACTGCTTAGGTAGTAGTGCAGTTAAGATATAAAGTTTGGGCATCAATGAAATTTTTCCTTGGTGTTGGTCAGATTTGCACATTGGTCCTTGAATTGTTACATACTTGTAGTGTTAGTAACTTAGTATCAGAGTTTTTTGTTAGGTTGAGTTGGGGGTTTTGTGCATTTTGGGAATGTTCACTGATGCTAATTTGTGGTTACTGGTTGGGGTTGAAAGAAATGTTCTTGTTCTTGTTCTTGATTTGTTGGAACTGTGTATGTATCAGGTACATTACGTGGGATGATTATTTCATGTCGATTGCTTTCCTCTCGGCCAAGCGGTCCAAGGATCCGAACAGACAGGTCTGATCCTCTTGGTTATGTATGTGATAATTTTATGGTTAGGATGTTTTTCTATTGTCGTCAAGTCGCTCGATGAAATGACATGAGAAGTAACAAGTTGCTGTAGGACATGATGTTTCTTGAATTGATACTATTGGAGGAACTTTTTGATAATCAATGTGCTGACGATGCGTTCTTCCGCATCATCCCAGTGAAATGAAATGAGACAAGCCAAATAGTATAACTATTTATATCGTAATGAAATGACATACATTTCTATTTTGTTTAGTTCCTGTTGTAAAGCTTAGTATTCGTAATGTAGGTTGGAGCATGCCTCGTAAGTCAGAACGGAATAATCCTTGGTAAGAATTAAATGATTTCTTTTTTTTCATCTGAATATTCAATACGTAATTGTGATTAAGTTTCTATACATGTTGTTGCAGCATACCAGTATACCCATTAATATTACCTGATTATTGTCGTGCTAGGTTTTCAAGTTACTGGTAATAAAGGGGCTTATCATTTTCCCATGCCAAATGAATATATATTTAAAGGATTTGCTAGCACGTAAACAAGTTGCGCAAAGCTTGATTATAATAGTGTATGTGATCCCCGTTTGGGTTTCTAATGTGATTACTTTTGAGTAGTCAGGAATTGGCTACAACGGGTTTCCAAGAGGTTGTTCTGATGACAAGCTTCCTTGGGCCAAGGTCATTTTCATCTTCCTTTTGAAAAAATCTCAACAATGACCTGTATTATAAGTTCAAGGTTTCTTTCAGTTCTAATTTCAGTTTGTTTTTGCAAATTTGCATAACATACTCCAGCTTTAATGTTTTCTTTAGAACCCAGCCTCCACTGTAGTTATAATATCTATCTGATAAAAAAGAAAGGCAAAATTAGTGTAAAATGACTTCCTTACTGGCTTATTGTATGTTTTTCAACTGTATAAAGGCATAAATAATGGACAATGACTTCCTTTTGCGGTCTGTATTTACCTCTGGCTTAGTATACTATATAGTGAAAAAATAGTAGTGCTGTTAACATTTAGCAGAAATTATTTGCTTTTATCATTGGTAAAGTAATGTTAACTTATAAGTATCTTAAAATGATTTAACTTCAAGGTATGTGATGTGAAAAGTGAGAAATAATGGGCATCTGTAGATTTTAAATACTGGCAAGTGTAATTTGCCCAGATAGTTAGCTTAGAGATCTACAGTGATGTCCAGAATTGTACATATGCCTTGGCATGATAAAAATCTGAATATAGTTTTTTTTTTTTTTTTGAGATAAAGATGAGGGTCAAGTCACTTAAATTTAAATGTCTATAAAAGACCCCCCATCCGGGTTTCGAACCCGCGACCTCCCACACGGAGAGCGTTGCCGTTAGCCACTAGACCAAAGGCTGGTTCTTGAAATTTAGATATAGTTGTTTCTAAATTGTACAATTACTAGCACTGTTTTAAGAACAAAATTATTTTCGTCAAATAATAATTTTTCCTCCTTTCAGAAATCGGCTAGAGGAGATCCACTTGAGACAAAATTTCCGTAAGTGTGCTCTCTGTTTAATTGCAATCGTCAGTCTGGTATTTGATAATCTAATTGACCTTTCAATTTTCTATACACTCTATTCTCGGCAGGGCTCAGATTCTTTTTGAATGTTTAATAACTTGAATAAAAAATGTTTGAGAATTTAAACTGTTTTGTGTGATCAATATCGCTTTCTACTTTCCAGGCGCACAATATTACAACATTTGGTTATGTAATTTAAAATAATATAGTGCAGAACTGCTAAATCTTCCTTCAGTGTTAACTGTACATTTTTTTGTTGATGTTATTTTTTTTTTCTTATAGTTATGTTGTCCATGCGGAGGTAAATGCTATACTTAACACAAACCATGCATCTGCTGCCGGACAGGTCAACTTTTTGCCTCCATTTTTCTGGAAATTTATGCTTATTAGTTTTACTATGCTGTGGATTTTGTCTGTCCTGCTTCCTGAATAGATTACTTTCATTCATCCAAGTCCCTCTACCTTACTCCATTTCTGATTTTTGTTGTTTAAGTTGTAATTTGAACACCGGGATGCACTTATAATTTGGCAAATGCGCTCTTGTTCTAGTTTTTTATTAAATCCAAAGTTGCATATATTTTATAGCTTCTCATCTTCAGCTAAATTGCTCTACTTTTATGTGCAGAAATTATATGTTACTATGTTTCCATGCAATGAGTGTGCTAAGATTATAATTCAGGTAATTTCAGTGCTTCACATTTGCGGATTTATTAAGAGTAAATGGGATATATCTCCCCCATGCTTTTTATAATATCTTTATTGTATTGTTTGTATTTTTTTATATTTGAACCCCATAAAAACATATAAAATTGCTCTAGAGATGAATCTCGGAATTAAATTGTTAAATTATAAGGCCATAGCCTCAATATTACTCTCTGGTTTGTAATCCCGCTCCCAATCAAAAACTTTTTCACTCCGCTGGTGCTTACTCTTCTTGAGCGTAAATAAATTAAGATGCATTTTAGCCGGAATAGGAAAATTGTTGTTGATTAATTGGTGTCTTGGTCATTCTGTAAATAAGTTTTTATTATGTGTGGTTTCTAGTCAGGAGTATCTGAAGTAATATATTTTGTGGAAAAAAAGATGGAGAATTCTGCCCATGCTTATGTGGCTTCACACAGGCTTCTCTCTATTGCTGGTATCAAGGTACAATACAACATTAAGCAATTTTTCATAAGAGATAGGATTAGCAAACTTTCCAATAATTGACCCAGTAACAAGCCATGGTCAGATAGGTTCGCATTATAAAACAGTCGGTACATGTGATCATGGTCATGGTGTACTGTATTTGAATTTTGAAGCATTGATTTAGTTGAGCAATAGGCTTTGTGTTCCATCATTTGTTTTGGTTAGTCTTGTTTCAGTTCATGCATGGTTGAAGTTAAGATAAGTCCATGGTTGTCCCTCCGGTAAATTTGAGGTTTAGATATATATTGATAATAAACCTTTTTCTTTTGACTGTTTGTTAATGAGCCTGAATTTGACCTTCAGAAGGGTACCAAGGAAGTTTTCTATTGTTTTTTTGTCTGCATATTTAATTTTCAGGTTAGGAGGCATCAACCAGAAATGGATAAAATCTTGATAGAGTTTCAAGAACCATGAAGAAAGTAGTACTGATTTTGATTTGCAATATTAGAAACATGTTAGCATTAAACTCGGTTTTTCCTTTATATGTTTCAATAATAATTTTTGTAGTGACTTAGAAGTGCTAGCAGTACTTTTCTTCAGAGAGAGTATAGATGTTCAGAAAAGCAAGTTTCACTTGTTTTGTTTATCCTTATTTTACCCTTGAAACCCATGGTTTTTATCTTGGGTCATGGATCATATTACAGGAAGTTGGAATATTGCCAGGAGTATCACTATCTTTTGTGCTGATAATGTTATTTGCTGATGGACAGGAAATACTGTCATTTGTATTGGGCAAAAGTAAGTCTTTCCCAGGAGTATCACTATCTTTTTTTTTTTCTTTGAAATAAGTCTTCTTGAATAAATGCAAATGTTGTCTTGTCCTAACATTTTCTCAAAGAGTGATGCCTAGCGTCCATAGAAAAACTGTTCATAGCATTCATAGGTTACATTTCGGGATGTATCTGTTACATTTCAGGGTGTATCTATTATATTTCGTATATGTCTATGATGTATGGACAGTTTTTCAATGGACGCAAGATGTTTCTCTTTCTGAAACTAAAGCAATACAGTTAGTTAAATATTTTAAGTGGGCTAGCTATCATTAAGCCGAAACGAGCCCAAGGAGTCAACAAACAAACCAGGACAAATCTTTTCAAACATCCCATTCAATAACCCATAAAACTTCAAAATCAATAAATTCAGCCCGTTTCAAATTTACATTTCACAAATGATTTCATCAAATGGGCTTAATTAGGCCCAAAACCAAGCTGAACACTTGATTGAGCAGCTGATGTTTGGATTTCAAACCAAAAAATAAAAAATCTGCCTGTTATGAAGTGAACAGCAGATCCAAAACCCCAAGGACAGATGCCTATGTGTCAAAGGACAGTGTCCATGTTTCCCCACATCTTCCCAGAAAGAGAGAGAGAGCCTTGCAATAATGTAATGTCAACACCCCCACCCCCACAGCCCCAGTTCACAAATTAAAACCATGCCAGTGTACCAGTACCAGTGTACCTAAATAAACAAACAATTAGAGGTGGCAAATCGGACGGACGGGTCGGATTCGGCTTCGGGTCGGGTCAGTTTGACGTTCTAAAATATCTCAGGTCGGGTCAGATCGGGTGATGGGTGGGTCAGGTCAATTTTAATATCAATTTTTATTAAATCATATGTTGATTTTAGTTGGATTTGATGCTATTTGATCTCAGATCGGTTTGACTTTCTGAAAAATGCTGGGTCGGATCGGGTTCGAGTCGGATCGGGTTGGGTTCTGCCACCTCTACAAACAATGCACAATGTGTGCACTGGTGTTGGCAAGAACAGGTGCAGGTGCAGGTGCAGCAAGGGCAAAACCTCTGTCCGATTGGACTGCCAGATCTGTGTGCACATGGGAGCAATGCAAATGCACCTCGTTTCCTTCCTTGCTCTTGGTACGGACCCAACAGCCTCTTCAGTCCTCAGCAGCAGCTGCATGCATTGGTATCTTCTCTTTATTATTGTTTGCAAAAATTGGAATCACTTGCCCTGATATTTTTTTTTTTTTTTGAGAAAGCCCTGATATTTTCTATCCACTCCCACCCATACCCTTTTCAATAATTTATAATAAATTAATTCATTATATTTTTTTATTTTTTAAAATTGTTAATAATACATATGTTCACGATAAAAAATAAATAAGTTTTTGTAACATACATTTTGTAACGGATTAAATACTTTCCCTCCGTTTGGCGAGCAAGCGTAGTAAGTTAAAGTAGAGTAAAAGACTAAATCACCTTAAATCAGTAGTGTTTGGTAGTAGTGAAGTAAAGTGATAGAATGCGTAAAAAATATAAAAATGTTTGTGATTTAGTTTATTACACCTGTATAGGTTCGTTACCTTACTACATCTTAAATCACTTTCCTTTGATGACTTAATGCATCTTAAATCACCTTATACATTCTTATTACAATACCAAACGGGCCTTTGTATGGAAAGTGGAAAGGAACGTGAAGTTGTCAAGTTATAGCCTTATGGGGTGCAATAAATGATGATCTGATGCTCCTTTGTAGAATTGAGATCTTCTAGGTTAACTCAAAAATTAAGTTTGTCAATACAGTAATTATATAAAGAGTCCTGTAAATTCTAAACACTACCCATCTTGACTGTCCTGACCGAGATCCAAAACCAACTGGCCAAATCTGTCCGCGAGTTAACCCCAATTGGGTATTTATCTCGGATAGTTTTATGTACATTCACCATGTGCCCATCCTGCCAAGCTTCCCACCTTGAGCCCCCCAAACCCAATGCTGCTTATGTCAACATGTCAAATCTCAACGCATGCTCTCTTTCTTTCTTTCCCCATGGAAGAATAATTAAGACCGCTCCTCCTCCTTTGCATTATTAACCAGTGAAAAGTTCTCCTGAAATAAAGCAACATAAAAATGTAATAAAAAAAAAGGCAACATAAGAAATTACTAAAGTAATATTTCTTGCCTAAGGGCCCGTTGGATTTAAAAAAATTATATATTTCTTTTTTTGTGTTATTTCCTTTCTGACTTTCATATGTTTGATTGTTTTCTCTCTTTTTTTTGTTTTTCTCCTTTCCAATTTATGTAAATATTGATATAAAAGAGTAGCATTATTTTTTGTTTTTGCAGATAAGTTGCTATAACTTAGACCTTAAAAGCAAGTAACTTTAAGTGTGAGCTGAGTTGAGTATATATTTATATGCTATGACAAATTGACAATGATGGGTAGCTAATGCCTGGTGGCATGATGCAGACAGACAGGGAGACTTGTGCAACTGTGCAAGCAAGTAGTTAATAGTTTTGACAAAACTGCACAAAGTTCGTTTCTTGAGCCAAGATTGAATGATGAAAGGGATTGAATTTTTGCTCAAAAAAAAGAAAGGGATTGAATTTTTTTTTTATTTTATTTTTTTTTTTTTTTTGCATTCTGAAAGGAATTGAATTGAATTGAAACTAGGGTGGAAGTGGAACACTGTTTGGTTTGGTGTGACAGTACGTACTACTGAAATTACTTTGAGAAGATAGAATGGTGACACTGGTCCCTACACCCCCACCCCAACATAAATGTACCAGACAATGAAAAGATGCATGCAATTTTCCCTCAAAAGCCTCTCTCTCTCCATTAACCGGTAACAGGTCCACTATTTTCACTTATCCACATTGCACTATATTTTTAGTGAACATCTTTATATTTTCGATTAATATATATCACTTTCTAGTAAACAGATACACTATGATTTTCATTAAAAACATTTATACAACTGTGACAAGAACATGAGTGTACGTGGATGTATCAGACTATGAGAAAGGTGGATGGGTAGTCTGCTTCAAGGGGGTGGACTCTGTATTTTTTTTATTTTTCCCTCAACTGTGACTCTATGAGAAATGTGGATGAGTAGTCTATTTCAAAGATGGATATAGAAGAGCTGTTTTCATTCATTGGCTCTCATGGAAAGAACATAAACATCTCTAAATAGAGGAGGGAATAAATGACACAACATTTTTTTGACACAAATGTTACACAAAATCATATAAATTTATAAAAAATCTTAAAAATGGAAAATCTTTTATAAACATATTCATTTACTTATAAATCGATTGTGTGTCAAATTTTATTTAATTTTAGTATCATTTAATACTCCATCAAGAATCATTAAATTTAGACTGTTGTAATTACTATATAAACTTGATGGTCGTTGATAGAATATCAAACAACACTCAAATTAAATAAAATTTGAAACACAATCGATCTATAAGTAAATGAACATGGTTGTAAAAAATTTTCTATTTTTAAGATTTTTTATAAATTTATATAATTTAGTATAACATTTGTGTCAAAATTGTGTGTGTTATTGGATCCCTCCTCTAAATAAAACGTTACCAGTAAATGATGACAGATCCCCTGCAGCACTACTGATGTTTCCTTTCATGGAGAGAAACGGAATGGTAATGAATATATATATAGTAATATATTATACTAGTATATCAGTGTCAGTGATTTGCAACATTGAAAATGGCAAGTGAAGTATCTGCAAAACCTTTGGCATTGAAGGTACAAAAGAGCATTATATTCTTTGAGGCCCTCCGACTTTACTATGTTGCAGTTCGTGGGTCACATTCTAACATGACTAACAGTAAAATATGTTTTTCACTTGGCAATGCTCACTCAAATGTTGGCTATTTTTTAATTTTTATCTTATAATTAAGAGAAATTATCTTTGCCCCCTTATCTATCCCCAAACTAAATTAGTAATATTTTCTCTTTTTTTCTCATACTCTCATAAATTTTGAGTGAATTTTTTTTTATTATTGATCTTTCTATTGTATATATATAAGTGTTCTGTTCGATTGAGGATGTGAATTGCAACCAGTAAAAGTGATTTGTTGTATTTGAAAAAGAAATTTTAACTAAAAATGTATTGAGATGCGGTTAAAAGGGTTTTTTAAGGGGTGCAGTTATCAACTCCCTTTAATTAAATGTCTTAAGTCTTAATTTTTAGACACAAAAGTAAGAGAAATTATTGTGTTTTTAAAGTTGGGTAACCTCTAAAGTTTCATCTTTATAACCCAAAAAAAAAAAAACAAAGAAACCTAATAGCATGTATACAAATTGAGGACTTCCGATTTTAATAAGATATTTTATTTGTACTAATAAGGGAAATTTTAACATGAAGTACATTACTATATTTTATACATATATTTAAGAATTATTAGAGAGAGACGTTGTGGTTATGCATGTGTAGAACAACTCAAGCATAATATTGTAATAAAATATCTCTGCAAATTAAATTATATTTTTGTTATCTAAACAAGTACAAAAACGGAATCAAGGAGTAAAAATATCCAATCCACTAGCTGTAATTAAAATAGCAATATTTCAGTCTGATCCATTTTTATTTTTTTAATCTGGCTGCATGCACAGTAATTTACTAATTTACTGCCCAAACCAAAAGTAAAGGTCAGTTTAAAAAACCTTTTATCTGATCAATCATGTACTATATTAACTAGAAACAGTAGATTATAAGAGAGGGGATTGCATAAGAATATAAGATGACATTATTTTAGAATGCTAACATCCAAAAATAGTACAATCCAGTGAGGATGCATGTGTGACATTCACATGGCTGTGGTCGGTGACCTTTCAGTTCATCAGTTGGATCCAATAATTTAAATTTAAAAACGGTACCTGAACTTTGCATGAATTTGGGATTTTTTTTATACTTGAAAAAAATGTAAACGCATGCACTGGTTTATCAGGTATTGCTTGAATGTAATGTATTTGATTGGGAATCAAAAAAAAAAAATGTATTTGATTCTTTGTTGTTAGGGAAAATTTGTTAACTCTATATTTAAGCTCTTTATTATTATGTTATTTTTTTTGGTTTATATATTCCTAGAAGAAATAGATGGAACATTCAGCCATATATATTTTTTGCACAATGTTTCTTTGATATTTAATAATTACGAACCACAAATGCAACAAGCTATATATACGATATATGTAGTATTGTAAAATAGTCTTATTAGATATTTAGATAAATGGAAGTTTATATGCGTTTTTAAGTAGGGGTTAACAACACAAAAGATGCCTCAATTATGTATCTAGTAGCTCTAACTGTAACATGACTACCTAACTTCTTTCTCTCTGTCCTCAACATTTGGAATCTCAATAACTTCCAATATTTTGTGAAAATTTGATTTGCCAGCCAAAAACTACTTGAATATTTTTTTCACAAATTTTTACATTTGTGTTCCAAGGGACAAAATATAATGGTAGTTAAATAAACATAATTATAAACAAAAAAGTAATCAAGAATAATTTGAGCAACAATTAATAATGCATGCAATATTTTGGAACTGCTTCATCACTAGAGAAGAGTTTGGATCTTATCCATTTTGCTAATACAAACTCATTCCTTCATAAAATAGCATCATCAATTCATCACCACCACTAATTAATTAATTACCAAGCCATAATTAATTAACCAAAACTAATTAATCAAAACAAATTTACACACTAATTATGTACATACATCAATACACCTTCTTAGAGAAGATTGCCTTCAAGTTAAACATGCCACCATTGGCTGCACCGCCGGCCCCGGCCCCGACACCAGCGGCACCGCCACTGGCACCGGCTGCACCGTCGCTACAACTCGCTTGATAATTCCGGTACCCGATACACGTGTTCACGTTCAAATTCAGCATCTTGACACCGGCATTGCCGCAGATGCCGTCCCTCCTATCGCCTTCCACCTTCTCCTTCGTCACCTCGCCACCGCCGGCCTCTTGCTGCGGCAATTGCTGCTGCTGCTGCTTCTTTCGCCGTAACTGCCAGACCGGACCGGCACGACCGACACGGATCCCCGATCCGCTCGGTCCCAGCCGCCCGGTCTGCGCCCACCTCTTGATAATCGACGACGCGGTTGAGCTGGTAATCTGCGCACCGTCCGGTCCCGCTGAATCCCCGTTCCGGGAGTTGCTCCGGGAGCACGGCGCACTGTTGACATTCCGTGCCGCCGCCTGTTTTGCCGGCACTTTATTGCCTCGACTACTCCATGACCCGATACTGCTGGCATTGCCAGCAGACCGGCTCCTGGAGAAAGGCCATATGTTTATATTCAGCTCGGCATTGTTGCCGACACTCAACCGGGTCTTGTCCTTCCTCCTCTCCCTCTCCCCCGCCTTCATGAAGATGTCCTTCCACCGCTTCGACGCCGGACCCGGCGAGGGAGAGGAGGAGGAGGAGAATGCACTTGCATTATCAGAGCTGAGTTTGGTGTTGTCTGAGGTAGAGATGGTTAGGGTTAGGGTTTGAAGAGGAAGGAGGATGCCGTCGGAGAAGAGCTCGTCGGCGGACGGCAAGTCGTCGGCGCTGGAGTGGAGGTTGTTGTTGGTGGTTGTTGTTCCGACCACCCGGCCCCAGAACTCGAACTCCGGCGAGGATGCGGAGCTGCTCTGGCTGTGCTTGGGGGAGCTTGGAGTACTGCTAGCCATTGATGATGATGAGAAAAGGAGAGTGTTATAAGGTAAGGAAGCAAATGAATGGAGTATGGAAAGAAAGCAAAGCAAAGGTTTAAACTTTCATTGGATTAGATACATATGGATGGATGGAAAGAGAGAGAGGGGAAGGAAGGGACGGAGTACAAATGAGCATTTATGGAGCATTTATTTATAAATATTTAATAATGATAATAAGGGACGTGATAATTGTTTCCTTAAAAAATTTTCTCTTATCTATCTTCTAATACATTTTTAGTTAAAAGTTTTTTTTCAAATACAACAAATCACTTTTACTGGTTACAATTTACATTCTCGATAGAACAAAACACACACACATATATAATAGAAAGATCAAGAATAAAAAGAATTCACTCAAATTTTGTGAAAGTATGAGAAAGAAAGAAAGAATATTATTAATTTAGTTTAAGGGATAGACAGGGGACAGATAATTTCTCTAATAATAATATACTGTTAATTGAAAATGATAAGGAGAGCGAGGGACCGTTGAGAGAGAGGGGTATAAAGAAAGGACAATGATATTATGCCACAATTTTGTCCCCACAATCTTGTGATGAGGTGACATATGAATAGAGAGAGTCATTTTTGTAAAATTTTGTGGGGCGAAGTATATTTTTGTAAGACTATGAGGGTCATTTTTGTAAAAAAATTTTATGATAGGGTAATTTTGTAAATTTTCTTAGAAATAAAGGATATTCTATAAATTTTCTGAAAAGAGAGATATTTTTGTAAATTTTTTTCAAATACATTGGGGTGTTTTGGGACATTGTTTTTATCCATAAAGAAAGGAATAATAACTAAGGGCTATATATGTCATATTGTCATATGTTGTTATGATACAATTCAAAAAAGAAAAGTCTTATGACCCGGGCAAAAGAAAAAAAAAAGATGAAGAAGCTATGAAGGGTAATTATGATTTCTTTTTTTCTTTTTTTTGTTTCTCGATGCAGACAAAATTTCAAACTTTTCTCTTTTTTGTTTCTTTTTTTTCTGGCAGGAGAGAAAAAATGAGGGGAGGTATATTACCAATGATAAGATTTTTAATGACCACAGGTTTTTGTGTTATTGGTGACCACAAAATTCCAATTATTTATATACAAATTAACAAATATAAACATTTAGATATACCGTAAATCATCTCAATAACATATATAAGAAGTAGTAGAATTTAACTTTTTTTACGATAGTCATCAAGAGAGAAGAAAATATCGTAAAATCCGAATCATAAATCTTTATTATCACTCAATGCATATATCCTTACTCCTAATAAAAGTATATTAAATTTTTTGACATTAAAGTTCTATCTTCCACAAAGAAGAAACCTCAGACATTGATTATTTACTTAGATTGATCACCACCGTTGACAAACATTAATGTCCCGACACATTAAAATTTAAGACCTATATTAGTTCCTTCACAAGAGATGGGCTTTTGGCGATTTATTAATTACAAGATATAATAATTTCGGCCCAAAACCATCAATTACTTTTGTGTTTTAAGAGCTTATAAAATGTAGTTATTTGATTTTTGATTTCGTGATTACAGATGTACCCAAAACTCATAATCACCTGATCTTATTACCAATTAGCATTTAGGGATACTTGATTCAAAAATAGAGCATTAATTACGTTGGCAGCGGTGTCAACTTTTAAAAAAAAAAAAATAGAGCATTAATGGTGAAGTCAGGCTTGTTATGAGCACATGAGATTATGAGTTGATCTAAACTGCTGGCAGCACTGAGCATCAGTCTCTCATTAAAAATGCCATCATTTCTGAGGGCGTAAAAGATAGAGATTTATGTTTTTTTACTAGGTATATTAATTACTCAAGTGGAGCAATTTCTCAATAAGTTTCATATCATTATTTCTGATTTATAGCGTTTAGTAAATTTTTTTACTTTTACATTTTAAGATGTTATTTGCTGCTTCCAAGTTATGTTGTCATTTTCAGACATGTTCTAAGTTTGATAATACCTTCTAAATAATAGCTGCATAATATTTTCAAAATGGAGATTGTAATAATCACATTGAGTTTTGTAATTTCTTTTAGAGATATTATAGTACACTTCTATATAGGTTACATGATATGTTCCCCATAAAATGAGAAAAAATTATTAATGACTTAAACGTTACAACTCATAAGTTTGACACGTTACTTTCACTGGCAAGTAACAATTATTAGTTTCTTTTTAATGTACTTCTTCCATTAATTAGTATAAGATAATCAATGTGACGATACCTTAATCGTCATTTCTTACCAGGCCATTTACTTAATTTTATTTACAATAAATATTATAAATATTTAAGAACATCATTCATATATCTCTATTTTTTACGGAAATATTATAATAAGAAAATGAAACTAGGAATTTTTTTTTTTCTAGTCATGTAAGAAATAACTCCAACCCAAGTCGATAAATGATGGATCCCTTGTCGACTCCTTCTTTAAACAGAGTCAGACTATTATACTAAGGTTAGCATTTCAGACCGAAATGCTAACGACTCAAAATTTATATTGTGGTGTCCGAAATCACGATTTATAATGCTCAATAAATTCTTTATATGAAAATATGGGGAATACAAAAAATATTCATTTTTAGAGTTTTCTAAGTATTTGTTTTGCATTTTTGAAAATAGTATGTACAAACATCAATATTTTATTAATATTTATGAGCTCATTTCTAAAATTCAAAACAAATACTTAGAAAACTCTAAAATAAAAAAATTTTGTATTCCCCAATATTTTAATATAAAGAATTTATTGAGCACCATAAATCGTGATTTGGGATACGATTACATAAAATTTGAGGCGTTAGCATTTTGGTCTGAAATGCTAACGTTAGTATAATAGTCTAACTCCTTTAAACAATACAGTAAATAACATAAAACGCCGTTAATTTTGTTTCTGATATCAGAAAATTTGAAAAAAATTCATATCATATTTTCTTTTTCTTATAATAATAAAAGTTCCACTAGACCACTAGTATACGGGACACACACATACATAACAATAAATTGATAGAGTCATGAATTGAATAGAATTGACATTTGATTAGTTCCTAATCCATTTGGCCTCGTGTTAACAACGACGAGACACATTATTATCTGTTGCTGCTTGATTGATTACTTCTCTGTCGCATCTACCTAACATTAACACTCTGTTCTGTGTGTGTTCCAACCAATTTTGGCCTGAAATGTTGATTAGTTTGCGATGCGCTTTGGTTGGTGATGTCTGCAGCCTTTTTTGCAGGGTTTTCTTTAGAGTCACAGGCAGCGACCACCCTTTTTATCTGTCTTTCCGTCTCTCGTAATTTGGATGAACAAAGATAATTTTTCAGTAACTTTTATATCTTTCTGATTACCATATATCATTTTCTAGTAAACAGATGCATTACGGTTTTAGTAAACATTTATGCAATTGCGACAAACAGATGAGTGGATAGGTGGCTTACTTTATAGGTGGACTATACGTGTTTTCCTTTTCCTTGTATCAAAGGATAGGTAATTAATTGCAAATTTGCAACCATTTAAGCTGGCATTTATTAAATCTGCTTGTACCTTTTTTTTTTCTTGAGATAACCTAATTTTTTTTTTCAAGTTTGATTTAGAGCATCTCCAAGAGATTCCCAATAATTTATTCCCAATATGATCATATTGGGAGCTCCTCAAAATTTTAGGAATCCAAATTATATCTCAAACTCCAACAGTTTCCTAAAAGATGGATCCCAATTAATTTTAAATGAGCCACCTTATAATGGGCCTTTAAATTAACGGTTATATATAGATTTTTGAATGAATAACAAAACGAATTGAACAAGAAAATTGCATGGTTTAATGATATAGCTAGCTATATATGAGCCATATATATGTCCAAAAAAAATAGTAATAAGTTGATGCAAATAAATTCGTATGAGAGTTATTTTTCTATGGAAGATTTATTGCATAGTATCATTATACTATATACATAAAAGAATCAGCACATAATAATATCATGATACTATGCAATAAATCTCCTCTTGTATATATATACCAAGTCAATTTAATAGTGTCATGAAGAAACTGCCAAGTCCATGTAATAGTATGCAATAAATCTCCTCCGCGTCTGGTGAGGGAAATAGGGAGTGCGGATTGGGAGTGCGGAGCAGTGCAAGAAAATAGGGAGTTTTTTGATTGATTTGGGGATTGCATAAATTTTGGGAATGGTTTAGGGCTTCTGTTGGAGTTTGAATTTGGTCCCTAATTCCTAATAATTGGTTTTAGGAATGGTATTGGGGAGCTCTTGGAGATGCTCTTACCGACGGATATATTAAATCATGATGTATTTGGGACAAAAAATATATATATATATATATTAAGCTGGTCATATGTAAGAAATAGCAAAAATATTCGGCTATGTAATTTTGCCGTTTAAAAAGCAACAATTTAAGTTTTCCTTACAGAAATAGCAAAAATATTGGTCTATTTCCAGATAGACCAATTGTTCTATTGCTTAAATTCACATAAATCTGCTTAACTTGTAACCCCGATTGGCCCATTTGGTGTTAAGCAAAACCAATTGTATATACCATTTAAAAGTAAATGGCCCAATTAGATCCATTGAAATGACCCAATTGGGTGAGAGCAATAATTTGTAGAGCCCATAAGCAAACTTACCAGAGGCGTATAGATTTACAGGCCTTTATGGGTTTATGGTTAAAAGAAAACATACAATGAAAGATTGGATTTTAACCTTGATAAATTCTCAGATAGAAGGAGAGAATACAAGATAATAATTTTGGTCCGGCCCAGAAAGAAATTGTTTATGGTCTTATTATGATGTTCAGTTTTTTTGGGCTAAAATTAAGAGATTGCTCTCTCTGTTTCCACATTTCAGGACACATATATATAAGGAGAGATCCATTGACCGAATTTTTTATTGATAACAAAAATAAAATAAGAAATCACGATAATATTATTGTCAGATTAAAAATCACAAATCTAAAACTTCCACCCGTAAAGAAGGCGGATTGATTCTGTCTTTTTTATGAGTGGAACCATTCCGCCTTCTTCAAAGGCGGAATGATTTCGCCTTCTTTGAAGGCAGAATGATTCAACCTTTTTCCACCGTTTCACCCGTAAATAAATTCTATACAGAACAAAAGTAATAAACAGTTAAAAAAAAAAAAGAAGAAGAAGAAAACGCAACAGCAGCAGCACTCTCCCCTCTTCTTTCTTTATTTTTTTTCTTTTCTTTTCTTCTTTCTTCTTTTCTTTCCTCCTCTCCTCTTCCTTTTATTTTCCTTCTCCTTTCCCTGACTTCATTCCTCCCCTTTCCTCTCCTTTGACCCAAACCCAAACCCCAGCAGCAGCGGCGGCGGTCCTTTCCTCCGCGCGCTAGCAGCCCCGCCCCCGGACCCCGCACTCCCAACCCCGCACCCCCACACCCACACCCCCGACCCCGCACCCCCGCACATCCTCCTCTCCGGGCCGCCACCAGCTCCCCACCAGCAGCAGCCCCGAGCCCCGCCCCTCTCGACCTCCTGCTGCTCCTCTCCGCGCCGCCAACAGCAGCAGCCAGCAACAGTAGCAGCCGTCAACAGCAGCAGCCGCAGTCAGCAGCAGCAGGCACCTGCAGGTATCCCTGTCTCGTTGCTATTACAAGAAGGGTATATTTTCCTTTTCCCAAACATGTAGTATTGTTCTTGCGATATTTAAATTGATAAACCTTGAATTGGTACAAATCGGTTTGAGGTTAGAAACAATTTTACAAAATAGAAACTATAATATGCCCAAATTGAATACAGGTTTAAGTGGAACCTTTGACAAATCACAAAGCAACTTAATAAGCCAAGAAATGAAAAAAAGAGAGTTCTGATTGTCCAAATGGCTTAAAATTTTCAGGGAATATAAACAACAACCAAATGAACAATTTGCCCAAATTTTACCATTTTTGCAATTTTCTGTGATTTACTGTGATTTTTCAAAGTTGGAACAGAAAATGGAAAACTAAGTCGAAAATAGCCAAAGTCTAGTACAGAAAAGAATGAATAAACTGCTATATTCTGTGAATTGGACCATATTATTTTATTTTATATTCTTGTAGAACACCTTGATTTGAACTTGCACACAAATTTTGGTTAGAAAACTCCAAGTTTAAAGCCTTCAAATAAATTGGTAAAGACAATGGCAGCAGAAATTCCAGATTTGACCCTACTTGTGAAATTGACTCAAATGTATATGAAAACAGTACCAAAATAAAATGGTCTCAACATCAAAAATGTTCCCAAAACATCCCTCTAAGTGTTTGTTAAATAAAAATGGTACATATTTAACAAAATTTTCAAGTTATGGACTGATTTGCCCCTGACAGTCTGCTGCTACAGTTCCAGTATACTGGCAGCCACTGGAATTCTCTGTTTTCTCCCATATTTTGAACATAACATAGTCACATGAGATCATTGACATGTAATATATAGTCTTAGGTGTCTCTTGGCCAAATTTCACATTTTTTCGAATTTTCTGTGAATTGTTATGATTTTTCAAAGTTCAGACCAGAAAATGAAAAACTGAAAAAAAAAAAAAAAACAGTCAGGGGCTGGTATGCTAGTAAACATCGAAACTGTACCGTTTCATGAACTGGACCACATGAGATCATTGACATCTCAATATTTTGTTTATTAATATGTGTGGATCCTTCTTTAATGTAGAATTTCATTTATGACAAGACCGGCAGGACGAGGACGAGGACGGCAACAGGGGAGTGGACACACTGCCCCGATTGATTCTTCTACATCTGAGACTGAGCCAACACAAGAACGAGCTCCACAGCCACTTAATTCCAACCATCAACCAATCAGTCAGCTTTTACAAATGCCTCATTCCCAACATAAAGTGTCGACCATCCATTCTAATGTAAGCATTGCTAATTTATTTTTTGTAAGTTGCAAACTTCCATTTATATTTATTGTTACCTATGGCTGACTTCTCCTATTTTTTTTTTTTTATTTCAAGGGAAGTTTATATTTAGTGCCAAGTCGCATCGGGTACAAATCCCATATCATCATAAATGTGAAACAGCCTTAAAACGGCTCGGGTTATATCACGTTGCTATCGCTGGACACACGAACATCGATAAGGGTCTCATTACGGCACTTGTCGAGAGATGGAGACCTAAGACTCACATGTTTCACCTTCCTGTGGGTGAGATGACTGTAACATTGCAGGATGTCGCATGTTTATGGGGGTTACCTATTGATGGAATTCCGGTCAGCGGTGTGTTAGACTGGGATTGGAATGAAATGGTGGTGAAAGCCTTTGGACTACCGGTTGATGACTCCACATATTTTAGTAAAAAAAAGAAAGGCACTGATGACTACTGGACTTCTCGATATAGTCTGAGCTTGCATTAGTTATTAACTTAAACAATCTTAGTTTGCCTTATGAGTAGTTGTTATTAACTCCAACTAGTTGATGCTGATGTCAATTATTTATGCTGTATATAGCACGGGTCAAGCAACTTATAAATATAGTAAATACAGTACCACTCTGACAATACACAGAATGACTATCTTTACTCCAAATACAATACACATCTAGCAAATATTACAAAAGTTTAGTAGACAACATGAATATATCATATTTGATTTGATACAGGAGTCCTTCATCGGCTGGAATTTCCTCTAAATAGCGATTTGATTCTTCCTCCAATTGATTTTTTTGTAGTTTGCTTGCCGCGTTGACATAGTGGTGCATCTATATAACATGACATATAAAAAAACAATCTAAAATTACTTTTATAAATATAATATATTGATAGGTAGTCAACTATATCATTACCTTGTAGCAGGTGGAGGACCAATAACTAAATATCGAGGAGCATGGAAAGCATTATTTCTTGGGTCAGCTCTCGCTGGTGGAACACTAATAGAGTTCCATGCAGGTTGATTACCTTTCATATTCAAATTATGCACTGAATTAATTATTTATAATTATATATGAGCAAATATACAGATTAGTACATTCAACTAAAATTAAAATTAATATTACCTGAATTATTTGTTGGTGCAAGTCTCAATCCGCGTTTGCCACGTCTCCCTTCCATTTCATCCATAATCATTCTACTACGAATATGCTTCCTATGGCCCCTACGAATCAATCTCCATTTAGGTATGGCTCGGGGACCGTTGTACTGTGGCCATTCAATCTGATTCGGGTAAGGAAAAAACCGCCAGACCAAGTTTTCAAGAGAGCCTGTGCACTATAGAAAGGGCATATAAACCTATTTAATTCAAATTTCCTAACTCTTATTACCGCCAAGACATAAGAGCATGGTATGCCTGTCAGGTTTGGTTTTAAACAAGTGCATTGCAGCATTTTTCCTTCTTCAATATGTACGGTGTATTTAAAGTTCTCAAAATCGCCATTAGGAAGAGTTTCCCCGTGATGAATAACCTCGTAGTCCCCGTGCGAGTGGATTATTTACGTATGAACCATTCCGCCTTTAAAGAAGGCGGAATGGTTCCGCCCGTAAAAAAGGCGGAATCGATCCGCCTTCTTTACGGGTGGAATTCTCATATTTGTGATTTTTAGTCTGACAACAATATTTTCGTGATTTCTTATTTTATTTTTATTATTAATAAAAAATTCAGATCCATTGACAATGGTTAACTTGACAATCTTGACAATATCATTTTTTTAAATTTTATAAAAATTCATAAAAAATCTTTAAAATGAAAAATGATTTATGGATGTATTACTTGACTTATAGATTGATAGTGTTTCAAATTTTAATCAATTTGAACATCATTTAATGACTTATCAAAATTTTATGCACTTTTCAACGGTCATAATTTAGTGGATCTTTAAAGAGCTATCAAACGTCGCTTAAATTGAATATAACCGGAGACATTATCAATCTAAAAGTTAAGCAACACTTCTGTAAACTTTTTTTCTATTTTTATGAGTTTTTATGATTTTTTGTAAATTTTTAAAATGTGTCATTGTCAAAATTGTCAAGTTAACCATTGTCAATGGATCCCTCCTCTATATATATATATATGCATTTCATAATGAAATATCCTGCTGAAAGGACAAGATGGTGTCCAGTATACATATAAAACTTCTGCACAAATCTTACAGTAATTTCATCCATCCATCAAATGCAAATGGGGCATCCAATATCTATCCATCATCATCAAAAGTCCAAAACCCTCCGATCTATACTCCACAAAGAGGGGTAGATTTCCAAGCACCTCAACTATGCCACATCACAACTATTATTAACCATTGATTTTATTTAAAACTCTTCATCTACTTTGATCCAATCGCTTATATTTTTTTAATCTCCCCATTAAATAAGATGAATGTGATATGTCTAAAACAAAATTTAACTCTTAAAATAGTCAATTATTTATATATATTCTTATTTATAAATTATTGCATTATTATTATTTAATTACATTAAATATTTAAAAATTTTGTTCAAGCTTTGTTTAATATAAATAAATAAAATTTTTAGTTTTTTTTTTATACTACTTTTCGGGGCGAAGCCCAAGTTAGAGCTCCAGTATTTATTAAACTTGGGCACCAAATTCTGTGTTGCTGGCTGCATTATATAGTTTGAGCTTAATTTCTGTTGGATGAACATGAGACTACAAATTATGAGCTTTATTAATTACCAATATACACTTTGCTCCAGCTCGTTTTTTTTTTCTTTAAAAAAAAAAGCGATGCTATAAATATAATTTAAGTATGAAGTACATTAAGTTCCTACACAATTAATTTTCAAAAAAAAAAAAATTAATTGTCGTCAAACAGAAGGAATAATTAAGAAGGTACGTTGTACTTGAACAATACACTTCCAATTATCTCATGCATGCCAATCATTATTTTTCATAATAATAAATTAACAAGGGACGCCTAATCTAAGACGACCATTAATATTTTAGGAACCTTCTAAAATAATTCTTTGTTAATAATTAATTAACTTATATTACATGGGTTATAGTCCTGAAGGACCACATTTAATCTTGTAATTAACATATTTTTAGGTTAATTAATTCCAGATATTTTCTATGGTGGTCCATGCATATGAAAGAAGAATTTGTATATAATATATTGACTTAATTAAGGGACCACTAGGTCATGGTTTGCAAAGAATCTAAAGTCAAGTAATAAATACTGAGCTAAAAACAATAAAAAAATAGTGAGAACTGAGAACACACCATAGGTCAATATATAGACGGCACAATTCAATTAATGCTGATCCCTTAATTCTATAATATTTTGCTTAAGTACTTTCATTACAATTGTGAGATCAAACATATTTATTATTATTATTATTATTATTATTATTATCCATATGTTCAGTGACATATCTATACTCCTATAAAAATGAGGTAAGGAATTAACTCTCCTTTTTGTTCTCAGTCTACCCTGAAATGGAGAAAAATTATTGCCATGTTTCCCATATATCGAACCGATGATTTTTCTATTTTTTTGTCTTTCCACTCCTATTACTTTTTTTTTTTCAAACGCACCAACTCTTCTGGTCTGATTAGTTTTCTATTTTCCTCTCATTGTGATTGAAGGAAAGGAAATAATTTTTTCTTTTGAGTTTTCACTTTTGTTCTTTGCGATTCGGAATGACTTTTCTCTTTGATCTATCGCCTCAGATGAATAAACTATGACACTTCGCTCTTGCTCTATCGTGCTTGACCGACAGGCTTTGGCTTCGCTCCTTCCTAAAATGGAGAGTCTGCGATGCTTTACTCAATTTTATAATTCTATCTTTCCGTTTTTACTACATATTATTAGAAAAAAAAATTATTTATTGTTTCGATTTTGGTTTAAAAGGTTCGCTCAATAGGCGGGTTTCTTGCTAGTATATAGAACGTGCTAAATTAAATTAACTAATTTTTGTTGTATGTTTTATTACAATTGTGAAATATATGTATTATCAATAGCCATGTGTATGTTTGTTTTACTATCCTTTAACTGGTGCTAGCTCAAATTTTAATATTTGACTTCAAGGTCTTTGCAAAAATAAGCTAAACTAAGGTCCCTTGAAAAAAAAAATGCAGGGGTTGTTGTTTTTTTATTTGTATGGACCACCGACCACCGTAGAAAGAATTAAATTAATTTAAAAACCTCTAATTACCTCAAAATCCAAATCATATTCATGTATCCTGCAATTGTTTAATTTTTATAACAATGTTCTCCTCTTTATAAAAATGTAAAGAATACGTATTAAACTCAAGCTTTTAAATAACTTAGTTTTAACTTCGTTTAAACCGTTAAACCGTTTTTTGGACCCTCTTACGTTGAGTATTTGTAAGAAAACCGTTATTTGTGGAAAAACCGTTTTAACAAAGTTAAAACCGTTAAAATCCGTATTTTAGAGGCGTTTAAATGCCCTTAAAATAAGTTTGCACATTATTGACGGTCTAGAAGTTCACAATAATATTTATCCTATGCATATTAACAACTAAAAATTTTAAACTCTTAATTATTGTTGTCTTAAAATTTTCCATTATAATATTTTAATGTTATAATTTCCGTTTACTTTTTATGTACTTAATTAGTTTTTAATTGTTATTTGTACTTAATTATTAAGTATAATTGTATGAGAGTGTATCGTGTAGCCTTTTTAAATATAAAAAATATATAGAAAATAAGGACCCATTTTTTAATTTAACGGCAGTGTAATTCCGTTTTAACGTCAAACCATTAAATGGTCATCTCACCGTTAAGAGTTGTTAAACGTTTTTTAAAAGCTTGATTAAACTACATTTTATATTTTAATATTTATGAAGTAGGCGCATGTTGCGTTGAGATTGAGCTATTTTATAAACCCAATAAATTGGTTAGCGATTGAATTAAACGATTGATAAAAATTTGGAATTTTCTCATTTTAACTATCCACACATACATAAAATTCTGTAACTCTCATATCAGATTGTGTAACTTAAATTTTGTAACAATGTGGATATATAGGCACTATGTATGACCCTAAAATTTCATGAGTCTTCTAACGGGGACGGGGATTTCTTAGGTAATCTATTCGAAGATACACAGCAAAATACCCATTTTATTTTTGTTTGTAAAGTAAGATTTGACCGTAGACTTCGAGTCAAAGTGTAAGAAATCAAGTATGGGAACTTGGACCTATTTCACGAGGCTAGAAAAAATTTTAAATATAGTTTGTACATTAGTTTACTCGAAAAACCTCGTTTTAGTAAAATGTTGTTAAATAAATGATTATTTAATACTTTTACTGTCCACAAAAGAATGAATATGTAGCAAAAGTTAAAGGAAGTAGTGGAAGAGTTAAATTACTTTTAATAGAAAAATGAACATTCTTGGAAGGAGACGAGGGCATTTTGAAAATTTTGTAATATATATATATATTTTTTTTGAGAAAGAAAGTGGATTCAAACAAAGGGTATAAATTTATTTAATTGTGGACAAGTTATAAAGGGTATAAATTCATTTAATTGTGGACGGAGGAATTACATCTTTATTCTTATATTCTATGACTATTCGTACACAATTAACTGTGTGACTTTCTGACAATTTTTATTTTTATTTTCATTTTCACCACTACCAAATGTTTTTGTGTGGTTTTGTGTTTTTTGTTTGCTATTGCACTTGACCCATAAAATTATACAAACTTTCGGGGGCTACACTAATATGAAAATGTTCACATTTCGGAACGAAATGTTAACGGTCTAAATTATACTTTGTCATGTCCGAAATTTTAATTTATGATTCCTATTAGATTCATCGTATGAAAATACTAGAAGATACAAAAAAATTTTATATTTTTTGAGTTTTTTTAAGTATTTGTTTGGATTTTTCAAAATGACTCTAAAATATGAATAAAATAGTGCTTGTTTGTACATGAATTTTAAAAAATCTGAAATAAATATTAAAAAACTCAAAAAGTGGAAAATTTTGTATCCCAAAATATTTTCATATGATAAATTTAATGGAAATCATAAATCACAATTTCGGACGTGACAAGGTATAATTTGGGCCGTTAGCATTTCAGAGCGAAATGCAAACGTTTTCACGATAGTCATACTCAAATTTCGGTTTATTTATGCCTAGTTGAAGACAAACTTAAACAATTTATCATATATATTAAAGATTTTGGTACAAAAAATATTAATTTTCTGGGGAGAAATAAACCTAGTTTGAAGACAAACTTAAACAATTTATCGTATATATTAAAGATTTTGGTACAAAAAAATACTAATTTTCTGGGGAGGTTATTGTTCTAGAGTGAGCTATGGTACTGATTTAAAATTAGACAATTGTTTTTCCCTAAATATCGTGTCTTTATTTTTGAATTAAAATACCCACAATATTGACACTAAACGAAAACTCTACACTTATGTATCACCCTGTTTGGTTAGGGAATAAATAGGAAATAACACCCTTATACCCCATTTAAGGAGCCAAACATGAATAAGTAGCTCATACATAAAAAAGAATAACATGGAATCTTGGCTCCTTAAATAAAGGAGCCAAAATAGGCTTCCCCCTCTTTATGCAACATGAGGCATAAAAATTTAGTATAAAAATATTTGTAATTAATCTTATCACCTATTTGAATAATGGAATAGCGATAATAATTATAATAAAATAATATAATAATGTTAATAATAATGATATATTAATTATTATTTTATTGTTTTTAATAAAAATAATATTATCTATAATGATAAAAAATAATATAATGCTTAATATAATAATAATAATATTTTATTAAATAATAATATTAATAATCATAATTATAGTACTAAAAATATGAAAATAAAATTAAGAAAATAATAAAATTAATATCAATTTCAAAATAAAATAATAATATATAATTAACATATTAATAAAATAATAATGATATGACACTAATAACAATATTAACAATAAAAATATCATGTTAATAATTATAATAATAAAACAATAATAAAATCAATTAATATTTTTATAATCGTAGTTATAATAATAATAATAATTACTATAATAATAATTATTATAATAATCATAATAATTATTATTATGATAATATTGTTAAAATAGTAATAGCAATAAAATTAATAATAGTATATAATTATCATAACAATAAAATAATATTATGAATTATTAAATACTAATGGTAATATTAATGATAATACTAATATTATTATTATAAAATAATAACAAAAATAATATTATAGTTGATGTAACAAAAAAATAATGAATGTTCTCTTTTTATTCCTCCACTTACTCAACCAAACAAGATTATTTTATGGTGTAATAATTTGACATAGAGAGTTATACCTCTTTAACTTTATTCCTTAACCAAACATGGTGTGCATAGACAGTAAAAGCTTCATTTATACGACATATTGTTTTTTTTTTTTTAAAATAAGATAAATTTTTTTTGATCGAAAAAAATAAGATAAATTTATGCACAGTGATTTTAGCTTATCTTATAATTATTAAAAAAAAAATAAAGATTGTTATTCCCGATTAGTTTTAACTCATCTTACATTCTTATTACAAGTTTGACAGTGATAATAAATACTATTTTTTAAGAGAAGGGATCCAATAACCACAAAATTTGGTGCCATTGATGACCACATTATTATTTATACATAAATTAATAAATCTAAACCATTAGATGTGTTCTAAATCATCTCAATAACATATATATAAAAAATGATGAAAATTTAACATTGTTTCGATTGCCATCAAGAGAGAAGAAAAAAATCATAAAATTTGAACCGTTGATTTTTGTCAATGCTTAATTTACATGTAAATAAGATCAAAATGATATAGTTTTTTTATTACACATAAAATATGATATATACAAAACATTCCACCAATTGATTTTGTTATTTAACCATTAAAAATGTATTTATTTGAGATTTAATTTTGTAGTTACCGATGGAGTAGCAAAAATTGTAGTCATTTGATCCCTCCTCATTTTTTAACAAGCAAAACCTTGAAATTCTTCCTTTTGTACCACAATGCCGTCTTTAACATTGATTATTATTATTTTTTCCTTCAGTCGTTGCAACGTTTAGTCGGCCTGAAGGTACATCTCGAAATTGTAAAAACCTAAAACTTAACATGAATTAATTTTTAACTGGAAATGGGACGACGCGCACGCACCACAGCTGCTAGCCTGGATATAGTTGTTTTATATAGTTAACAAAGTGCATGCAGCGTTATAGATGCAAAAGGCATATGTTGAGTATAGTGCGCAAAAACATGTCAGCTTAGTTGAAGCATAAGCCGACCCCTACCTCTGCCTCAACCTCTTTTTGCCCTTTTTCTTTTTTTCCTCTTTACCATACTTTCTTTTTCGTACTTGCTCTTTGAATCTCCTCTCCAATCATATGTTATAGAAAAAACAGAAATAAGTAGTGATCTTGGCATTATTTGATATAGATTTATACATTATTGAAGATCTTATCGTCTATTTACAGATAAGGACTATCTTCCCTTCGTTACAAGCACTAGAGCTGTAATTCGCGCTTCGCCCCGAAAAGTGGTATCAAATGAATAATTAAGAATTTTATAAAATTTTAAGTATTTATATTAAACAAAACTTAAAAAAAAAGGGTAATTTTTTGGTGTAAATAAATAATAATAATAAGTAATATAATAATTTATAAATAAGAACATATATAAATATTGGATCATTTTAATGGTTAAATTTTGTTTTAGATATGTCACATTCATCTTATTTAATGAGGAGATGAAAAAAAAAATACAAGACATTGGATCAAAGTAGGGTAAAGAGTTTCAAACAAAATCAATGGTTAATAATAGTGATGATGTAACATTAGTTGAGGTACTTGAAAATCTACCCCTCTTTATGAAGTATAGATTTGAAAACGATACATCAATTTTTTTGAAGCACTACGGACATTTTATCCGTAATTATAAATATATAGTTACTTAATAATTATTTATATTCCTTAGCTCGAGTAAATCTAGCGTGCTTCGGCCTCTCGTGCTCCTAACTCAAAAATCATACTAGAGCTGTGAATTATGAAAATCTTATCATAATTCACAGTACTTGAATTATCATTCTCATTAAATTCTTTATATGAAAATCTCTTAGGGTACAAAAATTTTCTATTTTTTGAGTTTTTTAAGTATATGTTTTGGAACTTTTTAGAATGACTTCAAAATAATAATAAAGTAATGTATAAAACTATATCATCTTTAAAAAATACAAAACAAATACGTAAAAATCTCAAAAAATCGAAATTTCGAGATAGTTTAGTATGATTTTTGAGTTAGGAGCACCGTAGTTTTACTCTCCTTAGCTCCACCCTTGCTCTTCTTTATGAGGATATGTATAAATGAGAGCGGCAGGAAACAAGCATATTCTAAATTTAATTTGAGAAATCACAAAGATTTACAAAAATTATGGTCCTTTAGGTATGGTTTTAGTAATGAGGAGGGATCCATTGACAATGCATATTTTGACAATCTTGACAATGGTCATCTTTAAAAATTTGTAAAAAATCATAAAAAATCTTAAAAATGAAAAAAGTTTTATGGATGCATTATTTAACTTATAGATTGATAGTGTTTCAAATTTCAATCAATTTGAACATCATTTGGTGCCTTATCACAATTTTGTACATTTTTTAACGGTTGTAATTAAAAGATCTTCAAAAATCTATCAAATATCGCTTAAATTGAATATAATCGGAAACATAATCAATCTATAAGTTAAGCATAACTTCCATAAACTTTTTTTCATTTTTAAGATTTTTTACAATTTTTTATAAATTTTTAAAGATGACCATTGTCAAGATTGTCAAAATATGCATTGTCAATGGATCCCTCCTCTTTAGTAATTCCAATAAGGTCATATCTAATTTCCACATGTCCACATTGTTACAAAATCTGAGTTAAGTATTACTGTGCTAGCTACACAATTTGAGATAAGAGCTACAAATTTTTATGTACGTGTGGACAGTTAAAACGATGACAGCTTGGAAAATTCCATTCCAATAATATTAGCTACAATACAAGACCAATAATGGCGCCTTGGCGATTATCATAATTCACAGTACTTGGAAATGGCGAGGAGGATCTGAGCTTTCTCCACAGACCACAGCCGTCCTTTTGCTCTCATGTATGTACTTGCCATAAAAGTTGTAAAGAGTAAAGGATAAGAAACCCTACCCTAAAGAGGCCATTATTTACCTCCCAAATAAAGCAAGGAATTCTAACCCAGGTGTTACACTCTTACTCAAAAGCATTTTATCATCACCATGTTTGGTTAAGGAATAAAGTTAAAGAGGTATAACTCTCTATGTCAAGTTATGACACCATAAAATATTCTTTTTTGGTTGAGCAAATGGAGGAATAAGAAGAGAATACTCATTATTTTATTGTTATATTAACTATAATATTCTTTTTGTCATTATTTTATTAATAATAATAATATTATTATAATTATAATAGTATTATAATTAATTATATCATTAGTATTTAAAAATTAATAATATTATTTTTTTGTTATGATAATTATATACTATTATTAAGTTTATTGCTATTAATATTTTAAAAATATTAATATTAATATTATTATTATTAGTATTATTATTATAACTATGATTATAAAAATATTAACTGATTTTATTAATTTTATTGTTATTATTATTTTATTATTATAATTATTAACATGATATTTTTATTGTTAATATTGTTATTAGTGTCATTATCATTATTATTTTATTGTTATGTTAATTATATATTATTATTTTATTTTGAAATTGATATTATAATTATATTAATATTACTTTTATTATTTTCTTAATTTTATGCTCATATTTTTAGTATTATAATTATGATTATTAATATTATTATTTAAAAAATTATTATTATTATATTAAGCATTATATTATTTTTTTCATTATATATAATATTATTTTTATCTATAAATAATAAAATAACAAAATAAAAAAATAATAATTATTATTAACATTATTATATTATTTTATTATAATTACTATCGCTATTATATTATTAAAGTGGGTGATAAGATTCATTACAAATATTTTTTACTAAATGTTTATGCCTCATATTACTTAAAGAGGGGGAATAACTTATACCACCTATTTTGGCTCCAAGATTCCATGCTATTCTCTTTTATGCATGAGCTACTTATCCATGTTTGACTCCTTAAATGGGGTATAAGGGTGTTATTCCTCATTTATTCCCTAACCAAACATGGTGACATGGGTATTGGTTGCCATCATGGTGGCCTTTTTTTTATTTATGCATAAATTGAAAAATCTAAACCGTTAGATGTATTCTATATTATCTTAATAACATATACATACAAAATGGTAAAGGTTTAACATTGTTTCGTCATCAAGAGAGGAGAAAAAATTATAAAACTTGAACCGTTGATTTTTGTTAATGCTTGATGCACATGTAAATAATAACAAAATGATATAATTTTTTGTATACTCATAAAATATGATATATACAACATATTTTATCAATTAGTTTTGTTATTTAAGAATTTAAAATGTAGTTATTTAAGATTTAAGTTCACCGATCGGTCACCAAAAACATGGTTATTTGATCCCTCCTCTCTTTCTTTTTTATTTTATTTTTAATGAATATTACCATGTTCCTTGCTTACTGTGATCTGTGGCACTAGTTATACCTTTCTCTCTCTCTAATCTCTGTGTGGATCTTATTATCCAATAAAGCCACTTTGATCCCATTTAGAAATGATGAGAGGAGTGCTTTCAGCTTCATCTTATTATTATACCATGCCATTAGCTTTTTATGCTAATTTTTTTTTTCTTTTGGTTTTTCCTTGTCTTCTGATGGTATTCAAGCATGCTCCTATTTTATAGGAAGATATAGTTTATAATATTAAAAAATAAGGGGCATGCTAATTATCATTGGACATTCTTTTTATTTTTGTCTTTTTTTTTTCTGAATACTGTTTAATTACTTCTTTCTTTTTTTTGTATATATTCTATGTAATATCTGAATCTTATTTAAAAAAATTGAACTTAATATGTGCAAGATTGTATTTGTGATTGAAGTGACAAAAACTCAAAACTTCAAGTTTGAAGGACTTAAATGATACTATTGTATTATTAGTTTATTACAGTGCAATTCATCATTCCCTAAGAAATTTTTGTTAGATTTAAAATTTATGGGAGACCAAAATTTTTCTTATTTTTTATGAAGCTGCTCTCCTAGAGAAAATACATGCACATTTTAAAAGAAAGTTCAGGAGGATGGATAGACACATGCTTTGATTTCTTTACATAATGGTCTTACTAATTATAAATTATTATTTGAAAAGTAACAGTATATATGCCTAAGATGGAATATCTTCGAAAGTTAACATCTTGTTAAAGTTCTAAATTTATAAAAGAAAGCATTTTTTGATGTAGGGCAGAGCCAGACTTCGACACAGGGGGTCCAACTTTTTCGATGAAACATAGTTTTATAAATATGGGTATATTTTTATAAAATTTTTAAGGTACATTTGTGCAATATTTTTTAGGATAGGGCCAATCTTGTAAATTTTCTTAAAAATTAAGTATATTTTTGTAATTTGTTATAAAAAGGGACATGTTTGCAAATTTTTAGGGGTATATTTTTGAGAAAATTTTTCCAGGGGTGGGCACCGGCTGCGCCCCTGTTATTGGATGAGCATTATTTATTTATATTCAAAGTACGTTACATGTCAGCTGTCAAGTACCTTTTGGCAAATACAAAATGTTATGTTGGTTTTTTTTGAAGAGCAATAAATAAAATAAATTAATGTCAAAAGTACTTCAGTCCGTTAATATTTTTTTTAAGAAAGATAAGTTAAGAATAAAACTCAGTTAAATCGTGCAATTAAACTAAGCAAAAAATAAGCAACTTTTATTATATAAAAAATGGGAAACACCTTACGGCCATTGAAAAACTCAGGGGTGGATCTAGGAATGGGCAAGCTTAGGTCCATGTCTGAGCTTGATTTTTGAAATATATTGAGTAGTACTAATTTTTTCTTTGTATATTAAACAATACTTATTTATATTTGTAATTATTGTGCTCAGGTTTAATGATTTGCCAAGTAAAATACAATATAATAGAACTTCTTATTTCATATATTAGACAATTTGTGTTTGGGCTTAAAAGTTTTTCAGATCCGTCCCTGAAAAAACCGTCCATATATACATCTATAAACGTGTATGAAATGCAACAGATACATATGAAATGTAATCTATAGTCACTATGGACAATTTTTCTATGGACGCTAGCTATTACTCATAAAAAAAAGGTCAGGCCTAAGAACAACAAGAATATTACTTGGGGCAACAAAATTTTTATATTTATAATATGATTTTCTCAGACTTCCTTCTATATAATTCAAAGATTTTGCTGTTCTAATTAATATGGTCAATATTAAGGGAAACATGTTGCATCTACATAGTAGATACATCCATACTCACGTATTGTTACAAATGAGACCCATGTAGTCCATTTGTCAGTATTCTGCCTTCTCTCTTTCTGTATCAGTATTCATGCCATTTCCATTTATTGACCAGTGGGAATCCTGTCAGTCAGTGGTTGGTTCTGAACTTACAGTGAGAGAAAAGAAAGAAAAAGAAAAGAGAAAGAAAAGGGAGACTTGGCAAGTTGGCATGATATAACAGGCCTCTTCCTTTTCCTTCCTTCCTTCCTTCCTTCCTTCCAAATACACACAGTAGTACACAGTACACCAGTAGAGTACACTGTCTGTCTCTCTCAGACTCTCTCAGAGTTCCCAGTCTTCTGGGCTCTTACCTTACAATTACCTTACAATTACCTTACAATTACATCCATCCATCCTCCCTTCTTCTCTTCTTCTTCTTAATCTCTTGTTTGGATTCTAGTGCTGCTTTCCAGTTCCCAGCTTTGCTTGCTTTCCTTCTGATAGTTTTATTTTATATATCATCCTGTTTTGTCTTTCTTTGTTCTGTTTCTTTTCTCTTGTTGTTGTGGTTGGTTCATAATTCTCAATGTCTGAGTTCCAAGTTCCAAGTTTGTGTTCCAAGTTCCAAGCTTTGCTTGCTTATTTGTTTTGAAATAAGTGGTCAATCGACCACCTTTTTGTAGCAGTTAACTGAAACAAACAGGAAGAATATATTCCCTTTTTCTCTTTTCTCTCCTTCCTTCTCATACCATCCTTTTCCTCTCTTCCCCAGCTTCCCCTTTATAGCACACAGCCCCTGTCTTTATAAAGAGATAAACTTTGGTTTTCTCTCTGAGATGGAATGGAATAATAATAATACCAGTACCAAAATGGTCTCTAATTGGGACTATAACAATGTTGGTGTCTCTGTACCAGTACCACAACCTCATGCCAGTTCTTCTAAGCTGGACCTCACACTTGGAGCCACCTCAAACCCCATTGTGGGTTTCTCAGACCAGTCACTTGTGCCGGCACAAGTGCCGGCCCCGTCGAGGCGGTCGAGGGACAGAGAGGTCTGTTGTCTGGTTGAGGGGTGCAAGGCAGATTTGTCAAAGTGCAGGGACTATCATAGGAAGCACAAGGTGTGTGAGGCTCATTCAAAGACCCCTGTTGTCAAGGTTGGAGGAAAGGAACAAAGGTTCTGTCAGCAGTGCAGCAGGTAATTATTATTTTTTTTGTTACTTTTTTTTTTGTCTCAAAAAAAAAAAAATTATTATTTTTTTTCAAATGTTGTTGGGGTAATTTGATAAACTGTCCATTTTTGGTTAAGAAGGGCAAGCCATTTTTGGAAAATTTTCAGGATGTTTCGTTTTTTAAAATTAAATCTATACTTCAGTCATGTTTGTTTGCCTTGCATGTGTTGAGTGTTCTGCACTTCTGCTTTGCTGGTTTTTTTTTTTCTTAAAAAAAAATAACTTTTGTCAGTTTTTGTTATATTATAAATTTATAATTAATTTTTTTGAGGAATTGGGTTATAAGCTTATATGATATGGTAGGAAACATCAGAGAAAGTCCGATTCTTTCTTCATTGAAAAAAGCTAGTTTTATTTTATTTTATTTATTCATAATTCATGTACTTATTTATTTTTTTATTTTTTGTGTGTGTGTGGATGGGGATGGTCTTCCTTTCTGTTCTTCAACTTGGTACTTGGTACCAGTGTTTTCTTCTCTTTTGGAATAATAATGGCCCACTGGAGCCCAGCCTTATTACCAGGAAACAATCTCCTTGAACTGCATCTGCACTACGTGTTGCTTGCTTTTGGGTGGATTAATAATTGGGTCTTGTAATTTTTCAGTACTTAAATTGTACTAACCTTGTCATGGGGTTGTTTGTGCTGTTTCAGGTGAAAGTTAACTTTGTCTGGGGTTATTCTGCAATTTTTTTCTGTTTTGTATTGGGTCCCCTTTTCTGCTGATTGGTACATGTGTTTGAACTTTGAAATTTAAATCTCCTTAATAATAAAAAAAAACATACAATTTGAAATTTGGATTATGCAACAAATCAAAGTCAAATCGATTCTACAATTTGATTGTGGATTTATCAGTCAAGTAACTGTTGGTGCATTTGCATTACTGCTAGCACTGTTCTCACATTTACTGTTATTATTGTTGTCATTAGTTTTATTTCTGTTGAGATATTGGCAATATCATTATTGGTTTTCATCCAATAAAGAGGTTTAGGCACTTTAAAAGCCACTTCATATTTTTATAGGCTTATAGTCTTTATTCTTAATTAACTATTACTCTAAATATGATTTAACTTTTGGTTATGTCAATAAATAGGGCTGCTAAATTAGATTGCAAAATAGTACAGTTAATAACATCTATATATTCAATACGGTTCAACATAGATTTCATTCGCTTGTGGAGTTCGATGACGTGAAGAGAAGCTGCCGGAAGCGCCTTGCAGGCCACAACCGCCGCCGGAGGAAGCCGCCTCAGATGGACCCTCCCTCTCCTGGCGGCATTTTCGTAAATCACCATGGTAATTCATGACACTAACAGCTTTAATTCAGTACCTGTCCCAGATACTGGTACTTATACTGATATCATTTCAATGTCATACCAAAGCATCAGTACTGGAACATCCAGAAGGGAACCAAACTATCAATTTATCGGTATCATTATAGTGTCAGAATGGAATACGATAGTCTAGGCCTTTAACAACCATCCACGTTACGGTACCAGAAAAAAAAAGAAAGAATGTTCTTGCTTTTTATTGGCAATGGAATATTTATATTCTTAATATTGTGCAATAATCTATCGGCACAGAGTTTGACTAGAAATGTCATTTTCAGCCATTTTCATTCATTGACAAATAACAAACATTCATTTTCAGGGGCAAGAATGCCGTCCTACCAGCAAATATACCCCTCTTCTAACATTACACAAGAGCCTCCCAAATGGAACTCGATCATGAGAAACGACCATTCTGCCCTCCGAAGCAGCATTTTCAGTTCGGCCGGTGTGAACCTCGGAGCACTACAAGGAACCCATGATAGTTTTCAAGCCGGACAAACCTGGCAAGGAGCACCTGAATCAAGTTGCGCTCTCTCTCTTCTGTCATCTACCACCTCTGTCGCAATCACTATGGGCCAGCCACTCAGCCAACAATTAAACATGCACGAAAACGAGTTGCGTGCAGGTCTGAATATCGTGCATTCCTCAGAAAACATATCCCTTGCCGGATTTCGGTACTGTAATGGACTGTGTCCATATCCAGTTAATGAAGGTTCTGAGAATGCCTCTGGGCATAGTCTCCCCTTTTCATGGCAGTGATACTGGTACTGTTGCTTAGTCTGAAAATTAGGATTACCAAATCAATAGGTCCTTTGTTGTTGGTCTGTCTTAACTGCTTGTCTTAACTGCTGCTAAATCCTTTCCTGTTTTAAACAATGGCTTTGTTAAGTAGCAAGCTTGTTTGCTAATTTTATTATAATTTAGGCTACAGTTTCTTAATTAGGTGTTACTGTCACATGATGTCCCCTATCAAGTTTAGATCAGATTTCAATTCTCTCTTTCTTATGTGTAATTTCACTTGAATAATTTTCAATGACGTGTTGAATTTGATGCTTTTATATGATATTTTTCAGTTTTACTCTCCTTAAATTAAAGTTGTCATATATTTATTATCATGACTTCGTCTGTATTAATTCTCTATTGAGTGCTCTATACAATGGCTGTGTGAAGAATTACAACGAAAAGATCAAAAGAAGTTGCGCTCCTGAATCGGATTAAAATAGTTGGTCTGATAATGCGGGAATTTGAAGAGTTAAGCAATGCTATATTTGACATTTGAATTAGAACCTCTAGCTCAATGCAATGCAACGATTTGCTGTTGATATCGAGTTTCACACATGATAGAAACTTGAATTGTCACAATGAACTTTCACATGTTGCCCCCACATCTTTACCAAAGCACAGACATATTATGTAGTCAGAGTCAGGGACCCTGAAACTGATATTCTAACAGTATGCTGTATGCATACCAGTCTAAAAAACCAGTCAGAACCAGGAAAGCAACAAAGCATCAGAGTACTGAGCATTTTAATTTTACACTAGCTAGGGAGTTAAAAAAGATGAAACATGTCCACATGCTATATGTAGACTGTAGTACCAGTCAATCAATGTTATTACTTATTACACACTAAAAGGAACACATTAGTACTCCAATACCAATCCTTGAGGCCAGACAAGCAGAGAAAACATGAAATTAAAACATTCCATAGTAATCTATTATGACCCGTCTGTATTGATCGAAGTTCAATATCCAAAAGCTCCAGCCTTTTGCCGTCACACCCTTTAATATATCCCGAAAACGATCATCCTGCCTATTCGAAACAACATTGCAGCTCGACCCGCATACATGATTTCTGTGGGATGCCTCTTCACAGCTGCAAAAACCCCTTATACCAGCTGCTGGGCTCATAATTGCAGTTGCATGAGAAAAATTTACTGGGTTTTTTCTGCATAATTTATTTGGAGAAAAGGATAAGGATAGCTATGCCTTTTCATGGCAGTGCCAGTGATTTGGGTGTAACAATGATATTTTTCCAAATTTTAGGGGACAGTCCTTAACTTTTTAAATGAGGCTTTTAGTTAGTTAATCCCTATTTAATAACAGAAGGTTGGATATAATATAACACTGACTGCTAACTCATGATGAGGGCCTTAAGTTGGTGATAGTATATATGGAATGATTTACTAATTAGTTAAGTTTTTAATTACCTGGAGCTTTCATTTATGTTCATTCCTCATTTTTGTTTTGTTTTTCTTTCAAGGAATGATCTGCTAGGCATTTTTTTTTTTTTTTATGAGTAAAGTTAAGAGTAAAAAAGGTCAAAACTCTTATTCTCATTAAAGATATTAGTGAATTACAAAGTTTATACAAACTGAATATTGATCACAGAAGGAAATAAAAGAAATAATTATAAATACACAACACAACTACATCAAAAATTCATAATTTTAAAACCCATGCTATCCAACATATGAACATTATTCTCCAATTTCTTCACATACATCATCGATCATCATGCAGCTGCAAGTTTATTTTCGTATTCAAGACGTTTTCGGACATGATTAATGAATTCACCAAAAACATCCTTGTTGGTATTCTTCGCTCCTTTATCAGCATCTCCACCTGCTACTGGTATATCTATGACCTGTTCAGAGAAAATTCAGTTTGGTATATCAAGAATTCAAGATTTTCTTTACTGACAACTAAGTTTGGCATGATATATATATATATATATATAATGGACAATATGTTATTGATTCATCTGGATGATGTTAATTACTACAGCAAAACAGTGGTGCAAAATAAGCAATAAAAATACCTTCCCCGGAAGTGAATCCATGTTCTTGGTTGCGAGAGAGCGAGACTCCGAAGAGGCCTGAGAATTGACCTGATAGAATTCAGCAGGAAAAATATCTTTACCACAATGAAATCAAACTCTCCAACCAAAATATCAAAACAAAAGATATATACATGATGTTTTATATATATATATATATTTCTATACCTTGTTACCAGACATCCTTGGTTTCTTTCTTATGTTGCTGATATTCAGTCTAGCCAATAACACCTGTGTAGTTTTCTGGTCTGTGGAAGTTTGTAACTTGTTGTGGGGGGTTCAGGTAGCAGCTTCAGAAATATATATAGACATATAGTACCAGTAGGATGGAGAAGGTAAGTGCCCAACAATTGCATTGTAGCTTTTTCACAAGTAATGGGAGACTTTGACAAATTCTACGTTGCAGGTTGATGATTCTAGTTCCAAGTTGTTTACTTTCACATTTAGCTCCTTCGATGAGTAGATGGAAAAAGTAAATAAAACACAGCAGAAGTATGCACTTTGTACACTACATGATCTATATTAGAAACGTTAATAAGATACAACTTTCCCCTTTTGGATATTTTATTTGCGTGTGTTTCTGGAATTGTGGTTTGTTACATTTGAATTAATTTGAGCCTCAGTTTTTGTCTCAAGTCCTAATTGTCAATTGAAGTCAAACTTGGTAGGTCATGTTGTTGAACAATTCAAATGCAAAGTTCAAGTTCCAGCCTAATTATTTACAGCTATAACAAGTGCAAAAAGGGAATATATTATATATTATAAATGTATGTTTTATTCTATTCAAATATTACACTATTGAAAGAGTAAAACTATTGTGAAAATGTTTGCATTTCACTCCGAAATATTAACGATCCAAATTATACTTTGTGTCATGTCCGGAATTTTGATTTATGGTTCACATTAGATTGATCATATGAAAATACCAAGTGATACAAAAATTTTCTGTTTTTAGAGTTTTGTAAGTATTTATTTTGGATTTTTTAAAATTTATGTACAAACAAGCACTATTTTGTTAGTATTTAAGAGTCATTTTAAAAAATTCAAAACAAATACTTAAAAAACTCCAAAAATGAAAAATTTTTGTATCCCCAAGGATTTTCATATGGTGAAATTAATGAGAACCATAAATCGAAATTTTGAACGGGGCGAAATATAATTTGGACCGTTAGCATTTCTAAGTGAAATACAAACATTTTCATATTAGTCTACTTCACTGTTAAAAAAACAACCCAGTTGGCAGTTGATCACGTCTGAACCAAATAAGCATATTTTTGGAGGTCCATGACCATGACTGAAACTTGTCTATCAGCAAAAAAAAAAAAAAAACCGCCTACATTTAGTAAATTGGAGGGTCATTCACTAATCACCTTACCTTTTAATAAAGGCTTGGCAAGCAAGTTCCCCACGAATTAATCTTGTGGCCTCATTGACCCACCTTTTGTTGACTTGAACAAATCAAAAAAGCAAATCATCAGTTTTGAACACTTGAATTCTTTGAAGAAAAGCGAAGAAGAAATGACACAAATCACAGGGCATCTTCTTGCAATTAAAAGGCATATATACAAGTTGTGACTTGTGAGTGCACACTGCACAGCAGCACAAGCAAGCAAACATGTTCTGATACTCTCTTAACGGTTCACAGTTCACACCAGTCTAGTAATGGGCTGGGATTCTTCACAAAATGGATTTGGTTTTTATTTCTCTCGGACACAATTATTCGGTCGTTGATTAACCCGGCCCATATATCGTCAGTAATTTTCTTTTGTAGAGTATATATGATGGCCCAGATAGTGTGAGCTCTGCGTCGCTTTCTGTCTATACTCTTTTAAAAAGAAGCTAAGTATTGAACTCTTTATTGATATTTTTTTTGATGTAGCAACTCTCTATTGGTAGTTATATTCTAACTTCCATCTTAATCTCCATCCATCAAATAATGAAAGGCTCACATCCAATCTATTTCGTATTGTATTCCTCTCCATTTCTGCCTCAGCACAAGATCGAAGCGTAGAATTGCCTGACTGACTTTTTAAAGCATTGACTGCTAAAGTCACAAACCCATTTCTTCTCTTCTCTTTGATTCTTTCACCCCATTTAGCATGAATGAAAATTAAAATTACCTGCAGCAGGTACACTTCTAGTCATTCAAAAGAGAAGATTCTGGTGTCGTTATCATTCAGAATTTGTTGGAGGCAACCACTTTACAACTTACAAGTGAGTCATGTTCTTAGTCCAATTCGCTCCATTAGATCGAAAGAGACGGATCAGATCAGGGTGATGTTAAAAGATCTGATCCGTTGATTTTGACGTAACAATCTAAATTAGAATACTAGCTAGCTAGGATCATGATATGTTACTGTGGATTAGAGCTGATGTGAAATTACACCACCCTAATATTTGAGCTTGTCATAATTAAGTTGGTTCCAAAATTTCAATTTTGACAAACATCTTATGAACCGTGCAATTTGTAATGAGAAACCCCATCAACTAATTAATTTTGCTAATTAATAGTATTGATTGTCTTAAGGTATATATTATGCATTCATGTACATGAGCTTGAGCTGCTGGATTGTCTCAAGATTCGTGTAGACTCGGACATACCAATACGGGACCAACCAACACAGTCCTAAAATACGGATCTCGAGACAATCCAACAATCAAAATGTTTTACTGCACAATAACTTAGGGGATATGAAACCCCATCTCCCAAATGGCTGTGGAATTTACTTTTGGAGTCGTGGACTTGTGGGTAGGGCTGTCAACGGAAGACCGTTTTTCGTTATTTTGTTTCGTTTCATTTAGAAACAAAATGATTTTTTGTTGCATTAAACGAAACAATCGATTTTATTTCATTATCGGTTATCCATTTTGACTGTAAAATACTAATGTTTAACGGTTATTTTCGTCCTTTCATTTCGTTTTGTTGCAAACAAAACGAATTTTTTTTGTTTCGTTAAACAGAATGAAACGATTAATAAAACAATTCAAGTCCGTTGCGTTTTGAACATTTGACAACCTACTTTTAATATATTTGATCACTTGTAAGAGTTTGTCCGTAATGGTTTTTTTTTCTGCATGATTTATATGGGGAAAGGGACATGGGTATCTTTGTGATGGCAATGCAAGTGATGTAACAGTTATAATATATTTCCCAACTGTTTAAGTGAGGCTTTTATTTGTTCCATTCCATATGTACAAAGTCAGAATAGAGTTTGCCAACTCTAAGGCACTTAATTACTTGGTGATAATATCTCGCTATCTCGAATCATCTTACTAATTAATTATTATTTTTATTTCTAATTAATAAATATATCTCGATATCTTAATAGTGATACCTAGCGTCTATAGAAAAATTATCCATAGTGTTCATATGTTACATTTCGGGTTAACATCTGTTACATTCTGTACACCTCTATGGATGTATATATGGACAGTTTTTCAATGGATGCAAGATGTTTCTCATATCTTAATTGGCGTTTGCTATTCCTTTCTCTGTTTTTATTTATTTTATTTTATATTTTAATTACTGAATGATCCTCTAGGCATTATTCCATTTTAATGAGTAAAAACAAGAGCCAAAACACTTATTTTTAAGTAAAGATACTATCAAATTAATTATAAACTTCACAAAAGGTACATTATTGACCACAATAATTAAAAAGAAAATTTAAATGTGAACAAACAGCACAACAACTTCTAAAATCCATTTATTACAACCCAATATATATTAAACAAACATTATTCCATCCCCAGATAATGCACTTTCTCAATGCTATCTAATATGAGAATGTTACTTATTCCTCAATTTCTTCACGCATCATCATCTTGTTTATTTTCATGTGCATGGCGTTCTTTGACACGACGGATGTAGTCAGAAGCAGCCTTGTCGGTATCCCTTTCTCCAATGGCAGCAGCATTTCCATCTGCAATTGGTATTTGTTTGACCTGTTGGAGAGCATATATTAAGTTGGGAAACATCTTGCGTCTACAGAGTGGACACATCCACACTCACAAGTGGTTATAAATGGGACCCATATAGTCTACTTATCAGTGAATGTTATCAAACTCTATGGATAAAATCTATATGGACGGTAGGTTGTCCTCTATTAAGTTTGCTACATCAAGATTTGCTTTAACAATACAAATTTGGCATATGTTTAACAATACTCCAATTAAAATTAATTGTGAAAACTATACTTTACAAGATATGAAATGACGATTAGACATTAATCTAATTGTATTAATAATTTTTCAGAAGTACACTATTTTTTTTTTTTGCCTTATTAACATTAAAACACTTGAGAGATAATTTCAAGAAAAATAAAATATGTCATCTAAATTAACAAAAAATAAGGAAAACAAAATGACAAATTTTTGAATCAGCAATATTCAATATTAAATTGTTAACATGCGCAATATTTTATAAAGGCATTGATCCAAAATATTTGACTTTCGACAAATTATATAATTAATAATTTAGTATAACAATAAGTAAATTTTTTTTTAGAAAAATAATTTAAAAGTTGGCCTAAATACTAATTAGTTACTTTTAGATAAATTATTTTTCTCTTATTAAACAAAAGTTGAAACATTTTAATATTTATCAGTCAAAAAATATTTTGTAGCATGTTTAAAATCATTACTTTAATTGGATTAATATCTAAATGTCATTTTAATATATACTCTCAAATATTTTTAACTCAATTAATTTTAGTTAGAGTAAAATGTATGATGGGTGAAGGGGAGGGGAGGGGAAAATGGGGTCTAGAGGGGTATTTTGTTGAAAAAATTTATGGGAGGAGCAATCTATTTCAAGATTTCATTAAGAAGGTAAAATTGTAAAATTGCCCGCCTAATTCTATATATATATATATATATATGCATATATTAATTGCTGTCATTTTCCTTACATTTAATTTGATGATTTGGAACAGAAATTTGGCGAGTAATTTCCACCAGAGACCCCGTAGTCACATCACATTTCTCTATACCGATCGACTACCGATCGACCGTTTTCGGCGTTTACTGACTGATAAAAAGTGGGATGATAAGAAAAGATAGTGGACATATATATATATATGTCAAATGTCTTGAACGAATTAAGCTGAAAAACTGACGGAGAGCAAAATCAATTTCAAACGAGTGACTTGTGGGATTCTACTTGTATATAAGTACTTGAATCTTAACAAAAATAAGGAGAGATCAAATAACCATATTTTTGGTGACCAATCGGTGACCATAAAATTAAATCTTATATAAATAGCTACATTTTATTTATAAATGATACAACTAATTAATAGAATATGTTGTATATATCATATTTTATGTGTATACAAAAAATATATATATATATATATCATTTTGATTTTATTTACATGTGCATCAAGCACTAACAAAAATCAACGGTTCAAGTTTTATGATTTTTTCTCCTCTCTTGATGGCCATCGAAACAATATCAAAACTTTATCATTTTTTATGTATATGTTATTGAGATAATATATGAAATACATCTAACGGTTTAGAATTTTTAATTTATGCTTAAATTAAAAAATGGTCATAGACACCAATACCCATGGTTATTGAATCCCTCTATATCCTTACTATATATAAAAACATATTGGAAAAAATGACATGAAATGGCTATCTTACCCAAATAAGAAACCTGAGCCATTGATCATTTTCTTGGATAGATCAGAACTGTTGATGTACGTTAATGCCCGTTGATGTTCTCAGCCCATTAAAATTAAAGGCTCATATAAATTATCTCAATTTAAGATCCGTAACATATTATCTTAAAAGTTTATTATAAGAAATAACAATTTCAGTCCAAAGCAAGGCGTAAGATTTTCACTAGTATATATATACATGCATATATTAATTGCTGTCATTGTCCATTTGTCCTTACATTTGAAACAAAAATTTGGCGAGTAATTAATTTCCACCACAGATCCCGTAGAGGCGTAGACACATTTCTCTAGCTAGCTCTTGACGCGCGCCTGGACCGTTTACTATACTGACTGATAAAAAGGAGTGGATAAGAATCCCGAATCCGCTGCTTTTCTGAAAAGGAAAGCGGAATCTATCGACCGTTTTTTCCGATGACAAAGTACTTTAGTGTTTTCTGTACGGATCTCAGCGTAATTATTCGGTGTTTCTCGACCGTCGGATCAAGAAAAGTAGGTGATCCCGATCCTAAAATGTGAAATCAGTGAATTGGAATTGGTGAATATACATTTGATATATATTCACTATGTTTTCTTTTCAATTAATGGAACTGGTGAATATATACCAAATGTCTTGAACGAATTAATTAAGAGCATGTTTGATATGCTACAAAATGATTGGAAATGACGGAAAATAACAAATTTTTTAGGATCTTAATTTGACGTTGCTGCTTGATGACAAAATTTTTCGGGATAAATGATTATTGTCTGGAGGTTGTCTCCTCCTTTTCCTTCACTTTGTTTTCCACTCGGTTTTCACTAGAAAATAAAATTTTCCTTCATTATTTCTCCACCACTTCCAAGAACTCATTTCTTCCACTCCACTTCTCCTCATTTCTAGCTAATCAAACATAAGAAAAATAATTCCGGAATCTAAATTTCTTCTACATCATGGAAACAAAGAACCTGAAAACTGAAATGATTGAAACATGTTTCCGGTAATTTTTAATATTCCTACATTTTCTTGTTTGTCAAACATACCCTAAGCTGAAAAACTGACGGAGAGCAAAATCCTTATCCTTACTACTTACAAAATGAGGAGTTGTTTTGGAGATTGAAATGACTATTTGTCCAAATCAATTTTCAGTCATTGGATGGATTACTTAAGGTTTAATCGTCACCGTTTATCAAAATCAATATTGATATTTCGATTTTCATAGCCTTGAATCAACCAACTTAACGTGTAAAGCGCTTAATTAAATACTATTCTACTTTTGAAAAAAAAATTGTTAAATTTTAATTTTTGATTCCCGTGCTTTGCCACGGGCTAATATACTAGTCAATTTCAAACGAGTGACTTGTAAGTACTTGAATCATAAAAAAATTATGTATGAGCTTAGTTTGATTAATTAATTAATCAAATTGATAATTTTAATTAGAAAAAAAAAACAAATAAAGCGTGCACAAATAAATAAGCTAGGATTTATTGAACGAATCTGTATCAATTATTCCTCCGCATTGCACCGTTCAGAGGTGCAACAAGAAATATCATTTCCGATATATATAAGTAAAGAGTGGCATCGAGATTTCCTTAAATGAAATTGGAAACGGTGGCTTTGCCACTTTTCTCAAAAAAAAAAAAAAAAAGAGTGGCATCGAGACACCGTGCAAATAAATAAAACTCACCAATTATATCTTCTCAACCGTTTAAATGAAGCTTTTATTATTCCATATTTTATAGAAGGCTCGATATACAACGTCAGAATAGAATTTGCAAACTATATAAGGCGCTCAATTAATTGGTGATAAAATCTCGATATTCGAATGATCATACTAATTAATTAAGTTTTTTTTTTTTAATTTCTTGGATCAGTGGTGTTTCATGTTTCGTTCTCTGTTTTTATTTTATTTTATTCATTTTACTGAATGATCCGCTAGGTATTTTCGTAAATTTGGCCTTAATTTCTTTATGAGTAAAAACAAGAGCCAAAACACTTAATTTCAGTAAGGTACTATATATAACTTACAAACTTTACAGAAAGTACATCATTGACCATAATAATTACAACACAATAAAGAAAAAAATTATAAATAAACAACAACTATTTTTAAAAGTCTTTTATCAAAACCCAAAATAATAGAACAAAGCACAACTATTTCTAAAATTCTATCTCCTATGAATGCACTTTGTCAATGCTATCTTACATGTGATATATTGTTAATTTTTCTCCAATTTCGTCATGCATCATCTTGTTTATTTTCATTTGCAAGGCGTTCTCGGACACGAAGGATGTAGTCAGAAGCAGCCTTGTCGATATCCTTCTTTCCTTTATCAGCATCACCATCTGTGATCGGTATTTCTATGACCTGTTGGAGAGAGTATTCAATTTGCTACATCAACAATTTGCTTTACTGAATTACCGGTCACTCAAAATTGGCGTGATATAAAGGACGAAATGGTTTCTCTCCATTTTTGGGTCTTATGCAATTCCTAAATCTATATTTTGTCAAGGTAATTAAAAATGTTGAAGAAATGATATCGTTTGAAAGTGTAAGCATGGGTGTGGAAGCAAAAAGTGATTTTTACTTGTGTTCGAAGTTAAGAGTACTTGTTGTGAGTCTTGTGATCGACAAGATGCTTTTTGGGGATTAATACATTAGATACCTTTAATATAATTCTAAGTTTCATGGAAAGAGGCTATTAATGGTTGGAGAAATAATCATACTATCTAAACCCTTACTAAAGGATAGAATGAAATTAATTACTAAAAGAGAAGGGATTTGTTGACTATTAATGCTTATTTTGAAGATGGGTCTTTCAATAAATTTGAAAAAAATATATAAAGTTCTTCAAAATGGAAAAGTATTTAGGTATAATGTTTATCAATATAATTCTAAGTTTCATGGAAAGAGGCTATTAATGGTTGGAGAAAAAATATATAGTGTTCTTCCAAATGGAAAGATATATATGTTCAACTTCAACCATTTGAAAGTGCATAAATTTGTATGATGAGTTATATATCAAACGAAATTAACTGAAACTTGAAGCACTATCAGTCTACAAGTAATAGAATACATTCATAGATTTATTTTCTATTTTTAAGATTTTTTTAATATTTTTACAAAATTTAATAAGCTCATCAATTATCAAGTGTTTTCTCCCCTAAAAAAATATTATCCGTCCATTGTGTATTCATCTGGATGATGTTATTGAAGCAAAAAAAACTGGTTCAAAATTAAGAAAAAATTAGTACCTTCCCTACAAGGGGGCTCTTGGTTGCAAGAGAGCTAGACTCTGGAGAGATCTGAGATTCAACCTGAGATTAATTATAGCAGGAAAAAAATTTACATAAATAAAGATTTCTAGCCAAAAAATCAAATAAAATTAAAGATATATAAATATACATAATATGCTATATCTATACCTTGTTACCAGACATCTTAGGTTTTCTCCTTTTGGTAGAGGATGAATAACTCTTAGCTTATTGTGTTTATTCCTGGGCTAGCAAATTAACAAGGAAGCTTGTTGTGGGGGTTCTTCAAAGGTAGTACTCTCATGAGAACTAACATATATATACCAGTAGCTAGGTTGGAACCTGGAAGAATTAACCGCGTTATATATATAATTTTCCCTAAAATATCATGACAACAGATATATATACAAGAGAATTAAGTTTTGGGTTAGTTTGAGCAAGTTGCAGGCACTTGCACTGTAGCTTCTACTGTAACTAACTAATTATAGGAGACTTTGACAAAATTGTACTGTTGCAGCATGGCGGTGTACAAGTCAAGTCATATCTTTTCACACTTGGCTTCTTCAGATAAATATATGAAAGAGAGAACACAACAGAAGTTACTGAAGGATATATATATGCACACTGTATATAACTATAGAGTATTGCTGGTGTACAACTAAAAATTTGTGTACAACCAACACTATGGTCCAACAGCTATTGTGAGCCCTTTATTTGTCAAAAGGCTAACATAGTCATTTATTCTTAAGCTACAATTGGTATTTATTAATTAGTTTAAATACAACTGCTTATTAATATCTTCAAATCTTTAAGTGTCATGTTCTTTTGTTGTCCATAATTTTTATGATAAAAAAAAAATTAATTCAAAATTGCATCTGATTTGCTTGTCCGTGATTAAAATTTGTTTTTCCTCTCTTTTATTTGCAATTGATCCTGATAACTTTTTCTCGGGGACATGCATGGCTACAACTATTAAGCGAGAATTTTGTGTTGACATACTTTTTTAGTATTCGAGCACCATTCACATACTATTGTCCCTTTTAAAGATATATTTGCATTTCATTTCTTCTCCTTTTTATTTGTTTTTCTTTTTTCTTTTTGCGAGTCTGCTTGTCTGTTAGCTCTAGCATCGTTTATCCGTTTCTTTTTACCAAAATTTTTAAAAGCTCTTAATCTTGGGTAATATAAAGTAAAGGAAATAATAAGAAGACAATTCTGACATGTGGGACAATATATATTTATTGCCATAACAAATAAAAACCTCCGGATATATTGAACTAGCAAATCAGTATTTTAGGAATAATTTCAAAAATACCATAAGTATGTAATTAAAAGCTCCGTTGATTTTGCTGGAATTGCATTGTGTCCTCATTTAAAGCAAAGATTATTATGTGTGCTTGAATGGTTTACAATTAAGCTGACTACACGTAACGTTTTTCCTTTTATAATTTTTTGATGTGTCCATTGTACCCATTTGATTGGTAAAAATAGAAAGCCACTAATGTCTCTTATAACCATCGGTTGTACTGTAAAGTAAATTGTACAAGAATTCTTAGTTGTATACCAGCAAAATTCATAACTATATATATATATATATATATATATATATATATATATATATATATATATATATATATATATATATATATATATATATACTGATATATATTCAGTAGAAATTAGAAACCTGTATATATTAAACACAGCAAATTAGATGGACAAGCTTATTGCAAGAGACTTAATTAATTACTACTATAGATATTTGCATGTATAATTCCTGTTTTTATTTCCATGTTATATAAATGCAAACCTCAGTCCAGCCTAATTAATTAGAGCAAAGATGAATATATTTTCTTTTCAGAAAGTGAAATATATTTATTAGCATATATATATATAATTCTGGTTTTCTGGTTCGTTAATTGCATATGAATTGTTATTAAATTATGTTCGGTCGATAACTCAAACTTGGTATAATGCCACGCTGTTGCATAATCCTTACTACTAATAAAAGGAGATTAGATTTTTTGACATGAAATTTCTATCTTCATGAAAAAAGCATCTCAGCCAATGATTGTTTACTTATATTGATCACCACCGTTGATGGACGTTAATGTCTCGGCCCATTAAAATTTAAGGCCATACCTGTTTCCAAGAGATGAGTTCTCGGCCCTTTATTATAAGAAATAATAATTTCAGCACAAAACAAGCGTGTGCTATATAAAAATGCAAATTAATTAGAACGGATTAATTCAGCCTAGTTAATCAGAGAAAACCTGAAATATTTTTATAATTGTGTAATATATATTCTCTCCTCGAATATGACGTTAGTGAAAGACTCTGCCCCAGTTGATCAAATTTGAACAATGTATAATGCATATATTGCTGTCATTATCCATACACTTTAAACAGAAATTTGGTGAGTAATTTCCACCACAGATCCCGTCGTCACATATATATCATTTAAATGAAGCTTTTATTATTCCATATTTTTAGAAGGCTGGATATACAGCGTCAGAATAGAATTTGCAAACTATAAGGCGCTTAATTGGTGATAGCATCTCAGTATCTCGAATGATCATACTAAATTACTAATTAATTAAGTTTTTATCTTTTTTTTTTTAATGCCTTGGATCAGTGGCGAATCATGTTTCGTTCTCTGTTTTTATTTCATTTTATTCATTTCACTGAATGATCCGCTAGGCATTTTCATTTTTTTTTTATGAGCCAAAACACTTATTTTCAGTAAAGAAACTATTAAATTACAAACTTTACAGAAAGTTCATCATTGACCATAATAATAAAATACAAAATAAAGAAATAAATATAAACAAACAACACAACTTTTCTAAAATTCATTTACTAAAACCCAAAATAAAATAGAACAAACATTATTCTATCTCTAGTGAATGCACTTTGTCAATGCTATCTTACATGTGAATGTTAGTTTTTCTCCAATTTCTTCATGCATCATCTTGTTTATTTTCACGTGCGATACGTTCTCGGACACGAAGGATGTAGTTAGAAGCAGCCTTGTCGATATCCTTCTTTCCTTTATCAGCATCCCCACCTGTGATCGGTATTTCTATGACCTGTTGGAGAGTATATATTCAGTATGCTACATCAAGATTTTCCTTACTGAATTATTAGTCACTAAAATTTGGCATGATATATATAATAAGCTAACAAAATGGTTTAATTCTCCCTACATCAAGGGCTTAATTTCTCCACTTAAAATACATATTATATGATATTACCGAAGAAAAAAAAAGGTTCAAATTTAAGAAAAAAAGTACCTTTCCTACAAGTGAATCCGGGCCCTTGGTTGCATGAGAGCTAGACTCTGGAGAGGTCCGAGATTCAACCTGAGATTAATTACAGCAAAAAATCAAAATACTTACACAGATAAAGTTTTCTAGCCAAAAAATTATGTAAAAGATATATACATGATATTATGCTACATCTATACCTTGTTTCCAGACATCTTAGGTTTTCTCCTTTTGGTAGAGGATGAATAATTCTTATCTTATTGTGTTTAATTCTGGCCTAGCAAACAAGGAAGCTTGTTGTGGGGGTTTCAAGGTAGTACTGGCTCAGAAATATATAGATACTTGGAACTTGGAGGAATTAACCGCGGTATATAATTTTCCTTGATATCATGATACATATATATATATATACAAGAGAAGTTTAATTGGCTTTGAGCAAGTTGCAGGCGCTTGCATTGTAGCTTCTACTGTAATTAATTAGTCTGTAACTAATCGGAGACTTGACAATATTGTACTGTTGCAGCATGGCGGTGTACAAGTCAAGTCACATCTTTTCACACTTAGCTTCTTCAGATAAATATATGAAAGAGAGAACACAACAGAAGTTACAGAAGGATATATATATGCACACTGTATATATATATATATATATACGTCATGATATATATATATACTGATATATATTCAGTAGAAATTATAGAAACCTGTATATATTAAACACAGCACATTACATGGCCGGGCAAGAGCTTTATTGCAAGAGACTTAATTACTGCTATATATAGATATTTGCATGTATAATTCCTGTTTTTATTTCCATGTTATATAAATGCAAACCTCAGTCCAGCCTAATTAATATCAGAGCAAAGATGAATATATATTTTTTTTTCAGAAAGTGAAATATATTTATGATTGCAAAATATTAATTTTCTGCTCGGATATGACATTGTTGAAAAAGCCAGTTGATCAAATCTGAACAAAACAAGCATATTGTTGGAGCAAATATATATGAACCGCCACTTCATATCATATCTGAACTAAACATTACAATTTACACAGAAATAAGAAACTTGGCGAGTAAATTTCACCAAAAATCCCGTTGTCATATTAATTTCTCCTCCTGGACGGCTTGACCGACCGCTTACTGACTTGAATAAAAAAGTAAAACCATTTTTCAACACTGATTTGAAAACATCACATAAATTACAAGGCATCTTCTTGTACAATACACAGAATTAAAGCAAGTACACAAGCAACTTAAGCAAGCAAGCAAGCAACACATCTCTCTGGTACTTTCTTAACAGTTCACACCAGTCTAGTAATCTAATCCAACTCTAATATGATGGGCTGGGATTTTTCACAGAATTGATTTAGTTTTTATATCTAACGGCCACAATTATACGATGGAAATTAAAAGAGGGTAATGGATTTGCCAGGCCGTGTATATATTGCAAATAAGGAGCAGAATTAAGTTGTGGGTTGTTGCTTAACCCGGCCCGTAATGTCACCTAATTATACTCTCTCTTGTAGCTATAGTAGCCTAATACTAATAAGAAATTGAAGTCCCAGATAGTGTGGGCTCTGCGATTTGGGTCAGTCGGAGTGTTATTATATATCATTCAAAAGAAAATTGAGTTTTAGTTCAATCATCTCACTGTATGAATTTTTTTTTTTTCGATCCAACGACTATAGACGGATATTAACTAATATTAAATTAATCTGTAATCACTAACTAATAAATTTTTTTTGGGTGTAATCATGGAATTAATATGTAATCACTAATCAATATAATTATTTGGGTGTAATTATGGGATTAACACCTAAAAAATTTATTGGAGGTAAATCAGCAAGTTTATTAAGCCGAGAGTTTTTTTTTTTTTATAATTTTTGGAGGTAATGCTTTTTCAAAAAAAAAAAAAAATTTTGGAGGTAATGAACGAGTCTGGATTTGCTGTTGTTTTTTTTTTTTGAAAGGTTGACAGCGACTGTCAACGGATTTGTTGTTGTTATATTTCGATCTGTTAGCTCAAAACCGACGGATAGGATGGGCTTGATTTATGCTTTATTTTTTTAGCAAAGAATTGGTAGGAGCTACCAACATAATTAACAGATTTTTTTTAAGAAGAAATAATTTATTGGTTTTGATCTAAAAATCCAAATGAGAATAACATGATTATTCTGATTTCTGATGTCTTATTGTGCTCTGCTTATCCTCTACCTTAAGGCAATGCACATCGAAGTATGTGGACTGTTGGATTGTCTTGAGACCGAATTTGAACGAATCTCAAGACGATCCAATGGTCACTACAACAGCAGAGGGCTCTAGCATGACCCTCAACTCTTGCAATGCCCTCATATAAGTCTAGCTAAATTATTTACCAAGACATTCTTGGATCTTGCTACATTTGATCTTGCAAGGTCCTACAGCAAGATCGTTTTCTTCTCTTGGTAAAGATTCTGAAATCCTCTTGCAAGCTAGCAACGTCTGCTTCTCATTTTTATTGCAAGACAACATGGTCTTGCTCATAATTTGTATATTATATATTTTTCTGACACAATAGAAGTATTAATTTATTCTTTGCAAGACAACGTTGTCTTGCTAGCAATTCGTATACTATACATTTCTCTGACACAATAAAAGTATTAATTTATTCTTTGCAAGACTTCATGTCTGCTGTAGCAACATCGCTTTATTTTACAATTCGCATGCTTCCATATCATATCAGTATTAATAATTTAAAAACATTACTATTAACTGTAAATATATGATTCAAATGTTTTACAAAATAACCATGACCTACATTAACCAAAAGCCAAAATGCGACAGATATTTTTTGTCCTTAATTCAAATTACAAAATACTCGGAAACTATTAGTTCTTCGAAGTCTTGTAGGTACAAAAGTCTCTTCAACTTCGAAGTCTCTAAACCAACTATGGAACTCCCTATTCTGAATGCGCTCAATCTCCTTTACTGTAAGTCGGTGTTTGCGATTTTTCCTCTTAATCTCAGTAGCGTACTCTCTACAAGAAATTGTTTTAAGAAATAAAAAAATCAGATAAACGAATTAAAACACTTTCAGTGCATTTTTCAGAAGTTTGTATTTTGAATCCTTACATGAGGTATGGAGTGACCTCTGGAAAGTTAAAAAGTACATAACGATGTGCCTGAACTAATTCCAAATCTGATAGAATGTATTGTACCACACTTCCTTAAAGGTCGCCCTTTCTTTGGAAACAATGAAGAAGTTGAATCAGGCGATGTGGATGCATATTCTCTAATCCTTAAAGGCCGGTTTAGTTTTTTATCAAATCCAGCCATATATCCAGAAAAAAAGGTCATACATTTATAACTTATAAGTACAAAAGTTCAAATTAATGCATGTACCGTGAACAAAAATTCATGCAGTCAGCTGCTATGTAAGCCTCAGCAGTTGATCCCTTTGGTCGTGCTTTGCAAGGTAGTCAGAGGCGAAAAGCGCAACTAAGGCGCAAAGGGTTGTGATCGCCTGAGGCGCAAGGCGCATAAAAAGCGCGCGCCTGAGTAACTTAAGGCGCACAATATTAGATTAATACATTTTAAATAATTTATAATAGAACAATCTATAATTGCAACACTAGATCCAAATAAATCATATAACTTAATATTTAATGTTGCGGGATGTAAAATACTTAGGTAGAGTAAGTTTTGACTTTTCATTACATAATGAAAAATAAAATAAATCTGATTTGTTGATGTGCTTTTATGAATGTTTCAACTAAAAATCATATAACCTTTATAAATTATAAATCATCTTAAGAAAAGATTTCTCATTATTTATTAAAAAAGTATAATTATGAAAATTATTCTCTAATGAGGAGTAAGCCGGTCTTAAGCCATCTCATCATATTTCTCACTTTTATCCTTTTTCATGCTACATCATGTATCAATTTGGACAAAAATATCACTTATATAAGTGAATAAATTGATATACTTAGACAAGCAGAATGTATCATGTCTATTAGGGATCCATTACAATGATTAAAAGACATTACATTTGATAATATTCATCAGGCGCGCGCCTTAGTGCGCTTGAGCGCCTGAGCGCCTGACCAAAAAGCGCGCGCTTTTTTGCGCTTCTTGAACTGCGCCCGCCTCTCGGCTCAGAAAGGCGAGAAATCATCTGGCGCTGCGCTTTTGCGCTTAAGCGAGCGCTTTTTGCGCTTCTGACTGCACTGGTGCTTTGTTGCAAACATAAGCCTTCAAGCCTACAAAAATAATACCTTTCTATAGGGTACATCCATCGAAATTGTGTTGGTCCACCAAGCCTACAAAAATCATATCCCAATCACAAAATCATGGGCGTATAAGTAAAATAGTTAGTACCCCCAAACTTCCATGATCAATATTCAGGAAAATCACCATAATCACCAGTGGTCAATAGATTTATGAAGCCACCTGCAATAGGATAGTCCACAATTAGTCAAGTATCATTCAGCCATCAATACACATATCTGCAACTGAAAAGGCTACATGCATTATTTGACATTTCACCAACTTTGATTGTTGTATGAGTTGCTAGGAAAACCACTGCCTGGCTTGGATCTTTTTTCTCTGGGTCAATCATTTTCTAGGAGAGAAGAGATACAATTACTTCATACAATTTTAGCAAATGGAGCTGAAAATATTTTCTTAGTAATTTAGTAATTTCCACTTACTATCTCATGGGCTTTACGTGCAAAACTCTTTGTTCCCGAAGTATGAGTAGTCTTCAGCATGGCCCGTGCTCTTTTGTTTCGTGCACTCACAGCCTGCATCTCGTCACCATTAGTTTTTTAATTAACATAAAGGGGTATGATGCCATGAACTCAAAGGACATGATGCCAAAGTCAATTTATGATGTCTAAGTAAAATCAAATATCAGATATTTGATGAGAAAATTAACTGTTAAGTGAAAGAAATCAATCTTAACTGGGATTTCAGCGAAGATGACACGAATAGATCCTTCCATCTCCAGCTGCATTGACTGATCCAAGGTGCTTCCCGCGGTAACTCATCGACGACACCGCTGATCGGTAATCAAGCGCAAAGACATCAGGGTTCTGTACAATCAAGCGCTAGTTTCTCCGCATCCGAAACGAGCTCAGTGAATAACACTAAGCAACAAGTGCCGAAGCTCACTTCACTCCCGCCTATACACAAAACATCCGAACTTTTGTAAGTTTTTCTTTTTCGATACCTTACAAGTTACAAGAATTATTATACACAGGCAATTTGATCTTGTCATTTGTTGGCTGGCAATTTGATCTTCCTAACATGTTCCACTAATAGCTAATTAGTTGGAAAGGATACACAACAGATTTCACAGAAAAGTACCTTGAAAATTGCCAACCAAGCCCCAATCGAGCGGCACCTCCTCCAGCGGCGGACCTCCACAGCCGCCGCCGCCGCCGCCTCCACCAAGACGAGACGCCAAGGGTCCAGCCGGGCCGTGCGTCAGACGCGTCCCGGAGGTGGTGGAGTTCTACCAATCACTGATGAGGAGGGAGTCGAAGAGGGAGAGCGGCCGAGGCACGGCGGGAGGTGACCCAGCGTCGGCGGCGGTCTGCCCCCGCGACATGATCGGCGAGATCGAGAGCCGGTCTATACACCGCTGACTCAACTGGTGGAGAAACCCGCAATCAGCGGCCGCGAGTTTCGTGTGTTGCTCGGTTGCCTCTCAAGTCGGCGAAGGATGGCTACGGTTATTGGGGAAGGGAGAGGCGAGGAGACGGGAAGGAGGCTAGGGTTACAGTATAGAAAGGAAAGGAGCAGAGAGAGAGAAATTAAGAGGGATTGGAAGCAATTTTGGACTGATTTTCATTTTTCAGTTGCTTTTCTGAAAATTTTGGGAGGGAATTTTTGGTGATCGGATATATTCACACGAGGACAAGATTGAATTTCGCTCCATTAGATCTTACTAATGATAATAGATGATCAGATCGGAAAATAATTTATGGACATCTTGTAGTCTGTACACAACCATATAGTAGAGAATCCGTAACTTATATTAGTTGCTAGATATACCATTACTTTTTACAATGAACGGTTTAAATTAAAATTAAGATAGTTAACGGTAAATTTTTCAACAAAAAACATAATTTTTCATCTGCACATATCATGTAGCTAGATTATTGTTGATAAGTACTTTGATCGGATGTTCAATTTACAGATTGCATGGATCGTAGTTTTTAATTCATGACCATATATTATTCTAAAATAAATTTCATGTGATCGATGATCAAATTAACTATAAATTTGATCATATTTCATTTTTAAGCAATCTATGTAGTGTTCTTGAATCTGAACGGTTTGGATTGATCACATCTCGTTTTGGATGTGCTCGGAAGCATTTTGACAAGTAGTCATAAAACTAGTGCATAGAATATGAACTTGGATTGTTCATTGATATGCTTCTTAATACGTAAAATATATCCCCCTATAAAGAGGGGGAGAAATGAGAGCTCCTCAGCGATTTGGGGTTGTGAGCCGTTGGATCATGTCATCCAACGGTCCTTATAAGTTTGAGCTCTATCAAGTTGTTTCGCAAATGGAGAGATGGTCAATACCTCCTAATACCGTTGGATATGTGTCAAGATTCGTGCTACCCTAAACCTTTATTCCTTCAATTTTCAATTTTTTTTCAATTTTTCAGATGGGAAAATAGGGCATCGTTGTTGTCTGGAAAGAGGGGTGTGCGAGGGATCCGCTGCGCAGCGGCAGGGCGAGGGCGAGCGGGCAGCGGCAGGGCGAGGGCGAGGGGGGCAGCGGGGCGGATCCGCGCAAGCAGCGGCGTAAGGACGGGGCGAGCAGCGGCAGGGAGAGGGCAGTGCGGGGGCGCCAGTGGTAGGGCAAGGGTAGGCACGGTGTGCAGAGGTGATGCGTGGGGGCTGAGGTGCCGTGATGCCGTGATGGTGCCGATCGTGCCGATCTTGCCGGTTTCGGTGCCGATCTTGCCGGTTCAGGTGCCGATCGTGCCGGTTCCGGTGCCGATGAACCGGCACGATCGCGTCGATCTTGCCGTGATGGGGCAAGATATAATAAGGAGGTAAATGGAGATGGGGATTGTTAAAAAGGCCGATTGGAACAATCGCAGGATGCTCACCACAATGCCACCAGGAAGGGATGCCATCCTTCCTCTAATTTCTCAGGTTTATTTCCTCTTTCTTTTTTTGTTACTTTGCAAATCATAGGAGGGGATACATGCATGTGGAGTCAAATAATTCAGATGGCAATCGTGCTTGATCGTGCTTGTGATCATTTGCCGTTGTTTCTTAATTTTTGGCAGTGGTTGGAACATTCTTTGGGTCACGGAATTCAGATGCTTAATTTGTCAAACAAATTTATTATGTACCCTGGTTGGACTTAGGAGTTCATCCATTTGCCTTAATTTATTAAATCACTTACAAGCACTTTGCTTCAGTCTGAATAAAGATTTAACTTGCCAATATTGCATCTTAACTGATGCTAATACACTCGATCTTTTTTTTTTTTTTTTTGAATTTAGTTGCTGCCAAGCCTAGAAAGATTGGAGTGTTTATTAAAGCAAAATACTAATAAATATTGTTCCGACTGTTGGGCGCCCGATCCAAAATGGATGAGATTTTTGGAGGTTCAAATTCTAACAAACCAATTTTGTTTGGATTATTAATAAGGCGTTCCATGGATGGAGGAAGAACACATGACATTCATGATTGGACTAGAGAGGTTGGGAAAGGGTGACTGGAGAGGTACTTCTAGAAATTTTGTGCTGACAGCAACTCCGACTCTGATGGCCAATCATGCACAGAAATATTTTCTAAGGCAGAGCAACCCCTGAAAGAAGAAGCGCCGATCGAACCTTTTGATGTCCAACTATCCAGCAATGTAGTTAGCTATTGATTTGATAACTAATTTTATATCCTATGATAATTTATCTTTATTACAGGAGCTTGTTTGGACTTTTTAATCAAGAGATAAATCTGACTATATTATGTTTATTACCAATAATTCAATATATGTTCAGGGTACATCTTGTGTTATAGGATTATGTATTGTATTATTGAATATATTAAGATAATAGCTTGTATCCATAAATTTTGATTGAAAAAATTATGTTTAAATGCATTCCTGATCTCATATGCAGTGTTATCAGTTGGTGTTGAAAGAGGAAATGTCTAAGGAAGTAGGTCATGACAGCCGAATTTTTTAATAATAATTAAATAAATAACCCGAATTAAATATTTAAGTAAATAATAACTGAAATTCGGGATTTAGTAAGATTACTATTCAAATCCGCGTCCCATACCAATAATTTGCCTGTGCTGGCTTTTTTTTTATCTTATTTACGGATTGCGTTTTGAATCAGTGACCCATCTCTTAGGACTCGTTTTTGAAATGCAATCCAAACTTTGCGTTTTGAATCAGTGACCCATCTCTTGGGACTCATTTTAAATACGCAACCACTCGTTTGGAACTCGTATCAGATCTGCGTCCATATAAAAAAAATAGTTTATTCGAATTTCTGACATTTTCTGACTCTTTTTGACTTTTTGTGGTATGGGACGCGGATTTGAATAGTAATCTTACTAAATCCCGAATTCCAGATAGTATTTACCTAAATATGTAATTCAGATTATTTATTTAATTATTATTAAAAAAATCGGTCATGACAGCATTGCGTTGAATGCGAAAATTTTAACACCAAATGACATAAGGTCCTGTTAATAAGCGGGAGTACGGAATAAGTCAGCTAATTTTGTTTCTGTCTGATACATCCCTCAATTTGAGAGATGAAGGTACAACTTCTAATTTTTTAGTTGTCTAGCAAGATCATTGATCTTTCTTACCAGCAGTAGCACATTTGCAATTTGTCGTTGTTTTCAAGCAAGCAAGGTGAGATTTTGATGTGAGGTGCTGTGAAACTCGTCTCATGCATTTGATTTGTTATTAGCAGATGATATTTCTAATCACGAACTGAATTTCCCTTACTATTTTGTTGTGGTTGGGTGATGTATTTGAAATTGCAAAATAGTATGTAATTATTACAGGGAAAAGAATGAAATATGGGAATGGAAATATGGGTGGTATAGTGGTAAGAAATTTAGGCTTATAATTTGGTCAGTTGTGTGACAAACTTTTCATGCACACAATATGCTCGACAAAATGCTACTGGTTTTGTTGAGTGTCTTTAAGCAACGTATTTGCTGGTTGTGCTCAATTTTGTAAAACATGTAGGGTATCTTCAATCGGAACATCAGACAACCATGAATCAAACTCGATCGGAGGCAAGCCAATTTTGATCAGAGTTACACACTTGGGCGTGTATCTTCTCTTCATCGATTTGCACGAGTTCATCGAACTGCATGGGTTTGTCCTTTCATCTCAGCTACAAAAAGGCTTAATTAGAAATATGTGGGGATGATAATTTTAATTGGACTGGTATGGATGCTAGCTAAACTGAAAACACTGAACAAAATTAATTAACTTAATAATTAATGATGCAAGCTTGATGCCATGCCATGCCGTAGAACAAGATGGTTTATCGAAACTGTGTGGTACTCCCTTTGCATAGATTCTTACCGTCACTCATCTTCTTATTGGATATATCTAACTAATAATCAATACCAAATCACGAGTTCTTGCCCCGCCGCGAAGCGCGGGGGGTCGACCTAGTATATCAAATTACCGATCCAAACCGTTGGAATCAGAAAAAATTGCTCAGATTGCTTCATTATAAAAAATCATCATGTTTTGAATTCATTTTATTGTCCATCATACAAATCTATTGTTGTAACAATGAAGGGTCATAAAATAAAATGTCTTGATGGATACTCAAATAACCATAAAATGAAATAAAAACTACCTTTTTGTATGCAACATGGATCCTTGAAATTTATTAGTTTGTTAAAAAAAATTTGTGCCCATTAATGAATTTTATTAATTATTTTTAAAAACTACAGTATCCTGACATTATAAAGTGCCTAATAGAAGAGCTAATATTATGGTGCAACACTTAGGAATGAACATAAATGAATGTAGCGTAGTGGTACTCTTGGTGGTAGGTAAATTTAACTTGTCTGATATCACCCGGTTTCGATTCCTGGAGGTTGCTTTTTTGGGCTATGTTATATTATATTATGTGAAGTAATATTTAACTTTTTGTTCCACAATAAAAAGTATTTTACGCTACATCAGCAAACTGTTATACATAGTCAAGCGATGTCTCTCTTTTTTTTAGATTCAAATACATACAGTATTATAACACCAAATATTTTAGTATCTAGTTATAAGAGTTTAGACCATTATACTAACATTAACATTTCGGACCGAAATGCTAATTCCTCAGAATTTATGTTTTCGTGTCCGAAATCACTATTTATAGTGCTAAATAAATTCTTTATATGAAAATATTGGGGAATCCAATATTTTTTTTCATTTTTAAAGTTTTCTAAGTATTTGTTCTGCATTTTTGAAAATAACATATGGAAACATCAATATTTTATTAATATTTATGAGCTTTTTTTTTTCTAAAATTCAAAATAAATACTTAGAAAACTCTAAAAATAAAAAATTTTTGTATTCTCCGATATTTTCATATAAACAATTTAATTTATAAATTTATTTGATTTTTAGATATTCTATTATAAAAACGTTATTATCACTTTCGTGTCACTTTTCTAAAAGGAGAAACATCTGACTCGCATATATTATAAAAGGAACAACTGGAGGTGGGATATATAAAATAGAAGCTGTAAAATTATTGTACAGTCCTTAAGTTACTTTCATATGTTTACTAAATAAAAGGACACAATTGTAATTCACTTTCTTCTAGAAATTTCTGGTCAATATAAAAAGGAAAACAAAATATCTGTAAAATAAATATGGAGGGAAAAATTAGCGCCATGGAGATTGTGCTAAAATTTTGGAGGGGATTGTCTTTTTTCCATGCCATGGCAAATTTAGTCTTGCTGTTTAATGTTGCAAGACCATATATAGTGAAATAGAATATTTTTTTAATGAAAATGCTATCATTTCTGCAAGAGCACGGGTTGTCTTGTCCGCTTGTCTTGCAAAGGAGAGATATAGCAAGACTAAATGAAATCCCTTGCTGAGCTTTCCTTGCTAAAGCTCTTTCCTGTTGTAGTGGGTTCACATGCTTCACTGCACATTGTCTTATGGCAAAGGATCTGAATATCTTATTGTGGATAACTGAAGTGCACGCCTGAGTTTAATAACACCCCCAATATTTGAGTATGTGATAAATCGGCCCTCAGATTTTCAAATTAAACAAACATCTTACTATCGAACTGTGCAATTCGTAATGAGATTTCCCAGCAATTAAATTTGCTAAATAACATTTTATTTTAAAAATTTGAAATATCAATTATTTTGAACTATTATATATATATGTACCATCCAATGGCTTTGGAATTTACTTTTGGATATGTTTGATCATTCGCAAGATCTTGTCCGTATTTTGTTTTGAAAATTTTCAATTGTTCTCATTTTAAGTATCCACGTATTCACAAATATACAAATATTGTAACATATTGGTTTTGTTATAGTTGCAAGATACTGGCTTTTATCAATTACTTAAAAATATTGTATAGTTGCTATTAGAAAATCCGAAATAAATACTTTACAATCTTCAAAAATGAAAATTTTTGCATGCCACATGACTTTGATATAAAAAACTTATTGAGCCATATAAATCAAAATTTAGATATGGTTTGATATGTTTTTGATGTTAAGCTTACGGAAGCCCTCCGTGAGCTTAAGAACACTGTAGATTTGCTCAAATGTATGGGTTGGACAGTCCTTACAATATTGTGTTATTACTTATCGGTGGTGCAAAAAAAAAAAAAAAAATAAAGCAATATAACGACTATTATAAATTTTGGATATAAACCTGAGTGGTATAATCAATGTTTTACACAATTTAGGTGTGAACTTTAGAGTGGTAGTTGGATCACAAAATTATAATCACCCTGAGTACAACATGGATGACATTTTAAGTCTCTTCAGTATTTAAAATTTTAAGATGTGCAGCTGTATATATATTAGTAGATTTTGGAAACTCAATATCAAAAAACTACCAATATCTATTCATCACCAAAATTGCAGGTATCCATGAAAAGCAGGTTTTATTTGCTTCGTTTTGTAATAATATTGAGATATTGGAGGTACTAAGTATAAATGGATTTTTGAGGTAATATTTCATCAAACTAATGTTACATTAACGCTCTTATATATATAATAAAACGAATAATCTATTTGTTAACTTGCCTGATATATGTAGCAATTAATTTTTTTATAAATATTTTTTCCTTTTTCCTAGGTGCCATCTTCTTACTTGTACAAATATTATGAGCATCAATCTACAAATAGTATCCAACTTTGTTCAGCAGACCACTCGGATTTTTGTGCTATCCACCGGCAAGACTGTCAGCGATTCAAAGAAGACCTATAGATACACAAGTATTTTTTTGCCCATCCGAGATAGGAACAAGCAAATTCAACTTTATGGTGTACAATTGCAGGTTGCGAGGTTAAGATGTATATTGTAAACTTGGATGTAGTTTTCTCCTTTAAATGGGGCGGGGGCTACTACGCGTAACGAAAGACTCGATCAAGCGTTTTCAGTTTGAAAGAAAATACTGGTCTTTCATATTGTCTTGTGGCAGCTGGTTTCACTACGAAATGGGTGTTGACGGAATAGTGCGGTATATCAGTGGTGATTCTCTGGCAAGTGAGTGCATCATTTGGTAACCAGAATCACCACTGATGAAGGCTAAATAGACAACGTCAATTTGCAGACTATGAAGGAACTTAATTGGCGATAATATCTCGATATCTTGAATCATCTTAAGAATTAATTAAGTTCTTTAATTCTTGAGTGGGGTTAATTGTTCCGTTCTTTGTTTTTTATTTTATTTTAATTTAATGAATGATCCGCTAGGCATTTTCATTTTTATATGAGTAAAAACAAGAGACAAAACACTTATTTTTAGTAAAGATCGATACTGTTTAATCGCGAACTATACAAAAAGTACATTATTGACCATAGTAATTAAATTAATAATAAAAAGATAATAAAGACATAAATATACAACACAACTATTTCTAAAATTCATTTATTAAAACCAAAATAGAAGAAACAATATTCTCTCTCCAGCGAATGCATATTGCCAATGCCATCTAACATTTGAATGTTAATTATCCTCCAATTTCCTCACACAACATCATCTTCTTTATTTTCACGTGCAAAACGTTCTTGGACACGACGGATGTAGTCAGAAGAAGCATTATTGATATCCTTCTCTCCTTTATCAGCATCATCATTTTGTTTATTTTCATGTGCAAGGCGTTCTCGGACACGACAGATGAAGTCAGAAGAAAGCTTGTTGATATCCTTTTCTCCATCATCATTTTGATTGTTTTCATGTGCAAGACGTTCTCGAACACGACGGATGAAGTTAGAAGCAGCCTCATCAATATCCTTTTGTCCTTTATACGCCTGAACATCTTGTTTATTTTCATGTGCATAACTTTCTAAGACACGATCGGTGAAGTCATGAGCAGCCTTTTCGATATCCTTCTCTCTTTTTTTATTTTCATGTGGAAGGCATTCTCGGACACGACAATTGAAGTCATAAGCAGCTTTTTCGATATCCTTTTCTCTTTTCTCGGCATCCCTGTCTGTGAATGGTATGACCTGTTTTAGAGTATTCAGTTTGTTACATCAAAATTTGCTATACAGAATTACTAACTAAAATTTGATATAATATAAAGGACAAAAAGGGTTTTTCAGCCGTTATTTTAGTTGGTCATTTGGGTTTTATCCAATTTCTGGATGGGACATGTTTAGTGTCCTCAATAAACATGTCTACATACATATATCTATAGTTATAAAATTTGAGTTATGATTTACAAAATTTGTTTTTGTGTGACACATAGAAAATTAACATGAGGGCTATTGGAAATTCAATATAAATTTAATCAAACTAAGTAATTACAAATCTATATAGTAGAAATGTTCGTTTGATAGTGCTATAAACATCATGCAGGGGTATGGAAGCAAAATGTGAATTTTACTCTTGGTTTGAAGTTAAGAGTACTTGTTGTGACAGGATGCTTTTTTAGGATAGATTCATTTTAATACCTTTCATATTTTAAATTTCTTAGATAGAGGTTATTGGTCATCATGCATAGATTGGAAAATAATATTCTATCTAAATCTCTACTAAAGCATAAATGAAATTAAATAAGGGAAGGGATTAATTGACAATGCTTATTTTGATTTCATAAACTTGAAAAAAAAAAAATCTTTACAATCCTTAATTTTTTATATATAGATATAGTGTTTATGTCATATATATATTGTGTTTCAATTATATTTAATCTAAGTGATATTAATTTGAATCCTGAAGCACTATCAATCTATAAATTAAAGAATTAATACATCCATAAATTTATTTTTCTAATTTATGTTTTTTTCATTAAAAGACAAACTTTTTTTTAACATTTTTACAAGCTTAATTATTAAAAGTACCACTGTCAATGTTTTTTAACATTTTTACAAACTTAATTATTAAAATTTATCCATCCAATTTGGATTCATCTGGATGATGTTATGTACTGAAGCAAAAAAATTGTTCAAAATTAAGAAAAAGTACCTTTCTCACAAGTGGATCCGGGCCCTTGGTTGCAACAGAGCTAGACTTTCGAGAGGTCTGAGATTACAATACGAAAAATTTACACAGAAAAATTAAGATTTCTAGCCAAAAAATTAACTAAAAGATACATAATAATGTGAGCTAGACTATTATACTAACGTTAGCATTTCGGACCGAAATGCTAACGCCTCAAAATTTACATTATGGTGTCCGAAATCATGATTTATGGTGCTCAATTAATTCTTTATATGAAAATATTGTGGAGTACAAATTTTTTTTTCATTTTTAGAGTTTTCTAAGTATTTATTTTGAATTTTTGAAAATAGCATGTACAAACATCATTATTTTATTAATATTTATGAGCTCTTTTCTAAAATTCAAAATAAATACTTAGAAAACTCTAAAAATGAAAAATTTTTGTATTCCCTAATATTTTCATATAAAGAATTTATTAGGCACCATAAATCATGATTTTGGTTACGATAACATAAATTTTGAGGCATTAGCATTTCGGACCGAAATGCTAACGTTAGTATAATAGTCTAGCTCTAATAATGTTATATGTTATATACATTTATATAATATTTATACCTTGTGAGTGTTACCCATCTTAGGTTTGCTCCTTTTGGTTGAGGATGAATAATTCTCAGCTTAATGGGTATATTTTTTGGCTAGCAAACACTCGTGGTTTTTTGTTGCAAGGAAGCTTGTTGTGGGGTTTTAAGGTAACTGTCTCATTAATATATATACTAGTAGGTTGGAGAATTAACCGCGTTATATAATTTTCCTTAACATTACACAGACATGCATAATCAGGTCATCTAGCTAGCTAGGTTTGGTTATCCTTCTTGTTGCTTTCTTCAGTTCTTTTTTACAATTGTTGTCATATTGTAAATTATTGTAAATTTTCAATCACTGTTTTGTGATCAATTTACATGAAATTTGAGAGTGTGACTCTTATCTTTTCCTCAAAAAAAAAAAAAAAAAAAAAAAAAAAAAAAATAAATAAATAAAATGGCTTGAAGCAACTTGCAGACACTTGCATTGTATCTTCTAGTATATTAAGTCTATAACTAATAGGAAACTTTGACAAAATTTTCACATATAACTCCTTCAAATAATGTATGAAATAAGAGAAGACAAAAGAAGGATGCACATTGTATACTTCATGATCTATAATATTAATACTAAAATACAGTAGAAATAAATCAGAAACCTGCATCGATCAAACACAACACTTTCGATAAACAAGCAAGAGACTAAACTACTATAGATATTTGCATGTATAATTCTTGTTTAGTTTTCTTGTTAGGCACATATATATCAATTTCCACAAATTATATATGTTCGAAAGTTATCCTAAACTTGGTACATAGGTCATGCATGCTGTTGCAAATCAAATTATATGCAAAAACCCTGTCTGGCCTAGCTAATTAATCAGAGCAAAATGAATATTTATTTCTAGAATGTGAAATATTTATAATTGTACAGTATTTTCTATTCGAATATATATATAAATGATATTGTTCAAAAATCCCAGTTGATCATATTTGAATAAGACGAGCAAAGTGCCTCACGTTGTTTCAGCATTTGTTTCTTGATACTATGAATGTCATGTGAAAATATATTACGGACAGGGATATATAGAGTTAGACTATTATACTAACGTTAGCATTTCAGACCGAAATGCTAACGCCACAAATTTTATGTTATCGTGTCCGAAATCACGATTTATGGTGCTCAATAAGTTCTTTACATAAAAATATTGGGAATACAAAATTTTTTTTATTTTTAGAGTTTTCTAAGTATTTGTTTTGAATTTAAAAAAAAATCTCATAAATATTAATAAAATATTGATATTTGTACATGCTATTTTAAAAAATACAAAACAAATACTTAGAAAATTCTAAAAATAGAAAATTTTTATATTCCCCAATATTTTCATATAAAAAATTTATTGAGCACCATAAATCATGATTTCGGATACGATAACATAAAATTTGAGGCGTTAGCATTTCGGTCCGAAAAGCTAACGTTAGTATAATAGTCTAGCTCGGGATATATATATATGTATTGTAATTGTTGACTTGTCAATCTTAATAATAATTTTCTAATGGTTAAATAATTTGTCAATAAGAACAATATTTACAGACATATTTGTCGATCTTATAATTTTAAATTTTAATAGTGCGTAAAAGAATTTGAAATAAAACATATAATTTAGTTTATTTTAAATGGTTTTTTAACACGCGCATTAATTTTTTTAATAACCATTGTCCAAATTGCCAAGATACATATAGACTTGAGATAGGAATTTAAAGGAGATCATGCATTATCTAAACATATCTTATATTCAACTCGATAGTGTAGAAATTAGAATTGTTTTATATATAGGAATTCCAGAATTATACACAACAATATAAATAACTTAGTACATGAATTGCAAAGTCCTCAATATGATGCAAATGGAAACTTCCAAACAATACGGCTGCAACAACATTATATGTTGTCACTTTGCTCCATAATTCAGAGGCAATTTGCGAATTATACATAGCTCCAAAAAAAAAAAAAAAAAAATCTTACTGTTTCCTCCCTCTGTAATCTACAATGATAAAGTTGGTCCAAAACTAATATATATACCATAAGTCCATAATATATAAACATATTGTTGGAGTAAATATATATGAACCGCCATTCACCTAACATTTTACATAGAAATTTGGCTTGTAATTTCACCAAAACTCCCATTGTCATATTTCTCCCCCTTGATGGCTTAATTTAGTGCTTGACCAACTGCTCACTAAATTGAATAAAAAAGGAAAACCATTTTTTCAACACTTGAAACCGAAGAAATCACATAAAATTACAAGGCATCATCTTGTTGCCCAAGGCACGGAATTAATCAAGTAAGAACACAAGTAATTTAAGCAAACATACTCTGGTAAATTTCTTCACAGTTACACCTAACTCATATGGACTGTGATTTTTTTCTCAAAATGAATTTAGTTTCTATTCTGAAATCCATGGGCCACAATTAAACGATGAAAAGAAGGGAATTTTCGAGTTCAGGCCTGCGTATTATTAGGTGTAGAATTTGGAGTCAGGGTTGTTGGGTAATTAACTCGACCCATTGATTGATTCCAATATGGCGCTGCCTCTATTTTCTTTACCGGTACTGCCAAGAATATGAAGGCCCGGATAATGTGAATTGTGCAACTGAGCAGTCCAGCGTCCAGCCTAATTAATCATAGTTAATTTTAATATATATTTTTTTCTTTTTTTGAGAGAGTGAAATCCCTAACTATAGTATATTAGTATATTAATTTTAGAGGCACTTTTCTACAGTAAAATCTACAGTGAAAGCTACAGTTAAAAAAGTAAAAAAAATATTAAAATAATTAAGACAACAGTCAACAACTCTATGAAGTGCAGTGTGTAGATGCATCTAGATACCCCTAGGAAGAGCAGGCGATTGCCTACTATAATTTTCATTAAAATTAAAAATAAAAAAGGATTACATAGGTAGTGCTAGGAGAATGAAAAAAGAAAGAAAGGAAGAGTAGATGGCTCCCTCATAGAGGTGCCGTAATAAAATACATTGTAGACCTGACAAAGTCAGGTCGCGGCAACATTTAAAGCCCGTTGTCCCACATGATATGCCCTATCCCACAGTCTACTAAGTTGTTTTGTTTGTTGTATGAGTGTCCATGTTGGCCTTCGTTCTCCTCTGAAGACTCGATTGCACCGCTCTTTCCAAACCGTCCATAGTAGTGCCATCAGAGTCGACTCCTTGTGCGCTGTCACGGCGAGTATCCAATCGGCCGCAGTGATATTGCGATGGGGCATTAGTCGGAATACCCAAAGTAATTGGATAGTAAGTTTACAGTGGAAGAAGAGATGCTCAGAGGATTCTACTATCCTCTGAGAACAAAGTGTACAGTGGTCGATGGCCGGCCATCCTCTTTTTAGTAGGTAGTCTGCTGTGTACAATCTGTCATGTAGCATCAACCATAGAAAGGTCTTGACCTTGGGTGGGATCGGGAGTTTCCATAGACGTTGAAAATGAGGTTGTCTCATACCCGGATTTATGAAAACCCGATAAGCAGATATGGATGAGTAACGACCCGTTGCCGTCCACCTCCATGATGTTAGTGGCGCTTGGTGTTGATCCTTTTCCATTGAAACCGAGAACATAGAAATGATAGAGGTAAGATCCCTTAAGAAGAAAGATAGATTGAGAGGGGTCGAGGAAAGTGCTTGTATGGATACTATACCAAAATCCTTTAGTAGTAAGGACCAAGCGGTTGTAGGATCCGTGTGTAATATCCATAACCATCTCATTAGAAGAGTTTTGTTGTGTAATTTTAATATATATATTTTTTCTTTTTTTGAGAAAGTGAAATCCCTAACTATAGTATATTAGTATATTAATCTTAGAGGCACTTTTCTACAGTAAAATCTACAGTGAAAAGTAAAAAAAAGTAAAAAAGTAAAAAATATTAAAATAATTAAGACAACAGTCAACAACTCTATGAAGTGTAGTGTGTAGATGCATCTAGATACCCCTAGGCAGTTTCCAACACACCACTTTGTATTCTCCTTGCCCAAATTATTAATTGTGTTTCTTTTTTAACAACCTCATTTCTCATCAAATGAATTAAACTTTGGATTATTACATTAAATGAAGTACACGTCCAATACTAAAATATTATACCGTTTTACATAACATCACATCTTCTCTTGTAGTTATTTAAGTTGGTACGAGTTTTGCTACAGTTTTAACAACAGTTGTTTTTACAATAATATTTTTTTTTCGGAATAATTTTGGCGCATGTCGGTCAAATCATCAAAGAGCAATGAATTTTAGAGGTGGCGAAATGTGATCTGACCCAAAAAATCAGTCCGACCCGACTTGACCTGTGTTTCAAATAAAGTCAGACTAACCTGAACCCAACCTGGCCCGACCCGTATTTCAGGGAAAGCCAGACTGACCCGAATGACCCAAAACCTGAGATAACCCGGGAATAGGGTGCAAAAATATGACCAGAACCGAAAAATCTGATCCGACCCGAAAAAATGCCGGCAGACGTCAATATGATACCCGACCCGACACGAAAAAATGCTGGCAGACGTCAATCGGATACCCGACCTAACCCGAAAAAATGCCGGCAGCCGTCAAACCGATACCCTACCCGAACTTGACCCAATCCGACCCGATATTTCCATTTGGTCAAACTGACCCGACCCGATCAGACAATCTGCCACCTCTAATGAATTTGCACAGATTATACTATAAATACAGCTTCAATATCCTTTTTTTTTTTTAATTATCCTTTCCCAAAGATTGAAACAGATGACCGATTTTACTTACAACTCCATTTCAAGACCAATGGAGATATCCATTTTCCACTTTTCAAAACCATTCGTTTCTTTATGATTGTTTTTAAATCGGCTTTCAGAAAACTATTATGCATTTCACCAATAATTTGCCCAAAAAAAACTGTACTATCATTAAAGAGTTATTTTAGATTTTTTTTATGTTTGTATAATCATGAAGTAATGAATATTCTTGGCGCTGTGAAGGATATGATATCTTGAAAATTATTATTTTGACAATCATAGAGATTTTTTCATTATATTAAAAACTACTTCAAAAATAAATACAAAATAATTTTTAACATGTATTTCAATTTTCATAAAATTTGCTAGCTTCTGATAAATTATCAAAGACAATAAAAATTATTATTATTTCTTTTACTTCTAATATCACTAAAAATTCAAATAGCTCAACATCAATAAATTATACATCTCAATAGTTATTGCCGAAGCAAAGCGAGACTCTCTTTTAGTATATTTATAATTGTATAATATTTTCTGTTCGGATATGACATTGTTGAAAAACCCCAGTTGATCAAATAAATAAGCATATTGTTGGAGCAAAATATGAACCGCCATTCACTTAACATTTTAAATAGAAATTTGGCCAGTAATTTCCCGTTGTCATATTAATTTCTCCTCCTGGACGGCTTGACCGACCGCTCACTGACTTGAATAAAAAAGTAAAACCATTTTTCAACACTCAATTGAAAAAATCACATAAATTACAAGGCATCTTCTTGTACAATACACAGAATTGAGTAAGCACACAAGCAACTAAGCAAGCAAGCAACACATGCTCTCTGGTACTTTCTTAACAGTTCACAGTTCACACCAGTCTAAACATCTAATACTACATACTACATAGATAAAGGTGGAAGAACCTTTGCACTGTGGAGGTGGAAGAACCTTCGCACTGTGGAGGTGGAAGAACCTTCGCACTGTGGAATGTGCTTTTTTTTTTTTCTGGAAAATTTTTAATTTTTTTTGAAAATTTTTAATTTTTTTTGGGAATTTTTTTTTTTGGATTGCCTAAGTGAAAGTATATGGTGCAGAGTATTTACTAGACTGCATCTTGACCCGTTTGAAAACTGTCTATAAGAAGTGTCGTGGTTTTCCAGATTTTTTTGTGTGAGTAATACTTATGAGAAATATAACTAAGTTAGGCTAATAATAGAGGAGTTAGATTCCTTATTACTGTCTCACATTTCTGTCTTTTTTTTGTTTGTGTAACATTATCTAATATGGTTATAGTTTATATGGAGGTATGTGGATTTCGTTATGGATTAGAAGAAATATGATCCATTCATTTTTTTGAATTGGATATTTTTGATATACCCTCTGGGTACAACTAAAAAAGGATACTTGATTTGTGAAAAAAGAATCGCTTGATTAGAAATAAACTATTACAAGTCCAATATAATGTAATTATATAATGTAATTATATATTTTTTATGTTGTTATGTTAAGCTTCATGAGGGTACTGATGTGTATTTCTGCAAAACTTGAGTATTGGAGAGGCGTGTAGTGCCAATGTGTTTGGTAGGGTAGCACAAAATAAAATAAATAATAGTTTTGAGATTGCAGTTATAAAAGTGATAGTAAAAAGATGCACACTTAATTAATTAATCTTTGTAAAAAGAGATATCATTGATTCCATGACTGATTAACCTTTGCATTTTTTTCATATATTTTTTATCTATATTAGGATGGTTTTTTAGGCCAGTCAATATTTAATTTGTTGACAGTATTATATGTGATTAACAATTATATTTGCATCTATTTTCATATGCGATCATAAAATTAAAGTAAAAAATTTCATTAATCGTGACATGCCTAGTAAGAGTTAGACTATTGTGCTAACGTTAGCATTTCAATCTGAAATGCTAACGGCTCAAAAATTATATTATCGTATCCGAAATCGTGATTTATGGTGCTCAATAAATGCTTCATATAAAAATATATGGGTAAACAAAAATTTTCTATTTTTAGAGTTTTCTTAGTATTTATTTTGTATTTTTGAAAGAAGCATGAACAAACATCAATATTTTATTATTATTTATGAGCTATTTTCAAAAATTCAAAACAAATAGTTAAAAAACTCTAAAAATGGAAAAATTTTGTATTTCTTGATATTTTTATATGAAGAATTTATTGAACACCATAAATCACAATTTCGAATATGATAACACGATTTTTGAGGCGTTAGCATTTCGGATCGAATAGTCTAGCTCTGCCTAGTAATCTAATCTAAGTCCAACTCTATTATTTGTACGTGTTAACTCTAATAATGGGCTGGGATTTTTTATTTTTCACAAAGTGGATGTTAGTTCCTATTTCTCTCGGCCACAATTATACGATGGAGAAGAGGGGATTTGCCAGGCCGTGTATATATTGCAAATAAAGAGCAGAATTAACTTATGGGTGGTTGATTGATTAACACGGGCCCGTATTGTCACCTAATTATACTTTCTTTTGTAGCTGCTATATACTAATAAGAATTCGAGGTCCCAGACAGTGTGTGTGAGCTCTGGAAATTGGGCCAGTCGGAGTGTTATTATCATTCAAAAGAAAATTGAATTTTAGTTCAATGATCTCACTGTATGAAGTTTTTTTTTTCGATCCAACGATTATAGATAGATATTATCTAATATTATATTTATTTGTAATCACTCATCAGTAAAATTATTCGGGTTGATCATAGGAGCAACACCCAAAAAAATTATTGTAGGTAAATCGGTGAGTTTATTCAGCCGAGAGTTTCTTTCTTTGTTATTTTTTGGAAGTAATGACCGAGTCCGGATCTGCTGTTGTTCAAGTTAGTCATGTTAGCTCAAAATAGACGGATAGGATGGGCTTGATTCATGTTCGGGGGATAATTTTTTTTTAAAAAAATAACTAATTTGTTGGTTTTGATCTAACAATCCAAATGAGAACAATGCTTATTCTGATTCTGATGTTTTATTGTGGTGTGCTTATCCTCTACCTTAAGGCAATGTACATCGAAGCATGTGGACCGTTGGATCGTCTCAAGATCCGAGTCTACACAATCTCAATGCGATCCAACGGTCCACGTGCTTCGTTGCACATTGTCGACGATGTACACACATGTTTGTAATTACACCCCAATATATATTTGAGTTTGTGATAAATTGGGCCCCCAATTTTTCAAATTAGACAAACATATCTTATAAATTGTGCAATCATTCGTAATGAAAAATCCCAGCAATTAATTTTGCTAAATAACACTTTATTTTACAATTTGAAATATCAATTATTTGTACTATTATATACCATCCAATGGCTTTGGAATTTACTTTTGGATGTGTTTGATCACTCGCAAGATCTTGTCCGTTTTTTTTTTCTTGGAAATTTTCAATTGTCCTCAAGTATCAATGTATCCACGAAATATACAAATATTGTAACACAAATTTTAAAATTTGTAACACTTATCTCAAATTTTATATCATGAACATGTGGATACATTTGTTGTATATATGACCATATTTTTCCGTGCATAATTTGTACGGAAAAGGGACATGGGTAGATCTTTTTTATCGCTAACAGTTATATCTTTGATGCACCGCATTCATATATGCATTTTACCAGACTTGTACCTTATTTTCGACCTAAAATCCCGAGTTCAATTGCATTTTAGTGTTAGAATTCTTAGATTCCAGTTACTTGTTCAATTCTGTCCATGTTTCAGGTAAATTGGGCTTTTGGAGCCACTTGGACGCGATTTGGAGCCTTGGAGAGCAAGTCTGCACTGGAACCCACTTCCTGCGGGCTGCAAGACTCGCGGCAGCTCTGCTTCTGTTTCTGCCGCCTTTTGGCTATTTAAACCATCCTTTTGGACGGTTTTGGCAACTTACTTCTGTTTCTTCTTCACCCTAGCCGCCAGGAGAGTTGAGGAAGACGTTTTTGGAGTCGATCTTCACCATCTTTCGAGGAGATTTCGAGAGAACTTCTTGGAGACGTTGAAGATTGAAGCCACGCTAGTTCTTCTTCGGTTCTTTAGTATCATGAACTTCTTCTTTGTTTTGCTTTCTTTGTTTTCCCTCGCCATGAGCGAATAGATCTTTTGTTCTTAGGGTAGATGATGAAGTTTGTGTCGATGGATTGACCTTTTGTTGTGAGACTTACGTTGTTTTCATGTTACTTGTGATTTTCATGATTATGTGTGTTTGACTTGACTTGTTAATGTGGTAGACCTGTAGATTGCGAGCAAAATCTAGTTGGTTAATAGAGTATCATGCTTGTTGTGTGATAAACCTATAGATTAGGCACAAAGTTTAGTTGGTCAATAGAGTATCATATTCGCAAGAATTGTTATTTACACTATTTGGATTGATAACTTGTTGTCCAAGAGTAACCGAACGGTTAAATTGCGGTTCTTACGAAAGTTGAACCGAATCCTAGATATAAAAGTAATTTGAACGTAGATTTAGAAATAGATTTACGAATTTTTGTTGAACTAGTATTGTTAGAAGAACCAAAATACGAAAGTTAAGGACTTGTACCATCGCTGGTTTGATTTGGAATTGATAACGTGAGTCGAACACTGAACTAGAACCAGAACTGCTCTCTGTCAGTTGCCTGCGGACCGCAAGAGACATCCTGCGGCCCGCAAGCATCTGCAGAAAGTGTAAGACAGAGATTACAAAACTGTTTGCAATTCACAGGAATTATTCTGTGGGCAACAGGCAGTTTTGGAATCTCTAACCAAACCCTGCGACCCGTAAGAGACCTTCCTGCGGGCCGCAAGAAGTTAATCCAGAGACCAAACAGATTCAGAAAATCCTGATGATGCCTTTTAATTACCTGTTTCCCAATACTTACTTGCTGTTTACTGCCTTTTTGCACTTTGAACTGTTGAAACCGATCTTTCAGCAAACCCCCCACTTTTATTCGCTTGGGATTTGAATTGTGAGTAGAGTCCGGTGTAGAGTTAATTCCCGTCCTTGTGGTTCGACCTCGACTATACTACACGAGATCGTACGCTTGCGATCGAGTGTTTACTTCGAGTTACAAATTTAAAAGCCTATATCTTTTGGCACATCAATCTTCTCAACTATTTAAATAAAGCTTTTATTTATTCCATATTTTATGGAAGGCTAGATAATTTGCAAATTATAAGGCACTTAATTGGTGATATAATATCTTGATATTTCGAATCATCTTAAGAATTAATTAAGTTTTTTAATTCTTGAGTGGCGTTAATTGTTTCGTTCTTTGTTTTTATTTTATTTTAATTTAATGAATGATCCGCTAGGCATTTTCATTTTTTTATGAGTAAAAATAAGAGTCAAAACACTTATTTTTAGTCAATATACTGTTTAATCGCAAACAATACAAAAAGTACATTATTGACCGCACAATAATTAAATTAATAATAAAAAAGAAAATAAAGACATAAATATACAGCACAACTAATTATAAAATTCATTTATTAAAACCAAAATAGAAGAAACAATATTCTATCTCCAGTGAATGCATGCCAATGCCATCTGACAATTGAATGTTAATTATTCTCCAATTTCCTCACATATCATCATCTTCTTTACTTTCACGTGCAAATCGTTCATGGCCACGACGAATGTAGTCAGAAGCACGCTTGTCGATATCCTTTTCTCCTCTATTCTCATCATCATTTTGTTTATTTTCACGTGCAAAATCTTCTCGCTTGCGACGGATGAAGTCAGAAGCAAGCTCGTTGATATCCTTTTCAACATCATCATCTTGTTTGTTTTCATGTGCAAGACGTTTTCGAACACGACGGATGAAGTCAGAAGCAGCCTCGTCAATATACTTTTCTCCTTTATATGCCTGAACATCTTGTTTATTTTCATGTGCATAACATTCTAAGACACGATCGATAAAGTCATAAGCAGCCTTTTCAATATCCTTTTCTCTTTTTTTATTTTTCATGTGGAAGACATTCTCGGACACGACAATTGAAGTCATGAACTGCTTTTTCGATATCCTTTTCTCTTTTCTCGGGATCCCCATCTGTGATTGGTATTTCTATGACCTGTTTCAGAGTATCCAATTAGTTACATCAAGATTTGCTATACCGAATTACTAACTTAAAATTTGATGTGATATAAAGGACAAAATGGGTTTTTCGGTAGTTATTTCAGTAGGTCTTTTGGGTTTCATACAATTTCTGGATGGGACATATTTAGTGTCCTCAATAAATGTGTCTACATACCCATATAGTTACAAAATTTGAGCAATGAGTTACAAAATTTGTTCTTGTGTGGACACGTAGACAATTAATATGAGGACAACTAGAAATTCAATCTATATTTAAATAAAGTAATTACAAATCTTGTAGATATTGTTCGTTTGAAAGTGTAAATATCAAGAGTGGTGTGGAAGCAAAATGTGAATTTTACTCTTCGTTTGAAGTTAAGAGTACTTGTTGTGACAGGATGTTTTTTTGAGGATGGATTCATTTTGATACCTTTAATATTTTAAATTTCTACAACAGAGGCTATTGATCATGATTGGAAAATAATCATTCTATCTAAATCTCTACTAAAGAATAAATGAAATTAAAATGAGGGAAGGGATTAATTGACAATGCTTATTTTGATTTCAATAAACTTGAAAAAAAAATCTTTACAATCCTTAATTTTTTATAGATATAGTGTTTATCTTAAATATGAATTGTGTTTCAATTATATTTAATTTAAGTGATGTTAATTTGAAACCTGAAGCACTATCAATCTATAAATTAAAGAATTAATACATCCATAAATTTATTTTTCTAATTTAATTTTTTAATAAAAGACAAACTTTTTTAACATTTTTACAAACATAATTATTAAAAGTATCATTGTCAATTTGTTTTAACATTTTTTCAAACTTAATTATTAAAATTTATCCATCCAATGTGGATTCATCTGGATGATGTTACGCACTGAAGCAAAAAAATTGTTCAAAAATTAAGAAAAAAGTACCTCTCCCACAAGTGGATCCGGGCCGTTGGTTGCAACAGAGCTAGACTCTGGAGAGATCTGAGGTTTAATCTGAGATTACAATAGGAAAAATATACACAGATAAATTAAGATTTCTAGCCAAAAAATTAAATAAAAGATACATGATGTTATATACCTTGTTTGCCATCTTGTTACCCATCTTAGGTTTGCTCCTTTTGGTTGAGGATGAATAATTCTTAGCTTAATGTGTATATTTTTTGGCTAGCAAACACTTGTGGTTTTTTGTTGTAAGGAAGCTTGTTGTGTGGGGGTTTAAGGTAACTGACTCATAAATATATATATTACTAGGTTGGAAGAATTAACCGCGTTATGTAATTTTCCTTAACATTACAATTTACACAGATATACAAGACAAATTAGGTCATCTAGGTTTGGTTTTCATGATCTGTTGCTTTCTTTAGTTCTTTTTTTTTTTTATATATAATTGTTGTCATATTTTAAATTATTGTACATTTCGATCACTGTTTTGTGATCAATTAAATGAAATTTGAGAGAGTGACTCCTATCTTTCCCCCCCCCCCCCCCCCCCCCCCCCCCCCCCCCAAAAAAAAAAGGTAAAATGGCTTAATTGGAGCAAGTTGTAGACACTTGCATTGTATCTTCTAGTATATTAAGTCTATAACTAATAGGAGACTTTGACAAAATTTTCACATATAGCTCCTTCAAATAAGGGAAACATTAAGTGTCCATACAATGCTCATCCATAGATTATTTTTTTTGAGTGTAGTGGTTCCAAATAGGGTCTATTAATTGGGTCACATTTGTCAGCCTATTTGTTATATTTATGGACGTCCATTGTATGGATGCTAGGTAATACTTTTCAAATAAATTTATACTATATTATAAAGCACGTAAGAATTGCTCTATTTTTTTTTTCCTTCTTCAAATTTTTAATTCTCATTCTACCCCTTAATCAACGGTATAGATAAAAATACATTGATTTTAAAGGTGTTGATGTTCTCAATTAAACAACTTTCTCTCCATTTGGTTTTTACGATCTTGATATGGAAGACATCAATGTTGATTAGAATTTACATTAATTAGGAATTAACGCTTTATATTCTAACATTCAATGAGTTGATTTAGTGTAAAGATGGAATTTAATTGATAAATTATTAGCCAAAAACCAAAAGTAGATTATATGTGTTACACGGTATGAGATCAGGATTTAAAAGGTCCGCACAATGGATGGATGAGTTTCTTGCTAGTATATCAAATAAAGGAAGACAACAGAAGGATGCACACTGTATACGTCATCGGTCGATCGATACCAATATACAGTAGAAATCAGAAACCTGCATCAAACACACAAGTTTTAGATAGACAAGCTACTAAACTACTATATATGCATGTATAATTCTGGTTTAATTTTCTAGTTTATTTTAAATGATTTTTTTAACACGCGCATTAATTTTTTTAGTAAATTGTCAAGATACATATAGACTTGAGATAGGAATTTAAAGGGGAGTATGCATTATCTAAACATATTTTATATTCAATTCGATAGTGTAGAATTGTTTTATATATAGGAATTCCAGTATTATACACAACAATATAAATTAATGACTGAGTACATAAATTGCAAAGTCTTCAATATGATGCAAATGAGAAACTTCCAAACAATACGGCTGCAATAACATTATGTAATTTGTCACTTTGTTCCACAATTCAGAGGCTGCAATAACATTATGTAATTTGCCAATTATATGTAGCTCCAAGAAAGGAAAATCTTACTGTTTCCTTACACTGTAATATCTACAATGATAAAGCTGGTCCAAAACTAATATATGCTATAGGACCGTGTAGATAAGCATTTAAATACGAACCACCATTCACCTAACATTTTACATAGCAATTTGGCGAGTAAATTTCACCACAAATCCCGTTGTCATATATATTTCTCCTCCTTGACGGCTTGCATGAGTGCTTGACCAACTGCTCACTAAATTGAATAAAAAAGGAAAATCATTTTTTCAACATTTGAAATCGAAGAAATCACATAAATAAAATTACAAGGCATCTTGTTGCACAAGGCACAATATTAATTAAGTAAGAACAGAAGCAATTTAAGCAAACATGCTGTGGTATTTTCTTCACAGTTACACCACCAATCTAAAAGTATCTAAACTGACTGCAAGCCAAGCGTCGTGGTTCGAAGAGATTTGCTTCATTTGATTATGGGCTGTAATTTTCTCAAAATGAATTTAGTTTCTATTCTGAAATCCATGGGCCACAATTTAACAATGGAAAGAGGGGAATTTATTTGCGAGTCCATTATTTTTAGGGTTGTTAGGTATTAATTAGGTGTAAGATTTGGGGTAATTTGTTGGGTAATTAACTCGACCCATTAGTTGATATATTAATTTCAATCAAGGTTCTAAATCGCAATTATAGCATCGTAGCGGCGGGTCTTCAGAAAAGCTATCGCAAGCTATTGTACATAGCATTTTCAATAAATTCATAATTGTATTATTTATTTTGTATTAAGTTTCAATATGATGAAAAGTTCTATAGAACAAATAATCAAATAATCAACATAGAAGTTATTAAGAAACTATAATACTTGTATAAACTAGTACAAAGTCCAAATTACTATTCAAAATATATCTGGTAGAGTATTGTTTTCAATCCAAAATGATCTAGAAAAGTCATTTCTCGCAAAAAAAAATCATTATTAGAGTATTAGTAATTTAATGCTAACTAAGACATTCTACGCACAACAGGTCACCAATACAAACTATGTCTGACGATTGATATCTAAACCCAACCTTAGTAGATGACGATCAACATGATAGAGCAATGTAAAATAGTCTAAACCCAAGCAATTTCTATAATTCTGGGTCCAATAAACAAATTTAACTCATTTTGGACCATAAAAATATCGTTTGTCGGATAGCGCACGCTATTTATGCTATCGTGCTATATGCTATAGCGCTCGCTATTACCGCTATAGCGGCAATAGCGCTACTTGCGCAGTGTTGGCATATTGCATTGCGTTTAGAGCCTGAAAACGCTATAGCATCGCTATAGCGCGCTATTTAGAACATTGATTCCAATTAATATGGCACTATACTGCCCGGATAATGTAAACTCTGGGATGTGGGTCAGTCAGTCCAGTGTTGTTATCTTCAGGATAAAAGATTGTGAACTGTAGCTAACCTGTAGGCAAATTCAGGTGAGAGAAGGAAGTTTCAAATTATCTTTTCTTTTTCTTTCTATTTTTTTTTTGACTAATTTACAGTTTATACCCATAAGTGGTCTCTAATAATTTTTCAATTTAGGCAGATATCTCTTATGAACTGGGCAACTCAATTTTTTTAATATAATACTTTAAAATTAATATTAGAATATATGAAAAAAAATATTATGTACTATGAATAATTAATTTTGTGTATTATTCAATGGGTGTGGGATTTAATTTTTGGGTCGTTGACTGAGCTGTATTACGGATGAGATTTATTTTAATTAAGTACTAAATATTTCGTTATTGCTATATTAATTATATATCATCAAGCTATATATTTGCCAAGTGTCTTGAATTCGAATTAAGCAGAATATGCTGAGGAGAGCAAAATTTAAAATCAATGTTGTACCTTTGATATAACCCTCCAAGATCAGCGCCTAACAAATAAATTTGATACTTTGACATGCAACTGACACCACATATATGATTTCATAAACTTACATATGAATGTATATATTTATTTAAGTTTAATATTTCAACGAAATCATTACAAAATATAAATAATGATACCACTGCAATTATTTTTTCCCTTAATTCACCACTGCTCAGTGCTCACAAAGGCCTCCATCCTGTTTCCACGGTGCACAAATAAAAAAAAATATATATATATATATAAGAACTCAGATTAACTTGTGATAGCAGTATTTATACCTAGTATTCTCATATGATGAATTTAATGGAAACCATAAATCAAAATTTCGAACATGGCAAAATATAATTTGGACCGTTAGCATTTCGGAGCGAAATACAAACTTTTTTAGAATAACTAACAAGAAACCCGTCCATTGGATGGGCCTTTTAAATCAAAATCAAAATAATAAACCTTTTTTTTTTAATAAATAGTGAAAAGCCCACGCCTTGCTTTGGGCTGAAATTGTTATTTCTTATAATAAACTTTTAAGATAATATGTAGTGAGTCTTAAATTGAGATAATTTGTATGTGCCTATAATTTTAATGGGCTGAGAACGCCAACGGACATTAACGTACATCAACGGTTCTGATCTATCCAAGAAAATGATCAACGGCTCAGGTTTTTTATTTGGGGAAGATAGCCTTTTTATGTCATTTTTTTCAATATGTTTTTTATAGTAAGGATATGCAGTAGAAATAGAAGGATGAAAATATAAATTGAATAAAGCGTTACGGACTCTCCATCATAGGAAGGAGTGAGGCCTAAACCTGTCGGGCAAGCACACTGGACCAGAAGCAAAGTGTCGCAGTTTCTTTATATGAGGCGATGGATCAAAGATAAAAGTCATACCGAATTGTAAAGATAAAAAATGAAAACTGAAAGCAATTGTTTTATTCTTTCTTTCAATCACAATGATAGAAAAACGGAAAAGTACTCGGACTGAGAGAGACGACAGTGCATTCAAGGGAAAATATGTTGGGAGTGGAAAGACTGAAAAATCGAAAAACTATCAATACGATCAACGGGAGTATGGTGATACTTTTTCTCCATTTCAGAGGTAGACTTAAAACAAATGAAGAGTTCAGTCCGTATGTCCTTTTTATAGGAGTATATAGATATAGATAGTCTAACTTTGTTCTGAAAAATCCTTACTCCTAATAAAAGCATATCTTCCCAAATAAAACCTGAGCTGTTGATCATTTTTTTGGATAGATTAGAACCGTTGATTTAGTTAATGCCCGATGATGTTAATGTCTCAGCCTATTAAAATTTAAGGCCCATATCAATTTCCTCAATATAAGACCCATTACATATTATCTTAAAAATTTATTATAAGAAATAATAAATATTTAAAAGCCCACTTTTTTTCAAAAAAAACAAGAAGAAAAAAAGATAGTGAATATATGTCAAATGTCTTGAACGAATTAAACTGAAAAACTAACGGAGAGCATAATCAATTTCAAACAAGTGACTTGGGATTCGACTTAATTGTAAGTACTTGAATCATAAAAAAAATTATGTATGAGCTTAGTTTAATTAACTAAATTGATAATTTCAATTAGAAAAAAAACAAAATAATGCGTGCACAAATAAGCTAGGATTTATTGAACGAATCTGTATCAATTAATTAATCCTCCGGTATTAATTGCACCGTGCAGATAATGCAACAAGAAATATCATTCCGATAAGTAAAGAGTGGCATTTTATCAAAAAGTATAAAGTAAAGAGTGGCATCGAGACACCGTGCAAATAAAACTCACCAATTATATATATCTTCTCAACCATTTAAAGGAAGCTTTTATTATTCCATATTTTATAGAAGGCTCGATATACAACGTCAGAATATAAATTGCAAACTATAAGGCACTTAATTAGTGATAAAATCTCGATATCTCGAATGATCTTACTAATTGATTAAGTTTTTTTCTTAAATTTTTTGGATTAGTGGTGTTTCCTGTTCTATTCTCTATTTTTATTTTATTTTATTTTAATATATTGAATAATCCGCTAGGCATTTCATTTTTTATGAGTAAAAACAAGAGCAAAGAACACATTTTCTCAGTAAAGATACTGGTAAATTACAAACTTAATTTACAGAAAGTACATCATTGACCATAATAATAAAAAACATAATATTGAAAAAAAAATATAATCAAATAACACAAATATTTCTAAAATTCATTTACTAAAACCCAAAAATAGAACAATTAAAGATTATTCTATCTCTAGTGAATGCACTTTGTCAATGCTATCTTACATGTAAATGTTAACTTCTATCCAATTTCTTCATGCATCATCTTGTTTATTTTCATTTGCAAGACGTTCTCGGACACGGCGGATGTAGTCCGAAGAAGCCTTGTCGATATCCTTCTCTCCTTTATTTGCATCCCCATCTGTGATTGGTATTTCTATAACCTGTTGGAGAGAGTATTCAATTTGCTACATCAACATTTGCTTTACTGACCTGTTGAATTACTGAAACACAATATGTCTATATAATTTATAGTTTATCAATTTGAAGAAAGATATATATGTTCAACTCCAACCATTAATTTGAAAGTGCATAAGTTTGTAAGTTATATATCAAAGGAAATTAACTGAAACTTGAAATAATATCGATCTATAAGTTATAGAATACGTTCATAGATTTTTTTTTTAAGATATTTTAATTAATATTTTTACAAAATAATAATTAACTCAATTATCAAGTGTTTTCTCCCATAAAAAAATATTATCCGTCCATTGTGTATTTATTTGGATGATGTTATTGAAGCAAAAACACTGGTTCGAAATTAAGAAAAAAGTACCTTTCCTACAAGTGGCCCCTTGGTTGCATAAGAGCTAGACGCTGGAAAGGTCTGAGATTCAACCTGAGATTAATTACAGCAGGAAAAATATTTACACAGATAAAAATATCTAACCAAAAAATTAAATAAAATTAAAGATACATGATATGCTATATCTATACCTTGTTTCCAGACATCTTATATAGGTTTTCTCCTTTTGGTAGAGGATGAATAATTCTTTTAACTTAATGTGTTTAAGCTTGTTGTGGGGGGGTTCAAGGTAACTGTCTGAGAACTATATCTATATATACACACACTAGTAGGTTGGAAGAATTAACCGCGTTGATTTTGATTAACATCATGACACAGAAATACAAGAGAATTAAGTTTGGGTTAATTTGAGCAAGTTGCAGGCACTTGCATTGTAGCTTCTACTGTAATTAAGTCTGTAACTAATATAGGAGACTTTGACAATATTGTAGCGTTATTGCAGCATGACGGTTTACAAGTCAAGTCATCTACTTTCACATACACTTAGCTCCTTCAAGTAAAAATATATAGAAAACGAAAACGCAATATATAGAAGGATCAAGGATGCACATTGTATATGTCATGATCTGTAATTCTGTATATATACATGCTACAACGCATGCAATAGAATTCAGAAACCTGTATATATATTAAACATATATAACCCTTACAAGATAGACAAGCTTAACTATTGCAAGAGAGACTAGAGATATTAGAATGTATAATTCTGGTTTAGTTTTCTTGTTTGGCACATATATATCAATTTTCTCAAATTATGTTTGAAATTTGATTTCAAGCTTTTTTTTTTTTTTTTTTGGATAAAATTTGATGATCTCAAACTCTGTAGATCATGCATGCAGTTGCACGGTCAAGATGCAAACCGCAGTCCAGCCTAAATAATCAGAGTATATTTGAATATATATATTTTTTCTTTTTTTGAGAGAAAGTGAAATATATTTATAGTTGTATAAAATTTTCTGCTCGGATATATATGACATTGTTGAAAAAACTCAGTTGATCAAATCTGAACAAAACAAGCATATTGTTGGAATAAATAAATATGAACCGCCATTCACCTAACATAAACAATTTACACAGAAATTTGGCGAGTAAATTTCACCACAAATCCCGTTGTCATGTTTCATCTCCTGGACGGCTTGACCGAGCGCTCACTGACTTGAATAAAAAAGTAAAATCATTTTTCAACACTAATTAAAAATCGAAGAAATTACATAAATTACAAGGCATCTTCCTGTACAATGCACAGAATTAAGTAAGTACACAAGCAACTTGAGCAAGCAAACATGCTCTGGTACTTTCTTAACAGTTCACGGTTGACCGTTCACACCAATCTAATAATCTAATCCAACTCTATTTGTACACGTAACTCTAATAATGGGCTGGGATTTTTCACAAAATGGATTTATTTCCGTCCACGCATTATTTTGGGCTGAAATTATTATTTTTTATAATATATTTTTAAGATAATATATAATGGGTCTTATATTGAGGAAATTGATATGGCATTAAATTTTAATGGGCTGAGACATTAACGTTAACGGGCATTAACGTAAATCAACGGTTCTGATCTATCCAAGAATTTTTATTTGGGAAATATAGCCCTTTCATGTCTTTTTTCCATTATGCTTTTTTATATACTAGTAAAAAGCCCACGCCTTGCTTTGGGCTGAAATTATTATTTCTTATAATAAACTTTTAAGATAATATGTAATGGATCTTAAATTGAGATAATTTATACGGGCCTTTAATTTTAATGGGCTGAGAACGTCAACAGGCATTAACGTACATCAACGGTTCTGATCTATTAAAAAAAATAATCAACGGCTTAGGTTTCTTATTTGAGGAAGATAACATTTTCATGTTATTTTTTCCAATATGTATTTATATATAGTAAGGATAGTAAAGATTTCTCTCAGCCACAATTATACGATGGAAAAAATTGCGAATAAGGAGCAGAACATGTGGGTTGTTGACTAATTAACCCAGCCCGGCCCGTATTGTCACCTAATTATATTTTCTTTTGTAGCTACCACTAATAATTTGAAGTCCCAGGTAGTGTGAGCTCTGCCATTTGGGCCAGTTGGAGTGTTGTTATCATTCAAAAGAAAATTGAATTTTACTTTAGTGATCCACTATGTAAAGTTTTTTTTTTTCGATCCGACTTGTGACATCTGCCACTCACAGGGTTTATTATTCCTAAATAACGATAACAAATAAAACAAATAATAATTCATTAGTATGTAACGTGATGTGCATCGATCTCTCACTATATTTCGAGTACCTTCTTTATAACAACTCCGATTTTGATATTTAAAAATTTAATTGGAAGATAACTTCAATGTTTTGAATTTCTTTGGCTATGGTTTCACAATATCGTAGTGCACCATAACCCAAAATATTACATCAGCCACATTAATAAGGTGCTGAAATCCAGAAAAGTAACTGATAGATAGCTGTCTGTATTTAATTTAGCCATAACTTTTTCATTCTAAATCCGATTCAGGTGTATGAAAATTCTATAGAAAGGCAAGATTGAAAGCCACAACTTTTATATTTTGAGTTTCTGCAAATTTCAAGCGTAAGAGCCCAAAATAATGCGATTTCTCATATTGAAAATAGAAGAGTACTGGCTGTAGGATCCTTATAGTTTTCCTTGTATAAATTTCATATCAATTTGAACCCTTTCCTTTTGGCACAAGACAGCACAAACGTCTCCTCTCCTTCCTTTCCTGCGGTGCCATAGTTAGCAGCAGCTTACCAGTAAAAATTCCATGTACTGGTGCGTTTTCAGTTAATACTGGTAAATTACAGGGGTCTGGGTGTAAATTTTCGGTTCTGGTATGGGACAGGGACTGAATAGTGACTGTACATCAAAGTTATTTGCAAAACAGTCCCTGGGCAGGGGCTTATTCGTGACAGAATGCAGGAACTTGTTGGAAGAATCCATTTCCATGAGGATAACATGCCCATATTTGATTGATCTTGCTTAAAATTTTGATAACAGATTTTTAGTTAAGAAACTAGTAGGTGAAATCATAAGCTGAAGTAGATTAATCTTAATTTATTGACCATAAACAGGAAAGCAAGAAAGTAAGAAAGTAAGAGTGTGTTGTTTTTGTTTTCGTCGGTTATAGTTTAAATGAGAGTATTGTTCACTCACCACTTAGACTGTACCTTTGTTTATGCGAATATATACTTCCTGTAAGATATAGTTGCCATGAATTGCATTTTATTTTGAGTCTATCATGGCAACAACATGCATATGGAGTTCAGACTTTGGATATATAAATTTGAATTTGTGATTTGAATTATCATACTGTTCATGTGTGTGTAATTTAGTCACGATTTGTTCATGTAAATTCCGATAGAGCTCTTTCCCCCTATGGTGCCTGGGATGCTAGGCGGGATGTTTGTTTCCCTCTATGGTGCCCGGGACACTGGGCGAGGCATTTGATGCGACTGTGTTGTGTTTTATTTGTTTATAACCAGGCTTATTTGTAATTATGTTTGAAGAGTTAGGCCAACCAACCCGAATTTATTTATAGACCAATCAATAATGGCATGACATTTTAGTATGTAAGTGTGGGTAGTTAGATAAATTATTTAGACAAATTTTAAATATATATGTTTCATGTAATACTAATTAATGAGAAATAAATAACGTTTTATATGGGTATTTTCACGATAAAAACTGAGACCAACCGCACTGATAAGCATTATGTTTCTCATCCGTATTTTGTTTTTTGTTTTAGGTTGGAATAATGAGAATGAAGCAAACTAAGTTGTGCGGTGACAAGCCACTGGGGTTAGGGGATCTTTTAGGGTATTTATTCTTTTGTGTAGTTTAAACTGTGGTACTTAACAAATCATAGTATGGCTCTAGCTCAGTCTTGGTGAACCATACTAGTTTTGTTTCTGTTTCTTATCCTTATTAATATATATATATATATATATATATATATATAGAGAGAGAGAGAGAGAGAGAGAGAGAGAGTAAAACTATGGTGCTCCTAGGAGCACGGAGGCTTCCCGTGCTCCTAACTCCAAAATCATACTAAACCATCCCGAAATTTTGATTTATGGGTCTCATAAAATTCTTTATATCAAAATATCATAGGATACAAAAATTTTCCATTTTTTGAGATTTGTAAGTATTTGTTTTGTATTTTTTAAAGATGACATAGTTTTATATATTATTTTATTATTATTTTGATGTCATTCTAAAAAATTCCAAAACATATACTTAAGAAACTCAAAAAATGGAAAATTTTTGTATCCTAAGAGATTTTGATATAAAGAATTTAATGAGAATGATAAATCAAAATTTCATGATGGTTTAGTATGATTTTTGAGTTATGAGCACGGGAGGCCTCCGTGCTCCTAGGAGCACACTAGTTTTACTATATATATATATATATATAGAGTAAATTACGCGGATGGTCCATAAAGTATCATCCTTTTACCAAATTGGTCCTTAAAGTTTCAAAGTTACCAATTTGGTCCCTAAAGTTTGGGATGTACCATTTTGGTCCTTAATGTTTTACTAACATATCGTTTTGGTCCTTAAAATATTTTATCCAAACCAAATTGGTCCTATCATTATCCATTAATGCTAAAATTTATTTAATAAGTATTTGATAGCATGAACAAATATATTTATTTGTACATTATTTATTTTTTAATAATATATTATCGTCATTTGTAATGCTAAAAAAATATTTAAGATACATGAAAATAATAATTTTGAATGAAGTACTTAATTTTGGGACCAATTTGATAAATATTTAAAACTTTAGGGACCAAAACGATATATTAGTGAAACATTAAGGACCAAAATGGTACATCCCAAACTTTAGGGGCCAAATTGGTAGCAAATCAATACTTTAAGAACCAAATTGGTAATTTTGAAACTTTAAGGACCAATTTGGTAAAAGAGTAATACTTTAGAGACCATCTGCGTAATTTACTCATATATATATAGTAAAAACTATGGTGCTCCTAGGAGCACGGAGGCCTCCCGTGCTCCTAACTCAAAAATCATACTAAATCATATCAAAATTTTGATTTATGGGTCTCATTAAATTCTTTATATCAAAATATCATAGGATACAAAATTTTTCCATTTTTTGAGATTTTTAAGCATTTGTTTTGTATTTTTTTAAAGATAACATAGTTTTATAGATTATTTTGAGGTCATTCTAAAAAATTCCAAAACATATACTTAAGAAACTCAAAAAATGGAAAATTTTTGTATCCTAAGAGATTTTCATATAAAGAATATAATGAAAATGATAAATCAAAATTTCATGATGATTTAGTATGATTTTTGAGTTAGGAGTACGCTAGATTTACTCATATGAATATATATATATAGACTGTTTTAGATATGTGGGAAAATTTACTTTGGTTGCTATAAAGTTTGCGGACTTTAAGTGGCTTTGTTTGACTATATTATCGATAATGCTTGCATTGACTATGAGACGCCTTGCGCATCTAAGATGGATGTGCGGCGGGCAGTCGTGTCATCTAATTATGGACACGGGCTGTTACACGACTATAGATGGATCATCTAATATTAAATTCATTTGTAAATTGTAATTACTAATCAGTAAAATTATTTGGGTGTGATCAGGGAGCAACACCCAAAAAAATTACTGGAGGTAAATCGACAAGTTTATCCAGCCGAGAGTATTTTTCTTTGTTATGTTTTTGAAGTAATGACTGAGTCTGGATCTGTAGTTGTTCTAATTCGACCTATTAGCTCAAAACAGACGGATAGGATGGGATTGATTTATGTTCCAAGGGGATATTTTTTTTAAAAAGAACTAATTTATTGGTTTTGATCCAATAATCCAATAATAGAATTCTGATTTTTGATGTCTTGTTGTGTTGTACTTATCTTCTGCCTTAAGGCAATGGGTAGCGATGCACGTCGACCGTTGGATTATCCCGAGATCAATCCGAGTTGATACAAACTCGATCGAGAAGATCCGACAGTGCCCGTACTGCACATTGCCTTAAGGCAGAGCATCTCAATCTCTTATTGTGGATAATTGATGTACATACATGTTTATTACACCCCAATATATATTTAAGTTTGTGATAAATTGGCCCCCAAATTTTCAAATTAAACAAACATCATATGAACTGTGCAATTTGTAATGAGAAATCCCAGCAATTAATTTTGCTAAATAACACTTTATTTTATAATTTGAATTATCAGTGTTTCACTATTGTGTACCATCCAATGGCTTTGGAATTTACTTTTGGATATGTTTGATCACTCGCAAGATCTTGTCCGTATTTTTTTCCTTGGAAATTTTTAATTGTCCTCAAGTATATATCAACGTATCCACAAAATATATAAATATTGTAACACAAATTTTTTCCTTGGAAATTTTTAATTGTCCTCAAGTATATATCAACGTATCCACAAAATATATAAATATTGTAACACAAATTTTAAAATTTGTAACACTTATCTCAAATTTTATATCATAAACATGGTGGATACATTTGTTTTATATATGACCATATTTTTTCTCTGCATTATTTGTACGGGAAAAGGGACATGGGTAGATTTTTTTTATCACTAACAGTTATATCTTCTCAACTATTTAAATGAAGCTTTTATTTATTCCATATTTTATGGAAGGCTAGATATACAATATTAATTAGCAAATTATAAGGCACTTAATTGGTGATATAATATCTCAATATCTCGGATCATCTTAAGGATTAATTAAGTTTTTTAATTCTTGAGTGACGTTAATTGTTTCGTTCTTTGTTTTTATTTTATTTAATTTAATGAATGATCCGCTAGGCATTTTCATTTTTCTATGAGTAAAAACAAGAGTCAAAACACTTATTTTTAGTCAAGATACTGTTTAATCGCAAACAATACAAAACGTACATTATTGACCGCACAATAATTATATTAATAATAAAAACGAAAATAAAGACATAAATATACAGCACAACTAATTATAAAATTCATTTATTAAAACCAAAATACAAGAAACAATATTCTATCTCCAGTGAATGCATGCCAATGCCATCTGTCAATTGAATGTTAATTATTCTCCAATTTTCTCACACATCATCATCTTCTTTACTTTCACGTGCAAATCGTTCATGGCCACGACGAATGTAGTCAGAAGCACGCTTGTCGATATCCTTTTCTCCTCTATTGTCATCATCATTTTGTTTATTTTCACGTGCAAAATCTTCTCGCTTCCGACGGATGAAGTCAGAAGCAAGTTTGTTGATATCCTTTTCAACATCATCATCTTGTTTGTTTTCATGTGCAAGACGTTCTCGAACAAGACGGATGAAGTCAGAAGTAGCCTTGTCAATATCCTTTCCTCCTTTATACACATGAACATCTTGTTTATTTTCATGTGCACGACATTCTAAGACACAATCGGTGAAGTCATGAGCAGCCTTTTCGATATCCTTTTCTCTTTTTTTATTTTCATGTGGAAGGCATTCTCGGACACGACAATTGAAGTCATAAGTAGCCTTTTCGATATCCTTTTCTCCTTTATCAGCATCCCCGTCCGTGATTGGTATTTCTATGACCTGTTTCAGAGTATTCAGTTTGTTACATCAAGATTTGCTATACCGAATTACTAACTTAAAATTTGATGTGATATAAAGGACAAAATGGGTTTTTTGGTGGTTATTTCAGTAGGTCTTTTGGGTTTTATCCAATTTCGGGATGAGACATGTTTAGTGTCCCCAATAAATGTGTCTACATACCCACATAGTTACAAAATTTGAGTTATGAGTGACAAAATTTGTTCTTGTGTGGACATGTAGACAATTAGTATGAGGAACTGGAAATTCAATCTATATTTATTCAAAGTAATTACAAATCTTGTAGATATGTTCGTTTGAAAGTGTAAACATCAAGCAGTGGTGTGGAAGCAAAATGTGAATTTTACTCTTGCTTTGAAGTTACTTGTAATTGTGATATGTAGAAAATTAAAATGAGGATGGATTCATTTTAATATTTTAAGTGTCTTCGACAGAGGCTATTGATCATGATTGGAAAATAATCATTCTATCTATATTTCTACTAAAGCATGAATAAAATTAAAATGAGGGAAGGGATTAATTGATAAAGCTTATTTTGATTTCAAAAAACTTGAAGAAAATCTTTACAATTAATCTTTAATAGATATAGTGTTTATCTCATATATGGATTGTGTTTCAATTATATTTAATTTAAGTGATGTTTGAAACCTGAAGCACTATCAATCTATAAACTAAAGAATTAATACGTCCATAAATTTTTTTTTTTATAATTTTAATGTTTTTTTAATACCTTTACAAACTTATTCATCTGGACGATGTTACTGAAGCAAAAAAATTGTTCAAAATTAAGAAAAAAGTACCTCTCCCACAAGTGGATCCGGGCCCTTGGTTGCAACAGAGCTAGACTCTGGAGGGGTCTGAGGTTCAATCTGAGATTACAATAGGAAATATTGACACAGATAAATTAAGATTTCTAGCCAAAAAATTAAATAAAAGATACATAATGTTATATACATCTATATAATTTCTATACCTTGTTACCCATCTTAGGTTTGCTCCTTTTGGTTGAGGATGAATATATAATTCTGTAATGTGTGTATATTTTTTGGCTAGCAAATACTTGTGGTTTTTTGTTGTAAGGAAGCTTGTTGTGTGGGGGTTTAAGGTAACTGACTCATAAATATATATATACTAGTAGGTTGGAAGAATTACCCGCGTTATATAATTTTCCTTAACATTACACACATATACAAGACAAATCAGGTGATCATCTAACTAGGTTTGGCTATCCTTTTTGTTGCTTTCCTTAGTTCTTTTTTTACAATTATTGTTGTCATATTGTAAATTATTGTAAATTTCCAATCACTGTTTTGTGATCAATTTACATGAAATTTGAGAGTGTGACTCTTATCTTTTCCTCAAAAAAAAAAAAAAAAAGTAAATAAATAAAATGGCTTGGAGCAAGTTGCAGACATTTGCATTGTATCTTCTAGTATAGTATATTAAGTCTATAACTAATAGGAAACTTTGACAAAATTTTCCCATATAGCTCCTTCAAATAAGGGAAACATTAAGTGTTCACACAATGTACGTCTATAGATTACTAATTAACATTAAGTGTGTACACAATGTACGTCTATAGATTAATTTTTGTGAGTCTCATTTGTCAGCTTATTTGTTAAATTTATGAACGTCCATTGTATGGATGCTGGGTAGTGCTTTTCAAATAAATATATCAAATAAGGGAAGACAAGAGAAGGATGCACATTGTATACGTCATCATCGATACCAGTATATAGTAGAAATCAGAAACCTGCATCAAACACAAAACTTTAGATAGACAAAGCTTTTATATTGCAAGATGACTATATATACTACTATAGATATTTGCATGTATAATTCAGGTTTAATTTTCTTGTTAGGCACATATCAATTTCTACAAATTATATACGTTCGAAATATATATATATATAGAATCTCAAACAAATACTTAAAACATTGACTAATACTTAAAATGATACATAAAAAAAACGTTGATTATTTTATTAATATTGTATAGCCACTTTTAAAAAATCTCAAACAAATACTTAAAAAAATCTCCAAAAATGAAAATTTTTTGCTTGCTACAAGATTTTGATATGAAAAATTTATTGAGCCATATAAATCGAAATTTGGAGGTGATTTGATATGTTTTTGGATCGTGACTCACGAAGCAGCCCGTGAGTCATGACTAATCGTAGCATAACTCTCTCTCTCTCTCTCTATATATATAAAGTAAAACTATGGTGCTCCTAACTCAAAAATCATACTAAACCATCTCGAATTTTCGTTTTATGGGTCTCATTAAATTCTTTATATCAAAATATCATAGGACACAAAAATTTTCCATTTTTTTAGATTTTTTTTAGATTTTTAAGTATTGTTTTTTTTTTGTATTTTTTAGAGATGACATAGTTTTATACATTATTTTATTATTATTTTGAGGTCATTCTAAAAAATTTCAAAACATATACTTAAGAAACTAAAAAAATGGAAAATTTTTATATCCTAAGAGATTTTGATATAAAGAAATTTAATGAGAATGATAAATAAAAATTTCATGATGATTTAGTATGATTTTTGAGTTGGGAGCATGGGAGGCCTCCATGCTCCTAGGAGCATGCATGATTTACTATATATATAGAGTAAATCTAGTGTGCTCTTAAAGGCCTCCCGTGAGCTTAACTCAGAAAAAGTATCAAATCACATCCAAATTTTGATTTAAATGTCTCAATAAATTCGTTATATCAAAATCTTATAGCATGCAATTTTTTTTCATTTTTGGAGATTTTTAAGTATTTATTTCAGATTTTTTAAAAGTTACATATAAAACTTTGATTATTTTATTAATATTGTATAGTTGCTATTAAAAAATCTGAAATAAATACTTAAAAATCTTCAAAAATGAAAAAATATTGCATGCTATAAGATTTTGATATAACGAATTTATTGAGTCATATAAATCAAAATTTGGATGTGATTTGGTACATTTTTGGTGTTAAGCTCACGGGAGACCCCCGTGAGCTTAAGAGCACGGTAGTTTTACTCTACATATAAGGTTTAGGGTTTAGGATGTAAACCAAATTTTATATTTTTTAAGATTTTTTTTTACTATTTTTTAAGATATTTTGAAATGTCACTTATTTGGATGGCTCATAATGTTTTAAGCAAGTGGCATTTCAAAATATCTTAAAAAATAGTAAAAAATTCTAAAAAATATAAAATTTGGTTTCCAAGTAAAATTGTATATAAAGATCATATTGAGCAATTTGGATCAACTATTAACATTTTGAAATTACAGATATAAATCAATAGTACAGCGCAATTTGTACTATTAATAGTACCACAGCTCAACTCTATTTCTTATGTCAATTTTCAGTAACTTTAATTTTGTAAAATCTCTTAGTTAAATAATATATAATATTTTGTTTTTCACCTTGATTTTTCAATATTCTTGAACTTATAATTAATTTGAAGTTGTGAACATTAAATTTTCTTTAGAAAGAATTCGTGGAGAACTAGCTATCTTATTTATTTGCAAAAATTCTTGGAGTAATGTTATAAAAAATAAAAATAAAAAACAAAAACAAATGTGGTGCAATAATTTTCAATAGTTTTCGATAGTTTGCTCACAAAAATAATAATAAAAGTTCCTGAATTGAATTTTACAAAAAAAAAAAGTAAGGAGTAACTGTATGAAAAAAGAAATCTTAAACCATTGTTTTTTGAGTGAGGCTATTGCGCTTTGCAAAGCGCAATGACTAGTGCGCTTCGGTCTTATAAATCCTCAACCATAGATCGAATGGCCAATCCAAATTGCTCACCATAATCTTGATATTGAAACCTAGTTGTATACCAAAATTTTCTATTTGTAAAATTTTCTAACTATTTTTTTGAATTTTTGAAAAATGACCCATTTGATATACAAAATTTTGTGCATTTTCTATAAAATTTTCAAAAAAAAAAAAAGTTAGAAAACTCTAAAAATAAAAAAATTTGGTAATCTATAAGATTTCAATATGTAAATTGTGTTGGGCAACTTGGATTGCTCATTCGAGCTATGCTTTTGAAATAAAAGGCTGAAGCGCACTACCTCACTACGGTTTGCAAAGCACACTAGCCTCAATCTTGTTTTTTTTATATATCTTTGGTCATAAGAATCTTTTATTGGTATATACTATATAGTTTCAACTCGATAGTGTCAAGAACGATACACAACAATATAAATAACTTAGTACAAGAATTGCAAAGTCTTCAATATGATGCAAATGGAAACTTCTATACAATGCGGCTGCAACAACATTATATTTGTCACTTTGTTCCACAATTCAGAGGCAATTTGCGAATTATACATAGCTCCAAAAAAAAAAAAAAAAAAAAGAAAAATCTTACTGTTTCCTCACACTGTAATCTGCAATGATAAAGTTGGTCCAAAACTAATATATATATGCTATGTTAAAAAGACGTATTGTTGGAGTAGATATGAACCACCATTCACCTAAAATCTTACATATAAATTCGGCTTGTAATTTCACCAAAACTCCCGTTGTTGACAGCTTGAGTGCTTGACCAACTGCTCACTAAATTGAATAAAAAAGGAAAACCTTTTTTCAACACTTGAAATCGAAGAAATCAAATAAAATTACATGGCATTTTCTTGTAAAGGCACAGAATTAAGTAAGAACTAAGAGCACAAGCAATTTAAGCAAACATGCTGTGGTAATTTCTTCACAGTTCAACCAATCTAACTCATACACAGCAAAGCAGCATCGTCCGAAGACATTTGCTTGATTTGATGATGGGCTGTGATTTTTTTTCACAACAGGAATTTAGTTTCTATTTTGAAATCCATATATGGCCCAATTAAACAGTGAAAAGAAGGGAATTTGCGAGGTCAAGCCTGCATATCAGGTGTAGAATTTTTGAGGGTTGTTGGGTTGGGTAACTTGACCCATTAATCGATTCCAATATGAGACTGCCTCCATATTCTTTACCGGTACTACTATGAGAATATGAAGGCCCGGATAAATTGTGAAGTCTAGGATGTGGGTTAGTCAGTTCAGTGTTGAGCTGTTATGTTCAGGATAAGAGATTGCATGTGAACTACTGTAGCCTGTAGGCTGATTTAGATGAGAGGAGGAAGTTTCCAATTACTCTCTTTTTCTTTCTATTTTTGTTTTGATTAATATTGGAAACTTCCTTCTGTGGCATGCAGAGGATGGAGGCTGGAGGCAGCACCCCATCCTCTGCTGAGTCTGTATTCTCTGGAATGATCAGGATATGGAGAGTGGGGAGTGGTAAACTAGCAACACAAATTTAGTTTTTTGGGTAGCATTGAGATCTGTGCTGAGGATTTGTAGGGGGGAGATTAATTTTGACCCTTGCATATGGTATACTCTAGGGGTTGTTCGGCAAGGTGGTTGACTTAAATATTTAAGGTTCACTAAGCCACACTCGTTCGGAAAAAAGAAAAAGAGCTTAAAAAAGCTTAAGCCTTAAGCCATGAGTATTGCTTCCTTAGGAATTCGGGTAAGGTTTAAACTCCGGTCAAAATGAGGCTTAAGGAGAAAATTTAAATCCGTACTAAGAAGCTTGCGTTCAGAAGGATTAAGAGACTAAGAAAGCTAAATGAAGTCTAACGAGGCCTTGCCGAATGGTCCCCTGGGGATGTGAACTCCCTTTTGCTGTGGCATCTCTGTTTCTTTCTATTTTTCATTATGTGGCACTGCCTCCATCCTCTGCTGTATATTAATTGCACCGTACAGTGACATCGATCAAAAGTACTACCTCCGTTCATGAATAAATGAATTTCTAGGAAAAATCAAATGAATTGGTGGAAAAATGAAATTACATAATAATTGTTCCAATTAAATAATATAGATAAAAGGGTAATCATAACATTGGAGAAACATAAAATTTGAAAAAGTGAATGCAACGTATGAGTTCTTAACAAATACAACCTCCGTCCATGAATAAATGAATTTTTAGGAAAAGTCAAATGAATTAGTGGAAAAAATGAAATTACATAATAATTGTTCCAATTAAATAATATAGATAAAAGGGTAATCATAACATTGGAGAAACAAGTGGATTCAAACAAGTGAATAGAAAAATAAATTCAAATCGGTAAAGTTCATTTAATTAGGGACAAGTTCTAAAGAGTATAAATTCATTTAATTAGGGACAAGTTCTAAAGAGTATAAATTCATTTAATTATGGACGGAGGTAGTAATATAAGCGCGGCATCAAGATCCATGCAAATAAAATGACAACAAGAGCCTCCACCGGTTTCCACACTGCACAAATAAAAAAAAATGAGGGTGATTATGCTGATTAGTTAAGCAACTTCTATTTTGAATCAAACGGCTCTTATCAAACATGTCACTTTAATTGTATCTAAAAAATATTTTATAACTATTTGATTATGAAAATGAACAACCCATGTTTCATCTGATCCATAGCAAAATTAACCAGAAAAAAATTAGAACTCAAATTAATTTGTGCTAGCAGTATTTATTACACTTAATCAACTTTAAATAGATCTCATAATGATACGCACTTTAATTAAGACATGCATGCTTGCAGGTTTGCCGTATGTATATTATAACTAACTAGTGTTGTAAGTCGGGCTTCGCCTTGAAAAATAATATCAAATAAGTAGTTAATAATTATATAAAATTTAATATTTAACAAAATTTGAACATAATATTTAAATATTTTGATATAATATAACACAATTTATACTATTAATAGTACCATAGCTCAACTCTAAATAATAAATATGTAACAATTTATAAATAAGAACACATAAATATTTGATCATTTTAAGGGTTACATTTTCTTTTAGACATATCATATTCATGTTATTTAATGTAAAGAGTAAAAAATATATAAGTCATTGAATCAAAATAGATAAAAAGTTTTACAAAATTAATGGATAATAACATTAATGATTTACAGTTGAGATGTTTGAAAACCTACCACTCTTTATGGAGTGTAGATAATTAGCTTTCAAGACCTCCTAATTACTTGAGTACATACAAATGTGTACTTATTAATTAAAAAAATAATAATAATCTCTACACCTATATAATAATAAAAAAAAATAATAATAAACTCGTGTTAGTACAAGTGACAAGATAAGGAGTGCTAGGGCCCAACCTATACGAACACCATACATATAGGAAACAATATTAAATGTGCCAATCCATCCTTTGTCCCACTAACAGTACCCTAAATCGTTTATCTTAATTTCTGTCGTTAAAGATGGATGAAAAGATGGGGACAAATAAAGCTAGGCCAGAGCTTGTGTGATCATATGCTTCCTTCTTGCTTTAACCTATAACATATATATATAGCGAGTTGGGATACGGTGATATGCATAGCAAAATTACATTTTTGCTATGCACTTGTATCTCAACAACAGTAACTTGGATGGCTGATCCAATTCGACTGATGCATTCTACATATCGAAAACTCATCGGTACTAATTTTTACTATTTTTGGAGATTCCTAACTATTTCTAACGATTTTTGAAAAAATGACCCTGTTATGAGTTCCAAATAGATTATTATATTATTATTTTCTTGCCATCTTTCAAAAATCGTTAAAAATAGTTAGAAATCTCCAAAAATAGTAAAAATTAGTATCCGATGAATTTTCGATATGTAGAATGCACCGGTCGAATCGGATTGGCCATCCGAGTTACGGTTGTTGAGATACAAGTGCATAGCAAAAACGTAGTTTTGCTATTTTTGCTATGCATATCACCGTATCCCAACTCTATATATAGCTTCCCTCTATATATATAAGAACGGACACGATGAGAGGTCAACTGATGATCAACGGTCCAGATCTGAGGACTGAAACTGTTGATCAATGCATTTTCCCCTTATATATATAGTAATTTCATTTGCTGGCTTTAATTTAGGGAGTTGATAATTGCAACCCTTAAAAAACCTCCTTAACTGTACTCCAATTCATTTTTAGTTAAAAATTCTTTTTCAAATACAACAAATCACTTTTACCGGTTGTAATTTACATCCTCAATCGAACAAAACACTTATATATATGCAATAGAAATACCAAGAATAAAAAAAAAATTCACTCAAAATTTATAAGAGTATGAGAAAGAAAGAGAAAATATTACCAATTTAATTTGGGGATGGATAAAGGGGATAGTTAAGGGGGCAAAAATAATTTCTCTTTAATTTAATAGTTCGTTTTTCCTTGAGTCTCCTTAATTTTAAGACATTTTAGAAAGGAATTAATTAGTGGAAAGCAACTTGTAACCAACTTCACTATTTATTTATTCCCTCATATAGTCATATGTACGTATCTCACTAACAATAATTTGCTTAATGCATGTGACTGACGGACAAATTAATTTAAAAATTTCCAATATTAAATAAAAAACAACTAATTTAAAAGCTCAATGATAATATATAAAATTTGTTTCTACTATAACATTAATAATGGGAAAAAAAAATGAGTGGATAAGTTTCAACCTTCTTTCATCTTAGTCCCTTGCCAATTCCGTACAATAAGAAAGTGGGGTACTTACTGTTCCTCAAAAAAAAAAAGTGGGGTACTTACTGCAAGTGGAATTCAATTATTCGAATCAGCTGTTATTCCAAATAGAATAACAGGATCCTACTATTCTAATTTCAACTGTTGGATCAAAATCAACGGTTCGAATCCATTTAAAATATAGACTCCTAAAATCTAAACTGGACCGATCAGATCCGTCCGTTCCGATCTAACGGCCCATAATAGAATAATAGGGTCCTGTTTTTTTTTGAGAATTAATAAGAGCAGATACGGACTCACTGTCGGTGTGTTCATGGCGGGTACAAAAGCTACCAAATAAATTACAGTGAGCTTGCTATTCCTGATCCACCACCAGACACTCCAAGCAGCTCCCACTTCCTAAAGGAGTGATGTGACAAACGAATATTTTGCACTATTCACATGGCACACATACGCGACCACCTTATCGCCACAAGTTCCTGGATATTATAAATAAATAAGCAGATAAAGATTCAGTATGAAAAAGCGCGTGTGACAAATGGATAGATGACAAATCGGGCGGGCGGGTAGGGTTTGGACAGAGTGAGTCAGATCAATTTGATCGAGGAAGATTGTCGAGTCAATTCAGGTTTCGGGTTAACCAGTATCGTCTTATCCTCAGGTCATGAGTCAATTTAGGTTGGGTTCGGACTAGTTTGCCTTTTCTCTAAAGCCGGGTTGGGTCATGTTGGACTGGTTTGTCGGGTTTAGTCATATTTTGCTATTTAAAAGTGGAAAGTGATAATTTGGATTGGGTCGGATCGGTTTGGCCAAATACGAGAGTCAGGTCAAGGGTTAATTCGGACATGGTCAAGATGGGTTTCGGGTTGACCTGTGTTGTCTTATCCTTGAGTCACAGGCCATTTCGGGTCGGATCAGGTCCGGTTCAAATTATTTTGACTTTTCTAAAATTCGACTTGGGTTGGGTTAAGATGTCATGTCACAGTTGAATTGAAGGTGTGCCTGGGAACAATTGACTTGCACACAGCAAATGGAAAGAAATGTCGTACTGCTCTCTTCGATCCTTGACTCTTCCTTCACTAGCTCTTTCCCCGCCCGGTTGTTCAGGGATCCAGGTGGGTTGGGTCGATTTGTTGAGTCAGGTCGGATTTTGTCACCTCTATACACATTCATCACTTGTAATTATGTAGAGGTAACAAAATCCTACTCGCTTGACAAATCTATCTGAATCCGATTTGACCTAAACTTGATCCAACTTAGTAAGTCAAACTAATTTGAATCTGATCTGGTCCGACCCAAAACCTGATATGAATGACAACTAGGCGACCCAAACCCTATCCAATTCGAGACAACCCGAAACCTGATTAAACAACAAACCGGACCTAACCCAGCTTGAGCTTGACCAGAAATCTGAGATGACCCTAGATTAGGGACCTAAAACATAACTTGACCCTGTACCTGTGACCAAAATTAGATGACCTCAAATCTTACCCGATCCAACCTGAAATCTTGCCCAAAATATGATCGGACACCAAGGCATGAGAAGAATATATAGTAGGACACTGAAGAGAATCTCAAATTTGTATTGATCAAATGACCATATCAATCTCACCAGGAACTAACAAAAAAGAAAACTACAAAATAAAATGACCAGCTAATTTGCCGAAACCAAAATCGACCTGAGATCAGATGATTCGAACCCGACCAGATCAGAATTTGAGACTACTCGAGACGATTTAAATCCGCTGCTTTTCTGAAAAAGAAAAGCAGACCCTGATTTTCTTGATCCGATGGTTGAGAAACACCGAAGTACTTTGAGATCGGTTCAGTAAATACTGAAGTACTTTGAGATCGGTGCAGTAACTGATCCCGACCATCCGATCAGAAAAACAGAGTCTGCAACATGATGAAATATTGTCAAGAATATCATTGTTAATGGATCCCTCCTCATATATATAAATGTCTCAAAATATACTTTTCTGTATCTGGAATTTTAATTTTAGTGTCTCAAAAAATTCCATATATCAAAATCTTCTAAAATACAATACTTGTCACTTTTAAGATTTTTTAGCTTTTTTTTTTTTTTTTTTCAAATTTCCCAAACACGAGCCAAAAAATAAAAGAAAATATAAAAATTTGCACCCTAAAAGACAGTGTTTGGAAGATCTGAAAAAGTAGCAAAAAAATCTTCAAAAAGAATAAAATTGTATTCTAAAAGATTTCAATATAAGAAATTTATTGAGCCACTTAAATAGAAATTCCTGCAGAGATAAATTTTGAGACTTTCGTGTATAGGCTGATATGCTATTGGTTGTACAAAAAGCAACCTCTTAATTTGTTCAATTAATCACGTGACAAATAAAACATCAGTATACTGACCTAAAAAAATCAATCAACTTGTATGGTTCCAATTAAAAACCTAAATTCTTTTCACAAAAAAAAAGGATCCAAAATTATAAATCTTCCCAGTCCTGTCAGGTGGTCACCACTGAAACAGTACATTGCCCCAGCTTAATTAATAACATGCTGATGATATGTTTAAGTGGTGCACCAGGCTCAGCCAGTTCTACTCAAGTCCTGTTCAACACTTCAATGTTCAATCTCACCACCACCACTACAAGCTTCTCTTCTCAGCCACTGTTTCTAGCTCCATTTCCCCTAATTAACTAACCTTTTAATTAGGTAACAGTGATCACGGATCTATTGCCAACGAGGGCGCCGGAGGTCGGTCGATAATAATGGAGCAGCTGCAGGGAAAGAAGAAGAAGAGGGGGAAGGTTAAATTGGAGAGGATCGAGGACAGGACGAGCCGGCAGGTGAGGTTCTCCAAGAGGAAAGGAGGGCTCCTAAAGAAGGCGTTCGAGCTCGCTGTTCTTTGTGATGCCGAGGTTGCTCTCATTGTTTTCTCCCCGGCTGGTCGCCTCTTCGAGTACTCTTCCACTTCTTGGTATGTATATTAGTACTGCTTAATTAGTAATTACTTACTAGTGTCAAAAGTAGGAACAAAGAGTTGATCTCTTTTTCCTGTTGTTTTGACTTTCAACGGTATATATGAATGCTTAATTTGCCTAAAAAAACACTATATTAATTATCAATTTAGTAAGTGTTGTACATATATAATAGTATGGTTAATTAATTAGTACATTGCATTTTGGAAATGAAGTGCATGACCTCATGAAATGGATCGGGTAAATTAGCGAGCCCCAAAACAACTGGCGAGATACAGTAAAAACCCTACTTAAGTACATTTTCTCAGTATTTACATAGATATTTTATGGATGCATTGGGTGGAAAGGAAGGGATTCCTGATCTATTCCTTTAATTAGTACTTATTGGTTTGAAATGTGATGAGCGGATTTAATTGAGGTGTGATTCAATTAATTGAAGTTTGTCTTTTTTAAATTCATATTATATGCAATGAGAGAACAAAATGGTTTGTTTTGGGACTTAAATTCCCAAATCTGCAGAAACCAATTGGCACATGAAATGTAAGCTTCAGTAGAATTAAGTAACTGATCATAAGTTGGAACAGTTCTTATGCGCGAGATCATATACTCATTTTCATGAAATTGTGCGCGCTGTGCTTAACCATAGTTCGCAGAAACCCCAGACGGACATTTCCTCTGCCTTATATTTAGATTATAAGACTATAGGAGAATTTTGAATATATTTTTAATTAGATAAAGGAGCAGATCAAGCTACATAATTGATTTAAGTATCTATAAGAAACCTTTTATTCGGGTTTCGAGTAGTTTTACACGAAGAACATTATTACTCTCGAGCAAAGGTTTAAATAGCGCCGCTATCGGCAGCTATAGCGGTCGATATTGCGTTTTGGAACCAAAACGCTACGACGTTATCAGTTTTTCCCGCTATGTGATACTTTATATAGTAACATATAAAATATGGTTCGAATCATCTGAATTTTCAATTATTTTATGATATCTAACACCTAATAGTCGTTATTAATTTATGTTTTACAATCATTTAACACATAATTGATTGAATTTATAAACAACAATCAACGTTATATAAACTTAGTATCCACATAAGAAAAATAGTGGGATTGGTTAGTGAAAATGAAAGTCATATACTTGAAATCCATTAAAATGTTATATAACCAATAAATATTTTTTTACATAATGTTTTATATTTGTTTACAATTTTTCTAGCATAATTTTTAGATTCTAACCTTTTTCTTGAAAAATGATAGGTAGATAATTTATTTTTGATAACTTCAATAATCCATTCAATTTTTTAATATTTAGGAAAAATAATTACTCAATTATTCAATTTGAAATCCTTTTGATAGAAACAAATTATACTTGTGCATAAAAGACTGACCAACATGTCGTACTATGTCAATATATCTGAATAAGAATGCTTTTGTTTCAAGAGAAATACAATAATTATATAATTTTTAAACAATTTGGTTAGAAAACTTTATAAATTATTCTAATTATTCATCATTTTTTTTAAATATTTTAGCTCATGAACCAATAAAATAGTTAAAATATTCCACATAACAGGAACCGGTAGCGCCCGCGATAGCGCCGATATCCGATATCCGCTATCAAATATACCCCACCACGATAAGTCCGCTATCCGCTATTTAAACCTTTGCTCTCGAGTTTTGAAACTAGTAAAGACTTGTCATACAATTCTGAAATTCAACATATATATGGTGTGTAATTTCTGTTTGTTGAACCTTTAATTAGGACGCTTAGATGCCTAATATTGCAAGAGCGAAGTTAAGTAACAATATTCTCTACATTTACGTGCGATGTAATCACCACTATATGATAGGAAAAAAATGAAGTTTAAACCTTTAAACAAAGAATTGACATATGATATGTATATTAGTTAACATTTCACATAAATGATACTGCACAACGAAATTTAAATGTGGATACTATTTGAGAAAAACCTTTAATTTAGTGGCCAAAACTTTTTGTGTAGGAGTAGCAAATTTCAGAATCTGAGTGAGGATTCTACTTTATAGACATTAATTGAAAATAATTAGTAGAGGTCAATTTTTTATCTAGAATTAAGATATATTAATTCTTAAAACTTGTATGACATGATTAGAAAAAAAAATAGCTTATATAAGTGGGCAATCTCATGTTGTATATGGTGATCAATTCTATGTTTTTTATGCTTTATGGATGTATTACTTTAGGTTTGTGAGCATGATATGCTGTTAGATAATAATAAATTTTATAGATATTGTTAGGCTATATGCATGGTAGGTAGTAAGGGGTTCTTTGCCAGACAGATTATCCCATGGATTGATCAATTTTGTGGTTTAGCTTCAGTGATTTTAGAAAGTAAGATCATAGTTTTTTTAATTTGCATTATTGTATTCTTGCATACAAGAATACACTTTTCAAAAACAAAATGCACTTATTTTGACTAAAGTAAACTTCAAATTAGGTTCAAACATAATTACAAGAACACACTCCATATTAGTTGAATGTAACTATATATCCATGCATTAAACTATTCGGAAACATGGCAGATGCACAAACACACATTGCCAATATGGAAGCCGGCCATTACTTCACTTAGGGTAGTCAAACTATGAAACTAATTATTCGGCAATAGCACAAGAATGAAATGTACAAGCTAGTAGAAAGTTTAGAGTTAGTCTCCTTCACTAATTGAAGCATGTAGTATATAGAAATGTTGTATTGCTCTGATGCTCTCCGTTACAGAAGTATAGTGGCATCGTTTTCCCTTTTCTTTTGTGAATACTGCAATAAGTCTGGATTTAGTTCCAATCACTGAATTACAGGAAGAAGGAAGTGGTGCCAAAAATTTAATCAAAATATGAACTTACATATTAGTTTTCACACATAATATTTAGTAAATTTTTGTATGTGCGCGCTTTGATATATATAGTTTTCTTATGACTGCTTTTTTTGACAGTGCTAAACTCAAACTATAGTGATCCAAATTAAACTTCAAATATTCTGGTGGCAAAATGTTGTTAAGCCATTTTTATTTTTATTCATGTAGTTTTGATCACAAGAAACCTAAATTAGAATTGTACAATCCTATTCTCAATGCAGTATAGAGAAGACAATGAAAAGGTATGAAGAATTGATGAGCACTCGGAAAGAGGCCAGTATTGAAGGGCAATCAAACTCAAAACCGGATATTAGTGAAGCTAAGGTATGTTTTACTCAACTGCCTTTATCTTGAAAAAAGTTATTAACCCTTGTCATTAGCCAAAGTACTTTACAAACATATGTGTGCTAATTAATAATTAATCAGGAACTCACATTATTGATTCTCCAATTATATACGATATTGCGGTATGTTAATTAACTACCCATATACACCAATTTAGTGTTGTATTTGTTGTAATTAATTTATCCATTCTGGTTAATGCATAAGTAAAAAATGATCCAAATCAAAGGCCATAAAGAAACCCCAGATCCTAAACTATACAGATCATGAGCCCTAAATCATTGGTGTGCATAACAGATCTTCAATTTCTTTTCATAAAACAATCACCAAACAATAGTAAACTTAACTTAATTGTTGCGCAATTTTTTCTGCAGAATGAGAAGAGCAAGTCCTCAAGTTCAGATACATCATATAAGCTACTAGAATGTGCTCATTGGTACGCTAATATGGTTTGAAATAAAATATATATCTAGATTAAACTAAATCAATCATTTAATTAGTTTTTGAATGTTTTTTAGTTTTTCCAATATCTACTGAGGCATATATATATATATATCATTAGATAGAGATCTAGCTACCTATTTTGGTATTTGTTGTCTTCAGGATAAAATGCTGAAATATGTAACACATTCTACTGTTTATATAGGGTTGCCCATGAAAACATAGATCAGCTTGAAATTGATGATCTTGAAGAGCTGAAGAAAATACTGGTTGATGCTTTGAGGGTGACAAAAGCCAAGCAGGTGACATAACTGATCTTACAAATATTTGTGATTTTTTGTGTTGATTAGTATTGAAGAAATTTTATATAAAATAAGAACACTACTACAATTATCTTTTCAGACTACAATTAGCCTCTCATATACATAGCATTCACCCATATTCTTCACTAATTAATTATTCGAATCTTATGTATATTAATAACTACTTATATTCGATAAAACTACGTATAATTCTAAACAAATACTTACAAAATTGTAAGCATATATCCATCAGAATGTAATGTTGGATATGAGTATATCACATGTTTTTCACTCCCCGAGAATATTCGACACGTGACAGCGCTACATACGTATAATTATATGAATTGTACATATGTAAGGCCATAATTAAAATATGTATATTTATGTAAAAAAAAACCTTTTCAATAATATACTTACTACTAAGTACTAATAACTATATACTAGTTATAATATCCAAGCCACTCCCAAAACAAAATCAACACTATTAATGTTTGTTTAGGATTTAATTAATTTGGTTTGTTTAGGATTAGTCCCTGCTCCAATTTACTTTAATAAACACCAAACTGCATGAAATAAAGCATCTTAAGAGATGCATGCTGACCACTCTATATAACACCAATGCTTATCACTACAGCTCAAAGTCGGTGAGCTAGTTCAATTAATTAATTAATTATTTTTTTTCAATTTAAACCCTCAAATTATTTTAAATTACAAATTATATCAAAATTAAAAAAAAAAATTTGGTATATTACATATTTAGTGTCTTAATTTTATACCTTCAACAAGAACTAAAGGGAAACTTCGATCTAACATCTAAACTAATAGAAATGTTTTAGCTAAAGTTATTAATTGAAAAAAATGGATATATAATCTTATGTGATATAGTCCACTCCATAAATTTCCATTTTATGTTTACCCTAGAATTTTTTATAATAATTTTGCTATTTTTGTAGCTAGCATCTCAGCATTACTTAATTATTTAATCTATATACACATGTAGACAGATCATTGCATTACCATATATAGGACTAGATTAATTCAGAAAATAAATGCCACATTTAGTTTTTACTGGGTTAGTTGTGAGGCCCAGAGCACGTCGACCAAACTAAGGTTTCATTAATTCGTGGTCCTTAAAAGTTTGATTCGTATGTTTATCAAAAAAGAAAAAAAGTTTTGATCCATATATTATCGTAATTGGATTTTTATCCGCTGCCATAGTTGTGATGGCATGTAGTGTCATTGCACAGTGGGTCCTATTAAAAAAATCCTCCCTATTTGCTAAAATCACAACCGTTTAAATCAAATCCAAGGGCCATTGTAAAACTATGGCACCACATGGCATTGTTTTTATGGCAGCAGATGCAAACCCTATCGTAAGTTAGTTGTGAGTCCTGTGTTCTTTTTCCTATGGTCCTAACATACTAGGATCATATTATCAGGTACATATATAACGAGCTAGACTATTATACTAACGTTAGCATTTCATACCGAAATGCTAACGCCTCAAATTTTATGTTATTGTGTTTGAAATCACGATTTATGGTGCTCAATAAATTCTTTATATGAAAATATTGTAGAATACAAAAAATTTTCATTTTTAAAGTTTTTAAAGTATTTATTTCGCATTTTTGAAAATAGCATGTACAAACATCAATATTTTACTAATATTTATGACCTCTTTTCTAAAATTCAAAAGAAATTCTTAGAAAACTAAAAAAATAAAAAAAATTTGTATTCCCCAATATTTTCATATAAAGAATTTATTAAGCACCATAAATCGTGATTTTGAATATATCAGGTACATATATAACGAGCTAGACTATTATACTAACGTTAGCATTTCATACCGAAATGCTAACGCCTCAAATTTTATGTTATTGTGTCTGAAATCACGATTTATGGTGCTCAATAAATTCTTTATATGAAAATATTGTAGAATACAAAAAATTTTCATTTTTAAAGTTTTTAAAGTATTTATTTCGCATTTTTGAAAATAGCATGTACAAACATCAATATTTTACTAATATTTATGACCTCTTTTCTAAAATTCAAAAGAAATTCTTAGAAAACTAAAAAAATAAAAAAAATTTGTATTCCCCAATATTTTCATATAAAGAATTTATTAAGCACCATAAATCGTGATTTTGGACACGATAACATACAATTTGAGGCGTTAGCATTCGGTCCGAAATGCTAACATTAATATAATAGTCTAACTCCATATATAACAAGTTAACAATTGAATATATATATGGTTGTGTTGTTTGCTTTCTTCCAGCTGGATATGCATCAATCGCACACCTAAGAAAAAAAACAAACGCTTTCAGAAAATTAAAAATATATATACACACCTAGGACGTACTGCTCACCACATATTTATGTGTGCAAAAAAAACAAAAATATAAAAGGTGCACAGTAAATATGTAAATATTGTTGTTATTTGGGAAAGTTAGGTTGCAAATTTCTGAAACATCCAATACTTAACAACCAGTCTTTAGTTTAGTGGCTAAAGGTAAATGCTTTCAGTGTAGAAGGTTACAGGTTCAAAGGTAAGATAAAATTAAGGTCTTTTATAGACATTTAAATTTGAGTGACTTAACAAGCAAATATGGAATCAGATATTGTCCAAAGTCATTTGGACGGTCCAAAAGATTCGGAGAGCTGTACAATCTAATTGTTGGTAATTGATCAACTGTGATTTGATCATGTAGGTGCTAAAAATAGTATGCTGGTTATATTTAGAATGATGGGGTCACACGCTATCACCGTTTATAAACATATAAATTAAATCAAACGGTTTAGTCGTCACGGTTTTAGACGGAGACCGTCGAAATAGTTCTGACCAAAATTCTAGTCCAGCAAATATACTCGTCTAAGTAGATATCTGCACATGTCAATTTCTCTTTCTGAGTCACAATTAAATTACTGACAAGGATTCAAATCAACTGTGCTAATTAATTTGTCTCAGGGGTCGAGGTTGCCATTGGTGGATCTGAACAAGCCTGCAGAAGAGTAACCAATGACAAGCATACTGCAGTTTAATTATATTGCTCTCGTCATTGGGCAAAAAAAGGATCACCATCTTCAACAATACGTTGTACGATCGATATATATATACACAGTTTATTATTATTATTATTATTATTATTTTTTTTGAGAGTTACACAGTTTATTATTAATTAGACGCACGGGTCAAATTAGCTTGTAGCCTTGCTTGTACTGGTGATCTTCAGATCATGTATAATCGAATGAAGTCATAGCAAATGTTTCTTGTATATGTATATCGATTATCATTTTCTTTTTCTCTTGTTGTTAATTAATTTTAGTTATCAAGATAACGTAACTAGTCGCTAGCTAGATGGGAGTTTTTTTTCTTTTAATTTGTATCTGTTACAATAATTGCAAGACACGGGCGCTAGCTTCAATTCAATAATAAGGGCATGCTCGGTAGTTATTAATCCTACAGAAAATTTTTTCTATTAGAGCCTTTTCGGTAGTTATTAATCCTACAGAAAATTTTTTTGATGTCCTAAAACGTATAGGCTTTTAATTTACCTAATGCAAACGCTCGATCGCAAGCGCACGATCTCGCGTAGTACAGTCAGGGTCGAACTACAAGGACGGGATTAACTCTAAACCGAACTTTAATCGCAATTCAAATCCTAATAACTATTTTTGGTCTTTTTATATAAAATTGGGGGGGGGGGGGGGGGGTTGGGTTGTCACAATTTTGGTTTCAAACAGTAAATGGCAGTAAGTAAAACTCGGAAACAGATAATAAAAAGGCGTTCCTAGGGTTTTCAGCTTCAGGTTGGCCTCTGGATTGACTGTCTGTGGCCCCGCAAGATGTCTCTGCGGGGTCGCAGGAGGTAGGTAGAGATGCCGACACTGCTTACTGACCACAAAATGTCTCCTGTGTTCACAGCCAGTGTCGAAAACTCTGTCTTGCACTTTCTGCAAATGTCTGCGGCTCCGCAAGATGTCTCTGCGGTCCGCAGACAACAGACAGAAAACAGATTCGGTTCTGGTTTGGGTTTTGACTCACGTTATCAATTTCTATTCGAATCAGATTCAGTACAAGTTCCTCAACCGTCGTATTTTGGTTCTTCTAACAATTCTAGTTCGATAGAAATTCATAAATTTATTTCTAAACCTTAGTTCAAGTTACTTTTGTTCGAGGGTTCGGTTTGACTCTCATCGAAAACGCAAATCAACCTTTCGGTATTTCTTGGAAAGCAAGCAATCAACCCAAATAGTGTAAATAACAATTCTTGGTCAAGAGGTATTCAATTAACCACACCGGATTTGGTCTAATTCGCGGGTTTACTAAACAAACAAGTCGAGTCAAGAACACATAATAAATAAAGCGCAAGTAACTATGAAAATAACGTGCATCAAAACATAGTACAATCAATCCATAAGCACAAACATCCACATGAACCCTAGAAACTTAAAGTCTACTCGGTCATGGCGAGGGAAAACAAACAAAAGAAAGAAATAATAGAGTTCATGATACTAAAGAGATGAAGAAGAATAAGAATGGCTTCAATCTTCAACTTCTTCAATGAATCCTCGCGAATCCGTCGAAGAAAGCGATTAACAAAGTAGACAAAAACGTCCTCTTCCTCTCCAAGGCGGCTAGGGTTAAAGAGAATGAAAAGATATGAAGTAAGATGCCTAAAACGTCTGAATCTAGAGTTTATATAGCCTAGGACGGCTAAAACAGAAAAGTGCTCCGCATCGCCCTACGACCCCGCAGGAGGGTCCTGCGGCCCGCAAGAATCCAGTTCCAGCGTTGATCTGCTCCGAATCGCCTCCAAATGGCTCCAAAAGCCCAATCTACCTGAAAATTTGGACAAAAGTAAACAAGTAACTGGAATCTAGGCATTCTAACACTAAAATGCATATGAACTTGGGAATTTCAGGTCAAAAATAAGGTGCAAGTCTGGTAAAATGCAGATATGAATGCGATGCATCATTTTTCTATCAGGACAGGATTCCATATTGCATTTGGTGAAATCCTACAAAGAGCTCATCATTGATAGGAAAAAGAATAATCAAATCCAACCTAATTAATATTTTCCTCTAAAAACAAGCATTTTAGAGGAATAAATTCCTATTAGGAATTGATAATATAGTATGCCGAACAGTTAATAGAAATTATTTCCTATAGACTCTCAATTCCTAAGAAACCTACAGGATTTCTGTCTGCCGAACAGGCCCTTAAAACAAAATTCTAGATTACATTTAGTGGAAACCTATGAAGACCCATCATTGATAGGAAAAAAAATAATTCAATCCAACTTAATTAATATTTTCCTCTAAAAACAAGCATTTTGGAGGAAAAAATGCCTATTAGGAATTGATAGGATTGTCTGGCGAACAGTGAATAGAATTTATTTCCTATAGACTCTCAATTCCTACAGAAACCTACAGAATTTGTGTCTGCCGAAACAGGCCCTAAGATAGAATATTAGTTTACAAATATTTGCACTTTATTATTATTGTAAAAATATTTGCACTTTGTTTCTCAATACAAACTTCTATGATGATCATGTCCAATATTTTTAATTTATATATTGAAAAATGAAAGTTTAATATCAAAATTTTGTATAATACATTTTCTCATTATTAGAGCACAAAATATTCGTTTTGGAATTTTCAAATTGACCTATTTCATGTGCAAATATTTTTTAATTAATTTAAAACTATCTTAAATAATGTGAAAATAGAAAGGTGCTTATATAATTAGCCAGTTGATCAGTGGGATATGATTAAGTATTTTCAAAATAAAAAATAAAAATTTTGTTTAATTAATTAACGCACGGTTGTTATATGAAGAATTTAGTTAGCAATACAAATTTAAATTTTGGATATGTCGAAGTATTTTCTGAATGGACTGCATTTCAGACCGAATAGTAAATTTTATCATATATAATGGCCTTCTCGTTTAAATTAAAGAGGGATTCCATGACAATTGTTACTTTGACAATTGACAATTGAAATTTAAATAAAATAAAAAAGTTTACGAATGTATTCTTGAGAGTATTTTAAATTTAAAGCAATTTGAATATTGTTTGATAGTTTATCCAAAATTTGCACAACTTTTAACAGTTCAATTTACTGGTCTCTGTGGGCTATCAAATATATAAACTACTTCATATTTGGTCCACAACATTTTGTAATTTTTTTTTTCACTTCTATCACTTTCCTAAAAAAAAATAAGCAAATACATAAAAAATTCTAAAAATGAAAAATTATTATATTATAGAACATTTTGATAAAGAACTATTGAGCACCATAAATTGAGATTTTGAGATTATTTAGTACGTTTTTGAATTGAGCACCATAGTTTTACTCATCAAATATAATTATCTCTAGTTCTTAGATGAGGATCCTGAATAACTTGTCACATATATATAGCTTGACAATTTTAAAACAATCTTTTATATTACAAATATATTAAAATTATATTTTATATGTTGTTACAACCAATCATTCTCCATACAAGTATATTTTGTACTTCCTCTGTCCACAAAAGAATGAATTTGTAGCAAAAGTCAAATAAAATAATGGAAGAGTGAAATTACTTTTATGCTCTCAATTAGTAGAAAAGTGAACATTCTTGGAAGGAGACGAGATGCATTTTGAAAATTTCGTAATATATATTTTTTTTTTGAGGAAGAAAGTGGATTCAAACAAAGGGTATAAATTTATTTAATTGTGGACAAGTTGCAAAGATATAAATTCATTTAATTGTGGACGGAGGAAGTACAAAATAATGTGTATATTCATTTTTTTGTGTTCCGATAACTACAAGTACACAGCATAGTTTATGTTGCACAAACAAGCAAACAGGGAAAAAGCACTGTGCAAGAAAAAAGACTGATTTCTTTGCACTGCTCTCGGAACAGCGGCAGTGGCTTTGGCCCAGTGGATAGAATCATAGAGCCGTAGAGATAAAGATAAGGCCAGGAAATTCGACGGTCCCTTCGGCTTTGGCCTGTGGACACATTGTGTGCGTCTGTGTGAGTGCTCATCCTCTGTAGCGCTGCATTGTATAGCGCAGGATAAGGTCCGTTGGATTATCTCGAGATTCGAGCAAGCGCAGATCTCGAGATGATCTAACGGTTCACATCCTGCCCTGCACAATGCAGCGCTACAGAGGATATGGAATCGTCTGTGTGATGAGTTAGTTAATCAGCATTGGAGGATATGCAGCGCTACAGAGGATATGGTATAATAATAATAATATTGGAAGAAAACCGAATCGACATCATCTGGATACCCCACCTGGAACGGTAAAAAAACTCTCCTATAAAACTACTTTGCATGATTTTTGAGGCTGCCCGTATAGTATCAACATATTTTTTTCTATACATTTTTCTGATCACTCCAAATCAGAATGTACACTCAAGAAAACCGCCCCCAGATTGTGGTGTGTGAGAAGACTGAAGAGTGAAGAGGATGCGAAATGATGAACACCTGCGTTCACGTGAAGGAACACCCTCCTCTCCATCCCCATTTGTCAACAGCACGTGGTTTGGTCACCACCCGGAACCGCAAGGACGTAAATTAAATGGTGTGCAGAAAATGTTTTTGGAGATGATAATATCTATGCGTACAGATAATTATTAAATGAGGAGGGATCCAATAACTATATTTTTGGTGACCCATAGTGACTATTTTTTTATTTAAGCATAAATTGAAAAATCTAAAACGTTAGATGTATTCTATATTATTTCAACAACATATACATAAAAAATAATAAAGTTTTGACATTGTTTCGATAGTCATCAAGAGATGAGAAAAAATCATAAAACTTGAACCATTGATTTTTGTAAATGCTTGATTCATATGTAAATAAAATCAAAATGATATAATTTTTCGTATACACATAGAATATGATATATACAACATATTCTATCAATTAATTTTGTTATTTAAGAATTTAAAATGTAGTTATTTAAGATTTAACTTCATAGTTACCGATGGGTTACTAAAAACATGGTTATTTGATCCTCATATGATTATATATATGTATATCCTGTCTATACCCCGGATGGTGGTGGAGAACACAAGTTCCTTGTTCATTTTAGGTGAGTATCCTATGGTTTGGTGACCCAACGGTCCTGGCAAGTTTTTGTTACCTCTATTTTTGTTCTAAATAAAGATAAAGATATTATTGAGCATATTTTATGTAAAGTTTTTCATATGTAGTCTCACTTACCACATTATTTATCTTAATGACTAGATAACTAACTCATTTTAACAAATGATCTTGACTGGGACTAGAATACTATTGTAATATACCAAAATTTAAAATTTGGTATATTTTGATATTTTATAATTTAAAATAATTTGAGGGTTTGTTTGAAAAGTTGAAATAAAAATATATATAAAAAAAAATAGATATATACCTAAGAGTGACCCCAGCACTTGATATGGATCTGCTCAACTTTTGAAATTTTAATAGATAAGAACAAATAAATAAATACAAATAAGAAGAAGGAAACGTGGCAGCACTGAACCGACTCAAATTGTACAAATCATGATTGACCTGCGTGGGAAGGAAGCTTGTGCATACTTATATATAGAGAGGCAAAGACACCATGGAGGACAATCTCTCCCTCTCGGCCATTCTTTTGATTCCTTTTCCAATTTTCTTTTATAATTGCTATAATTATTTGGGAAATAAAATTTGAAAGAATAAGCTGAAGCTAGCAAATTAATGGACAATTGGTGAGATGGTAATAAATAAAGGCATGATTTTAGTGGACGTGTGCATGGGGTGGCAACAAAGAAAGGAATGGTGTTTCTTTTAACTTTGAGAGAGTTTAGTGCAAAGATCTTAATTAATCAAAGTAGTAGTCAAGACAGAGCAAAGAAAAGATTGAAGTAGCTAGTTTGATGCAACCAGCTTGAGATTGATGCTTGAGCTTATACATAGGTATTCAAATCCTTTATATATCAAGTCGTTACATGTGCCAAGGTGAGGTATATGAGTGCATGGTACAAGGTATGCATCTCTGTTAGTTATTGTGTGGTGGAACTAATTGTAACATGGTTGTTAGCTAAGTCACTAATACTGCAAGTCTAAAGAGATTTCTTATTATTATCCTATAATCTTGTTTGGCTATGTAATATCATGTGCCAATAAGTATGACCTGGATTAATAGGTCTAAGCGTGGTAGTGACATGGTATTAGGGGATGATTCAATTTACTTGGTGGAATGTATTTTTACATGGTATTTAGTTATCTTAAATTACAAAAAGAACATTTATATGCATAAAAATATTTTAATTAAAGCCTTACATATGTATAATTCATATTATTATATGTATGTGGCGCTGTCGCGTCTCGGATGTATCTCGGGGCGTGACAACTATTATTTCTCCTTTTATCTCTGAAGATCCAAACTGTACGAACAAAAAGTATTTAACATCTTCCCTCAAAAAAAAAAAAAGTATTTAACATCACGTATTAAAATTATATGACACAACAAGTGATTTTTTAGGGTAGAAAATTCAAATCAACTCCATTATTTTGGTACCAACTCTTTATCATAGTGTTTTTTCTAAAATCAGTTGGAGATTATGTTCTAAAAATATTTTTGTTAGTTGGGCGAAGATGACTAGATCATAGCACATTTCTTAAATATAACGTTCTTATAGGAGTTTCTATTAAATAACCTTATATTGTTTGAAAAATAAAATAAAAAGGAAAAATAAAAAAGGGAATTTTTTATTAATAAAAAATAAAAAATCAAAATTACAAAAGTTGAAAATAGTTTTGAAAAATTGCAGAAATAGAAAAACCGCGACCTGAGGTAGCGGCCTAGTCCCAGACTAAGCTGCGACCTCAGGTAGCGGCTTAGTATTTCTGTTTCACATGCGCTGAAGCTCTGGTAGCGCTGAATCTTTGGTAGCGCTGAAGGATTGGTGGAGCTACCAGGCAGCTCTGGTTTCACTTCGCTATATATTGAGGTAGAAGCTCTGCTGCTTTGTTATATTGAGGTAGAAGCTCCCCTTTGGTACTCGCTGGCACCGCTATGGCCTGCTGCTGCTGCTTTGTTATATTCCGCTAATCTGCCATGTTGGCCGTAGGTTAGATATTGTCAAGTAATACATTATCTTATTATAAAAAATATTACCATGTTAAGAATTTATATTACCCTTAAAATTGTTCTACATTTTAATTTGGTTGCTAATATAATAGTTTAAACCGGATTGCCAATAAAAAATATAACCCTGTTAATTAATTTATGTAGGATACTATTGGTACCATATTAATTAAAGATTCCGTTGACCTATTTTAGACACCATCCACCAATTGTACGGTATATGAAACAGTTGTTTAAATCTAAAAAAAAATTAGGACTTATATATTTAATTTCTGAATATATTATGAAACACTGTTCAGACTTATTTTAAATACCATCCACTAATTTAAGATTCCACTTATAAATTATTCTGGGAAAAATTTAAATCAATTTATTATTATTCTTAAAGATTTGTGAGATATTAAAACAGTTTTTTAAATGTACTGTACATATGTAGGTCTAGTTCAATGACTTCCGTGTCATTCAGTGTTCATGTCGGTGGTTGCATATTTGTGGGCCCGATGGGTGTATGTTATAACCAACCACCAAGATTTGTGTTTTCATCAGAGGCCAATGTGTCATTTGAGAATTTAAAACAAATGATATACCGGCATTTGGGATTGATGGAAAACGAATTCGCACTAAATATTCAGGGCAAAATGAATACAGCGGACCGTGGGAGTTTCTTCTTCAGCCCAGTTCAGATTTATGATGATCGTAGATTGCAAGCTGCAATTGCACAGACCATAAGGTGTCCGTTTTTGTCGATGGTTGAGTTATTCGTGGAAATTGTCCCACACCACTCTGGTGATGCATATGTGCCGACGAGTGACAATTTACCGGGTAGCAGTTCCCAAACATATTGGAACACCTCAGAGTACCGGCCGCAGTATCAACCGCAGTCCCCCCCGCAGTACCAGCCGCAGTACCAACCGCAGTTCCCCCCGCAATACCCCCCGCATTACCAGCCGCAGTACCAACCGCAATCCCCCCACAATACCCCCCCGCATTACCAGCCGCAGTACCAACCGCAATCCCCCCCGCAATACCCTCCGCAATACCAGCCGCAGTCCCCCCCCGCAGTACCAGCCGCAGTCCCCCCCCCCGCAGTACCAGCCGCAGTCCCCCCGCATTACCAGCCGCAGTCCCTCTCGCGGTACCAGCCGCAATTTCTGCCTCAGTCGCCCACTCCGTACCAACCGCAGTCCCCCCCGCGTTACCAGCCGCAATTTCAGCCTGAGTCGCCCACTCCGTACCAACCGCAGTCCCCCCCGCGGTACCAACCACAATACTCTTCCCCGTCGTGTATACATGAAGGTGAGGATAATGATACCGAGGCCGAAGAAGCAACGACAGTAGACAACGATGTCGAAGTTAACGATATCGAAGATGAAGATGAAGATGAGGAAGATGATGATAGAGAAGATGACGACGAAGAAGCAATGGCAGCAGAAGAGGATGACAGCGATAGCGATAGCAACGGTAGTAGCGATAGTAGCGATGCCAATGAGAACAGTGGTTACAAACCGGCTTCCGAAACCACTTATGGCAAACATTTTTGGAAGCCACACGTTTTTGCTGATCAGGGACCCGAGCACCCAGTGCGCACATTTAACCAATGTCCGACTGCAATAGAAGCCGACTCGTGGACGGTTGGTGGTAAGAAAGTTTTCCATCATCCCTTAGCGGTCGGTCGTACCTTCGCTTCGAAATATGAATTAACAAAGGCAGTTGGAAAGTGGCACCTCGAAAAGAACTGACAAATTGAGGTTGTGAGCAGCAATAAAGTACAATACGTTGCAAGATGTGAGCAGTACGTGACCTGTAAATGGCGATTGTATGCTGCAAGTAAGGATGGGTCATCATTTACTATCAAAACAAACCCATTGGACCACTCATGTACGGTTGAAATAGCAAGGCGTGATCATAAACAGTTAACTGCATCACTTATCGCAGACGAGATCGGCCAAGCGGTAAAAGACAATCCAGCTGTTTCCATGAAGGACCTGCGCAACGTGGTTCGTAAGGTCTTTCATCAGGAACCGTCATATAGTAAATTGTGGCGTGCTAAAGAGAAGGCCATCGCTGCAGAGTGGGGCAGTTGGTCTGGGTCTTATTCCATTCTTCCCCGATTACTGGAAGTGTATCGTCAGAAAAATCCGGGGACAAAGATAAAAATCGAAGGAGAGCCCGGAGATCGCGACGGTATTAAAGTATTCAAAAGAGCTGCATGGTCGTTTGGTCCTTGCCGAAGAGCATTGAGGTACCTCCGGCCGGTGTTTGGCATCGACGCTACCTTTCTTAGCGGTCGGTACGAAGGTAGACTCCTTGTTGCCACGGCATACGATGCAGACAACCAGTTGTTTCCTTTTGCTTATGGCTTGGTGGATAAGGAGGACGGTGATGCATGGAACTGGTGGATGAAGTGGGTGCGGAAAGAAGTAATACCACCCGGAGCGGAAACATACACCGTCATTTCTGACCGACATCCTGCCATCCGAAATGTTTTTTTGCGCGTTGATTCAGGATGGTCTGAGGCGAAAGGGGAGTGCAAACATCGTTTTTGTGGTCGCCATATTAAAGAAAACATACACAAGACATTCAATAATGCGGGACCAGCAGCAGCGGAAATTGATTTTAAACGCCGGACTGATTCCTCTTTCGAACTTTCTGTGATACCGGTGCTGCCGGGTACCAGCAGCAGCGGAAATTGATTTTTTTTCCCAAATTTTGAATATAACACACAAGTCTAAGATCGCGAGCATGTTTTTTATAATGTTTGGGTGCTCCCGACAAGATTTCACATTTTTCGGGAATTTTTATGATTTCCTACAAATTTTACAAGTGAACAACCCTTCAATAATTTAAATCCAAATTCACGACAATTCAACAATTCAATCAACAATTCTACAACAATTTTCAACTAATTGAACATGTCAACATACATTTCCTAAAATAAAACTACAAAACAAGACAATAATCTCACCGCTACTCAGAGAAGACGGGTCGGGGGCTGCGGGGTCCGGCAGCGGGGCGCCGGGGGGGGGGGGGGGGGGGGGGGGAGGGGGGGGGGGGGGGGGCTGGGGGGCGCTGGGGGGCTGGGTCGGACAGAAAGGAGGAAAGAAAGAAAGAAGAGAAGAAAAGAAAGAAGAGAAGAGAAGAGAGAAAGAAAGAAAGAAATGGGAGATATGTGCTAGTCCCAGACTAAGCCGCTGCCTCAGGCCGCGGCTTAGTCCCGGACTAGGCCGCGACCTCAGGTCGCGGTTTTTTTATTTTTGCAATTTTTCAAAACTATTATCCACTTTTGTAATTTTGATTTTTTATTTTTTTATTAATAAAAAAATCCCAAAAAAAACTATGGATGTATCAAAGGTTCACAGTTCCTTAAAATATAAAAAATAGATTTTTTTTTGTTTAGCCCATTTGTTCTATCCTGCACCACTGGTTTGATTAGTCTTAGACAATTAGTTTACACCTTTAATTTAGAAACATGTTGTCCAGTCCAACTAAATAAATTTTAGAATAAAATTGTAGAGCGCCTAGAAAGTACATGCTACCTCATCTCAAAGCGTAGAGCTTGCCTTAGTATGTATATTGTGAGTTTAAACTCCTCAAATTTTTGATGAGATTTAGTTTAAATGTTTTAAACATTTCTGCTATCATGATATAATGATATATTAATTTGTTTCTATCAAGATATAGTTGAACGCAAAACTATTCATCTTTAAATCTTATTTGTTTCATAAGTTTCAAGATAACTAAATTTAATAATATAATGGGATAAAAATAAGTATTTAAAACCATTTTCAATAAAAATATTTGAAAAATCGTAAAAATGAAAAAAAAAATTGTATCTAAAGATTTATTTCAAGATAAAGAACTTTTATAAGAGATATATTAAAATTAATTTTAATAAATATGAAGCACTCAATATAATATCTAATTCCATATACAGTATGTTGACTAAGAATTCAATTTTACAATTATTATCTCCTACTTTAAAAAAATAAGAAGTATATTAGAATTTAGAGGAAAGCTAACTGTACCCCAACAAAAATCCTCCAAAATCGTACCCCAACCTAACAATGTGCATGCACAAACTATGAACACCCAGAACTAGTTAGTATGAATACCTTCTATCAACAAATATGAACATCGCGAAAATAAGACGGGTTTTTTAAGTCTTATCCTATATATATCATATGACAAAACATATCCACTAACTGCAATTTCTGCAAATAATAATAGGTCACATAACTGGATGCCTCCGTTTCTCTGCAAGAGGAGAGATGCATGCGCACAGCACCACAATCGTCTATCCCTATCTTCAGTTTCCACCTGGCATCCACTCTTTCGTCGGCTCTCTCGCTCCGCCACTCTCCATTTTTCTTCTAATTCCTTCTTTCCTTTTCGGATCGATACCATACCTCCGCCACTCGATCTCCGCGTCTCCAATGGCGGCACTGATTGATTAAATTATTCCGTCCCGATTCAAAAAGCAGTGGACTTTGAGGTTCCATGGAACGTACGGGGGAGGCAGAGAAGAGGTTAGAGGACGACGAAGAGGAGGAGGAGGGGGAGGAGGGGGAAGGTTAAGAGTGAGCTAGAAGGCGCATGCATGAGCTCGCTGTTCTCTGTGATTGCTGATCAGGTCGCTTGATCGAGCTCCTTGTCGATCTTCTCGCCTGCCGGCCGGTCGCCTCTTTGAGTTCTCCTCTTGCTCCAGGTATGAAACTATATATCAACCAAGTATGAACTATGAACTGCTAGCTGTTTATTTCACCTCAAATTGATATACTTGTTTGTTTTAGTAAAGATTTATTTAAGCTGTTTAAATAGTTAGGATAAAGTTCATGAATCATGAGTCTGAAAATATATCTTTTTAGGAATAGGGATAAATATGGTGAGGCAATTTTCATGTGATTAATTGGTTCTAGTTTCTGTCTGATTTGTCTGAAGTTTTAGTTGCAAATTAACTTGCTCAACATGAGATAATTTGAAAAAAAAAAAAAAAGCCAAAAAAAAGTTAAAAAATTGTGGAGCTATAAGTACTTTTTAGTTTTTGTAAGTAGTGTATTTCTCTGTAAGTACTTAATTAAGACATGTAATGCATGAAATTATTCACATGGCTCATTTGTGGAGCTAGTACACATCATGTACAGTTGAACAAGTGGTACTTATTGATTATTTTTAATTCTTGTTTGTGGGTGTGCAGATCAGGCAATATCAGCAAAAGTGATAGCTAGCATGTCTCTTTATAAATCAATTTAGAATTTACTTAACAGGTTACAATGTCATATGCCTCTTGTAGGCCATGTATGACAGTTTGACATTAGTTAGCAGCTTCAAATAGAGAATTTTGCAGGATTTAACTATTAGTTACTTTTGCTGATAATGAATTACTTAGACTTCCAAGTTCTGACAAAGGACACCTGCAGCTGATGTATATATTACCTTGAATTAGCAAGTGTGTTAACTCAGTTAATTAAGTTACTCTTATTAATACCAGAAATTTACTCCTTTTGGACTGAACAACTAGAAAAGTTTATTCTCGCCTTGCTATGCTACCAGTAAAGGTGCATTAATCATTAAACAATGTATTGGTTTACCAATTTGTTCATGGTTTAATTTCTTTCTTTGCCTTTTGAGATACATAGGTGCTATAATATTGAAAATTTGAAATCCCACATTAGTCTAACATTATTCTTACATCAGATAATATATGTTGTATAATTAGAGTAATATGTTTCATGCAATTTATGATAACTTTAATCATTGAATGTATCAATCAATTTCATTTATCGTATATAGAAAAGCTAAAAATCCTAAAAAACCTCTATTTGGAATTATCCAATGAGTCCTTTCCTATGTATTTATATATAAATTTGCAATGTTTAAAAAAAATTCAAATTAACACTCAGTCTTGATTATGTGGTATAGCTACAAATTACTTATTAATTAGAAACTTAGAATCACTTAATATATAGATTCTCTTTCCAACGTCTCTTTAATGCTAAAAAATAAACATTTTATTCAATATCGTTGTCTATTGGCATCATTTAGCATAACTTCATCTTTTTGTTCTCCTTTTTAGTTATTTATCGACATGTTGAGAGAGGATTTTCACATGCAATGATTAACATTCATGAGCATATGAATTCCAAACTTAATTCATACATAGCTCACTAGTTTCTATACAATACATGTTCATCATCAGCTAATTAATATCTCCAAAAGAGCTGGTTGCAAATTTAATTGAGAAGGTGATCCATCATATGCAGTTATGCACATCCGGTCAAAACCATCGATTGTGTTGAATCTCGATTCCCTTTCCTTCATGAAAGCTCACATAATTGAATCAAAAATTTGAAATTGTATATAGGAAAAAAAATGTTATCAAAGAAGAAGCGGAGAAACATGTAATTGTGTAGTAAGAAAGTTTACATTTTGGGTGGATTGAAGTCTACTATATTTTAGATGTGGCATCAATCAAAGCTCCTTTGGGAAGATTTGTCAAGCTAGTACATATGATGGTGTCAGTATTGAGCTAATTGCACCATTAGCTTTACATCATCAAAATGATTAATTGTCAAAAAAGTAATGCTACTCATTATTTTAATCTTCACGGCTTCTTCATTCTGCTTATTGAGCATATGATACAAAGTTGGCTTTAATAATTTAACTTTTAGAGTCATACTTTTCCATTTTGCAATTTGCGAAGTGTGATATTGGTTCTTAAAAATATGATAAGAGGATTTTTAGTTGATGACATGCATGGAAAAAAATCAATGGTGTTGATAATTCAAGAGCCTTATGCCAAGTAATTGGAATTATGTGTCTGACTTCTTTACTTAAGCACTTATTAATGAAATTACATATAATCATACTTTATATGACACATAATTCCAAAATAGAAAAAAAACTTAAACAACTAGACAATTGTACACCTCTATATGTATATTATGTGTACCTTCAAATTGTATTCTAATTTATGTATGGTAAAGCTGGACTAGTAAAACTAGGAAAGATATGTTAAATTTTAGCTTGATGCATGCCTAAACCAAGCACCACACCTTTATAAACTATCCCGGAGGTGGTTGGACGCTTCGACCTAAGATGGCTTGGCTTAATAGGTTTGTTAATAAAAGTTCTGTCATGAAAAAGTTAGAATATTATTGGATTGAGTATTAGGACCATATTTAGGGTTATGTATATCTAATTATATTAAGGATACATAAGTGTTAATAATTTAATAATATAAATTTTTCATGATGTTTTTAAAGTAAACCTATTTAATTGCATTTCATCCTTTTGTTAACTTCTCCAATTGGATAAGTTTTATCTTTAAAAGAATGCGGTTGTAAGGATATCAAGAAAGATAGTAGCAAGTGCACTTCCCCAACAAATTATCGAGTTAGAGAACACTTGTTATAGCAAAAGGTCACTTATGCCCATGCATGAATTACATCTATATATGGAAAGCATTTATGAAAAAAATTAAAACAAACTTCGAAGAATGTGACGTTGTTGAAGTTGTAGTTGTCAGAGAAGGAGATGAAATTGCTGAGGTTCGAAGGAAAAGAGGATAGAAAACATAAGAGGAAGAATGGAATTGGGAGGCCGATGACGATGCGAACTCCCTACACTAGGATTAGGTATTTAGGTTATTTTTCTTCTTATCTCCTTTTGAGTAAGAGAGTCCTACCAACCTCTCTTGAGGAAACTTTCACAATAAGCAAAATGAATACACATATTCCTATTAGTTGCTATTCCCTCCTTTTGAAAATCCTCAAATTTATTTAGAATTTTGTTTTTAAAGTGTACTCCATGTAGAAGTCTATACTCTTAATTGTTCATTTGAGTTCCATAGGTTTCATCACTCACGTTGTTCAACTTATCCATTGAACAAGAATTAATCAATATGCATGTAATGTCCATTTGCATTGTTTTATTAGAGCACTTTATGTTCTTCTTCTTCTTCATTAAGTTGCACCTATCTAGTTATGTCCGACAAATCATCTTTTTGATATTAAAATAGCTTTAAGGTTTAGAAGGAAAAAACGATGACGTTTGAGCAATAGTTGCATATGGATTTTAGATAAAGAATAGAAAACAAAAACCTTTACTTTAACACATCATATACATGATTATAGAAATGAACAGTGTACTGTTAGTATTTCATTACTTGATTGTCAAAAACTTGCCTAGCTAGCTTAATGTTATCCAAAAGGAAGAAACAGAAGTTCGAATGACTTCTTCCACCTATAGAAAAAGCTGTTGCGAATAAATATTGGCCAATACAAAGTCTCTTGTATATGTAATGTTTACGACTAAATGTAAGACAACTTTTAATGTTGGTTCTCATCATTAGGGGGCATCTGTGAAGAAACATGTAATAACTTGGTTTGATGAAAGATGTATGAGGCGTTGGAAAAAGTAGGTTATGTACTAGACAAAGCTAGTACAGCATGAAGATAATCTATGGACATTTGAGCCCAAATACTCCTTAGGAAGCAAGAGAGGTTAGAATATGACGTTCTTAATAACATGTTTTAATCCTATACTCTTTAAATTAATCTACCAAAATGGTACAAATTCAGGAACTCTGCCCCAAATTTCCTAAATTACCCTTAAAGGGAAAAGAAAGGTAAGGAGTGCATCAATTATGGGAAATAAATTTGATCTTGTGTCTGCTTGAACTGCCCTAGTATTTTATAGAGTGGGAAATGATAAATCATACATGGTAAGTAAAGTAAGTAAATAACAGTGAAAAGTAGAAGACCATATCAATATTGCATACAACAAATCGATCTGTATATGATCAAAGTTGTTTGCTGGAAAATTTTAAATATGTACTATAGGTAATATAATTAGTCTGGATTTCAATTCTACATTACTAAAGATTTCTTCCTGGTATGTAATAATGATTTGTAATGTCACAAAACCAGCATATCCTAGTTCTGCACCCCCATTTAATTTAAAGGAGAAAAAACTGTAGGGTTAATCAGAAACAGAAGCACCTAGAGCAGTTTGAGGACAATGAGCTAGAAAAGTTGGAAAAGATGCCAGTTGATGCACTGAACATGACGATATCGGTGAAGGTGATATATTTATATGATTATTACTTATGCATGGTTTCCTAAAGTTTTCTTGTAATAGCAAAGTTTTAAGTTTGCAATATGCTGCAAGCTTAAAAGGACAATGTAGAAACTGACCAAAATGCCATTACCACACCGTTCTTATTAGACTAAAAGAACAGGACTATCCAGTGGCGGACCTTGAGCCGAAATTAAAAAGAGGCCAATTAAATTTAGTTGAGTTTGTAAGATACATTAATCAACAAATTTCAATGATTTGCAGGTAATAACTAATTTTAGGGGGGACAAACCCTGATTATTGGGTAATAATTCATTGATTTACATGTGTTTAATTTTTACAAAATTTCAAATATTAAGGGGGGAGCACTGCCCCAGGTGGCATCAACAAAGGTCCGCCTCTAGGACTATCCTAATTAGTTGAGGCCACAAAATTAGGTCATCATATATGTGGACTAGACCAACAGGACTCTCATACTGATACATACTATTATACATATAACTTCTTTATAAAATTAATGAGCTAAGTTATATGTGTGTAATGGGGATTAAAACATTCTCAAGAATATATAATCATATGCTTGATTTAAGTTGCTGAATACTCAACCTGGTGCAGATGCATTAATTTAGAACTGGGGTTGTATTGACCTGCATTTACTTTCAAAAGTCAAAACAAAACAAATTGCATTACAATTTATCTATATTTATAATGAATTGTGAAAATAAATCTATGTTTGACCTCTTAATTTCAATAAATATCAATCACTATAAAAAAAAAAAAACCCATTTTACCAAGTTAAGAGATAAACCCTAAAATCATGACATCTGCTCTTCGGATTTGTTTTACTCAGCTCCCTGTGTATTTTCAGGTTCTTTAATTATTGACCTTTACCTTTTATTTAGTAACTATGTTTTATATAATGTATTCTAGAATAATAATTAACAAATTCCATCTGCCACTAAGTGTGCTGGAATTTAACTTGCATATAATCATTGGGAGGGATTACTAATTTGCGATGCTTATCTTGAAAATAATTGTGTTCAATTCCTGCTTATCTTAGACTATAGAACTTCATATAATCATTATTTTGTGACACTTCATCAAGATGTTTTCCCTTACATGGTTTGTTTTCATTTTTTTCCCATTAATAGTTAACAAGTTTGTCTGAGTTCATTGGCTGACCTTGTATAATGTTTTCAAGCAACATTTGATTTTTGGTACTGATCCAATCAATCTATTAGAAATGGCACTCAATTTTAGTTTGTTTTCAAAATATGTGGAAACAGACAGAATTTTAGTTAAGACCATGAAGTTTGCTAGTCCTCTCACCAAAACTGCTTGTGAAGCAGGAATTGAACACAATTATTTTCAGCAACATGTCAGCATGCTTCCAGCTTCTAACCACTCAAAAGACATCGAGTCACTTGTGTATGCAAGAATCTATAAATTTTATATTGAAGCATTCCAATGAACAAAGTAGATACATCATTTAGTAGTATTAGAGGGGGTAAAATGTAAAACTTCCAGTTCTACACAAAATGCGCTGAAATCGGATCTCAGGACCCTGAGATCCCGATCCGACGGTTCTCAAGGACTCCGAGTTCCGGACTCAGTAGATACTGGTCCTGAGAACCGTCGAATCGAGATCTCAGGATCTTGAGATCTGATTTGGATCTCAGCATATACGGACACTACACAAAATTGTACCATAATTCTTTCTTACTTTGTTTTTCTTCTTGTTGGGCCCTAACAGAAATCCAAGGGAGACAGGAAGTTCCTCCTCCATTTCATCGTCTGAAGCAAGCAGATCCTGAGAGGGAAAGCATATAGCACAACTGGGTTCAGAATGTCAAGCAATATATAAGTAGCAATTACCAAGTGACAGTATGGTCCCTTTTTCAAACTACCTAGGAATTTTTAGGTTATAGTTTAGTGATATCAATCTACAGAAACTAAATTTTGCTTCTGACATATGTGTCAAACAATATAGCTAGCAGCACCTATCACATTAATTTAACTTCTATATGTCATCCATTTATAAGAAAACATGTATAACAAAGCAGCTAGCTCATGTTAACTTACAGAGTACCGTGCTCTTAAGCTTACGGGGGCCTCCCGTGAGCTTAACACCAAAAACGTATCAAACTATATCCAAATTTTGATTTATATGGACCAATAAATTCTTTATATCAAAATCTTATAGCATTCAAAAATTTTTCATTTTTGGAGATTTTTAAGTATATTTATTTCGGATTTTTTAAGAGCAACTTTACAATATTATAAAATAATCAAAGTTTAATATGTAACTTTTAAAAAATCCGAAATAAATACTTAAAAATCTCTAAAAATGGAAAATTTTTGCATGTCATATAAATTTGATATAAAGAATTTATTGAGCCGTATAAATCAAGATTTGCATATGGTTTGGTACGTTTTTTGTGTTAAGCTCACGAGAGGCCCCCGTAAGCTTAAGAGCACTATAGTTTTACTCCAGAATATAACTATATATCTTTTTCTCTTATTTTTTTTTCCATATATACTTAAGAGGTGCATAATATACTTAACTAAATTTGCATCTTGTTCATACATCCCTAGAAGATTGATTAGTTTTCAATTGCAGATTGTAGAAAATGAACTGCAGCACTAAATCCAGGTATATATGTTCACGTTTTTCTTCAGTGTAAAAGGAGAAAAAACAGACACATACTTTGAATTCAATTTGGTATTTCTTTGAAAAACCTCTGATGTCTTCAATGGATTGGGACATTGTCTCAGGGTTTAGGGTTTAGGGTTTAGAGAGATAAATCAAGGTGGACCTTCACCGGTGATAAGAAGTTATCTCCCAACTTTGATTTTATCTCTGGAGAAATTAAAGGAGATACATGATTGTAGAACGTAATGCTTTATTGGGGAAATTAAAGTTAAAGAATTAATAGGCGGTGTTCTACTTCTACCACTTCATGCTGAAGTTCAAAGAATACAAGGAAACAAAAACAGTTCTAGCTCTAGCTATACCTATACGTGTCAATTTCTTTCTAGATGAATTTGTCTTTTATGAATTTTGAGGTGGTGACGTGTCCTCAGAGTAATTAATTTCGTACATGTTAAACACATTCATGACTATAATAAATTCACATTCTTTAATACATTTTTAAATCTTCATCTCTTGCTTTTCTAGCTAGTGGTCTTAATTTGTACAGGCAAATAATTTGGATGATCTGGGCCGTCTAAGTAGTCCACATGCAGGCTTTAATTCAATCAACTGTTACGTCACTTAATTCGGCCCGTATATATATAGATACGACAATCACTGCAAAGTTGGTAGCCACGTGAAATTCCGACTCGTGTATATATGTCAAATTGTCAACAAGCATTCAAACAACAATCAATGTCTGTATGCTTGCTCTTTAATTACTGGTGTTGTTGTTTTCTGCTCATCATCAGACTGACTGAACTGTGAACTGTTGTGGGTTGCATTTTCTTTGCTGTTTTTGGATCAAAACCGCTCGGTTTCTATGTGCGGTCACAAACTCACAATGTCACATATATATATGTACTAGGATGGAGGCCTCGCGTTGCTTCGGCGACGTTTTGTTTGTTACGTTGTACTTTCAATGGTTAATACATTCTAAATTAGAAAAATATTAATGTATAAAACATATAAATTACCTATAAAGAAATAAAATAGAGTTAAGTTATAGTTATTTTGGGAGGATTGGTTGGCAATGCATATTTTTAAAAATTTTTATGAACTTTTATAAATTTTTGAAAAATACCATTATCAATGGATCCCTCCTCTTTAAATAATAACTTGAATCAATTGATATATCATCGAAACCGAAAATTTATTATTTATTATAGATAATATAAATCATAACAGTTTACTATATACTTTACTAAGGACACTGTCAGATTTAATCAATATCTAATTATAACAATAATTAATATAAATAAAATGAAATATCTAACAAAAAACTTAAAAATCAAAATCTTTTGAACAAACCTTTTTAAATTATACTATTAAATTTGGATTTTGTTATATATGTTAGCTTATTGAATTTTGTGGTAAAAAACTAAAAAAGGAAAGGAAGTAGTATTAACATAATTAGTTACTTGAGAAGACTTTCAAGGTTTGATAATCTTGACTGTTTAATGGTCATTATTTTTCTTAATTGCCTGAGTCATGCAAATTTACTATAAACAATATTACATCTAATAATCTTGTATTTATAGAAAATATTAAAGAAAAAATAGAGAAATAAGAAGTTGCCGCCAACTTTTTGAGATTATAAAAATGGCTAAAATATGCATTTACTTCGTCATTAGATTATATTTTAGAAATTTTTATTCCACGGTGTATACAACTCGATATGATGATGTTTTTCAACAAATTTTAATTTGATTCTGAGTTAGATATATTTCATTTTAATTTATAGCGTGTTTAAAACATTAAATTTATTTTTTATTTTCATAAAAAAATTTTGGTTTTTCTATAAATATGATTCACCAAATTTCTTGCGTAACTATTCAGTTAAAATTTTTAAAAATTTGTTATAAACATAAATTCTAAAACTATTCCTTAAAAAAAAAAAAGAAAGAAAGAAAAAAAAAAAGAAAAAAAAGAGGCTGACTTGCAGCCGTATAAAACAAAGAGTTCGATTTTTTTTTTTTTTTTGTAAGTAAAGATTCCCAGACAAACATAAAAAACGACGAAATCTACAGTACTATTCTTCTGTGCTATCATCCATATAACAAACGCACAAACAACTAATTTTGGACTTCATCACGCAAAATGCTCACAGAAAATCCCAAAAAATAGTTTCTAAAGCTCATGTCGTGCACGAAACATCGAACCGGGTCACAAAGATAGACAATCTTACCCGGCCATAATTTTACAGTAAGGCGTGCGATACAGAGGATCGGATAAAACCCGAAAAATCGAGAGTTAATATTGTGCAAATTCAGAAAAATTGAAAACTCAAAGAGGGGAATAAAGTTCAGGGAAATATATATATTCTGGAGGATTCTTCTATCAAGATCGGTGAATAAAGAATTCCTTGTCATTGTCTATCATCTCAACTTTGCCAAAAAAGGATTAACCTTTTGTTTATGTGATGCAACTTTCCCATACTTTGGCATATCATCATGTACTAATGCTATATCTTATTTTGCGACGTAACATCAGGCCGGTTTCGGTTAAATTCCGATGCTAATTTGACATTGACAGATTTATTATTATATATCATTAGAATTTGTTCTCTACCTTTTGGTTTTGGTTTTTAAGTTACAAGATGTGTGGTTTGTGTTTTTATGTTATTTAGATTTTTCCTTGAGGAAAATATTTAGGGATATCAAAATAGAAACAAAATAGATAGATACCATATTAAAATTAATCTGCAATATGATTTAAATAAAATAAAATTCTATATAAAGATAATCTGAAATATGTTCAGATTAAAATGAAATACAAATTATATCAATTCATTTTTTTTATTTTTTCCTCCTTATTTATACATGTTCACTCCACAACTTTAAAACAATTAATGTTTATGTGATTTAATAATGCTATAAATAGATGATTTAACTTTATAGTTTGTGTTAGTCAACTAATACTACAATATTTATGGTTAGTCCTTTAATGTTTTAAGATATTTGTTAATGTTACAATTTTGATACATTTTATTATATAACTTGATATCTATTTTGGTATCTAGCTACTTTGATATATGTACATCCAGATCCTTTCTTTAAAACGTAATGTCTTCAGTTTTATATATATCTATACTTAGAGGTGGCAGAATGTCGGGTCGGGTCGGGTCGGGTTCAAGTTCAGGTCGGGTCGGGTCGGGTTCGGGTCGGGTCGGGTATCGGGTGGACGTCTGCCGACATTTTTTCGGGTCGGGTAGGGTTCGGGTCAGGCAAGTTTTTCAGGTTTGCTCAGATTTTGCACCTATATTCCCGGGTCGGATCAGATTCGGGTCAACCTGACTTCCCCTGAAACATGGGTCGGGTCGGGTTCGAGTCGGGTTCGGGTCGGGTCGGGTTCGGGTCAATCTCACTTTCTCTAGAACACGGGTCGGGTTCGGGTTCGGGTCAGGTCGGGTCGGGTCGGGTTCAGGTCAGTTTGACTTCCCCTGAAACTCAGGTCGGGTCGGGTTTTGGGTTGGGCGGGTTTTTCGGGTCGGGTCAAAATTTGCCACATCATCATTATTATCAACCATTGATTTTGTTTGAAACTCTTCATTTACTTTGATCCAATGGCTTGTATTTTTTTTATCTCCTCATTAAATAAGATGAAAGTGACATGTCTAAAACAAAATTTAATCATTAAAATGATAAAATAATTTATATATGTTCTTATTTATAAATTATTGTATTATTATTATTATTATTATTATTATTATTATTATTATTATTATTATTTACTTAAAAAAAATTTACATATTTTTTTAAAAAGTTTTGTTTATTATAAATATCTAAAACTTTATAAAATTCTTAGTTATTTATTTGATACCACTTTTCGGGTGAAGCCCGAGTTACGGCTCTAGTATACTATAATTATTTTTGTGACTCATTGGTTCTTATATACAGCTTCTCAGACTTCGTCATTCTCCAATGACAATCATACATAAGTAACATTTACATTTATGATAATATAATTAATCTCAAAAGTCAAAAACATTTGGAAAGCGATTTTGAAAGTAGAAAATTTCTTACAGACAGATCATTTTTCTGTATGAATTAGTTGAAATATTCAAATAATTTAAAAAACATTCGAGGTTTCATTGAATGCTCTTAACTAGAGTGTTATACATTTTAAATGAAAAATTATAAAATGAGTTAGACATATTAATTTTTTATGTATGTGAAGTGACAATGTTTAGGACAACAGAAAATTTAATAATTAATAACATGAAATAAAAAACTTTTTATTCGGATCTTATTCCTTAATCATGACATTAATTCCAACTTGCTCGACCTAACTATTCTTTTAGGTATGACAAAAGCTACAAAAATATCATGATTTTCTTCCCAAATTAACTAAAACTATAAATTCTCTGGACAACTCTCTTAAAGCAAGTGACATGATGATGAAGCATTGTATTTACATGAATAAATAATAATGCAACTTGTATGTGTCCAGTTAGTGGGAGCCCGGATAGACAGGAATCTCAGAACCCAAAACATTGGAGATTTGTTGAGTAAAAAAAGGGCACAATTCCGAATAAAGCCCTTGACTTTAATTAATCTGAAAAATGATGCACACATATATATATAGTTGATGCAATCATTTTGATCAGATCATATAATTTGTCAGTGTATAACTGTATATCTTTAACATAACACAAATGATTAATTTAAATATGTTTGAGATGAACAATTGATTAGAATGTTTTTTGAGATAAAACAATTGAAATTTGAAGTTAAGTAAAATCAATATTACCACGTTAATTGCATATATATAAGATTGCATTAAAGAAGGCTTGTTTTAATTAGCAATGATGCTGACTTATAAATTTTAAGTTTTCGGTAGATCGATCCGTGTGTTAATTTGGTAATAAAACTGAGAACTGAAGCTTAATTATTGTAAAAAGGCATGTAAATTAGCCAACGTTTTTTTTTTTTTTTTGAACATCAAAGGCATGAGGTAACTAATTCTCATTCACTTACAAGGATTACACCCACAAGAAAATAAAGCAAAAATTTTTTCAATCCTAAACCAAACAAATATCAAGGTATAAACCAAATATTCTATAATAATTATCTAACTAATTTTGTTCTAGAAAAATCTTGAGGAAGTACACAAGTCACTATTGAAGTTACCTGCTTAGTTATGATAGATTTATCGTCTTTACTATTTGAGTTTGTTGAAGTTGGAGCACAACCTACGTTCAAGTGATTAGTGATACATCCCTCTCAAATGAACTACAACAAAAAAACTCTTTTAGTTTAAAAAGTGCGACGAAAATACGAACGAAGAACAAATAAAAATTTGACAAAAACATAGAAATCTAAAAGCAATCAACAATAAAGAAAATAAAATAGAAGAGGGATGCCGAGAGAGAGACAAATCCTTGACCTCTCCTCACCAGAAAATTTATGATCGAGCAGACGCTTAAATGCCAACACTTTAAAAAGACATAGGTGGCTTAAAAAAGACTTGCTCTTTGAATGACGAATAAGTACTGTAGACTTAATGATGTATAGAAACACAACAAATTAATTCAAGGATACATTAGAAATTGAAAAGTATTTTTTTTTATTCTAACTGTTAAAGGCGCAACATTGGCTGCACTGTAGTTTTCTACAGTGAAAAAGAACAGTGCAATTTTTTTTTTTTTTTTTTTTTTTACGGTTACGTGTCGTGCACTGTATAACGTTGGGTTGTCGATCAGTGACAATTGTAAATTTGCACTGTATATTATATGGATTATATGGAGGGCCCTTTAAGTTACAGTAAATATATTTTAATCGTATTGTACAAGTATTTTTCTTTACCATAATATCTCAGTCGCGCGGAGCGCGCCACCTTTCTAGTATAGATTAAGGACTAAATTGAAAAAAATATTATTCTTCATGTAAAAGATCATGAACCAATGTTCTGAGTGGGTAATGGACTAATGGTGGATACTCTTGGAGTTGATACGACACATAGGCCGGCTTTAATTACTGCTGATGCAAGAGCCTGGAATCAATTGAGAGAGGTGCTACCTTACTCATATATGCATATTTGCAGTATTTCCCTCCGTTAAGCGAGAGTAGTAAAACACTAAATTAACTTCAAGCAGTTGTTGTTTGATAGTAGTGAAATAAATAGATGAAGTAAAGTGATAAAATGTGTAAAAGATATGAAATGTTTAGTAATTTATTTTACTACACATATAGTTGCATGCGTTAACTTAATACACCTTAAATCATTTCCATTTGGTAACTTAAAACACCTTAAATCATCTTACTACATTCTTACTACACTACCAAACGGGGAGTTTGCATACTAATATATGCAAATAATAGGTCATATCTAGTGTCCTTTTTTTTTTTTTTGAGGAAAATATCTAGAGTCCTCAATATTTGTGTTTCATATGTCCTCAACTCCACGTATTGTTACAAAATTTAAGGTAAAATTTATAAAATTTAAAAGTAAAAGTTACAAAATTAATTTTATGTATATATAGATATGTGGGTAGATAGATAGTGAACACTTAGAAATTTTCTTAATATGTAGTCCGTACAACAAACATATATTAAATGTTACTGTATATATATAGGTTTATACACTGTACCAGTCAAAGCTACAGGAGTTAGAAATTAATTATCTTCTTTTTAGAGCTCTGCCCGAGGTGACACAATTATTCAATTAACCTTCTGCTGCTCCACCACTGTCTTTCACTCTTTTTTAAAATAGTTACAAGTTTTTTTCTTTTTTTTGGAGAAGGAAATAGTTACAGGTTACAACACCACTAATCAAAAGCACTGTTAACTGCCCAAGTTCTAATAAAAAAAATAAAAAAAAAAAACCGGCCAAGTGGCCATCCAGTGTCAAATATACGTGTACAGATTCTTATCCACAAGACCACAACAGCGTTGGAATTTAAAAGGCACGTGAGTGATCTCTATATATTGATGAAAGTCGTAAAGTGATCTCAATATTTGTGGCCATCATATCACATCACTTTACGTATTTCATTTAACAGATGATGAAATAGTTTTAGCATTAGACCCACTGGACCGCTATCAGCTCTCTTTTTATTATCTCTCTTTTGCAATCCATTCATGTGGTCACTATACATATGTTCATGAATGTTTATGAAAGTGACTTCGACATAATGCATTAATTTGGACCATTTTTATTGCTACTTTCCAGTACTTAGTGAGCAAAGTTATGAGTTTTTTCTCTGTTTTTCTTTTTTCTTGTTTTTTTTCCTCACAAAGACATCTTGCGAGGTTAACTAAAATCATATTTGTTATCTTCAAAATATTAATTAATTATTTATCCTATCAAATAAATTATTTATGCCAAAATATAGTTTACTACAAGAACTTATATTTTAGAAATTCCGATGCATTTGTTTCTGAAACTTGAAAATTATCTATTTTCATTAGTCGATATTTAGTATTATTTTGTAACATTAAATCGTCTTTACAAAAATCTTTAAAGAAGTTTAGCAATCCATATTTCAAATGACGCCCACATTAACACCGTGATTGGAATGAAATCTCCCTGCACCAAATGAGAAAGAGAATTCTCATTCTCATCAATTTCATATATGATCGGAATAGTGGGACCAAAGAGAATCGAATAGATTCGGTGAGAATTCAGACGCCCCAAATCGCGCTGGAAAGTTACGAGCAAAGAGGTGGTATTTCAAGAGAAGCAGAGAATTGACTTTGATAGGGTGAAAAGGAGATGACACTGTCCCTTCTTCTTCTGCTAGCTCTGATAAGGTAAGACTGGACGAGTCCACGTCCTCCGAAATGGTCAGTTTGTGGAGTAGTGGGAAATTGTCATATTTGGATAGAGAATTGAGAAAACGGGCAGCATCGAGATTCGTGCAGTGACTTTCTAGGGGGGATTTTTGACCCTTGCACATGGGGTACCCTAGGAGATGTGAATTCAGACTGGACTACTCACATACGATACATGTCTTGGTTCCTTCTGTTTTCAGTATGTTCGCTATCTTCTTCATTGAAAAGCCCTAGCTCTGAGAGAGTAATGGCAACTTCGTAAATAAGATAAAAACGGAAATTTGTTGTAACATGTGTCAAAACTGTTTCTGCCGTTTTTACTAATCATTCCGATCATGACAATTCAATTTCAAATCGTTTATTTCAACGCTATTCGATCTCATCAACTGAATTGAATTTTTTTAATATAATTTTCATTCCGATCAGAGTGTAATTTTGTTATATGAGCTTTGATCGTAATCACCTTTTCCACTTCTGGAATAAAAGGAAAATTGACATTCTTATGCTCATGATATTATAATAAAATCTCTTTGTTCAACTAAATTTGTTGGGGTAAACAAAATTAAATTTATTTGAAATACTTATTAAGTTATTATACATAAAATTGGACATGATATATTAATTTTAATCCCACAATCTGTTAAAATTATAAAAAATATAAATTTGGAAAAGGATATACATGGAGAGGTTTGTGCTGCATCGTCGGCTTCGGTTTTCATGGATATCCAGGTATCCACTATCTAGTAAAATTATTTTCATAAGATATTCTTTTAAAGTCGTAAAATGGGCACGTTCCGGCTTTCATTGGAACTCTGCGAATTTGAAACTTTGGATCCTTTCGATGCGTGTTGTACATGGGGTTGTACTTGTACGTACGTATATATACATAGGGTTGTACTTGTACGTACGTATATATACATGCATCCAATTTGAATTCAGGCATTGATGATGAATTAGTGGAACTAGATCTTACTTTTACTTTTCCATTTGTATATTTTGTACTACAAGATCTAAAATTTGTCCTATATTGATTCGAGACTGACAACATGATTAATTAAAAACTTAATAGTAAAGAGCTCATACAAAGGTATGAGCTGACATTAATCAAATTATTATATTTTATAATAAATGACCGAAAACTTATTCCTTGTGAAGAAACTAATATGGACTTAAATTTTAATAGGCTGGGACATTAATATACGTCAACGGTGGTGATCAATCCAAGTAAACAATCAATGACTGAGATAGCTTCTTTGGAAAAGATAAAACTTTCATATCAAAAAATCCAATCTCCTTTTATTAGGAGTGAGGATATTTGATTTTTGTTGGCAATTATAGATTTTTTTCCCTAACAATTTTATGAGAATACTCTATTATAATATTTATAAAAGTGTACATATATTTCATGTGCGTATATTTTGAAAGGAATTGATATATGGACACTGTAAAGCATACCATTAGTTAATGACACCAAAAAAATGTTCAATCTATTGTTTGTCTTATAGTTGTTATAACTCATCTTATTAATGTTATTATTCAATCTTTCAGATTTATTATCCAAACTACACAAATGTTTTGATCTGATTTTGCCAATAATAAATAACAACATTCACATATGTTAAATTCAAGTACTAAAGATAGCGTGACTTTAAGCTCACGGAGCCATTCTGTGAGCGCACCTCCAAAATCATATTAAATTAGTTTCAAATTTTGATTTATATGGCTTAATGAATTCATTATATCAAAATCTTATGGGTTACAAAAATTTTCTATTTTTGAAAATTTTTAAGTATTTGTTTGAGATTTTTCAAAAGTGATACATAAAACATTGATTATTTTATAGTCACTTTCAAAATATCTCAAACAAGTACTTAAAAATTTTTAAAAATGTAAAATTCTTATATCCCAAAATATATTGATATAAATAATTAGTTGAACCATATAAGTTAAAATTTGGAGGTGATTTGATATGTCTATGAAGGTGCGCTCACGGAATGGCTATCTTTACACAGTCAAACAATAATAACAATAAGTTGGATAATTTATTTGGGATTAGCATATTTCAAATAAAAAAAATGGTATTAGCCTATTCCAAATACATAGAAATTTTTGTTATTTAATGTCTAAATACATAGCAAAATTGTTCCAATGATTTTATACAATGCATTAATTACAAAAAAAACTTTAAAAAAGGAAAAACCAGACCAACATTACTCAATCTGAACAACAAAATCTAATAAGTTGAACAACCATCAATAAATTCAAAAAAAAATAAAAATAATAACATAAACAATAATCTGACCAAACAATTTTAAATCATAAACCGGAGCATCTACCCACAGATTCTCTCGTGATCCTGAATTTCTTAATCAACCAATGCCTAGGGGTGCAAACGGAACGCCGTTTACCGTTTTTCCGTTCCGTTTCGTTCGAACAAAACAGTTAACGAAAGAGATTTTAGTTCCGTGTTTTAAATGAAACGAAGAACGAAAATCCTAATAAATTTGCGTTATAAACAAAACGGAAAACGAAAATCGCAATTTCGTTGCGTTTATTTCGTTGTTGCATTCAGTATTGCCTTTTCACTTCTGACTTCTGAGAAATGATTCACTCCACTCCCTCTAACACCCTCTCATTTCACCTACTTCAGCTGATATTTTGGCCCCACATTATGACACTTCAACTATGGACCCCATTTGTCATAGACAGTGACGAAGCCAGGAGACAATTAATGGAGGGAAAAATTTTACGGTTACATTCATTTAATATATAAGTATATTCTATTATGAAACTTAATTTACATTTACATGTAACATATATTTTTTTTTTTTTGTATTGAAATGTATTCTTAACAATGACTATATGCATGCATAGTATAGTTAATTTTATACAATCTCATGGTTTATTATTTTTTTAATTATATATGGTCCAAATTGAATAAAATCAAAAGATTTAATATAAATTACCACTTATGAACTCTAATGTTTGTGAATTGATCTAAACTAAACATAAAATTTGAAATTTGAAAGACCAAAAAAATTATAAATGATGCATCTATAATGTTTGGGGTCATGTCCCCCCCAAAACCCCCCTTGGCTCCGTGAATGGTCATAGACATGGAGCATTTCAGAAGCATCAGGCCTCATCATCTTCTCCCACAGAATCCTCCCACCACCAACCCTCAACAGCCTTCCTCTAAACCGCTTCTCTCCAATATTGGCAGCGTCCACTTCACAGTCCCACCTCCTCCGCGCGGCTCCCCCATCCAACCGCAGCCCCACCCTCCCCTCCTCTGCCTCGCTTCGGGAATCCTCATCCGCTGCCGATCGGATCTCCCTCCCTCTCCACGCCGTCTCCAAGCCCATCGTGCTCGTGGCCGACAAACTCGGCGCCGCCGGACTCGAGCTTCTCAAGGAGTACGACAATGTCGATTGTTCCTACAAAATGTCGCCCGAGGAACTCTGTGCCAAGATCATGCTCTGTGATGACTTCATCGTGCGCAGTGGCACAAAGGTCCAGACTTTCTCCATACTTTTGGAAATTGGATACCAAAATGAACAAAGCAAAATTTTTGTAAACGTTTCCATCGTTTGATCATTTGTAAATAACGAAACGATCAACGGATTGGGTTTCCCTTCCGTTTAAACAACAGAACGATCCACGAAAAAAAAAATCTTAACCGTGAATCAAACGAAACGATGAACGATCAATGCTAATTTTGTGACCGTTCTCAACGTTATGCACCCCTAGTGTTGTGTCAAAACCCGTCTGATCCCCGACCCGCCCCCCCAACCCTTGCCCTTCGCCCTTGCGGGGATTCAGACGGGTCGGCCGGGTCCGACGGGTCAAGGGTAAGGGCGGGTAAGGGTCCGGGTTTTGGACCTCACCCCCCGTAACCCGCCCGCCCGTCTAAACCCGTGTCGCCCTTACCCGCCCTTCTCGCCCGTCGGACCCGTGCCCATGCCCGCCCGTCGCCCATCGGACCCGTTCCGTGCCCGCCCTTCGGACCTGACCCGCCCCCCCGACCCGCCCTTCGGACCCGTCTGACACCACCCCGCCCCACTCCCACCGTCTGCACGCCTCGGTCCGCGCAACCTGCCTGTCCGACCCGCCCCCCCGACCCGTCCCACCCGCCCCCCCGACCTGCCGCACCAGCCGCACCCGCACGAACTCCGCCCCCCCGACCCGCCCGACCCGTCTGACACATTTTTTGAACCGTTGGAATCCAACGGTTGGATTCTTGAATGCCCCCCCCCCCCCCCCCCCCCCCAAATTCACACCTATAAATACACTCATACATTCAACACTCATTTCTCACAAACAAACTATCAAATTCTCTCAATCTCTCACTCAATACTCTCTCAATCTCTTGCATAAATCAATTCTAGTTTTATTTTTACATTCTAATTTATATCTATTATTTCCAAAATTCCAAAAAACTAGCATATTTATTTTATTACAATCTCTTGCATTAGTCAATCCGATACTCGCCTTGCCGGCATTTCCGCAAAAATTCGGAGGTACGTTCTATTTGTATTATTTTTTTTATAACATTATTAGAATACTATAATTTGATTTATGCAATTACACAATTATTTTAAATCGGATTTGGCAACATATGATAAAATTGTACTCAAAATAATTGTATTATTTATTTCTTTTATATTTTTTTCATTACTTGTAAAATAATTTCAAATTTTCAAAAATTGTAGTTTTATCATAAAGTTGTAGTCAAAATATTTTATTCTTTTATGATAAATTTTTTCATACACAATTAGTTTAACTCGGTTATTTTTATATTTCGTTTTGCTTTACATAAATTAAATCCATTTTTTTTTCCTTATTGTAGTGAGAAATGACAACTCCACCACATGACTATTCTTACCCGACGGCCCCGTCACCCAATCCCGTAACCGACACGATCCAACAATTAAGTGATCAATTGTTCGGTGGTCCCACTTATCCGCAAACTACCTATGAGACGGACTACACACATCATACCGTCGGAAGTGCCGCGGGGAGTTCTAGTACATTTGCTCCTCCGACCATCGGCGGAAGTTCCGATCGATATCCCGAAACCCAAACAATAGAGGAAGAGCCAGAGGCAAGCACGCCACCGGGGCCGAGAAAAAGAAGGAACCCCCGCCCGAAGTACAACGCACATTGGTGGCGTTACTTCGAGCAAACCATCGATCCCGGCGACCGCCAAGTGCGTAAGCGCACGGTGCAAGGTAAAAGGTTGCAAATCTAGTTTTACTTATGATGATAATAATAGTTCTATGGGTAGACATGCCGCACGACATATCACCAACGGTGAACAACCACAAGAACAACCCGATAATACACTTGTCCAAACCCAAATTAATCCGGATGGTACACGAACTCACCAAAAATATGACGAAAAAAAAAGTTAAGTGAGTTTGCACGGTACATTACCCACAAGGAACAACCAATTAGTATGAGCGGTTGTTTGAGTTTTGCTCGTTTAGTTATTAGAGGTTGCGCTCAACCATTTTACAAACCATTTTATTATAGGAAAATGTCAAACGAAATTAAAGAACAATTTACTTACCGCAAAAATGAATTGATTGCCATATTTGCAACCGCACCATTTAAAGTAGCACTCACGTCCGATATTTGGACCGCCGGTAAACATGGTTTATCTTATATTTGTGTTACCGCACATTACATTGATGATAATTGGAAATTGAAAAAAAGAGTACTAAGTTTTCGGATTATAGAATACCCGTACACCGGCGAAGTAGTTTTTAATGCAATTTTGGGTGTTATGAATGAATTTAAATTGAAAAATGATCTCCAAAATAAAGTTTTCTCAATTTCTTTTGATAATGCCATTAATAATGGTAAGGCCATAGAATATTTTTTGCGTACATTATCTCCAATTACGAATGGAGCTTTCTTTCACCAAAAATGTGCATGTCATGTTTTAAACCTCACCGTTAAGGCGGGACTTAAAACGCCCGGTGCTAATGATTTAATAACAAAATTTAAGAAGGCGGTAACTCATATTTTTTCTAACAGCATTAGAAAACAAAGATTTCATGATATGTGTAGTAGAATGCAATTTACTAAATTAAGAGTGCCATGGGACGTAGATACCTGTTGGAACTCAACTTATAGAATGTTGAAACGGTGTTTTCCTTACGCACATGCTATTAATGCAATTTTGAATGAGACGCCCGAGGGTATGGAATTAGCTCTCTCGTCGGGTGAATGGGATCAATTGAACAAATTAATGAAATTTCTTGAAGTATTCTTCAAAGCGACGTTAGCATTGTCTTGCTCGTATAAACCGACCGCGTATGAGTTGCTTCACCACTTCTTACGAATCTCCCAAGTATATCATGAAATGAAAGGTACATTTTTAATTTCATATTTTTTTATCAATTTCGGTTTTCTTATTAATTTCGGTTTTATGTTAATTTGGTTTTTTAATTTAATTTCGATTTTTTAATTCGATTTTTTTTCTTAGTTCTCGAAGACACCGACACTTCTCTCGCTCCAATCGTAGGAGCCATGAAGGAGAAGTTTCTCAAATATTGGGAAGCCGTACCACCTGTCACGATTGTTGCAAATTGTCTCCATCCGACATACAAGAAGGTCTACACGGTAAGAATGCTACGAAAGTACTACACTAATTTGGACATTACGAACACAAATGTGGATCAAACCGTGAGCCAAGCGATTGAAGGGTTGTTCAACGCATACAACGCCCAAGTGAATGTCCAACAACCGGCTTCTACAAGTCAAATCTCGCGGTACATTTTTTTATTCCGATTTATTTAATTAATTTCGGTTTTTTTAAAATTCAATTCGGTTTTCTTAATTTAAATTGAATTTTTAAACTTTATTTCGGATTTTTAAATTTGAATCCGATTTTAATTAATTCGGATTTTTTTAATTTCATTCGATTTTTTATTTCTTAAATTTTCCTAGGACCCAATCGGGCGACGGATTATTGTCAATATTGGAGGACGATGGTTTGGATAGTATTATGTACAACGCCTCCAACGATTTACAAGTCTTTTTTTCCGTAAAGGGAACACCGGAGGGAACTGATGTTCTTGATTATTGGAAGGAAAACAAAAATGTTTTTCCAACTTTATATACTATGGCGCGGGACATATTTGCCGTTCCAGTTTCAACCGTGCCCTCTGAATCTTGTTTTAGTTCGGCAAATCGGATTCTTACCGATAAAAGGTAAATGCCTATATTTTTTTTTACATCTACACGATTTTTTTATTCATTTTAAATCACATTTTTTCTTTTACTTACTACATTTGTTTTTTAATGATATTAGAAGCAAGTTGGGTCCAAAGGTTTTTGAGCGACTCGTATGCCTCAAGGATTGGATTGATGCGGAAAATCGTGAGCAATATAAGGAAATAGAAGCATCTTTATCCGGCGCCGAAACTCAAGGGAGCGAGGAGCCGCCCTCAGATGATGAATGCGAACCCGAAGAAGAGACCGGGCAATGGTATATGAGATCGATCAACTAAAAAGGTAGTTTCGGTTTCGGTACGAACTCTACACACTATTCTATTTTCTTTTCGTTTTTCCAATTTATTAAACATTTTCTTACTTTTATAAATATTTACTAACATTTTTAAAAAAGTTAGAACTCCGCCTATGTTATTTTATAATCTCATAACATAGCCGGTCCCAAGCCTGGAATAAAGGAGGAGGGTAACTTTTTTTTAAACAAATCAAATTAAAAAAAATTTGTTTTTCAAAATTAAAGTTTCGGATTTTTTTTAAAAAATTGGTTTTAAAACATATTTGGTTTAAAAAAAACTTTGTTTTGAAGAACTTTGTTTTAAAGAACTTTGTTTTAAACAAAACTTTGTTTTAAAAAGATTTCGGATTTTTAAGTTTCCGATTTTTTGAAAAATGCTTTGTTTTGAAAAAAAAAAAAATTTGCTTCGGATTTAAAAAAAAAATACTTTGTTTCTAAAAACTTTATTTAAAAAAACGTTTGTTTTAAAATAACTTCGTTTTTATTGTTTCGGATTTTTAAAGTTTGGGATTTTTAAAGTTTCGGGTTTTAATGTTCTTCGGAGTTCGGATTCTAAAAAAAATTTGTTTTAAAATTTATTTCGTTTTTTTTTTTGTGTTTTTAAAAATATTATGTTTTAAAAATTTATTTTAAACATTTTCTAAAAAAATGTTAAAAAAAAAAACACGCCGGAATCCGCTCGAAAACGTCGGAAAATGTCGGAAACCGCCGGCGATCCGCCCTAAGCCGACACGACCGCACTCGCCCCCCGCCCGCCCCCGCCCGCCCTTGCCCGCCCGTGCCCGACCTCGCCCGAAGGGCGAGGGGCGGGTAAGGGCATGGGTTTTTCCCCAAACCCGCCGGACCCTTCGCCCGTCGGACCCTTCGCCCGTCGGACCCTTCGCCCGTCGGACCCTTCGCCCGTCGGACCCGTCGCCCGCCGGACCCTTCGCCCGTCGGACCCGTCGCCCGCCGGACCCTTCGCCCGTCGGACCCGTCGCCCGCCGGACCCTTCGCCCGTCGGACCCGTCGCCCGCCGGACCCTTCGCCCGTCGGACCCGTCGCCCGCCGGACCCTTCGCCCGTCGGACCCGTCGCCCGCCGGACCCTTCGCCCGTCGGACCCGCCGCCCGTCGGACCCGTCGCCCGCCGGACCCTTCGCCCGTCGGACCCGTCGCCCGCCGGACCCTTCGCCCGTCGGACCCGTCGCCCGCCGGACCCTTCGCCCGTCGGACCCGTCGCCCGCCGGACCCTTCGCCCGTCAAACCCTTACCCGTCTTTTTGTCACAACACTATACACCCCTACCAATGCCCCGTTGTCCATTGGCTGGCCCATCTTGTCCCCAGTATGGTCAGTCCACAGTACACTGTACTTTCCGAAACATTGCCAAATTAATCACAACCACAATAAGAAACTGAGAAGTGATAACTAAAGATCTCCCAAACGAACCGGACACCTCCATTCCCTTTCCACAACAGAGAGAGAGAGAGAGGCGCATCTCAAGTCCCTCCCTCCCTCCCTCCCTCCCTCCGTCTGTCTGTCTGTCGTCTGGGGCCCATCTTGTCAGCCGTCAGTCCACACTACACAGTACTTTTCGAAACTTCACAAATTATTAACATTAGTAAGTACTTCCTCTGTCCACGAAAGAATGAATTTGTAGTAAAAGTTAAAGAAAATAGTGGAAGAATGAAATTACTTTTATGCCCTCAATTAGTAGAAAAGTGAACATTCTTGGAAGGAGACGAGGGGCATTTTGGAAATTTCGTAATATATATTTTTTTTTGAGGAAGAAAGTGGATTCAATAAAAGAGTATAAATTTATTTAATTGTGGACAAGTTGTAAAAGGTATAAATTCATTTAATTGTGGACGGAGGAAGTAAGAACTAACTCTGTTTGGCAAGTGTAGTAAGTTAAAACGGAGTAAAATGTTAAATCACCTTAAATCAGTGGTGTTTGGTGGGAGTGAAGTAAATAAATGAAGTAAAGTTGATGTAATGTGTAAAAGATGTGAGATGTTGGTGATTTAGTTTACTACACCTATATAGCTGCGTTAATTTACTACATTTTAAATTACTTCCGTTTGGTGACTTAAAATTGATTTAAGAGTTTAAATTAACAAACGCAAGGTTAAACACTAAAGATCTCTCAAACCAACCGGACACCTCCAGTGCATCTCCTCCACGGAGAAAGCGATCGAGCGAGAGAGAGGGGCATCCTCTGTCTGTACTCTGTGTGTGTGTCGTCGATCTCCACCTGGTCACTCTCCCCTTGTCGTCTTCCTCCACCGCCACCTCTTTCCGCGGCAGGCAGGCAGGCAGCACCCTCCCCTCTCAATAAATCCATCCCCTTATCTATCCATCCATCCCTGCTCAGATAGGAAGGTACCAGGTCGTGCTGTTAACAATGGATCAGTCATCATCGTCGACAGAGGCAGTGGTGGGGAAGATGATGACGAGGAATAAGAAGAAGAGGGGGAAGGTGAGGCTGGCGAGGATAGAGGATAAGACGAGCAGGCAGGTGAGGTTCTCGAAGAGGAAAGGAGGGCTCTTCAAGAAGGCCTACGAGCTCGCCGTGCTCTGCGACGCCGAGGTCGCGCTGCTCGTCTTCTCCCCCGCCGGCCGCCTCTTCGAGTTCTCCTCCTGCTCCTGGTATGCATGCCAATGTCTTTCTCTGCTCTTGTTCTTAGATCTGTTTGTTTGTTAATTTCTTGTACAAAAAGTTTGAAACTTTTGAGTAGGTTAATCAATTAGGAGTTCATTTAATTCGGTTTATTGATTGTTAGGTTAGTGTATTTGTTTTAATCTGGTTTCTGAAGAACTAGCTAGCTACATGATTTTGAACTTGGAGTAGATCTGAAGAGAAGAAACTAAGTGCTACTCTATACTAATTATACTATGTTACTATTCAATTTAGAAAATTATCCAAAAAAGGGCAAATTAAACATCTCTCATCAAAAGTGCCTCTCCAAAATTGTTTGAGCTTTAGGAAGTTCACCCTTTCACCTCCTTTCCATATATAGAAGCTGATAGAGATATCTATCATATAGGATTAATTGTCTTTTCTCTTTTTTCAGTTCACAAAAGCTGCCTAAGTGTAGTTTAGTCATTTAGTGCATGTACAGTAAGTTCCTAAAGATATTTTTAAAGTAATACCTAGCGTCCATAGAAAAACCGTCCATAGGTTACATTTTGATATGTATATATCTGTTACATTTCGGAGTGTATTTGTTACATTCCGTACACGTCTATAGACATATGGACGGTTTTTCAATGGACGTGAGATGTTTCTCATATTTTTAATCCCACAAATCAAAAGGCAGGCTCCATATCCCTTGTACATCCCACGTGAGATGTTACATTTCGGAGTGAATTTCTCATCCCCCTTGTGAATTTGTGGCCATGAGTTTCTAGGGTTTTGTGCCAGTATCTCCTCCCAGGATTTGGAGATCAGGCAACTGGAATGGAATGGGATGATGATTACTGATTAGTGTCTGCTAGCTCCATATCCTTTGTAATTCAATTGCACCTTTAGTTTACTGCCAATAAAATAAAATACTGGTATATGTTGCAATCTCCTGGTTCTGTTGGTATTTATGGGGAACCATGAATCCCATGAACATTTTGCTTATTTATATACTACTGCTACACCCATTAATTAGTTGTAACCTTATTGATCAAGGAGTAAATTCACAAAAATCCACATGAAATAATCTTAATTGTTGGAATTGTTCATAGCTATATTCTGATACCATCACTATTTTAAGTTTTCTATCTCAGTAAATCTGCGGCGGCATTCATTTTCATTGAACGTCATGGGTGAAAGTGAAAGACCATAGATCTTCATATTTGAACGACAAGCTTGCACAGCTTCAAGATTAAAAATAATCATAAATGTTTGTCATCATCTTTTATTCCCTTTAAGTGAAGATATACTAGCACTAGTAGCATGTAATATTGTTCCCCACTATGCAGGTTTCTGTTCTGGTGATCAGTTATATTGAGCTAAAAAGTAAAAAGTCTAAAACAAGCAAAAACAATCATAGTTAATATGATGTCTACAACAATTTCAAAGCTTTGCACACACCCGAATGAACTTTATTAGAAGCCTTTTTACATTATAAATTGTTACAAATCGATGATCAGGTATTATGCTGCTTTAGAAAGTATACAGCAACTCATAGTTAATATGATGTCGGCTCAATACAAAATCATTTCTTAGTTAAATTTGAACAAGTAAAAAGTGAACAATCTCCTGTAAAAGTTTGTAATTCAAAACGTCTTAGAAGAAAAGGAATCAATCGAATTTCTATTCCACATCTCTCGAGGACGGGCAACTTCTATGTTCTTTTATATCATCTTTTGAATTAGATGATGAAATGGTAGGTTCCAAAACCAACTAGAGCAGAATTGTTGCTTTATTAACACTTTTAGTTGAGTCTGTATCCTCATAACAGACTAACAACATTCCTTAATATTTAAAGGGTCATATCTAGTGTCCACTTGTTCACAGATACAAAATTTGAGTTAACTGTTGTACAATTTGAGATAAAAGTTACAAATTTTGTGTATGTGTGGATACGTGGATAGTTAAAATGAGGACGCTTGGAAAATTCCATATTTAAAGCATCTTCTTTTATGGTGTTCCTAACTCGTCTTCCGGCATATCAAAGAATGATGGCATTTTTGTACAATTCTACAAATCTTCCAAAGAATATACCACCTGCTGAGGTTTCCAGGGTGCTACTTTGTTGTAAAGCAAATTCTCCTGTTTAGTAAGAGCGGAAATATCTTGCATCCACTCTATGGATCACCATAGAAGACACATGAGTTACATTGTGGGTCCGACTTGTCACATTCTTTGTGTCTTCTATGGTTGTCCATAGATTGGATGCTAGGTCATACGCTAGTAAGAAAGGCATGTAGTCTGACAACAGTTATTATTATAGGCATCAACAATACAATAAACATGATCCTCATGCAAGTAGTTCACCCTAGGAGTATAATCAGAACATGTGCATTCCACTCCAATCTTGTGTTAAGAAATATTCGATAGTGTCTTTACTATATTAGAGAAAAACAAATGATTCTGAATGTTTGTTTGTATAGTCTGAACTTCCATTTTAGTTTAGGACCACATATCACCAAATCATTCATTTAATTATTAGAACGCATGCATAAAGGTTCAAATCATATATAACAAAATTAGAATGCATATGATCTCTTCTCAGAACTCTTTTTAAATAAAATATTTTGCAAAGGCATATTCAGGTGATCAAGGACCACAACCACAAGTGCAATCTTGGAAGAATAACATCAAGCACATATATCTCATCACCAAGTATAATCTCCACTCCACATGTTGATAGCATCCAAACAAATAATTCAATTAAAGATAATGAAACCCTATATATAAAAAAAAATGAGCAAGCGCAATTAAAGCCTCTCAAGAGGTATCTAAATATTAGTAGATAGCGATATTAACGAAAACTCTCTTTTTTTTTCCTTGTTTAGTAGCTTCCTACTAAGATATCATTAATATATAAAAAGAATACAAAAGCATAAAAAAAGAGAAAAAAATTGAAATTGAAATATAAGTCATAAGAAAGAAAAATTAAGAGGGAAAAAAAAGGAGAGAGGACGCTAGCCGGACTGAAGGAGCCAACATGATTGATGCTAAAAAAGTAGGAAGTCGCTAAAAAAGAGGAAGTATTGTTGTCAAAGAAGATAAATGAAAGTGTCGTCGTTGTTTACTACTTAAGATGAGGAAATGAAAATGTTGTTGTTGATTGTTCCATAAGGAAAACGATGATACATGACAACCACTATGGTTGTCGAAGTGAATCATCGTGATCATTATCATAATTATGGCTATCGCAGTTGGGAGTTCAACAGTGATTTGTAACCGAAAAAATCCTTTAGATGAGGGAAAGTAAAAGAGTTTGGAGGATAGAGGGATAGAGAAGAGGCAAAGTGTATTGTTGTTCAGCATCGGTGCTATTGGCGATGAAGAATCGTGAAAGTTTTTATCCTCTAGCTTGTATTTCAAAATGGAGAGCAACATAAAATGGAAAAGGAGAAAGATGAGGAATGTACATATAGTCTGGAAGAATCAAGACAAATAAGGGACAATACTACTCCTAGGAGTCCACATCCTCTACCTCGCGGTATATATCGCGCACGGCACCTGACCTTAAGATTGAAGGGGGGCCCCTTTTCTTATAACATTTTGTGCGCATCCGGAGATCGGTATCATGTGCGGCAAAAATGCGCGCAACAGATGATATGATTTCTCTTCCTAGGGTTTCCTATTTTTTTTCTCTTCACGTAGGGAGGGGAGTGAAAACTGGAGAAACCCCCGCCATATAGAGAGTCAATAATGATTAGATACAAGTTGAAAATTTATATTTTCAAAAGGAAGAAAAAAAGCTCCTATCCTATATAACAAAACTTGGTAAGCACCATTAGAAATATTTGATTAGATGTATTAATTTTTGTTTCTTGCAAATGAAGTACAAAGTGGTACAAACTTGGTAAACCTCAAAGCCTCACTAATTCCAAAGAGAAGTCTAAAAGTTCTCTAAAATTCAAGATTATTCATATTATATGCCTACGACATTATTACAACAAACAATATATTTGAAACATAATTCAAAAGTTCAACCTAATTTAAGCCCCCGAAAGTCATCTTCTTATCAATCGAGCTGAAAGTTAAAAATATAGAGTGATTCTTTTTCCACAAGACAAGACATGATTGTCTATTTTTCGATATATATTTGCTTTGGCATAAATAAATAATAGAGTCTTTTATAGTAATTTTTTCAAAATGTTAAGTCTAGAAACATGTCTAGCTTTACAATAATATTGTTGCAACCTTTTCTACATATATTTAGAAACATTGACAATGATTGCCAACTATCTCCAAGAAGCATTGTTGTTGTAAGGTATAGTACAACAGTTGACTAATAAGAAATTCTACAATTATTGTTACCTAAAATTTAAGATTTTGATATATCTCACAGGTTTGTAGCCTATGAGAAGTTTCATAAAAGAATCTCTCTAGAAATAAGACTGAGAATATATATGTTGTTTCTTTTGTCCGTAATAGAGTGAAAGATCCCATCTTACTAATAAAGTGCTCAAATAATTTTGAGAATATGTTCATCTTAGACACGCCACAGTTGTAAATGCCTCCTTTTTAGGTGATGTACCCAAGTGATGTATCATCGAGTATCTCATAAGAGAAATGAGAAAATTCTAAATGTATGTCAAAAACCTTACAAAGTAAACGTTAAATGGAGTGTTCTAGAACCCTCTAAAGGAGCTCCTTAAGGTGTTAAGCTTCTTGATCCATTTGAACCTTGATTCCTTAGGTTAGATTAGTGACCCTCCTTAGCTCAAAACCTTAAGAAAGCTACCTACCTTCCGAAACAAAATTTGCCTCCTTAGGAAGCTCCTTAAGCCTTTACATGCAATATTATATATTATATTCATACTAAGCTTCTACTTTCAATCTTACCATTCTACCCTAGAATTCTTCCTTAGTAGGGATTTTTTTTTATAATCTTGCACCTCCTTAAGAGGGTTACCAAACAACCTAGAGAAAACTAAAAAAAGGTTGTTTTCTTATTTGTCATAATGTGATAGAATTTTGATTAGCTAGAGAGATCTTCATTAAATTACAACTCTCAACTCTCAACGATGCGTAACTTGGGTACATCACCTAGTTATCTATTTTTCATCATGTGAAGGTCAATGGGTTACGGACTTACATGGTACCTTCTAATAGTCATCTCCTTGTTATTTTATCCTTGTATAGATACATTGCAAATTTGTTGGTGGAAATAGTACGAGCCCTATTATATTCTACGCCTACTATAACATTATCAATGTATTAAGATATGGTAACATAATCCGAAGCATATTAAGAGAACCATAGAGGTACTTATGCATCACTCAAGAAATATGAGTGCTAACAAACTTATCGATTAACTCGATCAAAAGTGTTATTTCCCTAATTGCTATATCTCCTTGATTGTAAGTAGTAAAAAGGAATATGGTAGGTTGGCCCATTAACATATTACCAGTAAAATACTCAAGATTGCTACATTTATTAAGAAACCCACCAAAATAGACTTCATATCAATTTTTTCAGTCGACCCAAAGGAGACTTTACCGTTTGAAAGGTAGGCTACTTTTCAAGAGGGTATATTAACACTATTTAACATGATCATTACCTATGACTACATCGGGTCGACTTTACTATTTGAAAGGTAGGCTACTTTTCAAGAGGGTATATTAACACTATTTAACATGATCACTACCTATGACTACATGCCGGCATTTATGTTACCGTCATGATCACCATATAAGAATTTGGAAAGAGTGAAAATGTGTGCTTTCCCCACAAAGGAGAGTAACGTATATAGCAATTGATCAATCGATTAACTAGAAAATAGTTTCTTTATTGAAACCAAGTAGCATTGAGACAGCTACATCTTGAGAAACAAATCATGCTTTGCTACTCGCACGATTATTGTTGAGCTACCATAAGTGAACTCCTTTTTATCCATTTTTACTTGTGATAATTGCAAAGTACCATACATAAGATATAAATTACGACTAAAGTCATGTATGCCATGTATCATTTTCACTCCATTTATCTTCATGCACTACAAAATTCTCCCTATTCCAACAAATCTAGAAACAAGCGATACCCCTTGTATGAAGGTGGTATGTTTCAGACATTTTCACAAGCGAATTGCCATACAATATCCTAATCGATCCTAGGTAAGAAGTATGCAAACTTCTTTACTGATGGCAAAGATGGATCAGAATATCATGGGGATTTTCTTGTATGATAAACTGCTAACTAATCAAAACTTGCACAACACTTCGTATGCAACATGCGCAACAGGGGTATAAACCTCGAATCATATGTTCTTGATGTGCCTCTTCACAAGACAAGATGGCTGCTATATGTACCTTCCATTGCAAGCCTCATTTTTACTATTACTTCCTTAGGCATAACTGACTTGAGATGTCCAAAGCATGGCTATATATGCTTTAGAATGGTATATAGTGAGCAGACTTGTGAAAAAAACATTGTGTTCTACAAAAACACCAAGTGACACATAGAAACAAACAAGAAGACCAATGCAGATTATGCATTTATAGAGAGGTTGAGGACAAACAAGAAGACCAATGCAGATTATGCATTTATAGAGAGGTTGAGGACTATAGATTGATAAAAAGGATTAGGATCGACTCCGTGAACTCGATTCTTGTATAGCTCAATTTCATCTGCTTTTCTTTCTTTAGTTTTCTTCTCCTATTATAAATACCATACCTTTTACTTCATCAAAAAAATCACATAAACTGGTTAGCTTCTTTCCGAATTTGATACACGTAACATTTTTTTTAAGCGAGGAAAAATTTTGGTATGTCTGCTATCAACTTGGTCAGCAAGACTTACATGCAATGGGTCTTACCGTTTACTTGCTTTCTCAATTACTTTATGTCTAGCTAATTGCACTTTAATCTTGAGATAGCTCCATTGATCTATTTTGGTATCCAAAGCTTTAGATCAGTTACTCTTAGGGTTTAGAGTTGGCCACCATTCCATACTGAAAAAGTAACACAGCTAGAATATCAGACCAAATAAGAGGGATTATATAGATAAAATGAGAACACAAACATAATAAATGGAGAATCATGAATCAGAGGAAAGAGAGAAACTGTTATAATGTAAATCTTCAGGACAAACAAAAGTAATATTTCTATTTTTTACTTTTTTTGTTTATTATTATTATTATTATTTTTTGTTGTTATGGGAAATTGTCACCAAAATTAAAGCAGACATGAAGTTTCACTGTTTAAGTTTCCTAAATATTAAACAAAGCATTTGCATTTTGTTTTGCGAAGTTCATGCTTAAATTCCACAACTATTTTGTGTTAACCTAGCTCATAGATTTAAGTTTTTTTGAGTAAAACCTCATATAATTTAAGTTGACATTCGAATTTGAACATAATCGTTATACTTTTTTGAAAACAGTGTGGGAAGGACATTCCAACGGTACCAGCAACTTATGAGAGCAGAGAAAGAGTCGACCGATGGACAGCCCATGGCGGATGCTAGTAATAGCAAGGTAAAGAGTAGTATACATTCTGTCAATAAAAAAAAATTGTCCCATTTACCCTCGTAGGGTTTTTAATTTCCAAGATAATATTATTACTTCAATGAGTATCTTGTTTTAATCTGAATGTTACAGATAAGAAGGCACAATCTGATAGTATAGTACTGTATTGTTTAATATCAGTAGTACCGTTCCAGAATTGCCTGGCTGATAAAAATAAGTGTGATTTACATCCTTTTGGTGTTCCTTTTCCTTGCTAGTCAAAAAATGTAGCTAAACATATCATTACCCCAATTGGAACAGTATGCCTCAATCACAGTTTAGCTTGTTTCGGATTTATTTTCCCTGTTTTCCGGCATGTCCAAAGATTTGTATTCGACTCGAATGCAACCTTACAATAAGAAATACAAAATTGATTAAAAAGGGCTATTTCTCTGCAGAAAGATGAGGACAACAATATCAATTCAGATTTTAAAGCTTCACTGCAAGAGATTGCGAGCTGGTATGTACTAATTACTACTAGCAAGTTGCAATATCAAGGTAGAATGATTTTGAAAACCGATAAGTATATATGTAGGGCTAATAACGAACAAATGGAGCAGCTTGATGTAAGCACGCTTCAGAAGTTGGAGAAACTGTTACTCAATGCACTGAGCATCACAAAATCTAAAAAGGTCAAATATTTGTCTCCATTTTAATTATATCCCCTTGGAAGAAATTATGTTAGGCTTTTGCAACAATCCGAAACCATTATTTTCAATTCTCAAATGAACACGAGAATAATATACTTATGTATGGTTTCCTGACCATTTTTTTGCAGCTTCTAGCTAGTTAAATAATACTGGTTCCATAACCAATTATGCTGTTATGTCAGGCATTATTTTTTTATAAAAAAAACAATGATCCGATCACTTACTGGTGAGGGCAAAGTTGTCAACATTTTCTGGACAATGATTTTTCAATATCACCATTCTTACACATGCCAGATTTTTAGTTTACAACTTGTAACCCAATAACCTGTCATTAGAAAACATTTGAGGTGTAATTTGTAGCGGAACCACCTAAAATGAAGATAAAGGATTCTAAATAACTTAGAAAAGTATATGTAAAATTCCGAATTTCCAACCTGTTATAGTTATTACTTATTGGTTTACTCTTTAGTAAGCAATTTAATTTGCTATGTTGCAACCTGCCCCAATCACCAGTCGACATAACATCATAATCTGTTGTTGGTCCATGTATTGGTTTCTAGATCAATTACTTTTGTTTTGTGCGGTCATATGCAATACACATATATATATATATTGTCAGAGTCCATTTGTTACAGTTCAATTGTGTTTGCATTACCGGTCAGGTTCTCATTATAGAGTATTCATTTTGGCTTTGGGAGAGATATGGAATGAAGAATAACCTATTTGAATTAAGATTGTACCAAGTACCAACAGAAAAAAGATCCTTCAATTTTGACAATGTCAATTGTTGCTGTATATCATATCTTGTCATCCCGTTTCGTACCCGCAACTATTCAACCACCATATAAACCTACATCGAACGGAAGAAATTAACCAAAGTAGTCATTGTTTAAGAGAATCAATCATGAGCTAGCTCCATTTGTATCCCGATGTCTTCCTGGTAGTTTAAAGATTATAACAAGCCATTGATCTTACATTCATCAGTTGTCGTTCTTGTTTATTCCCCCATTAACCTCCTAAAAGTTGTTCTTTTGCTTAATCTAACAATCCATGATTTGAAACATGATGTATAGTATATATGATGCATACTAACCCAATTTAGTATTCAAAATTTCAAACCGAAAAAACTAACCAATAAGTAATTAAGACCTCAATTAACTAATTAAGCAGGTACATAATATTTACCTTTGGCTGTCTTGTCTTGTCATGTTAACCGCCATTAATTAATATAACTCTTGTGGATCAAGAGCAGATAGCAAGGAGGGAGATAAAGGAACTGACAATAATAGCAACAGATGAAGAAGAAGAAGAAGAAGAATTCCCCCCCATCAGAAGAGGGGGATAAAAAGGAGCATATATAGCAAGACACGCGTCAAGCCAGTAGAGTGACAGACAGACAGACATCCTAGCAGCTGCTGTAAATTTATCTAGTAGTAGGAAAAAGAAAAGAAAAGAAAGATCCATGCTTTTTTTTTTTCATGTTTTTTTATGTTTTTGTTTATGGTTTTTAGGTGCAATGCAGAAATAAATAAGGTTTGCTCCGGATATGAATTATGGGGACTTCGAAAGATTGTGTATTATTTATTTATAAGCATGTTTATTACCTGTTAATTAATTAGTGGATTAGTGTTGTTAATTAGGTCTTGTATGTGGTAGTTTTTGAGTTGGTAGTAGATTTAATTTATTTAAATCGAATTATAAAAGGCATGCTTAACATCGTTTTAGCATGTGAAAATTGGAAGGATGAAATAGTATTTTTTTTTTTTGTTGAAATGTTTGAATTATTATGTGCACATGTTTAATTATTTTAACTAGATAAATGTATTTTGTATGTATTGTTGACAATCACTAGAATAAACTAAAACACCGTAAAACACAAACAAATTAACAGTCATAAATTAAGCATGTGTTTGTACTTGAATTAATGCCAGCAAATAAATATGATAACATTTAAATCTTACAATTAAGCATATATATATAATATAATATATACGGAATGCTTAGATCTGGTAATTAATCTGTTCTGGTTCTTCTTAGAAAAACTTGTCAACAATTACAATCTTTCCTCACCCCAAAAACATTAAATAAAAATAATACTAATTATCAAAAAATAAAATAATTATTATGGGCCTAAATTATTTTGTTATCAGTACTGAATCCTCTCGATCAGATGAATCAGGAACGTGATATACAAAATAACAATTCAAACTTTCAAAGGGCACCAGATCTTTCTTTACTACGTGTGCGATGCGTATCAAGATCGATTGCTAATTTATATATAAAGACGAAAAGAAAAGAAAAGAAAGCTAGCTACGTGTCCATGGAGGTACCATTACGTGGTGCGTGAATAAGCGTGATTATATTCATGGTTATTAATTATTTAATAATCAAGATTGCTAATTGTTAAACTATCTAATTAAGGAATTGCATTAAAGAAATGGGTTTTTTTACAAGAACACTTCATAGTTTAATTAATTTCTCAGGCTTCAACTGTTTAACATATGATCAGCTCTAAATGTATTATAAACTAGTTATTATATTATTTAAAAAAGAATTGACTTCAACAAATTACTTATAAAAAATCATAACACATGCATCTGATGTCGTATGTAGGAATTAATTAGAAGGTATGAGTGCAATGATTTGATCGATCATTTCATTATGGTAGTACATTATTTGCTCAGTTGATTTTGCGGTGTTTGCAGAATAATGCAAGGAATTAATTAAGGCTTTGTTATGGGCTGGTAATGGGCTGGGCCTCTGTGTTCCTCGTCTGTAGCAACATAAAAACTAGAAACAAACTGTGCCTGCTGAACAGCACTTGGGCAATAATTCCTGCGTGCGTACACTGAAAAGCCCACTTCAGTTCAGATCATAAGATTAAGATGCCTTCTTTCCCTTTTACTACCCTTCATTTGCTTTCTTCTTTTTTTGGGGAATTTCTATATTTGTCACTCCAAAACCATCCAATTGTAACTTTGTCACTCCAAAGTTGAGTATTGCAAATTTGCGCAAACATTGAGCACTTTGCATTTTTACCATTAAAATTTTTATATGACAAAATTGCCCTCAATCTCCTCCATGGCAGCCCCTGCGCGTCCCCGGCAGCCCCCGGCTGGCGGCTGCCCCCTTGCACCTGCCGGGGGGTGTGCGGGGGGCTGCCGGGGGCGCACGGGGGCTGCCATGGAGGAGATTGAGGGCAATTTGTCATATAAAAATTTTAATGGCCAAAATGCAAAGTACTCAATGTTTGTAGTGGCAAATTTGCAATACCCAACTTTAGAGTGGCAAAGTTATAGTTGGAGGGTTTTAGAGTAGCAAATATACAAATTCCCCTTTTTTGGTTGTATTTTCAGATATGGATGTGGATTAATTTTTTTTTTTCTTTACTTTGAGTAAATTCCAATTGAATGTAATTCGGGTATACAATTTTGTTTTGTATAATAGAATTTGTATTAGAATATCAAAGATAAATATTGAGCAAATGAGCACCCCGAAACATTTTTTAATTAATATCTTGTATGTTTTTTCAATGACAGTTTTAACAGAATCAACTCAATCAAGTAATTACGACTTGGGACTACAGAATAGCTCATGCAATCATAATCAGCAATGAAAATTAAGGAAGGTCTTAATCTCCAAAAAAAAAAGAAAACAAAGAAAACAAAAGAAAAGAAAATTTAAGGAAGGTCAAAAGCGTTTTATGAACAGAAAAATTTAGAACAGAGAGAGATAGAGATGGTATTATAGGTACTAGTCAGTGTCTGTGTGTGGTCAAAACTTAAAAGTCAAAACATTTCATGTCAATTAATCTCATGAGGAAATTAAATATTCTTCTCATGAAAAATATTGACTCGGCCTGTATGTTAACGCAATAAATACGAGCATAAATTCCATGAGTGTCGGTGTGTCAAATTCAGTATTTATAGTCTTATTTTGAAATTTCGTTCATCTTTTCAATGGTGATGCATGAACAGGAACAAACTTTGACATGTCTTCCTTGACGTTTTTTTACTTTTGGTTGAACAATCAATTCTTGTTTCTGATGGACAGTAATTCTAGATTTTTAGCTGAATTAATCTTAGATAACATTTTTTTTTCTGATGATTTAATTGTGGATCCTGTCTCAACAGAACAACAATAAAATTATAAAAACAATAAGTGATTAATTCATCCAGCTCTGTAACTTACTGACAAATATATTACGAAAAAATTAAATAATGTATTCCAATTTGCATTTACTGACAAAAATATTATAAAAAAAATTAAATAATGTCCCAGAAAATCTCTCTGTTGATGATCATTAAAAAAAAATAAAATAAAAATCTATCTGCCGATGGGCTATTTATATAGCTCCATCATTTACAAATCCTCACTCGTTCCTGACCAAGCAATAATAATATTTAGATAAGTACCAACCATTTCTATACTTTTTTTTAAAAAAAAAGCAAGGACAGAAACTCTCTGTCTCTGTCCATGTAGCAGCCACGCATGTAGCATGAGAAGCTTTATCCATTGCTTCCTTATAAAATGGAAATAAATGCAGGCCATGTCTCCCTCTACCATCACAAAAGGCGTCTATGTGGGAGCCACGTGTAATTAAAAGTGGAATTAATTTTTTGTCTATTTCTAAAATAAAAAAGAATTCGAAGGATATGTCCGGTCTAATAAAAATCACACGACTATGCCTATTTTCTAAACGCCCCGTTCAGAAAATCAACCTAGACGCTGGCGTTCAGTTTTATATACATTCCGAACTTGAAAAATTTTTGAAAAATTTCCCCTTGAACGCCAGCGTTCCAACGCCGGTGGTCAGACGTCGGCGTTCAGTTCGCAGAATAACGACAAGAAACATTTTTTACTGCATTTCTAATGCCTGAACGCCGGTGCCTAAACGCCGACGGTTGAACGCCGGCATTTAGAGGGAGATTTGGGCAAATTTTATCAAGTCCCGGAAGTTGCATAAATTCGAATGCTGGCGTCTAGGATGACTTTCTGAACGTGGCGTTTAGAAAGTAGGCATTGACACGCAAAATGGTATAAGCTTTTAAATACCCTAAATATGTACTCGATCGCAAGCGTACGAACTTATACAGTATAGTCGGGGTCAAATCCACAGGGACGGAAATCAAATCTAAACAAGACCCTAAATTCAATTCTAAATCCTAAAAGAGTATATTTTTGGTGTTTATAAATGGGGGGTTTTATTGAAGATTGGTATCCTAAGCAATTAAAGACACTAATTAACTAAATAACACTTAAAACATATGATAAAAAGGTGTTCCCAGGGCTTTCGGAATCAATTTGCTGCCTGGATTGACTGCTTGCATCCCGCAAGATTTCTCTTGCGGGGTCCCAAGGTGTCTCACTGCATAGCAATCAGTGATGACACCTATGTTTTGCACTGTCTGCTTATGCTTGCGGGGTCGCATGGGGTACTTGCGGGGTCGCAAGGAGTTGACAGGCAACAGCGTCTGTTCTGGTTTCTGGTGTTTTAACTCGAGTTATCAATTTCTAATTAAACCAGAGATGTTACTAGCCCTCAACTGTCATGTTTTGGTACTGTTAACACTTTTAGTTCAATAGAAATTTATAGGAATATCTTTAAACCTAAATTCAATTCACTTATGTTCTAGGATTCGGTTCAACTTTCGTCAAACCGCAATTTCCCCTTTTGGATACTCTTGGACAACGAATTATCAACCCAATTAGTACAAATAACAGTTCTTGGTCAGATGATATACCACACCGGATTTGGTCTAATCCGCGGGGTTTACCATACAAATAAGCAATGATACAAGCACAATTCCATGAAAAACGCTAAGTAAATTGAAAACAACTCAAGTCAAACAAGCATACAATCAATCCCTACAAGCAAAGTTCATCCTAAACCCTAAAAACTAAAAGACTACTTAGCCATGACTGAAGAAAACAAAGAAAAAAAGTAAAAGAAAGAGTTCATGAAACAATCCGCTGTTTTTGCGCTTGGTCTCTCCTTTGGAGGAAGATTTCTCTCGAATTTCCTTCAAAGGATGGTGAAGCAAGCAATCAAGATTGTTCTCTGGTGACCAGGGAGGCGAAGAAGAGATAGCTTCCAACCCTAAAAGGCCGCCTTAAATAGGCGAGGGCGCCAAATAATAGACAGACCTACGATCTAACTGTCTTGAGGCCCGCAAGGGCGTGCTTGCGGGGTCGCAAGGCGTGCTTGTGGGGTCGCAAGGAGTGCTTGCGAGGCCGCAAGGTGCTGGATTCAGTGAAGACCCGCTGGTTACGACCTAGCAAGCGGTTGCCAGCGCCAGCAACCAGCCGAAATTGTAGTGTCACCAATGCTTGCGGGTCCGCAAGTTAGGGTTGCGGCCCGCAAGGAATGAGCTCCAGCGCCAGAATGTTGCTCTGTGCTCCAAGTCCCATCCAAATACCTTCAAAAGCTCTACACCGAAATCTAGACATTTTACTACCTAAAATGCACGTGAACTTAGGAATTTTAGGTCAAAATAAAGGTGCAAGTCTGGTAAAAATGCAGATATAAATGCGATGCATCAGGCATAGTCGTGTGATTCTTATTAGACCGGCCATATCCTTCGAATTCTTTTTTATTTTAGGTGTTGTCCCTAATGGCGCCTAGAGGGGGGATGAATATGGTGCCTTAATCAATTTTAGCAATTTTCGTCCAATTCACAATTTTGGCCGAATCCTAATGCAATTCAATTCTATGGCCGAATAAGTTTGCAATGAAAGTAAATAGAGATGAGTAAGAGAAAATGAACACAAAGGAGAGGTGACACGCGATGTGGTAACAAGGTTCGACGAAACGACCTACGTCCTCGAGGTGCCACAACCAACTCGGTGGTGCGCCTTTCCTATCACCCGCAAAAAAAGGGTTACAACGACTCGGTGATCCCTTACACAAGAAAATGGCTGTCAACAAGCTTGGAGGAGAGACAACACTCAAGCTCCGAAAAGAAAATAGCTCTCAAACTAACCATCTTACAAGATCTACAACCTATGGTGTAGTTGAGGCTTGATTCACAAAGATTTAGCTATGAAAAGCTCAAGCAACAATGGCTAGTTTGGTTCTTGGGTTTAGCTCTTTCTAAGCTGATTTAGAAGTGTGAAAAATTCTATTTCGTTTTGGGGAAGAAAGGTATTTATATGGGTCCCGAAACAGCCAGCCCAGCAGCTCAGACTTCAATTCCGTTATAACGGAACCGAGTTTCCGTTATAACAGAACATGGAGTTTGAGTTGCTTTAACCAATCACAGAGCCGTTCCGTTATAACGGAATACATGTTCCGTTATAACGGAACCGAGTTTCCGTTATAACAGAACATGGAGTTTGAGTTGCTTTAACCAATCACAGAGCCGTTCCGTTATAACGGAATACATGTTCCGTTATAACGGAACTGTTCACTGTGCTAAGTAACGGCTCTTTGAAATTTGACCGTTTGAAATATGACCGTTACTCACTGTTACGTTATAACAGAACACATATTCCGTTATAACGGAATCTGTTCCGTTATAACTGAACTCTATTCCGTTATAACTGAACTCTGTTCTATTGTAACTGAACCTGGGCTGGTACCATACCTAACCAATTTACTTGATTTTTCAATGCTATCAATAGTGAATATCTAAACTATGTAACTCTACCTAAATTCACTATTATGTTCAAATTAAAAATACAATGAAAAGCTAATCCAAATCTTGAGATATCATCGGCTTCTTTAGCTTATCTTATTTTCCAACATTGTTACTTGTTTGCCTTTGACTCCTTGATAAATTTGTTCAAATAGTTTCCTTTCATAAACAACATACTCAAAGAAATCGTTAGTAACATAGTTTGATATTGTTTTGGAAATCGTCAAATAAGAAATATTATTTGGAACAATATTAGGCATAGATAAAAAATTAATTCCTAAAAGTGAGCTTAATTAAATGCCCCTATTGGAATTCCAACTTGCATTTACTCCGTTTTTTTTAATTTCATCATCCATTATAAAAGTTGTGGAATCCCCAACAAATATTTTTTTTTTTAAAAAATATATCCCTCGAAAAATAAAACATATATTTTTTAAAAACAGTATTTATTGAGTAATACGTAGTGTCTACATAAGAACTGTCTATAGTGTCGATATGTTACTTTTCGAAATGCATTTGATACACTTTGGAATATATCATTTACATTTCATACACCTCTATATCTAGATGTATAGACAGTTTTTTGATAGACGCAAGATGTTTCTCTTTTCTCTTATTTATGTATGCGCTACAAAAGTTTATTTGATGTGCTTCTCTCCACCTTGTTATATAAGGTTCCGTTTGGCAAATCAAGGAATAACAATAGAATAATGTTATCCGATTAGTAAAAATTGATTAGTAGTTGTTGGAAGAGTAAAAAAAATAGTGATGTTTAGAGCTATTCGGATAGTGGAAATATTGTTTGGCAAATGACAATTAAATAGTGTTGTGATAAATATTTTTAGAGCTATTCCGCTATTCGACCAAATAGGAGGAATAGCGGATTAGCAATTTTTTAGAGCTATTCGAATAGCTATTTTCTATTTGGCACATGGAATATCTATTATTCTGCTATTCTATTCCAATTTTTGGTTGCCAAACACACCCTAAGGGGGTTCCAATTGCTGCCATAAAAATCTATGGCACCTTGGATGGTTGATATTGATTTCCACGGCCCAGATTTAGATGGAGGAGCCTCCCTTTTTAATGGGTCCCACTTGTCATACACAGTAGAAAGTATGGCACACTCGTGCCATAGAAAAAACTATGGCAGCGGATGTGAATCCATTTGAATGGGACATTCGCTCACAATGCCAACAGAGGTACTAATTAATTAAGAGGAGGATCCATTGACAATAGTAAACTTAACAATCTTGACAATACCACTTTTCAAAAATTTTAAAAAAATTATAAAAAACCTTAAAAATGAAAAATGATTTATGGATATATTACTTGACTTATAGATTGATAGTGTTTCAATTTCAATCAATTTGAGCATCGTTTAATGACTTATCAAAATTTTGTACACTTTTCAACGGTTATAATTTAGCGGATCTTTAAAGAGCTACCAAACGTCGCTTAACTTGAATTTAATTGGAAACATAAACAATCTATAAGTTAAGCAATACTTCCTTAAACTTTTTTTCTATTTTTCCTATTTTTTTATGATTTTTTAATAAATTTTTAAAATGTGTCATTGTCAAAATTGTTGAGTTAACCATTTTTAATGGATCCCTCTTCATTAATTAATTAGTATATTGCAGTAAGGCAATGGAATTCTAGTATTCTAACTATTTAGGTAGAAGTCTGAAATGTACTTCGATAAAACATGACTTGGTCATTTCATAATGAAATTTGATGAAGTCATGATATGCAAAAGCATTGACATGAATATTAATTCTTTCTCTTGAAATTTCTTTATCTTTTCAAATCTTGTTACTGCATTTAAAAAAAAAAAAAAATTCATGATACATTGATGCAATTTAGCTTGTACATATACGTAGCAGGATTTTGTTTGTGATGGCAGCATGTTGCCATATAGCCTCTATGACAGATGAGACCCACAAAAAATCCCTATTATCTAAAAATCTGAGGCGTCCAAACTAATCTCGACCATTTAGAACTCATATAGTCATATATATAATAAACTAGAAAGAGGGGTAACTCTCCGAACATCTCAACTATGCCACATTATCAATATTATTAACCATTAATTTTATTTAAATCTCTTCATCTACTTTGATCCAATGATTTATATTTATTCTCTCTCCCCATTTAGTAAGATGATATGATATGTCTAAGACAAAATTTTAATCCTTAAAGTGGTCCAACATTTATGTGCTATTATTTATAAATTATACATCATCATCATTATTCACATCAAAAATTTTAAAATTATGTTTAATTTTTTTTAAAATAAATATTTTTAATTTATAATCTTTATAATTTTTTTTTATGATATTTCGGGGCGAAGCCCGAGCTACAGCTCTAGTATATATAATTATTCGATCTTTAATTTCAATTTAACTGAATCTTATAAATTAATTGTTAAGGTATACTCAAGTAATAATTAAGAACACCTCTGCTTATTTAAGAAAGAACGTATTCCATATCATTTACTTTAAGATGCAATGTTATATTAATATAAACGATTATATATTTATATTATATGAAACTTTTGTACTACAAAATATATTCTTCCCAATCTATATAAAATTCATTACAGCAAATAGCTGTATCTATATATTACTAATTAATAAAATTATTTTTTTATAAAAAAAAAATAGCATCTCAACATTATTTTTTATTTTCAGAAATACCCCAACGCTTGAATGGATTATTTCGACTTTCTTTTTTTTTTTTTTTTTTTTGGAAATTAACGGAAGATGAACCCTAGCCGAATAATGCCATGTTACAACTCGTCAAATCTGATCCCCCAACGGTATTCTTCGGTTGGCTAGCTGCCTAGCTAGCTGGTTTATATATGCTGGTATTATATATGCATGCATCCAACATGTTGAACGATGTGCTTGATATGGCCATATATCTTATCCTTACTCATAATAAAAGGAGATTGAATTTTTTGACATGAAAATTCTATCTTCTCCAATGAATAATCTCAGTCATTGATTGTTTACTTAGATTGATTGCCACTGCTGACGTACTTTAATGTCTCAACCCATTAGAATTTAAGACCCATATTAATTTTCTCAATTTAAGGTCCATTATATAATATCTATACTATATAAAGAGGGGTAGATTTTCAAGCACCTCAAGTATGCCACATCATCACTATTATTAACCATTGATTTTGTTTGAAACTTTTCATCTACTTTGATCCAATGACTTGTATTTTTTCTCTCTCCTCATTAAATAAGATGAATGTGACATGTCTAATTATAAAAACAAAATTTCACCCTTAAAATGGTCTAACACATTTATATATGTTTTTATTTATAAATTATTCTATATTATTATTATTATTATTATTATTATTATTATTATTATTATTATTATTATTATTATTAACTTACATAAAACTTTACAAGTTTTTTTTTAATTTTTGTTTAATATAAATATTTAAAATTTTATAAAATTTTTAGTTATTTATTTGTTACCACTTTTCGGGCACAAAGCCTGAGTTACAGCTCTAGTTTTAATAAGAAATAACAATTTCAGCGCAACGCAAGGCGTGAGCTTTTTCGTAGTACCCAACAAATGAGTCCTTGACCATATCAAAATACTTGATATACGTACGCAGCCAGAAGATTATACAGTCAGGTAAATGCATGCATTCCGACAATTTTGAATGTATGCATATATACTACGTACATTTGAGTATTAATATTTGACCGTCCATCCAATACCAATAGGAAATAATAGGTCGATGGTTGGTCAATTTTTATTGTATTTTATTTTTGTACAAATGATCGATGGTGTGTATATATAATAGTTGTCAAAAATTATATTGATGTCAATATTGTGTTAATGGTATATTGATAATCTGAAAATAACATTCATATTAAAAATAAAAAAAAAACTAATATGATATGCCAATGTCTTTATATGTTTATGTTATTAATTTTGAACAATGTATTATTCCACTGAAATATCTAAAGAATTATCATAAATAATATATACGAAAAAATACCCGTCTGATATTTTATATTTGATGAAATGGATATACGAAGAGACACGTATTGCTGATCATTCTAATAATTCAGATTATTAAAAAATAACAAGATAAACTATCTCATGCGTATTTTACAAGCATAGTGGGTGCCAATACTAGATATGTATATCTTGTTGATTTCACATCGTCTGCTTTAAAGTAAAGTGCTGCATAGTACGTAAACTGTTGAATCACCTCGAGATTTGAGCCTGCACGAATCTTGAAGTGATCCAACGGTCCATGTGCCATGCAGTATTTTACCTTAAGGCAGAGGATGAGCACTCTATCTTGTTGGACCATCAGGCATTTATTTTTCCAGTAAGGTTGGTACCATACCATACCATACCATACCATACCTGAATATTCAGTTTTTGAGCTAAACATAGTAATACGAATATACGATGTAGTTATCTGATTAGGTACGTGTTTGCATACTAAATACCCAACAAATAAAATTAAAAAAGCTCTCCTGGTGCACATTATTAGAAAATAGAAAATTATGGAACCGAAAAAGGGAGATAAGATGAGTCAGCTGCTAAGCTGAATCCTAATCCTCAACTAAAAATTAAAACAATATAAATCACAATAAACAAACAAAAAGAAAAAAAGGTAAACATTTTAATTTCTTTAATTGCTGCCCTTTTGCAAAAGACACAAATATTTCTTTTTCGTGAGTGACATGTCGAAAAGTGAGCAAACAAATATCAATATCATTGATTCATTATCCTCCTCGTGCAAATATATATATCCAGCTTAAATAACTAATCACACAAATTGATGCAACAAAGGCTTCAAATTTTTCATGTCGATTTAATTCGCAATTCACAAACTCACCAAGTCAAACAAACCAAGATTCATAAATTCATAAATTGATTAAATTCCGAAACGATAAATTAAAATACAAAAAAAAAAAAAAAGGCCGAACCGAAACCGTTTTCATTTCCCACGCTTTTTCATCTCGCCCAAACCCTCCCCGCACCCGGACCACACCCCAACCAGAAAACCACACGCTCTCTCTGTACAAAGGACCCGCATGTCAGTGACACAACACAATCTCCGGTGTTGTAGACACGCTTCATTCACGAACTCCAGCCTCCATTTTCCCAGGCCCTATCCACTCCCCTCGATCCACTCAACGCTTACGTCATGCATTTCCCGCAGACCCAGTCCACCACTACTATATACACCAAACGCTCACTGTTACGTTGGATCAGTAGAACTCATATCGCCTGCTGTACTGCATTGTGCAGCTCACAAGGTCCGCCGTTGGATTGTCTCGTTGTTCGTGCTAACACGGATCTCAGATGATCCAACGGCTGACGTTATGTCATCTACAGACTACAGTTGACAAATTCTATACGCGTGTGAAACAGTAAAAGCGGATAGCATGAGCCGGGTGTACAGTCCTGAACCCCACCTTTCGTTCACTATTTATCCCTCGCCTTCCCAATTCTTCGCTGCTCCGTTTTCTCTTCTCCTCTTCTTTCTTCTTCTTTGTCAAAAGAGAAAAATCAAAAAGGGAAAAGCAACTCAAATCAAAAGAGATAAAGAAAACGCTGAATTCGAGCTAGGGTTAGGGTTTCAGTTCATCCTCACTAATCCGATCTGAGATGATGCGATCGAGCGATCAGGAGGATCAGCAATCGCGGCTGATCTACGAGCTGTGTGCGCTGCTCTTCACGATCCTCCGCACCTCGTCCTCCTCGCCGGCGTCGCGGAGGACGCGGGCGCCGCAGCAGGTCACGCCCACGGCGTTCGCGTCGCTGCTGCTCGGCGTGTCCATGGCGCTGATGCTGTGCGGATCCGTGACCTTCGTGCTCGGCTTCCTCCTCATGCCGTGGGTCGTCGGCCTCGTCGTGATCCTCTACGTACTCGGGGTCGTCTCGTACATCTCGTCCCGGTTGGAGAGGACTGTGTTCTGGTGTAGCGGCAGCGCCGCCGCCTCCTCTTCCTCCAATGAGATGCAAGGTTCACGCTTTGAATTGTAATTAAAATTGTGTTGAATTGTAATTAAAGATTGTGAATTGAGAATTGTGTGGAACCAACCAGGCCTAGAATTATATTTGTGCTTAGAAATAAGTGAGGATCAACTCCAATTTTGGTGGTGATTTAGTTTCCACCTTACAAAATTGATTATGAAGCATCATATGATTGGTTGCTAGTCTTACTTGTTGGGAAGTTCTTGGTTTCCAATTGAGTAACCAATAGAACTATTTTGACCATAGAATTGTCATTTTCTGTGTAGAATACCAAATTCATTTCTTGATCTTTCCAAATGAATACACATACATACACATACATACACATCAATAGTAACCAAACAAAGTACAAGTCTACAAGAACAAATGCTACAAGGTTCCAATGGTTCTGTGTACATTGGATAAGACCCAACTTTTGTAATTAATTGTACTTAATTGTGGTTGATGTTCTTGCAGGGCAATTCTTCTCCAAATTACCGATTGATTGAAAGGATTAAAAGGAGGGTTTAATTGTCACTACCCCGAAGTGGATTTAGATATAGTTCATGGGCAATTGACTGGTCTCAGTTTTATCTCTGCTTCCGGTTAATTGCTCCTTTTTACTCAGTCGATTTACAACCTAGTTAAGACAAGTCACTCGCTTGTTTGTCTTAATTTTTTATTTCTTTCACCTTTTTTTTTTCTTTTTGTTTGTTTGGTTACTTCTGCCGATCGATGCCAATGTAAAAAATGTAAAAACTCTGTTAGAAAATTGCTATTCTATACTAATCACAAGCCTCTCTTGTAAATTGTTCAGTACCAAGTGCTTTATTACTTCCATTGTTGCTTCTGTATGATTTTCTTCACTTTTAAGCATTCATTTGGTCAACTATTATCCAAAGCTCTGTTCTTTGGCAGTGTTGTGATTCTTGCTATATCTAGAAACAGGTAATTCAATTATAATTACAGTTGTTGCTTCAAAATAGAGACTGAAAATTTGTTGGATCAGGTTGGGACGTGTTGGGACACATCCTAATTGGATTTGTACAGAATTTGCTGCTGCAGCATCATAATAGTAATGCTGCCAATTCTTCTTCTCTGTTGCCTTGTCACTGGATTTTGGGAGCATTCTGGGTCTCTAGAGGTGGCAAAATCTGATCCGACCTGAAAAACCCGTCCGACCCGTCCGACCCGAAACCCGACCCGACCCGAACCCGACCCGACCCGAACCCGACCCAACCCGTGTTCCAGGAAAAGTCAGGCTGACCCGAACCCGACCCGACCCGACCCGACCCGGACCTGACCTGACCCGACCCGACCTGGGAATTAAGGTGCAAAATCAGACCAAACCCGAAAAACCTGCCCGACCCGAACCCGACCCGACCCAAACCCGACCCGACCCGAAAAAATGCCGGCAGCCGTCGACACGACCCGAACCTGAACCCGAACCCGAACCCGAACCCGAACCCGAACCCGACCCTACCCGACATTCTGCCACCTCTATGGGTCTCTGTCCAACTGTTTGGCCAGGTCTTTGATTAATGGAGATTGGGTTGAACTGAACTGATATTGTTGGGCAGTAAACTAGTGGATTAACATTGTATTGGCTCAACAGTATGTTGTTAGCTTTGTTGGATCAGTCTATCCAGTGCTGTCAGGGTGATGAGGTTCCAGGCTGTGGGGCCAAAAAAAAAAAAAAAAACTGATTGCACTAAAACTGATTTGAGCCTGCACGAATCTTGAGGGGATCCAATGGTTCGTGTGCTCCATGGCACCGTACGTTAAGGCAGAGGATAAGCACTAACTTGGAATGGTTGATATTTGATACCTCATTCTGTTCAGTCAGGTTCTGGGATGTGTATCCACTATCCATTATCCAAATTTACATTAGTTGGTCTGAGAAATTTGATTATCCACATATAATTTGGGTGTCAGCAACAGCAAGTAGATAATATCATATTACGTTGTCTTATGTCCATGATTAGTATTGAAATCTTCCACTTTTCTATGTTAAAGTTGACCAGAGCCAAAAGGACATCAAGAAAGGGAGATTTTGTTAAATTAAACACCCTTTTCACACGAAAGTTAAAATTAAATACTAGCGTTTTATTTTATTTAGCAAAATACCATTACAAATCCTGGTAACTTTTTATTTCTTATTTTCCTCTTCCCTACCATTTGCTTTCATTCCCCTTCACTTCCTACTCTTTCTGAATTTTAAATAGTTTATATTTCAAAACATTAAGTTGATTTTAAGGATTTCAGGACAAGTTTAATTAAATAAAATCAAGTCAAGGTCGCTCCAAGAACTTCAAGTGCATACTATTAAAATTTGCTTATCTCAATTTTTAATATACTTAAGTTGCTTCTAGATTAATAATACAAAATTATTTGGTATCATAAGATACTTTGAAAAAATTTTCCTTTTATATTCTTTCTATCATTAAAATTTACTTGTTAATTTACATATTTCATCATATTTAATCAATTCAAAAGTTACTACTTTTCTTTCCAAAAGATAAAAATCTCATATATTCCCAAAACGAACTTTTATGTTGACAAAACTCCCATTTTTATAAATTTTTAATGTATAAATCATTTAATTTCATTAAATTTTGTTCTAAATATTGAAGATGGAAAAAGAAAATACAAAAATATGAAAGTAAATGAAAGAGAAATGGAAAGGGGAAGAGAAAAACTAAATCAACTGGTCCCGGAAGAACTTTTTGTTGAAATTTTCGATGTGACGGACATTTAATTTCAACTTATAACTAAAGAAAATCTTCAATATATTCAGCCAATCGAAGGGTATAATTGACAACATTTTCTTTTTGGACCATAGTTGACAACAATTATTGCTATTGAACAAAAAGTTCTATCATATCATGATGGCAATTAATTAAGAGGAGGGATTCATTCAGCATGGCTATAATGACAATAAGACTTTTAAAAAAATTATAAAAATTTATAAAAAAATCTTAAAAATGAAAACAGTTTTATGGATGCATTACTTAACTTATAGATTGATGATGTTTCAAGTTTTAAGAAATTCGAATATCGTTTGATGTCTTATCAAAATTTTATGCACTTTTTAACAGTCGTTATTTAATGGGTATTTCAAGATTATATTAAATTGAATATAAACAGAAACATAATCAATCTATAAGTTAAGTAATACTTCTGTACACTTTTTTCTATGTTTAAGATTTTTTGTTATTTTTTTTTGCAAGTTTTTTTTAAAAAAAAAAAATATTGTTAAGATTATCAAAATAACCATTGTCAATGGATCCCTCCTCATCAATTAATTAATGATCTAAAGTCGTGGTGCAATTTATCAAAGATCCAAGAATTATTTGTTTCCTGTTTTTTATCACATTTTTTCTTTCTTTCCCACTCCATAGTTGTAGTGATGTCAATTCCTTCCTATAGTTGTTGGAGTTAAGTAATAATCCATCATTTTTTCTAAAAGTTTCTATCAAGTTAGGTACTTCCTCTTTTAATGCTCAATTTTTTTAATGTTATTTGCTGAAGGTAATTAAGCTGGAACTTTTTTAATTCGAAATTTAGTCATTCCTCATAAATAATATTTTTTGTTGGCAAATGAGATGTGGATATATCCACCTTTTATTTTATTATTATTATTATTTTTTTGTGGTTGATATGAAGTGCCAGTTTTGTAGGGGAAAAAACCAATTTTGTTTTAGTTAAGAACCACTCACCACCGGAATATTTTTTATGAAATTTGTACTAACATTGCCTATTAATTATTTGCCTCGTGTCTTTTTTTCTCAAAAAGGCAAAAGAAAAGATATGCAGCAATCACTTGCGTTGGGGTGTTCAACAGTTCATACATGTTGCTTCATTTCTGAGAAGAAATCTTGGTCCCTTTCGGTACACGATCAAAAAAATGTATCAAAACAAAAATTCAGTTAAAAATTGGTGGTGTGTATATATGTATAATCAAACTCGTGGATGCCTACACCTGCACGACACTGCGAGTTGGTACATGCATGTCGAACGTCATTTTATGATCATTTTTATTTCTCTGTTACGTTTGCATTTATTTATGGGCACATGTATTTTTTTTGTTTGGGAAGAAATATGGGCAAATGTTTCATTCACGGGAGTTTATAATGTTGATACAGACAGTGAGGTAGCAAGTTGTGAGTTATGACTACGATTGGTTATAATAATTTATCTTAGTACTAATTAGTTCTTGGTGGGAGGAGATAAGTCAGTAGCAATAATAAAACAGAGGGATCATTATTTATGGAGGAGAGATCTATTGACAATGACATATTTTAAAAATTATAAAAAATCTTAAACATAGAAAAAAGTTATGGAAGTATTGCTTTAATTATAGATTGATTATGTTTCTGATTATATTCAATTTAAGCTACGTTTGATAGCTCTTTAAAGATCCACTAAATTATAATTTATAACCATTGAAAGTGCATAAAATATTAATAAGTCATTAAACGATGTTCAAATTAATTGAAATTTGAAACACTATCAATCTATAAGTCAAGTAATACATCCATAAATCATTTTCCATTTTTAAGATTTTTTATGATTTTTTATAAATTTTTGAAAAGTGGTATTGTCAAGATTGTCAAGTTAACCATTGACAGTGGATCCCTCCTCTTATTTATGATAATACTGACAATGAGATATTAACATATAATTAATAATTTGTTTTTTCGAAGAATTTTAAATTATCAATATTATTGCTCTTATAGACTGATTATGTTTCGAGTTTTCTATAATTTAATTAATTACAGGTTGATAGATTATAAAAAGTCATTAAACTGGAACCATCAAATATACACAATTTCGATTTTTTTATATAAACCTATCTGACAGTACCTAAATTATGTGAAATTTGAAATGTTAACGGTTTATAAATATTAACGGTGTGGTCTTTTTTTTTTTATTTATTTACTTTGCTTCTTATTGCTTTGGAAGTACTGTTTCGGACCTTATAAAAATTCTGAATGCAATGAAAATTTATATTTAATTTTGTCCACAACACCATTTTACCATTAAAAATAACAAGGATGTACTCGCATCAATAGAATATAAAAAAAAAAGAGAGAATAACTTAATGCAAAATCAAATCAATAAGAAATATTTATTTTTGGAAAGCTTAATTTATTGTCTTTTTTTTTTCTTTTTAATTAGAATAACAATGCTTGTGCCCTACAATTATTTCATCATCATGGGCGATAGGTCCCTCTGCACTGTATCATATATATTGCCAACAAAGATGTCTCCTTCTAGATTTGGACCCCCAAACAATTCAATAATGTATCATTAATACTAATTATAATACCAATTACCATATAAGAAAAAGCATGAAATGGCACCTCTTTAACTCTGTTCATGTAGTAGTTACAATAATAACTTAATTTGTTCATGTAGTGATTACAATAATAACAAATTGAAGATTTTTACACCAAAACAATGTCACAGAAAATCTCATCTAAGATCCTATGGTTCATATTTGTTTTGACATCTTAAGATTAAATCCTGGCCTTTGGCGGATGAGAACATTCAATATGCATAATAAAGAGCAGAAATAAGAGGCTCATCATGACTCACGCCAGCTGGTAATTAAACTACAGTAGTGTAAGCTACCTTCTGCTGTGCAATAATGATGATGATTTCTCTGGAATTAATGTACTTAATTAACACGTGGCTAATTAATATTTAACGAAGTTATTATATTTTCATCATGTTTCACGTGGAATACTTAATTTGGACGTCAATATGGAGCTAGCTGCACCAACAAATTAGGTGGGGCAATTAATCCTAGAGGAGGATCTAATAACCACAAAAATTGGTGTCCTTGATAACCACATTATTATTTATAAATAAATTAACAAATGTAAACCGTTAGATGTATTCTAAATCATCTCAATAACATGTACGTAAAAAATGACAAAAATTTAACTTCGTTTTGATAGCCATCAAGAGAGGCGAAAAAATTATAAAATTTGAACCGTTGATTTTTGTTAATGCTTGATGCACATATAAATAAAATCAAAATAATATATTTTTTTGTGTACACATAAAACATGATATATACAAAAATTTCTATCAATTAGTTTTATTTTTTAAGAATTTAAAATGTAGTTATTAGAGATTTAATTTTGTGATTATTGATGGGACACCAAAACTTGTGGTTATTTGATCCCTCCTCTTAATCCTAACCCATAAGAGCATCATACTGTATATATCACTCAGTGTGAAACCTCCCCTGTAGTTTGAAATCATCGCCTCATCGGCAAATTTTAGCAAAATGGTCTTCTATTCTGATCAAATTGTATTTCATCAAAAATGATCCATGTTTGAAAAATTGAAAATGTTAATATGCAGTCTGCACGAATCCAAATGCTTGACTGATGCTTTGTTAAAATTTTAAACTGGAATTTAGGAAAATAAAATCATAATCAAATTCTCTCTCTCTCTCTCTCATGAACTGGAATTTTTTTTAGATAAAGATAAGGGTCAAGCCACTCAAATTTAAATGTCTATAAAAGATCTCCCATCCAGATTTCGAATCCGTACCCTTCCACGCGGAGAGCGTTGCCCTTAGCTACCAGACTAAAGGCTAGTTCTTTGATGAACTGGAATTTTGATCTGGAAGAATGAAGAGAAGTTTCTAAAAAAAATTTGCATTCAACTATGAAAACATATAACAGCTTTCTCTCTCTTATAATTCTGCACTACATTACTTCTAATATACTACTACATTTCGAACTATAATTTATTATAACATTCTACTACTTTCTACTCCTAAATATAGTGTTGCCTAGTGTCCTTTGCTCCTGCGAGCTGCATCTGGTAAGTGTAGATCATTGTCAGAATTACTGTTCAAAATATCCTCTTCCTTGAGATGCCTCATCCCGAGGTGTCCTCAAGTCTCTGACTTGGAACTTACCCGAACTCCTGCTCGGTCATCCTTCTCAAACTTGGCTTATCTTTGACAACTAAAACATCTTCGCGGTTTGTTGTCGCTGCACCTGAGCTCGACTAACACCTCCGGATTTCGACCTCACCATTATTTCCAACAGTTTATTCGTCCTACACCATCTGACCGTAATTAGAAGATATCATTTTGATTCAGCGTCATCTTCTTATCAACTTAAAGAAAAATGCAATCATGTACATCCTTTATATAGTGCTATTAATTAGACAGTGCAAAGCTGTAAATCATACTAGTGCTTATCCCTGCAATATTGCACATTGCCGTTAATCACATGGGCCGTCAAATTTTCTCAAGATTCATCTGGGCACGGATCTCAAAACAATCGAACGGCTCATGTGATTAACTGCAATTTATAGTACTACAGAGTATAGGAAATTAAATCATATATGCCTCTTTTCTCGGTAGTGGTAACTTTAGTACGCTACACAACTGGCTGTCAAAAGTACTAGAGTAATACCTAGTGTTCATCTATAGACAATCCATAAAAGATACATGTTGTATGACAAATGAATCCCATGTAGGTCTAAATGTGACAACTAATATTACATGTGTGATTTTATGGACTGTCCATAAATGGACGCAAGATGTTTCCCAAATACTAAAAGCAAAAAGAGGCATACAAAATTTTGGAGGAAGCACGTTGACAGCCGCTGTCAACATTTCAAAAAAAAAAAAAATTTGGAGGAAGATTTTCCACCTTGAGAGTAATGTAAAGTTAAACGGGCCGAAAGCACTTGACACGTTGCATGGGCTTTCTAAAGCTTGATTTATAATAAATACTTGATATTAATTGGGCTTTTTAAAGTTAGATTTAAACACGTCCAAATAAAGAAACGCACTCGCTTCCAAAGTTGCTTTTATAACAACATACGAATTCGGAATTGCCGACACGTTAATTTGAAACGCATGCTGGCAAAATAAAAACTTGCAATACAAGCTAATTTATTTAAATATTTATGTTTACCAATTATTATTTTTATTATTAATTTTTTTACTTTTATATCCGATTGGTGCATGATCAATATATATAAGTTAATTAATCTTGTTTACCAAAGCATGTTTTCATCAACGAATCGGATTTTGTTCAAAGACATTTGGACGGTCCAAAAGATTCGGAGAGCCGTACGATATAATTGTTGGCAATTGATCAATCGTGATTTAGTCATGTAGGTGTTAAAAATAGGAACAACGTACAGATGCATTGTATGCTGGTTATTTAGATTGATGAGTCACATGCTATCATTATTGATAAATATATAAATTGGATTGAATAGTTTAGTCATAGTTTTGGACGGAGACCGTCCAAATGGCTTTGAACAAGATTGCAGTCCTTTCATCAAAATTGGTGCCGGCAACAACAAGAGGAACAGCGTCAAATTAAAGCAAGTACCAAGAACAGAACAGAACAGAACAGCATCAGAATCATTATGAAAATGTTGTTATCATCAGTTCAACAGACGAAGCATGGAATCTCCTTTTCTTCACAGGGTTTCCAATCTCCTGGCATCAAAATTTAAAATTAATTTCTTATACATATGTTTTTTTTTTTTCCTTTTTCTTTTCCAATTTATATTGCTCTCTTGGATTGATGTGGAATCAACCAGAGAATTAAAGACAGCTAGTAAATTTGGATGCTTTTTAAGTTATTAGTTGTCTTTCATTCTTTTTTTTTTTTTTACTTCTAAGAAAAAAAGAATTAAAGACAACTAATAAATTAAAAAGCATCCAAATTTACCACTTTAGGCGTTCTCCACAACTTTAAACATCTTTTTGCTCACTTTCATGATCATATATACCATCCTTCCTACAAACACCACTCATTACCTTACCTTCCATATATACAACAACTCAATGCTTGTTAAATATAAACAAATGCTCTACTATATATCTCTTCTCTTAGTTCTCTATTTCATTCCTTCCCTCTTAATTTAGTTTCTTAGCATTGAAGCATAGCATGCATTCCTTCCCCCTCCATATCAATCAACTCCTCCATTTATAAACTAGTAGGCCCCCCATATATATAGTGCACATCATACATCATACATAATTCCATTGCACCATCATTTGTTTTATCACCAAGGAGAGAAAACTAAGCATTATTTAGCACCAACTATATATATAGTTTGAATATTTGAACTATATATATACATACATAAAAAAAGCATATATATATATAATGTCTCCTTCGACGGATTGGGGCCCGATCGTCGTGGCGGTGATACTGTTCATACTCTTCTCGCCTGGCCTCCTGTTCCAGCTTCCCGCGCACCACCGCGTGATCGAGTTTGGCAACATGCACACGAGCGGCATCTCCATCCTTGTTCATGCCATCCTCTTCTTCTGTGTATTGACCATACTCGTCGTGGCTATCGGCATTCACATACACGCCGCCTGATCCATCGATTGTATGTGTGTGACAGAGAATTGGGTTTCTTTTTTTTTATATATATATTCTTGTAACTTTATTTCTATTTTTTTTTTTCATAACAAGAAAGTTTATTTTATATATATGTATGGCTGGATATATGGTGAATTGGAAATAATTAAATTGGTTTGTTAATGGAGCTTGTGTTGTGGATCTGGCATGATTACATTATATTATGTTTTAGTTATTGTTTTATTAATTGGTCGACCTTTCTCATGAACAATTTAGAACTCGGCTGTTATCAAATTTATTATGGCAATTGACTCAATTTGTGAAGTTGCATGCTGATTAATTGTTGAATTTATTAAAAGAATTTCAGTTTTTGCATGCCTCATGGATTTCTTGTTTTACATGAATACAAACTTTTCTTAACCTTTCATTTTTGGTACGTTGGATATTGCGCGCTCAAGCATAAAAGTTACCCCTGATCATCAACTAATCTCAGACGATGTTATTTTATAAGCCAAATGGAAAAGTGTTAAAACAACAAAAATACATGTTATGTTTGTTCTGTTTCTGCTGTAGCATTTCTGTTTATGTTTATATTTCAATTGGGCCTGTTACATTTCTCCAATCGAACTAATTAAATTGCAACATTTCTTTCTTGGACCACTTAATGGGCTGATAAGTTAGGTTTATTTAACAGCTTTTTACACACGAGAGGCCGTATTTTTTTGTTAATATTAGATTTAGACATATGATGTTATATTGGGCCGACAATTAATCCGAGTTTTCATTGGGCCTATTTCACAATGAATTTAAATGTCCAAATCTTCGAAAGAGTAATACCTAGCGACTAGCATCCATAAAAAAATTGTCCATAGCGTTCGTTGATAACATTTCAGGATGTATCTATTACATTCTTTATTTATTTATAAATGTATGTACGGCTTTTTAATGGACATAAGATGTTTCTCTTCTTGAAAATATAGAGTTTTACTTGTACTACTTTGAGCCACTACGTTTACTTTTGTGAATTGACGCAATTTGAAACCCAAACTTCTCATATTTTTTTTCTAATTTGTAAACGAAATAAAACTTAACTTACATTTTTGTAAATTTGATGTGCAGATGAGTGAGTAACTACATGAAATTTTATTAAATTGAATTTTCAGCTGTACAAAAGACAAAAATACAAACTTTAATTTACACATACTTACCAATCCACATGACATATATATCTCTTAATTACTAATGCACTATCACTTTCATGCATGACTCTGAACCCACAAAATTAATTAATACCACTTTTTGTTCCTTTCCTCCCCTTGTTAAAACCCATCAAAATATTTATTTATATATATATATATATTATATATGCCAAACTGTCCACCTAACATGTTAATGCGTCAACCATGCCAAATTAAAATGTTAAAATATGGCCTAATTGTACTTGTATACTTAAAAATTAATTAATTAATATTTAATAACAATGTCCTTTTCTTTCTATCTTTCAATGGATAGGGACTACAATACAAGTGACAAGTCTACAAGTCGTCGAGTCATCAGTGGCATGTCTCTTTCGATATTTACATTGACAAGTGATTTCCAGCTCATAATTAAGTTATAGAGCTTATTAAAAATACAGTAAGAAAATAGTTCTCTACTGGAAGCACACTAGCTAGCTCATGTAAGTTAGTAAATTATAGGATTTCAAAAAAAAAAAATGGTAAATTATATGCTAAAAGAAACAGAATTTAATTTTAATTACTTCTCTCAGCATACCTCCTTAATTACGATGTCTTTTTTTTTTTTTTTTTTTTTTGGTTTTTTCCCCTTTCATATGACAAAAAAAAAGTAAAAAACCAAGCAAATTAATTAAACATTGATCTTAAATGTCAGCCCAATTCAGAGAATGACCGAAACTTTAATGAGAGATCATGTATTACTATTAGCTACATTATTACTGATAGATTCACCTAAAGAAGAGCCAAAATTCTGGGCTTTATAAGAAAATTAATTACCAAGTTATTTAATTTTGTGATAAGAAAATTAAATAAATAAAACTATATAAGCAATATATATATCAGTCAAACTATAGCAAGAAAACCAACACAACCCCTGAAATTTATTTATTACTTTCCAGGATATGAGACTATAATTAATTAAGAGCAAATTAAACAACATAGCAACTAGAAAATTAAGGGGAAAAAAAAAAAAAAATGAACATTTAATACAAGTAAAATACACATCTTGCATGCACTGTATAAGTTTTTTAATTACTATGATCCTAGCTATCCTAGGTAGACATGAACCTTGAGTGCAATGAGGAAGATGGCCACAAGGGCCAAGTAGATGATGGAGTGGATGAAGATGGAAATGCCGCTCGTCTGCATCGTGCTGAACTCGACGAACCGGTTCTCGCCCGGGATCTGGATCAGCAGCCCCGGCGACAGGAACACGAACAGCACCACCGCGATGAACACCGGCCCCCAATCCGACATCGATCCTCCTAAATCAATTAATTTCTCTCCTCTCAATATATATAACCTCTCAAGTCTCTTTTCTTTCCTCTCTAGCTTTCTATATATGAGTTTACACTTTCTACTTGCTATAGATATAATTAGCAATCATTGATATATAATTTTGTGAGCTTCTTGTGTATGTATATTCATTCAAAAAGTGGACTTCTGACTTGTGACATATATGGATCATTAAACCCGTTTGCCCGGTTTGTTAATTGTGTCTGTTAATGCTGAATACCTTCTCTTTTTTTTCTTTGTTTTTTTTAAGAATATATGATACAAGAAACAATTGAATTACTAAATCCTTTTTTGGTACTCCTCCTTTGTCATTTTAATTTGGTGAATTATTTTCAATACTTGCTACAAATTATTATACAATGGGTTTGATAATTAGTTGAAAGGGCAACACTCTCTGTGTGGGAAATTTGCGGGTTCGAAACTCAGATGAGAGGTTTTTTATAAACATTTAAATTTGAGTTGCTTGACCCTCATTTTATCTCAAAAAAAAAAAATAATAATCCGATGGATACGGGCATAGATAGATAACGGGTTACGTACCCGACCCGAATGCGGTGTACAGGGAAGTGGTTAGGGATCGATAGGGTAACGTACCAAGCTGGCGTATCAATTTGAAGTCATGCAAGGGGTCCATTTGTAACTACTCTCGTGATCGATTGAGAAATATATATATATATATATATATATATATTCATTTGTTTTTTAAATTTAAAATCTTTGCAAGGACAATTTGTAAGATATCGGGTTCAGTTTTGCATCCCTGTAATTATAGTTATTTGCAACTTGGTTTTGATGGTTTGTCAAAATTTAATTGGTACATTGTTAGGAAAGTTACATTTGGAAGAAAGGATTAGTCAAATGTTGTGTTATTTTCGTCTAGCTAGCTCGATTAAAAAAATAAAAATGGATAAAACATATAAGATATTATTTGCAGTATAATTGTAAGTTTAGCAGGATCAAATGATCACTACAAATTTTGATGTCTGGGTAACAACAAAATTATTTATATGTAAGTTGATATATGTAAACCGTTAAAGATATATTGTAAATTATCTCAATAAGAAATATATAAAATGATGAAAATTTAATTCTATTTCGATAGCCATCAAGACAGGAGAGAAACATCATAAATCTGAACTGTTGGTTTTTGTTAATGCTTTATGAACATGTAAATAAAATCAAAATGATATAAACATTTTGTGTACACTAAAACATGATATATGCAAAACATTCTATCTATCAATTAATTTGATATTTTAAGAATTTAAAATATAGTTACGAGAGATTTAATTTTGCAGTAAGATGGGACACCAATATATATTTATGTTCATTTAATCCCTTCGAGTTGCATTATTCTGATATATGCGCTAGAAAATATCCTTGGTGGATTTAATACACTTCTTTTAACATCTTCACCCAAATCCATGACAATCTGTTGTTCGTTTTTCGTTATGTATTTATATATGAACCTAGCTTAGTGGATAGCACGATGTGTACCAATTAAATGTAGTGGTATTATTTTCATTTGTTTTCATTTAAACGGTTTGCACATGATAATATATATATAGTATATATAGATCTTCATCGCTCTATGTTATTATGTTAGAGAATAGAAGAAAATATATAAAAATTGTCATTTTATTCCATCGCGCAGCCCTCGTGTGCAAACTAAGTGTTAAATAAAAATTCATCTTTTGAATTAATATAATAATCTGCTCATAATCTCACATGCTTTAGATATTATATATTTGTCGACTTTTTAAAGTTATGAAGGTCCTTCCGCATGATTGGAAAACGATAAATTTCGGTCGGTATTTGCGATGCCAATTACTTAATTCGCGATTTAAAATTTGGGCTGGTATATATAACAAAACACCGGACCATATAATTGTTTTTTCGTAAAATATGCTACCAAAAGTGAAACGGTACGTGCTTCAAACGGCGGGATATTAAATTCCAGTCCTCTCTATTATATGATTTTTCTTAGAAGTTTAATTTTTAATATTTGATTTATGAATTATAGAAAATATCGAGATGATTCATGTATATGGTTTAAATTTATGGTTTCTCGTTGTATAATTTATGAATATTTAGTTTGAGGTAATTGATGAGCTTCGGGGTTCGGGTGCCGAACACCGAAGACCAATGATATTACAAGTCTGAAAGATCAGCAGACTAGAGAGTATGTGTCAATCCTATCAGCTTCAGTCCCTTTCTCTAAGAGTATCTCCAAGAAAAGCCCAATAATTTATTCCCAATATAATTATATTGGGAGCTTCTCAAAATTTTAGGAATCCAAATTATACCTCAAACTCCAACAGTTTCCCTAAACATGAATCCCAATTAATTTTAAAAATTGGGCCACGTTAATTTTAGATGGGCCTTTAACAGATTATGATCACAATTAATTCTAGATGGGTGCTTCATCAATTCCCGCTGGAGTGCTGTCCACGCACCTGTCCCTTCAACCCGTGAAGGCGCGCCGCGGTTGAAGGAAGGAAGCAGCCGGTTTGTCACTAGAGTTCTAAAATCGTGTCGTTCCGTACCGTACTGTGTCCAGAAACGTCGTACCTTCGTGCCGTACCGTGCCGTGCCTTTTTTTATTAATATTTTTTTCGTACCGTGCCGTGCCATGCCAAAAATTGGAAGGAGGAGGCACGGCACGGATAACATACACCGTGGCTATCATGCCGTGACTTATTCGTGCCGTGACTTATTCGTGTCGTGTCCAATCAGATACGTGACCTACCGTGTCGTATCTACGTGTCTTAACCGTGCTAAACGTGCCCACTCGTTTCGAACATAAAAATTTTAAATATTCCAAAAAACATTAAAAAAATAAAAAAATTAAAATTTACCCCCAAAAATCATTAAATTAATTTTTTTTCAAAATTTAAAATACATAAAAAATATTAAAAAGTATCAATATACTATGAAAATTTGTCTTAATTAATAAACATAATGTTTTATAAATTACCCTTCCTCTTTTTTTTAGGCTTTGGGACCGGTTATGTTTGAAATATAGGCGGAATTATTACATGTGTCCTACCCGTAACCTATCCGTGTCTACCCGTGTCCTATCATTTCCTACCCGTGCCACCTATGTTATTTATACCGTGTCTGTCGTGTCCCGTTCCGTTACCGTGCCGTGTCTGACAACCGTTCCGTGTCGTGCCGTTTTTTCGTGGCGTTCCGTGCCGTTTCTGGAACACTATGCGTGCCGTTCCGTGCCGTTCCAAAATCTTCAAAACTCAGACACGGCACGGTTAATGACCCGTGCCGTATCCGTGCCCGTGCCTTACCCGTGCCGTTACCACCCGTACCCGTGCCGTTCCGTGCCAAAATTGGCCACGCCGTGCCATTTTTTAGAACCCTATTTGTCACTACCAACTCTGGAGACGGCGACGGCTTCGTCCCTTGCATTCGATTCTTCAGATTTTTATCGATGAGTCATCGTCGATCTCTATTGGAACAAGTTTCGGAATCGTCTTCGTCAGATGAGGATGAAGATTTTTATTGAGCTCGCCTCCCTTCGAACTCGCGTCGCGTCGCGGCATTCTGCGCAAAGAACTGGAGACACCAGTTGGTTGGGGTTGGAAGGAGGGAAGGAGGACTGGAGACATCGGTTGGTTGGGGCTGGAAGGATGGAAGGACGGAAGGGAAAATCACTGGATGGCGCGACTCGATGGATTGGGAGTGCGGACGAATTCCCAAAATACAGCTAATATTGGAAAAGATTTGGGGATAGCCCAAAAATTGGAAAAAAGTTTTGGGCTTCTTATTGGAGTCTGAATTTTGTATCTAATTCTCAATAATTGGTTTTAGGAATGGTTTGGGGCTTCTCTTGGAGATGTTCTAAGCATACAAGAGTCTCTTTTACAAGCCAAAATCCAAAGCTCCTCATATGGCAAGAGATCCGTGATTGGAGGCAATCACGGAGCTCTTTCCTTTCGGGACATCGGCGTGTCGTCCGGGCCGACCTGTCTAAGGTCCAGAAAGCATGTGCAAACCTTGGGCCCATAGACCGGACTATTGGGCCCTATCATTAGCCCTCAGACTTCGCCAGCTCGGAGAGGTGTTGAAGTCTTAGGATAGGCCATCGTTTTTAACCAATGTCGACGTCCACTTTACCTTTTAACCACGTTTCTTCCGTCCTCTTGTAATCCAGCCCTCAGCTGTCAGTTGCCTAAACTTCGAATCTTCGATGTCCCTGTTGTCATCCGTTCATCTTTCTTGTCTGCATTCAGTAAGATGAGTGCTCCTTCGATGCCTCGGTATTCGAGCCCTCATGCTGACCATGAGATTAACGAACTTTCAACTATTCGGGTATGACTCGCGTACCTTCCTCACTCATTTGTTCTTTTCCTTCGACACTCGCATGCCGAACTTCTAGTTTCTCAGAAACCAAGCCTGCGGTTGCATGGTTGCTTCACTTCGGATTTCGGTCTTTTAGGAGAGCGTATTCTCATCATCGATTTTTCCTTGTTTCGGCATGCCACGTGCTCCAATCAACGGCTTCCACGGCTCCAATCAGCTGTTTCCACGGTTGCATGGTTGCTAGGCACGCGCAGCTGCAGGAAGCTGTGAAAGCTAAGGCGGCCAAGCGGCTACGTCAGGCCACAGAAGAGGAGGTTAAGGTGGAGAAGGTTATGGACATTGGCTTTTCGGAGGAGGTGCACATCGTCTGACCTCCTAGGCCTAGCTTCTCCACAACATGAACCAAACATTTCCCCAAGGGTTGTCGCTCTGTCCACACCGAAGATGTTAGCTCCAGTGGTGCCAATGGTATCCTTCTTCAACCCTTCTATCTACACCCTTCCGATTTCCGGTGGCTTCGGTCTTGAACCCCTATTCGCCCTTCCTTTGCAGGCGAAGCCGCCTCCGAGTGGGAAGGCGCCATTGTCGGTAGGAGCATCCGTCGGGGTTAGTGCCTCGAAACCACGGGCGGCCGGTTCTCAGAAGCCGAGCGCTAGTATCAAGAGGGACCTCTACAAGCTTAAGGAGGTGAAATGACTTCTCCCTCATTGAGGATGCTCCCAGTTTTTGTTCTGACAATCCTCCAGAAGGGTTCGATCACTATGCTCGGCAGATCTTCTGATATACCGTCCCTACTCCTCTTCAGATGGATCTTCTCATTATGTCGTTGGAGGGGATAGCTCATCGGGTGGTCCGAGATGCTTACATGGTGGGTGTAGCAGCATCCAAACTGTGCTATCGCACCGAGTAATACAGTCAGGTGATGCAGGGGAAGCTGCCTCAAGATTGGTTCAATACCTGGAAGTAGGAGAAGGACACTATGAACAACGAGTTCGACCTTGCCTTGGCTGGTATGCGCGCTGAGAAGGAGAAGCTGGAGAAATCTGCACCTGACGAGGATGAGAAGATCAAGGAGCTGACCGACGCTCTAGCTCCAAAAAGAGAAAGAACTGAAAGAGAAGGATGGGAAAGTTGGGGAGATTGGTGATGCTGCCATTCGGGCTTTCCTGTCCTTGCGGGCTTTTGAAGCTGCTGCGCTTGCCACATCGGGCATAGAGATGCGGAGGGTCCTTCACTGGGTAGTGCGTGCCCTGTCCTTTCGCTGGCCAGTAGATCCCAAGGATTTCGGCATTAACCCTGTCCCTGATAGGGAAACCGCTCTTGAGTTACATAATTACCACTGGGACAGGTTGAACTATCGTCTTGTAGTTGCCGACAGGACCATCCTTGAACCTCCTTTGGTGTGTCCTGAGCTAAGCTTTTCGAGCATGTCCGACTGAAGAATCCTTGGCCCATGTAGTATTTTCCAGTGGAAGATGGGGACCGACGCTTGCTGGATATCATTGCCTTAGGGGAGAAGGCCGAGGCTGAGCAGGAGAAGAAGAAGAAGGGGGAAAGAAGATGCTACTGAGACATACCGAAGAAGAGAAGATGGGGGGAAGAGAAGGAGCCACTGAGGCATACCGAAGAATAGAAGAAAAGGAGCCGCTGAAGCATACTGAAGAAGAGAAGACAAGGAGCCGCTGAGACATACCGAAGAAGAGAAGAGAATGAGCCACTGAAGCGTACCGAAGAAGAGGAGAGCAGGAGCCACTGAGGCATACCGAAGAAGAGCAGGAGCCGCTGAGGCATACCGAAGAAGAGCAGGAGCCGCTGAGGCATACCGAAGAAGAGCAGGAGCCGCTGAGGCATACCGAAGAAGAGCAGGAGCCGCTGAGGCATACCGAAGAAGAGCAGGAGCCGCTGAGGCATACCGAAGAAGAGCAGGAGCCGCTGAGGCATACCGAAGAAGAGCAGGAGCCGCTGAGGCATACCGAAGAAGAGCAGGAGCCGCTGAGGCATACCGAAGAAGAGCAGGAGCCGCTGAGGCATACCGAAGAAGAGCAGGAGCCGCTGAGGCATACCGAAGAAGAGCAGGAGCCGCTGAGGCATACCGAAGAAGAGCAGGAGCCGCTGAGGCATACCGAAGAAGAGCAGGAGCCGCTGAGGCATACCGAAGAAGAGCAGGAGCCGCTGAGGCATACCGAAGAAGACAAGAAAAGGAACCGCTGAGGCATACTGAAGAAGAGGAGAATGAGCCACTGAGGTGTACCAAAGAAGAGAAGAGAAGGAGCCACTGAGGCATACCAAAGAAGAGGAGAGAAGGAGCCACTGAGACATACCGGAGAAGAGGAGGAGCCGCTGAGGCATACCGAAGAAGGAGCCACTGAGCTGCTGAGGCATAATCGAAACGTGTTACCCTAGCTTTATGGGGTGTTGTTACCAATTGGGGCTATTGAGACATACCGATGTCTATTGTCTTGCCAATGATTGTTTATAGGTTGAGCAAAAATTAGATGCACTGAGAAAAGCAAAAATTAAGCATGCCGAACAAAATTAAATATAAAGTAAATATGCTGAAAGGTATTGAAGAGAAAAGGAAATTATAAAGTGAGCAATAAAAGAGTAAAGGTGAAACAAATAGTTGAAGCAAAATAATTGTAAGTAAATGAGAAGATTGAAAATTGACAAGAGAAATAAGACTTCATTCATACAGCTGGAGAAGAGTCTTCACGAAGGATATACCCTGATCGACGAAATTAATTAACATTGCTGAATGCATTTGAAATTCTATCGCCGAAGTAGTGGTCTCATCAAACTAACAATGCCATTTTATTCATACAGATTGAAATCGTATTTGCCTTGTGCTTCAGGTCCATTAATAATTAAGGGGTACTTTTGAGAGAGAGTTCGAGAGGGAGACCGTTCGGGTCGGCCATTGATAACTCCAAAAACCGTGATACGGCGTACTTGGCAGGTACCGTGTTACAGGACTGGAGCTCAACGAAAGCACCAAATGATGGGCTTCGGGGTTCGGGTGCCGAACATCGAAGACCAACGATATTACAAGTCTGAAAGATCAGTAGACTAGAGAGTATGTGTCCATCCTATCAGCTTCAGTCCCTTTCTCTAAGCATACAAGAGTCTCTTTTATAGGCCAAAGTCGATCCAAAGCTCCTCATATGGCAAGAGATCCGTGATTGGAGGCAATCACGGAGCTCTTTCCTTTCGGGACATCGGCATGTCATCCAGGCCGACCTGTCTAAGGCCCAGAAAGCATGTACAAACCTTAAGCTCATAAACCAGACTATTGGCCCTATCAGTAATGCTCAGCTAGCCTAGCATGTCACCATATCAGTAGTTTAGCAATTGGTTCTCTAGCTGCATGCAGATAAAATAATAATAAATGATAAATAAATAAATAAATAAATAAATAAAAATAAAAAAAAATAACGCAGAATAAAAAGTTTGCTTATTAAGTACCCATAACGTGCATTAGCAATTAGTGTAGTTCTCTATAATTGCATTCACATTTTTCATTGCCAAGAATTAGCACTCTCACTAGAATTACCGAATTCATAAAAATGTTCAACACAAAATAAAAATAAAAAATAAAAAATTTGCTAAGTGCCCGTAACGAGCACTGTTATTTTTTGGATCTCGGATACTTGGTAATTGCCAGCACTCATGCACTCGTAAGTATAAGTAGCAGTTGCTAATGCTAGCATATATACCCTGATCGACGAAATTAATTAACATTGCTGAATGCATTTGTAACGCATTGCCTTGCCTCCTAGAAGGCGTTTAATCCCCTCCCCTGATCCTATATATACATGCGTCCGATTCTGCTGTTATTCTTCGGCGATAACAGGACCTTGTTATCCCGACGGTGACCGTCGGATCAACACCGAACGGTTCAGATTCAGTACAAAGTTCGGTTTTTGAAGTAAAAAGGAGTTTTTCCGAACAGATCTCATCCGTCCATTTTAATCTGACGGTGCTGATCCGTAAAGCAGGACCCTGTTATCCGAGGGAAGGATAACAGCAGAATTGAATTCATATACACACCCTCTTTCATTAAATCAACACAGTGGGACAACCAAAACAATAACCTATCCGGCAATCTCCTAAAAGGCTAAAACTCAAGGCTTTTATGGGCCGCCTTCAACCCCCCGGACATTCCTTCTAAGTCCCAACTGGGCCAATCTGGGCCTGGGCCGTAATATCCTTCCAATAATCCACATTGTTATCTTGTAAATGAAATTCAGCCCAGCCCAATCCAACAAAACAAACAGTCTCCATTCTCAATTCAACGTGCAGTTCACAATGTCAGTCGTTGGATCGTCTCGAGATCCGCGCTTTCGCGACTCTCGAGACAATCCAACGGCTGACATCCTTATACGTTGCGGGATATGAATCCCATCTCCTCCTCTCTCTCGCCTTCTTTCTTTCCGGCCGGCCGTTCATCTGGTTGGTGGTTCCAGCGCCCCGCTCCGCCTCGCCGCCCCCCGCAGAGGAAGAAGAAGAAGGAAGATAGGCAGGCGAAGAATCAAAGGTAGGGTGTCTATGTTTTGTTTGATCTGTGTGTAGCATGGAATTGAGTGTATTGTGTCATGCGATTGATTGGCCGAGGATGATGTTTGTGAATCCGGCGGCGGCGGATTTGAAGTTAGGTTTGGAATCTGTTAGCCTGCCGGGGGCTCTGTATTGTGAAGAATTGTAGGATTGGTGTCTGAATGAATTGTGTGATGATACCTAAACCCTACCTCTACCAGTGTAGTCTTAATAGATTTGAGCATACATTGAAGATCATGTAATTGAAGTGTCTTATAGATACCATGTGTGATCAGTGAAGATCTTTGTGGTGTGGTAGCCAGCCTTGTACTTGTTGCTGTCCGTAACAGCCATACGTTACCTGTGAAAACCCTAATGCTTAGAGATGAATTGGCTTTTCTCCTGCTTCATTTATATCCGATTGAAATGATTTTTGTTGCTATATTTGGTTAGACTACGGTGCTACGTGTATATAATAACAAATTCTGCTATGATATCTTTTATGGTTCGATTGGCTTTGAGATACACGCAAGATATCTTGTCTCCCCTTTTCTATCCAGTGACCTGATTTGTGCATGAACCTTAATAATAATCAAACGATCAAATTGCATAGCACCGTAGCCGAACTCTTTATATTTTTCCTTTTGGATTTGCTTCTATAAAATAGGAAGCATTTTATGTATGATTGAAAGAAGTGCTTCAACTGCTAAACCTTTTTTTGTTAATTGCAGCAATGACTAATGCCATTGACATTGAAGAGCCCACTGGAAACACCATGATCATCGATGAAGAGAGGAATGGAGACGGTGAGCAGCCAGCTGAAAATGCCACTGAGGAGATTGTTCAAGAGGTGGAAAGGGATGAAACCGCAAGCCAGGATACAGCCGAGAAAGGAAACGCGACCCCGCCAAGAGAGGAAACTACACTGATAGAACAGAAGGATGAGCCAGCAACACCTATTCATGTCCCTAAAGAATCGGATGAGAATGATTTGATGAACAAGGCGGTCAAAAGTGAAGAAGAGGCTCATAGGTTATATTGTGAATATGGCCACAAAATGGGTTTTAGCGTCCGCAAAGGAAAACAGTACTACTATGTTGGTACGAAAAATATTTGTACCAAGGATTACTATTGCTCCAAGGAAGGGGTTAGGGATGGTGACAAATTAACCGAGGCCGATTATAAAGACCCCCACACCCGAACAAATTGCAAGGCTATGGTACGGTTTCGGGTAGATGAAGAGGGTAATTGGCGAGTGGTACACATGGTGAAAGAGCACAATCATCCATTGGTTAAGCCTGAAGAAAGGCATCTGTTAAGGTCTGCCAGGTCCCACACAGCAGGTCGACAACGGCTAATTGACTTGATGACAAGCCCCTTTTTTCAGGCCATTAATTATGGGTCATCTCCATCATACTCTGTGCAACAACCGAGCCAACAAGAGGTGAAGCAAATCGTAAAGCCAGTTTTCATTGAAGGGTCTGAGTCGCAGAGTTTAGTTAATGTGTTTAAGACCAAAGCAAATGAAGATGGCATGTTCTTTTGGGATGTGCAACTAGACCAAGGCGGCCGCATGTGTAATTTTTTCTGGAGAGACGGTAGGAGCAGGATCGATTACGATTCCTTTGGTGATGTAGTTGTTTTTGATACCACTTTGAAGCTTAATAAGCACAACATGATATGTGCACCTTTTATCGGGGTCAATCACCATTGGCAAAATATAATGTATGGTTGTGCACTGCTATTGGATGACAAGGTTGAGTCATTTGCATGGCTTTTTAGATCGTTTTTGGAATCGATGGGAGGTTGTGCGCCCAAGTCAATTTTTACTGACCAAAATCTGAATATGGCAAAGGCTATAGAAGAGGTGCTTCCCAACACTCGGCACCGGATTTACCAGCGATACATACACAAAAACCTCATGCCTCGTCTTGGCTCTCTTAACCTAAATGACTCGAAATCCTTCCACAAAATGTTCAATAAGTGCTTGCACGGATGTGACTCTGAAGCTGAACTTGAAGAGACCTGGTCCACCATGCTCAAGGATTTTAAACTACAAGATCACAAGTGGCTAAACAACTTGTACAAGATGCGAGCCAAGTGGTCCACAGCTCTTAACAAAGATGCATACGATGGAGGCATCGAATGGGACCAGCGCACTGAGACCATGAATAATGTGTTAGAAGGAATTGCTGACAAGGCGGGCCCACTGGATAAGTGTGTTATGTCTGTTGAAAAATTGACAGAAGACTGGAGAGAGAAGGAATATGAAGAGGACTTGCACAATGCCCAAAAGCCTATCGTTTGTGCAATTCGGCATAGTGATATACTAAACCATGCTGCTAAGGAGTATACCTACAAGATATATAAATTGTTTGAGCTTGAGTTTCTGGATGGTTGTGGGGCCACGTTTTTCAAGGAGACTCCACTTGGTGGTACGTTATACAGGTTTGAGTGTACCAACCAGGGACGGGGTTCTAAGTCATACAATGTGATGCTTGACACCGCAGAGCCGGTACAAGTTTCGTGTGACTGCAAGAAATTTGAGACCATGGGTATACTGTGCTCGCACTCCCTCAAGGCCATGAGTGTGAAAAACGTGCGTCACATCCCACAGAGGTATATCATAAAGCGATGGTCCAAATCTGCAAGGAAGAGGACTTATAGCCAGATGCAATTTGAAGAGGGTGAAGGGGGAGGTGAGGGGGCACATGTTAGCAAGGTGATGAGGTATGCATATGATCTATTGCTTAAGAGCCAGGGACATGCAGAATTGAGAGGCCTGGTGTGGGGTGCATTGGAGGGAGCGGAGCAAGCACTGGAGAAGTTCGGTGAAATAACAAATCTTCAGGCGCATTCCTTGGCAATCAGATAGATCCTGAAAATCTTGGTAACATTTTCTGATATACAAAGAAATTTTCAAGTGGCAAACTTGAAAATTTACTTTTTCCCTGATTTTTGCAAAAATAAAGGTCATGGCTATAATACCAGCTTTTAATTTGTCATTGGACTTTAGGATCATGCCTTATTACTGACATTCGAACAGTTAGTTGGTTAGCTATCGGGAGCTAGTTAATATGTCGATGCATATAAGCAAATCTAAAAGTGATGGCTAGGTTTGGATATGAATGGAAGCTGTACAATGCTATGGCTAATAAAATTGAAGTGGGGTATGGGGTGAAATTTTGTTGTTTTCATTTGCATTGCATATCATTATCTAAAAGCTTTTGTTGTCGTAATGCAGGGCCATTAAAGAAGTTGCGGTTCTCCTCTTGCGGCGAGAAAGCTACTGGTGCTACTAAGAAGATCAGTAGTTATGTTGTACAATGTACAACTGTTCAGATAATGTAGTAGTTCTTTCTGTTGTGTTCTTACATTTTACAATCTATTTCTGTGCTAGCCTTGCGTTGGATGGTAATGTACCTATTTGTAGCATATGATTTTAGACTTTCAGTTAATCTGATATTTGTGTTAATAGAAGTGTCTCGTGGGCATTGACAATGAACAAAACTGGTTGTTGTTTATATGTAATAGCCAACATTTTTTCTGTGTTGCGTCATACAGCTCAAAGTCCACTATTAATTTTATTTACTTTTTATGAGATGAACCTATGATATTTTGTCTTGTTGGAGAGTAGCTGAGGAATGAATGAATAAGATCATAAAAAAGAGGGTAGTATCGTCATCTAATTTAATTATCAATTAGTCTTGTTGTACAAAAATTTTAATAAAAAAGAGTAAAACTGCTATCCCCTGTTGCACAATCTCCAGACTCTCTCTTCCTTCGTCAAATTTTTGTTAGAAAGTTTTTTTTTTTTTTTTTTTTTTGAGATAAAAATGAGTATCAAGCAACTCAAATGTTAATATATAAATGTACTCATATCCAGATTCGAACCCGAATTTTTGTTAAAAGAAGATCATCCCCCATATCTCATCTTCTTTTCGATCATATCGCAATACCCGATTAATGTTCTGAAATTGACGAAATTGTTCAAGAAGACGTTGAAGCAAGCAAATTCCTTCGACGCCGGAGCAAATTGCATAATGCTAGAAAGCAACAACTCGCCGGTGCTAGAGCCGCGACGACCTCCGCCAATTTTTTTCTCTTCGATTGCAACTGTATCCTTATCTCTTCGATCCCTACTTTCGACAGGATGGAAGAACTACGACTCAATCGAAACAAAGTCACTCATTTATATTTTGCACCTTGGTAGTGATAATGGGCCGGTCAAACTCGAGGATTTGACCTAAAAATTTATATTTGGAGACAAATTTCTTCTCTCATCTTTACAAATCTTAGACTCCACTTCCTGTTAGGGGTGGCAATGGAACGGAACGGAAATGACGTGTTCCGTTTCCGTTCCATTATAACAGACAGAACCAAAATCCGTTCCGTTGAGCGTTCCGTTATAACGGACGGAACCAGAATTCATTCCGTTGAATGTTCCGTTATAACGGAACGGAACAACGGAAATACGTGTTTTAGGGCGGAACGGAACGGAAATGTGTTCCGTTTCTGTTCCATTATAACGGACGGAACCAAATTTTCTTCCGTTTCTGTTCCGTTATAACGGACGGAACCAAAATCTATTTCGTTTTCGTTCCGTTATAACGGAACAGAACGGAACAACGGAAAAACTTATTCCATTGCCACCCCTACTTCCTGTACAATCCACCCACTATATAAAAGAAGATAGTATAAATTGAAAATCTATCAAATAATTTATCTATAAACATCTTCTATTTTTAAGATTTTTTAAATATTCTTTTATCAAAACTTTCAATTTTCCATTGTCAATATTATTATTATTTTTTAATCTTTTTTTTTTTAATTCCCGTCAATATTATTATTATCAAGATAACATTGTCAATAGACCCCTCATGCTACTAACTGTCATGCAACACATTTCGGAGTGCATATAAACGACATTTATAATTTGTGCTAAGTAACATGACGACATCAACACACTTAAAAAAAAAAAGTCCCCGAGATCTAGTCACATCTGATAGCTAGTCCTATAAAAAGAAAAGCCATGTACGATATATCCGTTTACTTGATGATTTCTTAAATATACAAAAACAACATTGATGACGCTTTTATACAGTCTGATGGAGCGACGAAGTTTCCCCGCGTTTCCAATAAATGTAACCGAATCCATCATATCACCTGTTATCCGAATTTTGATATAACAGGACCTGCTTTCCTGTACGGCACCGTTAGATTAAAATGGACGGACAATATCTATTCAGCAAAACTCTCCGTAGCTTTGAAAACCGAATTTTGGACTCAGTCTCAGCCCTTCAGTATGATCCTACGAACCCGAACGCAATATTATCGCTGGAAATAACAGCAGATTCGGACTCCCTTTCATTTTTTTTTTTTTCCTCAGACGTGCAGGAGTTTTCCAGTGCAAAGTCATCAGGTTACTGGTCTTCTTGTTGCCTTACTTACAACACAGACTAAAGAGCAACATTGGTACATTACATTACATTACTCCAGTAACACCAAAAATTATGAGTTCTCACAGTTGACCCATCTCCTGTAATCCCAAAAATGGGTTCTGGAGGATGGTACCTCCTTCACAGAACCTTGTTCACAGTTGCGGTTCTCTTCTTAGTTTGCCATGTCGTAGAAGTAGAACCGGCCAACAACCTGACTGAAGTACGGGTCGGGGTCATTCTCGATCTGAGCTCGCCGCTCGGCAAGACGAGCATGGTCAGTATCGAATTGGGAATCTTGGAGTATAATACTAGATATGCGAATTCAAAGGCAAGGTTGATTAGCCATACAAGAGACTCAGAAGGCCGAGTTACCGTCACTACATCTGCTGGTATATTATGTATACTTTATTCCTCTTTTTTGACATGTAAATATATTGTTTGCTGTCCTGATGTATGATGATATAAGAAATAGAAAAAAGAAAAAAAAATTCACAGAATCGATCAAACGGTATTAACTCGAATGGCATGTCTCGTACATGAGCGATGAGGTTATAGATTCTATTTGAATTGCAGCATATATAGGAGCACCTTTAGCAGCATCTCAACCAAATTTCTGTTTCTGCACCGATCGATCACTGTCGGAATTAGTCAACAACCAATGTTTCAGTGACGAAGATTAAAAAAGAAATTAGTGAATCGCACTCGATCGGGTAGATAACAATTCGCATCAGTTTGAACGATTTTCGACCACTCAACCTAAGGATTTACAATACCCGAATATGACATGATAAATCTAGTCTATATACAGGAACTGATTGTAATTTGTAAGTAACAGAAACTGAAATCAAAATGAAGATTTTATTTAAAAATAAAATGAGAAGTCTGCAGATAATGTTTGCAGACAACACTTTTGATCCACAGACATTGTCAGCAAACACATAAACACTGATTAATTAAAATGGGTTTGTGGACAATAATGAGTGTAAGTCAATGTCAAAAGTCAAAACCCCCCATGATCAGTGGGGGTAAATTGGTCAAAAGATCAGATTAACGCGCAATGAATCGGCGCCGTTGATTGATTTGGACGGACAGGATTTGAGACAGTAAGATCCGTACTTTAGGCTTCGCATTCGGGCAGCATCTTCGTACTCAATCCTCATACTCCTAATTAATTCACTGAATGCAGTTTTAAAGGTGCTTATTAATCACTAATCTCGGATTAGAAAAGCGGATTAGAAAAAAATTAAGTAATTAATAATGCTGAAATCAGGAAAAAAATAAACAGAAAATTCCTGCTGATTTGTTAATATAATATGATATAATAAATGCTAGACCAACTAAACACTCTGCTACTATTTTTTGTAGCTTCCGATTTGCTTTTCTCCGAGAAGGTCCACTTGGTGATAGGTCCTCAGAGCACAGAAGAAGCCATCTGTGTCGCGGCACTTGCGTTAAGTGCAGGAGTGCCCGTGCTTTCCTTCTCAGCGACCAGTCCGTTACTCTCCACCTCAAATTTCCCGTCGTTTGTCCGAACAGCACTCAGCGATACATCTCAGGTTCGAGCCGTTGCTGACTTGATCAAGACTTTTAGATCGAAAAGAGTGATCCTGCTCCATGAAGACACACCTGCATATTCTGCCATTATACCTGACATAATCGATGCTGCTGGAACGGGCTTTGCACGCAGGTTCCCCATAGAATCAGCTGCTTCGAATGAAAGCATCCGTGCCGACCTCATTTCCCTCGACGAAACTATATCTTATGTTTTCCTGGTGCACACAACACTGAACCTCTGCATACGTCTCTTTGATGTCGCCAGATCGGGTAGCATGATGAGTAGAAACAATGTGTGGGTTGCAACTGATGTAATCGGAAACCTCTTCGAGACGGTTGGGGATATGGCAGACTTAAGTTTGATGAAGGGAATTCTTGCCATAAGACAACACTTCGTGCGCTCGAAGAGGATGCGAGACTTTGAACAAAAATGGAGGTTACAGTACCTGAAGAAGCATCCTACGTCTGCCATTTTTCGACCAACTGCGTATGACATTAGGGCCTACGACACTGTTCAGATGATAACTATGGCAGTAGATCAGGCCGTGGAGTCGGATAATTCTTCCATCGATGGAAACATCCTTCTGAAATTGATCCTGAGGACCGACTTCGAGGGATTGGGTGGGCATGTTTCTGTGAATAACGGAGGATTACATACAAGAGGAGCATTCGAGATTTCAGAAGTGGTCGAGGAGGATTGGACCAAGATCGGGCTGTGGGAGGAGGAAAAAGGGATCGAATGGTGGCACAGCAGAGCTGAGTCGGCATCGACTCTCACACAGCAAAGATTAAAAATTGTTGTGCCAGAATTTGTGGATCCGGGCTGTGTTAAATTACTCAAGGTGGAAATAAACAATGGGGAGATAGAAGTCGGAGGATTTCTGATGGATGTGCTCAACGCAGTAATGCGCGAGGTACCGTATAAGTTGGACTATGATTTTGTGCCATTCGTAGATGACGAGGGGCATCGAACAGGAAATTACAACGATATTGTTCGCCATATTAGCCTCATGGTACTACTTTGATTAATATAATAAGTATCTGTTATAATGTTTTGATTTTCTGTTATTTGGAGGAATTTATTACAGATATTTCTTTTCTATTTGATTGGTTCTTCGTATTATTTGGTTATTTGCGCAACCGTGCTTATATCTTTTTCCTTACAGGAGGATCATGCGACAATTGTAGATCTGACAATCACATCTGACCGGATGTCCTTCGTCGATTTTACACCGGCAATCTTGTCGACGACATTATCCATGATGGTCAAGATCACAGACAAGAAGGTGGAGAGCCCCTGGCTCTTCTTTATGCCCTGGACGTGGGGTCTGTGGCTCGCGACTGCAGCTCTCTTTGCATTCATGGGCATCGCAATATGGTTTCTCGAGCACGAGGCTAACGACATCTTCAGGGGTCCAGTGCAGCAGCAAATTAACAATGCTATGTATTTTGCTTTTATTCTGCCCATCATGGGAAATAGTGAGCTCTCTTAATTGTCTCTCTCTTGAAATGCTTAATTAATGGTGGCAGCAAAGTAAACTTTTTATATTAAAAAAAAAAAAAACTTGATTAAATTTGCTTTATACATCCACTAATATATCTACCTTTTGGAAAAAAAAAAAAATTTATGTAGCTGATGTTGATCGCCTTCGGGGAAATCTATCGAAACTGCTACTTTCACTGTGGGACTTCGTAGTGTTCTTACTGAAGGCATGTTTCACAGCTCAATTGTCGGTAATGTTTTCTGCGGATCAGCTTGAGCCAGCCATCAGTAGCATGCAGGACCTGATACAAAACGGCGACCCCGTAGGATATTTTGGTGGTTCGTTCATCCGGGATGTCCTTCTACGACATGGTTTCCAAAAGGCCCAGTTAAGGTCGTACAGATCACTCGCAGAATTAGCCGGTGCTTTAGCTAGCGGTAGCAAGAATGGCGGCGTGTCAGCAATTTTTGGCGAGTCGCCATACCTGCACTTGTTGAACCAAAACAGTAGCAGCTCTTTTGCTATATCTCCACATGTCTCGTTTAGAATGGGCGGCATTGCTTTCGTGCGTCTTTCTCATCATCTTTAAATAACTACATAATTTTGTTTCGCAACATTTCCTTGTTTCAGATCAGAAACTATACAAATCCTGAGGCAAACTGATGGCCAACTTGATCAAAAGGGTATAATTTGAAATTTGCTTGATACTCTTCCTGAAAGGGTATAATGGCAAAACTTTAAAAAATGTAAATCTAATATTATCATTTTTTTTGGCAGGCTTTTGGCAAAACTTTAAAAAATCTGCAACTTGACTTCTCAAGGGCGATTTTGAGGTTGACTGACGAAGGTAAGATAACCGAGCTCGAGCAGAAATGGTTCAACTATCAACTAACCTCTCCATCATCGTCTCCCGGTGCTGAGGCCATCGGTTTGCAGAGCACATGGGGCTTCATCCTTGTAGTTGTCCTGATCACAGTTGCAATCTTGTGTGTTGCTCAATTACCCCGAGTACGTCGCTTTCTGCAGGCCTTCCGCGATATATCGAGACGTGGGTCTGTCTTCTACAAGCTTGTGCAGTTCTCGGTTCTCCTAGCGTGTATGTTTCGCTCCCGTCTGCCTCGCCCGGGTCTTGGGGTATAGTAATAGTCATAGAAATAGAAATACACTAACAGCCTAACACCAAGAATCCACCCATACAAGCTTTGTAGAATGAGGAGGGATCCATTGACAATGCTTAATTTGACAATCTTGACAGTGATAATTTTTAAAAATTTGTAAAAATTTACAAAAACTCTTAAAAATGAAAAATGATTTATGGATGTATTATTTAATTTATGGATTGATAGTGTTTCAAATTTTAATCAATTTGAAAATCGTTTAATGGCTTATCAAAATTTTGTTCACTTTTCAACGGTTGTAAATTAACGGATCCGTAAATTATTTTCATTTTTATGAGTTTTTGTAAATTTTTACAAATTTTTGAAAATTCTCATTGTCAATGGATCTCTCCTCTTGTAGAATAGCCATATATATGGGGCTAGTGTCATGTACTCATGTACTTCGAATTAATCGATTTTGTGTACATATGCAGTATTTGTATACTAGGAAATGCTTGAACTGCCAATGGGTGGATCCTGCATTCCTGCTTGTATATATAGATAGATGATCTATTTTTGTTGATTTAATCATTCTTAGCAATGCCTAAAAAGTCTTTCACTAGAGAAACACAGCAATCTGATACTGCTAGATATTCTAGTGTAGCAGAAGATTTATAAATAGCAGCCGCATTGGTTTTAGAAGTTTCATAATTTTGCATTGGTTTTAGAAGTTTCATACTTGTATATGCTGAGTAATATAATATGTGAAGCCCTTTCTAACTATTTTTGCTAATTGGTTTGATTTATTTGACAATTTGAAAGAGATTTTCTTGCTAATTGGTTCTAACTATTTTTGACAATTAGAAAAAGTCGTTCTCTCTATAAAACCTAGAGGTGGCAAATTTTGACCCGACCCAAAAAACCTGCCCGACCCGAGTTTCAGGGAAAGTCAAACTGACCCGGACCCGACCCAACCCATATTCTAAGAAAGTGAGACTAACCCGAACCCGACCCAACCCGGGAATAGAGGTGCAAAATCTGATAAAAAACGACCAAACCCGAAAAACCCGCCCGACCCGAACCCGACCCGAACCGAAAAAAATGCCAGCAGCTGTCAACCCGATACCCGACCAAAATTTCCAGTTGATCAAACTGACACGACCCAACCCGACCCGGGAATCTGCCACCTCTAATAAAACCTGATTGGTGCCTTTCGATTTCCTTGGTTTATGTTTGTTCCCTTGGTTTCTTTTCCTTTCACTATATTTTCAGTAGTAACATCATCTTCCACATATTCTAATTATATATTACAATTGCAAGTCCTCTCCAAACTCGGGCAGGTTCTAATTAATGTCTCAAGGACACTGAAACATGTACATTTCAATAGAGAAATGGTAACAAGTAGATGCAAACTCTGACAATGTATGTTTTATTTGTCAAATAAAACTGAACATGTAATATTAAAAAAAAATTCTTTTTCTTTTATATCATTGTTTAAGTTATGCTACTACAATGTACCACAACATACATACTGTACAAACGCACGTATTGTCCCAGCAGCTAAGTGTGGATTGAAGACCTAGTTAATAAAATTTTCCGGTTGTTAGATGGATACATACATATACATACTGAACACTACTAATTTACAATCTGCTTATTCCTACAGTTACAAGTCATATTTACTTTGCTACTAATTACAACAGTCGACAAGGTAGCATTTCAAACTTAGATGATTTCAAGACTCTCCTTGAGACCTAAATGACTATGGTATTGATGCGAGAATACTAACAAATTTTTACTGCAGGTCAATAGGTCATCGCCTCTTCGAGACGGAACTTCTGTGCATGTACAGGCGACATAACGAAGAAACGCCGAGGAGGAAAATTGATACAGCAACAGTGACAAGGAATAGGCTGCTGAAGCTGCTGAAGTTGAGACTACTTGAGTTTAATTTTCTTTCACTCAGGCAAACAGATTTATCTTTGAACCATCTTCTCTCAATCTCTTCCAACCTTCCTTGTTCAATTAGATTGATAATGGCCCTTGACAGATCCGCCACCAGTGGAGAACCTTTGGGAAATGCCTAAAGATGAATAACAAAGCTATCAGAGGTCTAAATTAGTAATCGTTAGATTTCTAGTAACAAAAATCTGCCAAAACTACAATACCAGAAACCTAACAAAACTATAATGACAACTAAACTATATCGAAAAAAATCTACCAAAATATCTATAATCCCGAAAAATTTCGAGAAAAACTGTAAATGACTTACAAATCCAAATCCACCAGTCTTAACAGAGGAACGAAGTTCAAACATCGTGCTGTTGCCACAGTGGTCACTAAGAAATGCTTTAAGATATGGAACCTCATCAAAAATGGCAGCCACACCTCCATTTTTGCTCCCACTGGACAATGCTTCCGCATACTGCTGAGGAGATCTGAACGAAGATTTACTGAATCCAAGCTTTAAGAGGAAGGCCTTGACAAATGTGCCATCACGATAGCCAACAGTATCTCCTTTTTTAATTAGCTCCTGCATATTATCAATGGCTGGCTGGAGATGCTGCACTGTAAACATGGAGGTTAGACTTGCTGTGTAAGCGGATGTCAAGATCAGTGTCATAAAACACCACAAAATTGACATAAGCCTTGAGAGGCTGCTCTGCAGTTTCTCCGCTGCAAATGCACAAGTATATTATTCATTTTTTTTTTTTTTTTGGTATCTATGGTGATGCCCTTTTTGTGTTGGAAAATATTATTTGTATAGACCTATTGTTTCTCATAGGATATTCGAAGCAATAATCAGTAAACTTTAATATGTTATCGTCAACTATTTCACAATCCATGTACTACTAAAACCACCAATCTGTTTTAAGAGAGGAATCTGATTTACATGTCTGATGCCAATAATATTCTATATGTATAGTAAGGGAGCTATTATTCTGTTTAATAAAATTATACTTCGCGATGGCTGCCAATGTTGGGGAGAGAAAGAGAGAGATCTAACTTTGAAAGATTGGAGTAAAGTAGATGCTGATTAAGCGGATGAAGGAAAAGTCGGACTGCCGGTTCTTTTGGTGCTCCATCATCAACACCACCAATCCAGTGAACAGATATAAATCCAGTATGGCTAACCACAACTGACTAGTAAATGGCTTCAAAAAGATCAATCTGTCAATCCGATGATTTTTTACTGGTACAATCATGGAAACACCAGATTCAGTGTATCGCAGAGTGAAATCCACATACATTGTACGGTTGCCTAAAATGGTTACATCTCCCACGACTGCATCATAGTTCTATCAAAAGGAAAAAAAACAAAGAAAGAAAATAAGACACGGGCCTTGTAAGATATGAAAAAATAATCACTTCTATCAGAAAGCAATGGTTTTGTCCTACCACAAGTTCACTTTTCATCACTTATTCTTTTACCACAATTTATTCAGTGTGAAGTTCGAAAGAGCTCATAAGTATTAATAAAATATTGATGTTTGTACCTGCTATTTTCAAAAATACAAAACAAAATACTTAAAAAAACTCTAAAAATGAAAATTTTTTTGTATTCCCCAATATTTTCATATAAAGAATTTATTAAGCACCATAAATCATGATTTCGGACACAAGAATATAAATTTTGAGTCGTGAGCATTTCGGTCTGAAATGCTAACGTTAGTATAATAGTCTAACTCATAATTTTAATAAAACTATTATCTTTCTTTTACAAGTACTTTAACAACATGATAAATGCCTAATCTAAATCATATTAGACTTGTTTCTGTGCTATAATCTGCACAAATTAGACTAAAATAGATTTAAAACACATTTTGGGGTTATTTTCAGTGAAAACTGACACTAAAACATATTTATCTTTCTTTTATAAGTACTTTAATAACGTGATAAATACATTTTTGGGTTATTTTCAGTGTAACTGGCGCCAAAACATATTTATCTTTCTTTTAGGGTAAATTTTCTGGGAGGTCACTAAACTTTGCATCGAATCCATAATTGGTCACCGAAGTTCTATTTATTTATTTTTTGTCGCTAAAATTTTGTATTTATCCAAATTTAGTTAATCCGTTAGTTTTTTCCATCCAACTTAACGGAATAGATGACATGGCATCAATTTAATTGTTTGGACAAATATTTTTTTATGCTAAAAATATAAGAATACAAAGAAAAAAATTGTTTATTTATTTTTTTATTACAATAAAAAGTTAATAATTATGGGAAAAAATCAATTTATGAAAGAATAATAAATAAAAAAAATTTAATGTGTCTCTTACATTCTCACGTGTTGTATACTTTTATATGAAAAAAAATAATTTCCAAAGTTTAAAATTGGAGTTATATTAATTATTTCGTTAAATTGGATAAAAAAACTAACGGAGTGACCAAATTTGGACAAATATCAAAGTTCAGTGACCAAAAACAGATAAATGAAAGTTCAGTGACCAATTATGGATTTGACTTAAAATTCAGTGACCTCCCAGAAAATTTTACCCTTTATTTTATAAGTGCTTTAACAATATGATAAATGCGTAATCAAAATCATTTTAGACTTGTTTTTCTGCGCTATAATCTGCACAAGATAGACTAAGATTAATTAAAAACACAAAGGGAGCTATTTTATAACGATGTTATAAATACATTTTGTGGTTATTTTCAGTGTAACTGGCGCCAAAACATATTTATCTTTCTTTTATAAGTACTTTAACAACTTGATAAATGCGTAATCTAAATCATTTTAGACTTGTTTCTTGATTTAGACTTATTTCTGCGCTACAATGTGCACAAATAAGTACTCAAATAGATTTAAAACACAAAGGGAGCTATTTAATAACGATGTTATAAATGCATTTTGGGGTCATTTTCAGTGTAACTGACGCCAAAACACACTTATCTTTCTTTTTTAACTACTTTAACAACATGATAAATGCATAATGTAAATCATATTAGACTTGTTTATGCGCTATTATTCACAAATAAGTACTCAAATAGATTTAAAACACAAAGGGACCTATTTAATAACGATGTTATAAATACATTTTGGGGTCATTAATTTTCAGTGTAACTGGTGTCAAAACATACTTATTTTTCTTTTATAAGTACTTTAACAGCGTGATAAATGCGTAATCTAAATCATATTAGACTTGTTTCTACGCTATAATATGCACAAATAAGACTAAAATAGATTTAAAACACATTTTGGGGTTATTTTCAGTGTAACTGGCACTAAAACATATTTATATAAGTATTTTAACAACATGAAAAATACGTAATCTAAATCATATTAGACTTGTTTCTGCGCTATAATCTGCACAAATAAGACTAAAATATATTTAAACACACAAAGGGAGCTATATGATAACGATGTTATAAATACATTTTGGGTTTATTTTCAATGTAACTGGCGCCAAAACATACTTATCTTTCTTTTATAAGTGCTTTAACAACATGATAAATACATAATCAAAATCATTTTAGACTTTTTTTCTATGCTATAATCTGCACAAATTAGACTGAGATTGATTAAAAATACAAAGGGAGCTAATAACGATGTTATAAATATATTTTGTGGTTATTTTCAGTGTAACTGACGCCAAAACATATTTATCTTTCTTTTATAAGTACTTTAACAACTTGATAAATGCGTAATCTAAATCATTTTAGACTTGTTTCTGCGCTACAATGTGCACAAATAAGTACCCAAATAGATTTAAACACAAAGGGAGTTATTTAATAACGATGTTATAAATGCATTTTGGGGTCATTTTCAGTGTAACTGGCGCCAAAACACACTTATCTTTCTTTTTTAACTACTTTAACAACGTGATAAATGCGTAATCTAAGTCATATTAAACTTGTTTATGCGCTATAATATTCACAAATAACTCAAATAGATTTAAAACACAAAGGGACCTATTTAATAACGATGTTATAAATACATTTTGGAGTCATTTTCAGTGTAACTGGTGCCAAAACATACTTATATTTGTTTTATAAGTACTTTAACAGCGTGATAAATGCGTAATCTAAATCATATTAGACTTGTTTCTACGCTATAATATGCACAAATAAGACTAAAATAGATTTAAAACACATTTTGGGGTTATTTTCAGTGTAATCGGCACTAAAACATATTTATATAAGTACTTTAACAACGTGAAAAATGCGTAATCTAAATCATATTAGACTTGTTTCTGCGCTATAATATGCACAAATAAGACTAAAATATATTTAAACACACAAAGGGAGCTATATGATAACGATGTTATAAATGCATTTTGGGTTTATTTTCAGTGTAACTGGCGCCAAAACATATTATCTTTCTTTTATAAGTGCTTTAACAACATGATAAATACATAATCAAAATCATTTTAGACTTTTTTTCTATGCTATAATCTGCACAAATTAGACTAAGATTGATTAAAAACACAAAGGGAGCTAATAACGATGTTATAAATATATTTTGTGGTTATTTTCAGTGTAACTGACGCCAAAACATATTTATCTTTCTTTTATAAGTACTTTAACAACTTGATAAATGCGTAATCTAAATTAATGTAGGCTTGTTTCTGCGCTACAATGTGCACAAATAAGTACTCAAATAGATTTAAAACACAGAAAGAGCTATTTAATAACGATGTTATAAATGCATTTTGGGGTCATTTTCAGTGTAACTGGCGCCAAAACACACTTATCTTTCTTTTTTAACTACTTTAACAACGTGATAAATGCGTAATCTAAGTCATATTAGACTTGTTTATGCGCTATAATATTCACAAATAACTCAAATAGATTTAAAACACATTGGGATTATTTTCAGTGTAATTGATGCCAAAACATACTTCTCTCTTTCTTTTATAAGTAGTTTAACAACATGATAAATGCATAATCTAAATCATATTAGACTTGTTTCTGCGCTATAATCTGCACAAATAAGACTAATATGGATTTAAACACACAAAGTGAGCTATTTTAAATAGCTCCCTTTGTGATTTAAATCAATCATAGACTAATTTGTGCACATTATAGCGCATAAACAAGTGTAATATGATTTGGATTACACATTTATTATGTTGTTAAAGTACTTATAAAAGAAAGATAAGTATTTTTTGATACAAATTACACTGAAAATAACCCCAAATGCATTTATAACATCGTTATTAAAATAGCTCCCTTTGTGATTTAAATCAATCATAGTCTAATTTGTGCACATTATAGTGCATAAACAAGTCTAATATGATTTAGATTACGCATTTATCATGTTGTTAAAGTACTTATAAGTTATAAATGAAAGATAAGTATGTTTTGATACCAGTTACACTGAAAATAACCCCAAAATGCATTTATAACATCGTTATTAAATAGCTCCATTTGTGTGTTTAAATCTATTTTAGTCTTATTTGTGCAGATTATAGCGCAGAAACAAGTGTAATATGATTTAGATTACACATTTATCATGTTGTTAAAGTTCTTATAAAAGAGAGATAATAGTTTTATTGTTATAATTATTTTATTAAAATTATTGTTATTTCATTGATATATTATGAGTTAGGAGTTGGGTTACGGACTTACGGTGTTATGCATAGCAAAACAATGTTTTTGCTATGCGCTCGTATCTCAACAACCGTAACTCGGATGACCAATTCAATTTGACCGGTGCGTTCTTTATATTTAAATCTCATAGAATACTAATTTTTTCTATTTTTGGAGATTGCTAACTATTTTTAACGATTTTTTGAAAGATGGGTATAAAATAATAATAAAATAATCCATTTGGAACTCATATTCAGGGTTGTTTTTTCAAAAATCGTTTAAAATAGTTAGGAATCTCCAAAAATAGTAAAAATCAGTATCCGATGAGTTTTCGATATGTAGAATGCACCGGTCGAACCGGATCGGCTATCCGAGTTACGGTTGTAGAGATACGAGCGCATAGCAAAAATGTCGTTTTGCTATGCATAACACCGTAACGGGATTCCATTTATCTTCATTAATAGTAAAATATAACTTAGTTATCCATGCTCCTCCATCGATCCTGGTTTGTTTTCGTATCGTTAATTTTCATGTTGTATCCAGATTTTCTTAATTGCAACTTGAATACTAAATATTCTCAATTAATATATATAGGTGCTCCCAGTGAATCGATTCCTTTTCTAATTCATGTTTCGGTTGATCGTCATTCATCAACCTATATAGTCAACCAGAACAAGGACCTTTCTTTTGATCCAATTAATACATATGACTAACACATAACTCAAACCATATCTGACAAGATATTATTAGGGAATTTGCCATAAAACCTCAATTTATAGTTAACCAAAAGTACAAAATTCAGTTAATTTAACATCTTAATTTTATACGGGAAAAAAAGAAAAAAGTTCATGCCACAAACTTTACCAAACAAAAATAAAATGACAGAATCGGGAGAAGGCCTTGGGCATACTTAACATTCATGAGAAAAATAATTAACATGTTTGATTATTTGAAATTTTGGGCAGGGGAGTCATGACTCACGAGTACGTACACCAAGAAAAAGAAGTGTTGGGATCGAATTTGATGGACTATTATTTCCAAGAAGGCCTTGGGTGGAATTTAATTTGATGGACCCGGGTCAAATTCCAATCGGGCCGGACCGCTTTATCATTTCCTTCTAAAACAACACTTCGGGCTTAGATTTTGGACCTGGGCTTTAGGCTGTTGTAAGATGCGGTTTGAGTTCGGGCCGGCTTCAGGCTTTTCCTACCGCAACTGGGCTTCGGCCTACCCAATCCACCCACGTCCGCACCCGTTTAGCCTTATACCCGCTTTAGCCCACCCCGTCCGCACCCGTTAAGGTTTATCAACCCGCAATTCCCACCCGAAACCGAATGGATTGACGCTCACATGTTGAAGAATTCGGAAAGAAAGAGAAGACTTTTTTTTTTTTTGAACCTTCAAAACCTTCAAATGGCCCGTGGGCGACTTCCATTAATAAAATTGCCATTATAAGATTTGTCCTAACATAGCATTCTAAGATCAAGTCAGCATAATCACCCTTAACCCTGCAATTGACTAATGACTACCTTAGGACCGAACTAACTACCTAAGAAAACCTCATTTAATTCCTATTAGTAAAAAGCCTACGTCTTGCTTTGGATTGAAATTGTTATTTCTTATAATAAACTTTTAAGATAATATGTAATGGATCTTAAATTGAGATAATTTATATGGGCCTTTAATTTTATTGGGTTGAGAAGGTCAACGGGCATTAACATACATCAACGATTCTGATCTATCGAAGAAAATGATCAACAGCTCAGATGTGAGGATAGCCCTTTCATATCATTTTTTCCAATATGCTTTATTATTACCCTGCGTTTGGTAGCCGTAGTAAAATTGATTTAAGCTCTTAAATCAATTTTAAGTCACCAAACGGAAAGTGATTTAAGGTGTAGTAAGTTAACGCAGCTATACAGGTGTAGTAAACTAAATCACCAACATTTCACATCTTTTACACATAACATCAACTTTACTTCATCTATTTACTTTATTACCACCAAACACCACTAATTTAAGGTGATTTAACGTTTTACTCCGCTTTAATTTACTACACTTGCCAAACGAAATGTAAGGATGTACATCCACTCTACCAAAAATGCAACCACAAACGGTGCTCTTTAATTAAGACTTAAGAGGCAAAATTACCTAGAGGTCCCCAAAATAGTCATTTTAACCTTTCTATCCTATCCCCATTTCCTGCCTATCTGCCTCTTTCCATGCCAAGTACCAGATCCATCACTCTCCAATCCCTATAGTTCTGCTCTGTTGGCAATCCATAGAACGTTGACCCCTCCCTCCTAGCAAGATTTGCAAGTTCATGGGCCAGCTCGAGGCTTTCTTTGCCTTCTCCTGTAAGCGAGCTTGATTCCTATGCCTGCCTGCTTGCCATTTCTCGTTTGAGGTCCATTACCTCGCGTGCTCCCCGGCCGCCAGCAGGGTGGTACCGCCTGAGTCTCCGCCTGTACGAAATCCACCAGCTGTTTACAATCAGAGGGCAATGAATGAATAGTATTAGGGGGCGAGATGGCTGAAGATTAGTAGTCCAATTTGCTATCGCTCTCCTGACAAGAAACTCTCCCGAACCGAACCAATTCATATCCTCTGCTGCGCATCGTCCCAACCATTGGATATGCTTTAAGATTCGTGCAGCTCCATCTCAGAATACCCTCCCTCTAATCCGCGTCGTTGATTCGCTTCAATACTCCACTGACACTACCCCAAAATCATTCATCTTCACCCAATTCATATCCTCTGCTGCGCTGGAAACTACTGCGCAGTATATAAACCGTTGGATCTCCCTCAAGATTCGTGAAACTCAATCTCAACAAACCCTCACCCAATCCACATCGTTGATTCTAATTCCTAAGCACTCATCTTCACCAAGTCCAAGTCAACTCGTTTCTTGCTTCTTTAAACAGCACACGCTTTGGGCGTGTAGTGCTGACTTCCTGTTAGCTCCTCCTGATGGTGAATCCTCTGCTGCTGCTGCGTCTGCTTCTCCCCGTACTGCTCTCCTTGCTACACCCGCGGGGCCGCACCTTCTGCTATGGGTGGCCGCCGGCTGAGGTTCCACCCGACGAGGTGTTTAACATGGGGGTCATACTTGATCTGTCCTCGATTCAGGGCAGGATGGGTTTGGTAACCACCGAACTCGCGTTCTCGGAGTTTTACTTGAGGCATGGGGGGTCGAGTAGTGCGAGGGTGGTTCTGCATGTCGGAGATTCCAGAGGCGATCCTGCGCTTGCCGGCGTTTCCGGTATGCTTTGATTTGACCTCGCGCGCTCGCGCTCGTTTTCTTTTGATTTTGGTATACCTTTTTGTTGCAGTTTTGAGGTACTGAATTGTAGAATTGAGGACTGGAATAGAGTGATATTTTGTTCTTTTAATGATGAATTGATGAGATTAGATTGGTGAGGATTTGTGTGGACTGTTTGCATGACCAACCGGACTGATTGCTGCTGGTTTCTGGTAAATTTTGGCCCTTTGATTGCCACTCTTGCTGAGGATATCGATTCGGCACAATTAGAAGTTGCTTTATCCGTATTTTACCTTTTCGGGGAACTTCTATTTGAAGTTGGGTACTTTTACAATCCATTTTGTGAGGGTTTAGAATGTCACAATTGAATCTGATTGCATTGAAATGGGCTTTTGTTGACCATAGGAATTTTGGATTCTTAGTTAGAGTAATGAGAGAACCTGAATTAGGTGTTCTATTTAGAAAGGATCTGCAACCCATAATTTTTGTAAGTTATAGCTATGATGATATGTCGGCTACTCAAATTCCAAACATGATTTTTGAACTCGTTATGTTCATACATTTCCTTCTACCTGCAAGGATTATAATAACAGTACTAATCCAGTAGTTTGACAGAACTAACATAATATTTTTCTTTATGTAACAGCGGCTGATTTGATTGTCTCTGAGGATGTCCAGCTGATCATTGCTCTGCAGGGGAACATTGATGCTTCCATAGCGAGAATAGCCAGTCAAGCTGAAGTTCCGGTTTTATCATTCTTTTCCACGGGTCCGCCTCTTTTGGCTGCTCAGTACCCCTTCTATGTTGGGGTCACATCCAGTGAGGAATATCAGGCTAGAGCTATCAGGGACCTTATCACAGCCTTTGGACATAAGGGTGCCGTATTTATATATGAAGACTTGCCTGCATTTGCGTCTCTTGCTCACTGCATTGGCGAAATATCCAGTCCCCGTTCTCTGTCCCAGTTTCCAATTCATTCTTCTTCCTCAGATGATGATATTTCCAAATTTATCCTTTCACTCTGTGATTCGGGAGCAACAACCTTTGTTGTGCACTCCAGTGTTAACCTCGGCATCCGTCTTTTGAAGGCCGCTAGAAAAACTGGTCTGATGGTAGATGGTAATGTGTGGCTTGTCACTGACATGACTGCCTACAGTGTTCATTCTGCAGTGGATCCTTCTATCCTTGACCAAATGCAGGGTATTATTGGATTGCATCCTTATGTTGCTCCCTCGAAAGGCGCGCATGAATTTGAACAGAGATGGAGGTTGTATTTCTCAAGACGGAATAAAGATTATTACATCATTCATCCTACAACTTTTGATCTGTTGGCATATGATTTAGTGTCTTCTATGATGGTTGCAGTTGTGCAGGCATCAAAATCAGGAAATCGGTCTATGGATGCAGAAAGACTTCTAGACTCTATATTAAGGATGGAGTTTGATGGAGTCAGTGGGAAATTCTATATCAAAGGAAATGGTTTAATGCTTGACTATGAGATGGTGGAAGTGATGGGGGATGAAATGAGAAAGGTTGGTTTATGGTCAGAGGAAAAAGGTATTGAGTGGAGACGTAGTTTGGTGGATTCTCTAAGTAGAGCTTCTGGAAGGACCTTGAGGATTGCTGTACCAGGGAAGTTAGATCCTGGGTTCTCATCTATATTGAGTGTTGGCAGTTACTGTGAAGCAGGTCAGGTTGAGGTGCGAGGATTTGTGATAGATGTGTTTGAGGCAGCAGCAACAGAGCTTCCATACACGTTGGAATACGAGTATGTCCCATATCCAGTTCCAACTGATGGTTTGTTCACGCAGAATGATTGTGATGGTTTGTTCATACGGAATGGTTATGATGATTTGATGCATGAGGTTTACCTCAAGGTACAGCTTTATAGACTGATTATTTATCTCATACAATTTGAGCCTCATAAGATATTCCGTCAAAGATTTTGATGTATATGATTTACATAAAGTATATCACATTCCAAATATCAGAATTATAAGTGATTTTGTACTGCGGTGAAGATTGAAAAGTTCCTGCGATGTTACTACCTAAGTTAGAATTTTCCCTAAAAAGTGTTTAATCTTTATTTAAATTTTATTTGTTATCTATTCTACACCATCATTGAAAAATAGATGATGCTGGGATCTGAGGAAATAGTATTGTTAAGTTAAAATTTAAGAGATAGATGGTGAGAGTTAGTTTTATCCCTAAATTGTTTTCTTAGATATCATAATAGTCATTTTAGGATGATAAGAGGTTACGTGAAAGTTGATTACCTTCCCTGGTTTTTCGTGTTGAATTTTCTCAATTTATTTCAGCTTATTAAATATGTCATTTTTTGACTAGCACATCTTTGGAACTTCACACTGAATAAATTGTGGTAAAAGAATAACTGAAGGAAAAGTGAACTTGTGGTAGGAGAAAACAATTGCTTTTGATATAAGTGATAATATTTCCGTATCTTACAAGACCAGTGTTTTTATTTTCTTTCTTTTTTTTTTCTTTTGATAGAACTATGATGCAGTCGTGGGAGATGTAACCATTTTAGGCAACCGTACAATGTATGTGGATTTCACTCTGCCATACACTGAATCTGGTGTTTCCATGATTGTACCAGTAAAAAATCATCGGAATGACATATTGATCTTTTTGAAGCCATTTACAAGCCAATTGTGGTTAGCTATGCTGGGTTTATATCTGTTCATTGGATTTGCGGTGTTCATGATTGAGCACCAAAAGAACCGGCAGTGTGACACTTCCTTCATCAGCTTAATCAGTGTCTACTGTATGCCAATATTTTGCAGTTCGATCTCTCTCTCTCTCTTTCTCTTAATGGTTGCAGCAGCTGTTACTTTGTATTGAGATAAAATTATGTAAACAGTGCATTCACAAAACGAAAGAAAATCAACCAGCACCCCCCCCCCCCCCCCCCCCCCCACAAGTACCCACCACAAAACATTGACAGCCATTGCCAAGTATAAGTTATAAAACAAAAGAATGGCTCCCTTATATATGTAGACAATTATTGGCACCAGACAAATGTAAATTAGATTCCTCAGTAAAAACAGACTGGTGGTAGATAGCTTGTGAAATGGTTGATGATAACATATTAAAATTTTACTGATGATTGCTTTGAATATACTATGAGAAATGGTAGGTCTATAGAAATATTAATTTCCAACCCAAACATCATAGCCATAGATACAACAAAAAAAGAAAAAGAAGTTGAATAATATACTTGTGCATTTGCAGTGCAAATGGAGAAACTGAAGAGCAGCCTCTCAAGGTTTCTGGCAATTCTGTGGTGTTTTATGACACTGATCTTGACCTCTGCTTACACAGCAAGTCTAACCTCCATGTTGACAGTGCAGCATCTTCAGCCAGCCATTGATAATTTGCAGGAGCTAATTAAAAAAGGAGATACTGTTGGCTATCGTGATGGCACATTTGTCAAGGCCTTTCTCTTAAAGCTTGGATTCAGTAAATCCCAGTTAAGGTCGTTCAGATCTCCTCAGCAGTATGCGGAGGCATTGTCCAGTGGAAGCAAAAATGGAGGTGTGGCTGCCATTTTTGATGAGGTTCCATATCTTAAAGCATTTCTTAGTGACCACTGTGGCAACAGCGCGGTGTTTGAACTTCGTTCCACTGTTAAGACTGGTGGATTTGGATTTGTAAGTCATTTACAGTTTTAATATTTGAAGATTTTTGGGATTATAGATAGTTTGGTAGTTTTTTGGTATTATAGTTTTGATAGATTTTGTCAATATAGTTTTGGCAGATTCTTGTCACTAGAAATCTAACAATTACTAATTTAGACTTCTGATAGCTTTGCTATTTCATCTTTAGGCATTTCCTAAAGGTTCTCCACTAGTGGCGGATCTGTCAAGGGCCATTATCAATCTAATTGAACAAGGAAGGTTGGAAGAGATTGAGAGAAAATGGTTCAAGGATAAATCTGTTTGCCTGAGTGAAAGAAAATTAAACTCGAGTAGTATCAACTATAACAGCTTCAGCAGCCTATTTCTCGTCACTGTTGCTGTATCGATTTTCCTCCTCGGCCTTTCTTCATTATGTCGCCTGTACATGCAGAAAAGTTCCATCTCGAAGAGGTGATGACCTATTGACCTGCAGTAAAATTTTGTTAGTATTCTCGCATCAATACTGTAGTCATTTAGGTCTTAAAGAGTCTTGAAATCATATAAGTTTGAAATGCTACTTTGTCGATTGTTGTAATTAGTAGCAAAGTGAATAGGAGTTGTAACAGTAGGAATAAGCAGATTGTAAATTACTAGTGTTCAGTATGTATATGTATGTATTCATCTAACAACCGGAAAATTTTATTAACTAGGTATTTGTAAGTACTCATTGCTAGCAATATGGACAAAAGAGAACTAAATAATGTAGTAGTACTGAAAAGAAACGGGCTATGTACTGCTAATGGCTCAAAATGATCTGCAAGTACTTTTCAAGGAAGAGATGTTGTATTCTCTCCATCATTTAATATTTATGCCACTATTTTGGATGACATAATTTGCATGTCAAAATATGCTCGAATTTGTTAATTTTTCTATGATTTTGCATACTAAGGCTTCATATATTATACAACTCAGCATCCTATAAGTATAAAACTTCTAAACCAATGCAAAATTATGATTTATGAGAAAGGTCCTAAATTTTTGTTTTTTTTTTTTTGAACTGAATAGGATCGTTCAAAATTAATGGCTGTTGGCTTAGTACATCAAACAATGCCATTATGCCAGATATGTGGATCCAAAGATCCCAAAGTTGTGAAATGAAACTGATTAATCAACATATTATTCTGTGTCTGAATTCTGAAACAGCTATAATGACACAATGTCTAGTGCAGCTAGAGGTGGCAAATCGGGCAGGCGGGTCGGGTTCGGGTTCGGGTCGGGTCGGGTCAGGTCAATTTTAATATCAGTTTTTATTGGATCATACGTTGATTTGAGTTGGATTGCATACTGTTTGATCTCAGGTCGGGTCGGGTTTGAGTCGGGTCGGTTGCGTCGGGTCAGTTTGACTTTCTGAAAATGTCGGGTCGGGTCGGGTTGGGCGGGTTTTTCGGGTCGGGTCGGGTTTTGCCACCTCTAAGTGCAGCTGCTACTTATAAATCTTCTGGTAATCTAAATTAAGCAGTATATCAGATTGCTGTAAATAACATAATAGCCTTTCTCTAGTGTAAGACTTTTCAGACATTGTTAAGAATGATTAGATCAACAAAAATAGATCATCTTTATATATACAATCAGAATCCACCCATTGACAGTTCAAGCATTTCCTAGTAACAAATATTGTATGTACACAAAGTAGATTTATACAAACATGACTACATGACACTAGCCCCATATGACTATTTTACAAAGCTTGTATGGGTGGATTCTTAGTGTGTTAGGCTGTTAGTGTATTTCTATTTCTGTTACTATACCCCAAGACCCGGGCGAGGCAGACGGGAACGGAACATACATGCTAGGAGAAACGATAACTGCACAAGCTTGTAGAAGATCGACCCACGCCTGGATATATCACGGAAGGCTTGCATAACGCGACGTACTCGGGGCAATTGGGCAACACACAGAATTGTAACTGTAATCAGGACAACTACAAGGATGAAGCCCCATGTGCTCTGCAAACCTATGGCCTCAGCACCGGGAGACGACGATGATGGAGAAGTTAACTGATGGTTGAACCATTTCTGCTCGAGTTCGGTTATCTTACCTTCATCAGTCAACCTCAGAATTGCCCTTGAGAAGTCAAGTTGCAAAGCTTTTAAATTTTTGCCAAAAGCCTGCAAAAAGAACATAATATTGATTTTACAATTTGGAAACAAATATTATTGGTTGCAAGTTAAGAAGCTCATCTATATGTTTGTGATGTTGAATTGCAATAAATATGAAATTAACCAGTGGACTTGTATGAGTATTCACTATTCAGACATCATAATGAAGGCTTTTCTGTGCTCTTTTTGATTTAAAGGCTCAATGCTGTCAACTAATAGCCCCATATATATTTATTTTCTTTAGAAGCAAAACTCACTCTTTTACCTGCAAATTTCAAATTATAACCTTTGTAACAAGTTGACCATTAGACCAAAAGAAATTGTATTTAAGTTCTGCCCTTTCAGTTTGCCTCAGGATTTGTATAATTGCTGATCTAGACCAAGAAAAAGTTGGAAACGAAATTATGTAGTTATTTAAAGATGATGAGAAAGACGTACGAAAGCAATGCCGCCCATTCTAAATGATACATGTGGAGATATAGCAAAAGAGCTGCTATCGTTTTGGAGTAACAAGTGCAGGTATGGCGACTCGCCAAAAATTGCTGACACGCCGCCATTCTTGCTCCCGGTAGCTAGAGCACCGGCTAATTCTGAGAGTGATCTGTATGACCTTAACTGGGCCTTCTGGAGACCATGTCGTAGAAGGACATCCTGGATGAAAGAACCACCAAAATATCCTACGGGGTCACCGTTTTGTATCAGGTCCTGCATGCTACTGATGGCTGGCTCAAGCTGATCCGCAGAAAACATTACCGACAATTGAGCTGTGAAACATGCCTTCAGTAAAAACACTACAAAGTCCCACAGTGAAAGTAGCAGTTTCGATAGATTTCCCCGAAGGCGATCAACATCAGCTACATATATTTTTTTTTCCAAAAGGTAGAAATATTAGTGGATGTATAAAGCAATTAAATCAAGTTATTTTTTGTTTTTAATATAGAAAGTTTAGTTGGCTGCCACCATTAAGCATTTCAAGAGAAAGATAAGAGAGCTCACTGTTTCCCATGATGGGCAGAATAAAAGCAAAATATACAGCATTGTTAATTTGCTGCTGCACTGGACCCCTGAAGATGTCATTATCCTCATGCTCGAGGAACCATATCGCAATGCCCATGAATACAAAGAGAGCTGCAGTCGCCAGCCACAAACCCCACGTCCAGGGCATGAAGAAGAGCCACGGGCTTTCCACCTTCTTGTCTGCAATCTTGACCATCATGGTTAATGTTGTCGACAAGATTGGCGGTGTAAAATCGACAAAGGACATTCTGTCAGATGTGATTGTCAGATCTACAATTGTCGCATGGTCCTCCTGTAATGAAAAAGATGTAAGCACGGTTGCGTAAAAAACCAATAATACCAAGAACCAATCAAACAGAAAAGAAATAATTGTAATAAATTCCTTCAAATAACAGAAAATCAAAACATCATAACAGATACTTATTACATTAACCAAAGTAGTACCTTGAGGCTAATATCGCGAACAATATCGTTGTAATTTCCTGTTCGATGCCCCTTATCATCTACAAATGGCACAAAATTGTAGTCCAACTTATACGGTAGCTCGTGCATTACTGCGTCAAACACATCCACCAGAAATCCTCCAACTTCTATCTCCCCATTACTTATTTCCACCTTGAGTAATTTAACACAGCCAGGATCCACAGATCCTGGTATAACAATTTTCAATCTTTGCAGTGTCACAGCAGATGCCGACTCAGCTCTGCTGTGCCACCAATCGATCCCTTTTTGCTCCTCCCATAGCCCGATCTTGGTCCAATCCTCCTCGACCACTTCTGAAATCTCGAACACTTCTCTGGCATTTAATCCTCCATTCTCGACAGAAACATGCCCACCTAATCCCTCGAAGTTGGTCCTCAGGATCAATTTCAGAAGGATGTTTCCATCAATGGAAGAATTGCCTGACTCCACTGCCTGATCTACTGCCGTAGTTATCATCTGTACAGCGTCATAGGCCCTAATGTCATACGCGGTTGGTCGAAAAATGGCAGACGTAGGATGCTTCTTCAGATACTGTAACCTCCATTTTTGTTCAAAGTCTCGCATCCTCTTCGAGGGCACAAAGTGTTGTCTTATGGCAAGGATTCCCTTCATCGAACTTAAGCCTGCCAGATCCCCAACCGTCTCGAAGAGGTTTCCGATTACATCAGTTGCAACCCACACATTGTTGCTACTCATCATCTTAGCCGACCTGGCGATATCAAAGAGACGTATGCAGAGGTTCAGTGTTGTGTGCACCAGAAAAACATAAGATGTAGTTTTGTTGAGGGAAATGAGGTCGGCACGGATGCTTTCATTCGAAGCAGCTGGATCTATGGGGAACCTGCGTGCAAAACCCGTCGCAGCAGCATCGATAATGTCAGGTATAATGGCAGAATATGCAGGTGTGTCTTCATGGAGCAGGATCACTCTTTTCGATCTAAAGGTTTTGATCAACTCAGCAACGGCTCGGACCTGAGATGCATCGCTAAGTGCTGTTCGGACAAACAACGGGAAATTTGATGTGGAGAGTAACGGACTGGTTGCTGAGAAGGAAAGCACGGGCACTCCTGCACTTAACGCCAGTGCCGCTACACAGATGGCTTCTTCTGTGCTCTGAGGACCTATCACCAAGTGAACCTTCTCCGAGAAAAGCAAATCGGAAGCTACAAAAATAGCAGCAACATTTAGTCAGTTTTAATTCACATTCATTTTGAAACAGAAATATATAAGTGAACATGTGTGGTTTGTTAATATTGTGTGGAGCTCTTAATTATTTCAGAACATAATATCTAATATTAATTATATTATATTGGCAAAGCAGTAGGAATTTGCTTATTTCTTTCCTGATTTCAGCTTTATTGGTTATTACTTTATTTGTTCTAATCCTCTGTGGATAAATATGTAAATTGAGTACGAATCTAATATTACAACTATCCACACCCAAACTGTTCTCTCTTCATTTATCTCTGACAGACAAATTGCACAGTAACCAGGCCAACTATAAAACTGCATTCAGTGAATTAAGAATATGAGGATTGAGCATCTGAGATGCCAACCCATAAAATAGAATCTGAATTGATAATCGCTGCTATTTGAGTCGGCCAATTTATTTGTCAAATTATAGGATAAGCATTTGCATTTGAGTACAGTATATCAGAGTCAGTCAGTCAGACACTGAAAAGGGGAGAGGAAAAGGGATTAGTCTGAGTTTTGATCGATGGAGACCAAATCAACACCGTTGGGTTAAGAAATTTTGACGGTGGATGATGGTTACTTCAGAGTATACGGTTTTTCAGAAATGGAGGGGAGTGCCTGAAACTCGATTCTCCAGTGACAAGAATTGCCAGTTGTGAATTACATGCTGACAATGTCCAACGATGAGCCGGGGACTTGATTTGACACGGTAAAGGGGATTCAATTGCCAGATGGATTAACGATGGCGGTGGTGCAAATTGGTATGAAGTTTCTTGATCACTTCCTAATTCCTATCTCATTTGGTGGAACTTGCAATTCAACAAAAAAAATACCAGAATTGTATTTAGTTGCAGGAAGATCAATTAGACAAGCAGACATGATCACCATACTCTTTCAACAGTGAGAGCACTTATATGTTATTCATAGGCTCATACCCTAACTCTGATTTAGAACTGAAGTGGAAGTTTTTAGAAGGCAGCGAGCGGTTTTAAAGCGAAAAGCACAAGTCTGATAACATTCGTTATTGTCCACAAACCCATTTTAATTAATCAGTGTTTATGGGTTTGCTGACACTGTCTGTGAACCAAAAGTGTTGTCTGCAAACATTAATTTGTCTGCAGATCACTTTTCATTATATTTTTAAATAAAATCTTCATTTTGATTTCAGTTTCTGCTACTTACAATCAGTTCATTTTGACAGCACATTTGTTGGCTGCTTGGCACCATAGCCAGGTATTATAAGTCTGGCTGTTGGATTCGCTTTAAGATTCGTGCAACTCAATCTCAAAAACCCCCCTTGTACTATATATAATCCACATCGTTGATTCGCTGCGCAGTATATAAGCACTCGGTTATTGACTAATTCTGACAGTGATCGATCGGTGTAGAAACAGAAATTTGATTAAGATGCTGCTTAATTATGCTGTAATTAAATCCTTGAAAACAATTAAAGTATTAATATGAGCTCATCGGTCGTTTGTGTATGTATGAGACATGCCATTTGAGTTAAGAGTGTTTGATCGATTCTGTGAATTTTCTTTTTTTTTTTTTCTATTTCTTATATCATACATCAGGAGAGCAAATAATATATTCATATATCAAAAAAAGCATAGAATAAAGTATATATAATTAATAATATACCAACCAGCAGATGTAGCAACTGTGACTTGGCCTTTGGAGTCTCTCGTGTGGAGAATCAACCTTGTTCTTGAATTAGGATCTCTGGTATTATACTCCAAGATTCCCAATTCGATACTGACCATGCTCGTCTTGCCGATCGGCGAGCTCAGATCGAGAATGACCCCGACCCGAACCGAAACGACTCCGGTCAGGCTGTTGGTGGGTTCTACTTGTACATGGCAAAGTAAGAAGAGAACTGCAACTGTGAACAGGGTGCGGTGATCAGGGAGGCACAAGCTGCAAGAACTCATCTTTGGGTCAAGTGTGAGAACTGAGAACTCATTTTTGGGATTACTGGAGGAATGTAAATATGTAATGTTCCTAAATTCTTTGGTTTATTATCTATCAATCCATCTATCTATCTAGCTGTTGTAAGGCTAACAGAGATTGCAAGACCAGTCCTCCGGTGACTTTGTTTGCACTGGAAAGAGAAAGAAAATTGCTCCACGTCTGAGGAAAAGGAAGTGGGGTTATTTTAATTGATTGAACGCGGGGAAACTTCGTTGCTCTTTAACGAGCATGAGATCATATAAATAAAAGCGGCATCGAAATTGTTTTTACATCCCTCCTGCTAATAATAATAAAAGGAGATGTTTTTTGAGATCAAAAAAGAGTCTTTGTTCAGAGTCATTTTTGACCATCCGATCATAACAAATCCAAACATTTGAACCGTCTTTATAAAAGTTTGCTCCGGATCCGCTCTTTGGATCGCTCCGATCAATCATTCAATTCCTCTCCTCTCTCCGCAAAAACCTTTCGACTTTAGAGATATTACAGAGATTGTCACTCAGCCCAATAACTTGCCCATGTGCATAGCCTCCGTCTAATTGCAACTTTGTTATTTTGTTGATGATTGGGTGTGTTTGTTTGTCTCTCTTCCCAAAAACTGTTTTTCTTTTTTTTCCCATAAAACCCGTACGCCCAAAATTGAATTCATATCCCATGTTGTACTGAATTGTGCAGTTCACGACGTGAACCGTTGGATTGTCTCGAGATTCGGTGCCCGAGCGGATCTCTAGAGATCCAACGGTTCACGTCGTGAACTGCACAATGTAGTAAGTTAGGGGATAAGCACTCCCCAAAATTAATTTCATGTGTTCATACTTCATAGTGACGGATGACAGTACCATCCCAAGTTCCCAACTCAATATCCCATGTGGGCATCCGAATCTACTGCTTAGCCTCTGCTTTTCCTCAATCTTAACCGTATAAATTTTACCAATGGCTTAGATCTATTTATTCTCTTTTTTTTTTTATATGCACTGCCCCGCATCCGAATCTACTGCTTAGCCTCTGCTTTTCCTCAATCTTAACCGTATAAATTTTACCAATGGCTTAGATCTATTTATTCTCTTTTTTTTTTTATATGCACTGCCCCTATTGCCCTGCATAATGAAGGAATTATGTTCTTCAATTTCTTCTCCATTTCAATCAAATTTATTTTGTCCGTTGTTTAATTGTTTTGTTAGCTTCCTCGATGCACTGTTATGGATGATGCCATTTTTTCTATCTATCCGCCAAAATAAAATTATTACTTTTTATTTTGCTTATCAATATTTTGGCTGAAAACTTTCACTCCAAAATCTAATGCAGTCATTGGATAAAATAAAATATACCATAAAAAGTTAAATAGAAAAATAATAACATTGTACTTTTACGTGGAAGTTTATTATATTATCACAAATTAACATGCTTCATATGTTTAATTTTTAGTCTTCATGTGATAAATTTAATGGAAACCATAAATCGAAATTTCAGATGTGACAAAGTATAATTTGGACCATTAATATTTCGGAGTGAGTGCTTTAGAATTTGATTATGACACAAAATTTTCTGATGAAGATTTGTTGGATGACTAACTTGGATTAGCGGTTTAGACATAGTATTTTGTTGCTTGTAATTAGCTAGCATTAACTAGCTTGTTTTACTGTTTCATTGGTATGGTACTATCAGACTTGGGTTATTAAGTACATCTTGTGTTTAAAATCCTTATACTGTGATCGGAATGAATTTTAAGTGAGAATTGATTTCATTTCAATAGAATAGAATAGAATAGAAATGATTTGGAATTGAAGTTTTGTGATCGGAATGCCAATTTTATTGACGAGAATTCATTGTTCAATAATTTGAATCAATCCATAATGTCTGGTATAATTACAATGGCTGCCATTGTACTTATTATCCAGTGTTTAATATATACAATGATTTAAAGACTGGAATAAAAACAAATAAAAGACAGATCCAAAGAGAAATTTTGCTTCACTGGTAAAAATCCTAAATCCATTACTTCCCGCAAAGTGGATCTCCTTAATTAATTCTTGGGCAGGGGGTTTAGCAGAAGAGTGGATCTCCTTAAAGCAGCTGGTACCACGAGACGTTGAGATCTCCCCATGCAAATCGAAGCAACAGCTTATTAGCAAGAAAAGGGAAAAGAGGAGCAGCACCGGTACCGGGATAGAGGAGAAGAGCAACACAGCAACATCAACCCACCCCGATGTAAAGGGCGCTAACGAGAGGGACAGACGGGTCTTTTCAGCGTCGTTGCTTCAATTCTAGCCAAATGACACCATTTTGGGCGAGACTTTTTGACGGGGTTTGGAGCTCCCGAAATCCCATGAATTCGATTCTTGTGTGTTTTAGTTTTTCGTTCCGATCAGAAACGAGAAATGAATTCCAATTCTATTTCTAGTTTTATGAGGGTGGAATCCATTCCGATCACAGTATTATTCTGTATAGCTTTCGTAAATGAATGAAAGCGGGCCCGCAAGGGTGCTTTTCATTTAAAAAAAAAAGTATTTCAAAGCGAAATGCAAACGTTTTAATATTAATTTAGCTCTATCTATATTATATTAACATTCCACTGCAAAGCGTGGGCACTATACTAGTATTTAAAAGAGAGTGAGACTATGATACTATTAATAGTACAAATTAGATGGTACTACGGCTTCATATTATCACTTTCAAAGTTCATATGGAAGATCCAAACTGCTTAATGTGATCTCCATGTATAAATGTTATTGTAGACCAAATTTTATAATTTTTTTATTTTTTTATTTTTTTTAAATAATTAGAAAATGATTTGATTTAAATATTATGGACCATTCAAAAATGTTTTTTTTATTTATCTAAAAAATAGTTAAAAAATTCTAAAAAATATAAAATTTGGTCAATAACAAAATTAAGATATGGAGATCACATTGAGCAGTTTGGATCGTCCAAATTAATTTTAAAGCTGACGGTATGAAGCCGTAGTATTGCCTCATTGTACTATTAAAGGTACCTAGACTCACTCTTTAAAAAATCATCCAATAAACGAATTAATTTTTTGTCTATGCCTAAAATAAAAAAGAATTCGAAGGATATGCTCGGTCTAATAAGAATCACAAGACTATGCCTACTTTTCAAACGCCACGTTTAGAAGGCCCACCTAGACACCAGCGTTCGATTTTTTAACTTCTCGGACTTAAAAAATTTTGCCAAAATTTTTCTCTAACTCCTGCGTCTAGACATCAGCGTTCAGACATCGTAGTTCAGAAGGTCCACCTAGCCGCCGGCGTTTAGACATCGACGTTCAGAAGGAAATTTTGGCAAAATTTTTTAAGTCCGAGAAGTTTAATAAACCGAATGTTGGTATCTGGTTAGACCTTATAAACGTGGCGTTTAAAAAGTAGGCATAGTCTTGTGATTCTTATTAAACCGGGCATATCCTTCGAATTCTTTTTTATTTTAGGGATAAACAAAAAAATTATTCTAAATAAACGGATATACGTATGTATGACTTTTCTTCTGTGGCTATACGTCACTGTCAGATGTGACACTCGGAGACTTTTTAAGTATGTGGTCATGTTACTCGGAAATTTGCTGCACAGGTATAGATATGTACAACTGTACAACATCTGTGCATGAATAAATAAATTTTTAGGAAAAGTCAAAAGAATTAGTGGAAAAGTGAAATTAATTTTATGCCTTCAATTTGTAATCATTACGTAATGATTGTTTCAATTAAATAATATAGATAAAAGGGTAATCATAACATTAGAGAAACAAGCGGATTCAAATAACTTTACTAGACAACTAAGAGACGAATAGAAAAATAATATCGAATCGATAAAGTTCATTTAATTGGAGACAAGCTGTAAAGGGTATAAATTCATTTAATTGTGGACGAATGTTGTAGAGGACAATATTCTCTGCTGCACTGCATTGTACAGTTCACAACGTCAGCCATTGGATTGTCTCAGATTTGTGCTAGCACACATCTCGAGATGATCCAACGGCTGACGTTGTGAAGTGCACAATGCAGTAAGTCAGGTGATGAGTGAGTCTGTATCGGCTTCGACGGCTGTGGATTTTAGAGAGATTTTTTTTAATAATCTCAGCCATCCATTTAGGATAGGAGGGTCCTCCAATCCGATTTGGATCGTAGCTGATTTCAGCGGTGATGAGCACTTAGAATCTCAGATATGTAGTAGCATATCCACGTCCTACGTAGAAAATAGAAATATATAGTGTCTATCTAAGCTAAGTCAATAGCCCACATGTTGCTTAGGGACGATAAACAAAATGACAAAGATGGAAATTTTCCACGCGTCTATAATAAACATTTTCGTGGCAAGGTCTAATTGAAATCAAGATGCATCTCATGATCAATAAAAATGAAAAGAAATGCAAAAATTTGCACAAAAATTGTCACCCTTGGAACCAAGTGAAGAAAAAACAACATATCTAAAGAAAAAAAAAGATATACTACTTTTTGACATGTCGTTTGTTTACATGTTCTTCTTTAGGGCGGGTCATAAATTTCACGTTCTAGTTCTAATAAATGATCGTCCGTTCTAATTTGTATGATCATACCTTATTTTTGAGGCAAATTTTTTAAGGGGCAACCCCAACCTTGAATTTTCAAAAATCAAAGCCTGAGGCCTATCTGCCTGAGCAGTAATATTATTGTAGCAGGCCCATAAAAATACCAAGTAAGAGTATTGTGTTTGTGTGCCTGGGCTTGATATAAATTAGGCCCGTCTTTCCTCATATAGTCCATATTGTTTTGCCTCAACTCTCAAACCAAACCAGCACCTATGGATGTGACTAGGGGAGTCCGTATCTGCTGTGATCCAAATCGGATCTCAGGGTCCTGAGATCTGGATCCGACGGATGTGATTTTTAGGAGGGGTTTTTGTAAATAATCAGAGCCGTCGGATCAGGATCTCAGAGTCCTGAGATCCGATTTGGATCTCAGCTGATTTCAACGCGTGACTAGGGTGTACAAAAAAGTCTCAACCTATCCTACCCGTCTAACCCACCCGACGCAACCACATTTTATCGGGTTAGAGATGTTACCAGGTTTTTTTTTGAGATAAAGATGAGAGTCAAGCCACTCAAATTTAAATGTCTATAAAAGACCCCCATCCAGGTTTCGAACTCGCGACCTCCCACAGATGTTCCTGGGTTGAGTTGGGTTGTAATTTTGACTAACCCATTTTGTCGGATTGGATTATGGGTTGAGCTTTATAAATCTGTCGAAACTTTCATATACAATTTACTAAAAATAATTAATGAGACAATTATGTAAGAATAAAATTCTTATTCAAAATTGATGGTCAATATAAAATTTGGGTGGAGATTGGGTGACAACTAATATTTGCGACAACCGCGATGACAGATCCTCAAATAAATGTAAATATAATTTCTAAAATAGAAAATTTTATACAAACATATTATGAAGCTTATAGATTGATTGAGTTTCAAATTTCAACTAATTTGAGTGTCGTTTGATACTATATCACAACTCATAATTTTTTTGAACCGCTGTAAATATTAAGAAATTTTGACGAGTCCTAATAGAGTATCAAACGACACTCAAATTAGTTGAAATTTGAAACAAAATCAATCTACGAGCTTTATTATATATTTGTACAAAATTTTCTATTCTATTTTATTTATTTATATATATTTGAGGATCCGTGTTGCTGTTGTCGCAGAGAATAGTTATCACCGGAACGGCGAAACCCCACCCATAAAATTTTTATTTATATACACAGAGTAACCTCACTTATTATGTTACGAAAAATACATTTTAATTTTGCTATTAGTAAGTGGCATGCCTCAGACGCATAAATATAATCGCATGGAAGGGAAGGAACTAGCAGCTAGCAGAACAAGGCAGGCATTAGCATTACCCATTTCCTGAAACAATGGAGGCGTGTGCTACAATTATTCTAAGACTATAGACTAAGACAGATTATCCTTTTCCCTTCCTAGATGATCATCATTTGACATTTGTAGTCTGATCATTCCATCCCCCAAGAGTTCTTTCACCAAAAGAAATAAAAAAAAGTTCCCTTAATCATTCCATCCCCCATAGTTCCTCACTTCCTCTACATCCCACACTCTACTCCATTCACGAAGCGGGTCAGTAGCCCCAACCATCCACCCATTACCATAGTGACAACTTAATTGTTCGGGATTCGTTCGGCGAGGTCAAAAATTCGTGATTCGGGAATGATTCGGATATAATTCGGGAATAATTCGTTTTAATTAATATAATATATTTAGATTGTATTATTATAATATCATACCATAAAACTGTTATAAAGTGAAAAATATATTGCCATAAGATATAGCATATTCAGAATCACAGAAGATCACACTAAAAAAAATAACAAAAAAAAAAATATATTAAGCATTGAATGGGATTTGATGGCTTTATACATAGGAGAGAAGCTCAGCTATCACTCAAAAAAAAAAAGCTCAGCTAGGTTATCTATAGGCTATAGTATAGATTATTATTGCTTGTGTGCTTCCCTCCTTCCACGAGATGTACAGACCTTCTGTCAGGTCGCGGAAAACGAAGCAAGCACTAAGACCCATGCAAAATTCAAAATCCCACCGTATCTTTTGAATAATTCGCGTATTATTCGAAAAATTCGTTTTATACGCGAATAATTCACGAATCAAACGAATAATACAGGAATAGACCAATAATTCGTTGTTCTGTGCGGCAGAAACTGAAATCCGAATAATACGCGAATAATTCGCGAATCTTGTTATTATGCCCATTACCCAAGGGTGCACAAAACACAACCACCATCACAGCCACATAAAACCACCCGTCCATCCATCTACATTCTACACAATCCCTCATCCCCTGACTTACTGCGCTGTGCAATTCACAATGTCAGCCGTTTGATCGTCTCGAGATCCGCTCTAGCACAAATATCGAGACAATCCGATGGCTGACGCTGTGAACTGCACAATGCAGTACAGCAGGGGATATGAATTCCCTAAAATCGGGAGCCCTACAATAATTCAATTCCAGAGAGCGACTTGCGACTTTTACATACATTCCAGACGGAAGCAATTCCGCGATTCCATCGGGAAAAACTCGGAAAAGAGAAGAAAGAAACAAAGAGAGCATTTCCGTCCGTCGGAGATGGACGGCTCTGGCGGCGGCGTCGGCGGCGGTGGAGGGGGAGGAGGAGGAGGTGGCGGAGGGGACGGATCCATGTCGAGGCGGAGCAGTGTCTCGCTCTCGAGACGCCGGGCCCCGGAGAATGGCGCTGCTGAAACCCTACGCCGGTCTTCCATCTCTCGCCCCCCCGCGTAATCAATCAAACCCTCACTAGTCACTACTTCCTCTCTAATTACAACTCTCTGTATACAATCCGAATTGTTCTAACACTTCGGTGTGGTTTGTTTGTGTGTTCAGAGGGATGACGGGGGAGAGAACGGTGAAGAGGCTGAGGCTGTCGAAGGCGCTGACCATCCCCGAGAGCACGACCATCATCGAGGCGTGCCGGCGCATGGCTGTCCGGCGCGTCGACGCCGTGCTGCTGACGGATTCCAATGCGCTGCTCTGCGGGATCTTAACTGATAAGGTAAGGGTTGTTCATGGTAGGTGGATCATTGGGTTTAAAGGTAATTTAGGTATCGATTGGGAGTCAATAGATGCTAAAGTTGATGCATATATTAACCAAAAACATTCAATTACAAGATTTATATAGAAAAGGGGTAGTAACAACGAGAAAGAAAGGAGGCTGTTTTCAACTGCACTATTGTCAGTGGCGGAGGGAGTATAAAATTGCAGTGGGTTCAATACATGTAACTTAAGTAAAATTTTGTGAAGAAAGTAGCTAAAAATACATATTCAAAAGGAAATTTACAAAATTTAGTGGTGTCATTTGCGCCCATAATCACAAGAGTAGCTCCGCCACTGACTATTGTTGTTGTCTTTGGTTCCCATTAAAAATACATGGTACAATTGACCTTTTGGTTTTGAAACTCAAATTGAAGGATATAACCACAAGAGTCATTGCAAAGGAATTGAAGCTTGATGAGACACCTGTTTCGAAAGTGATGACCCGAAATCCAGTTTTTGTGCTCTCGGAGACTCTGGCAGTTGAGGCTTTACAAAAGATGGTTCAAGGTTTGTATATAACTACGCTTTGAAATTTGGTCTTATGAAATTTGTTGCCCATCCATTCTTTTGACAATTGTCTATCTGTTGATATATCCTTTAAACCAATTTTAGGGAAATTCAGACATTTGCCTGTGGTGGAAAATGGGGAGGTAATAGCACTTTTAGATATTGCAAAATGTTTATACGATGCTATAGCGCGAATGGAGAGAGCAGCTGAGAAAGGGAAGGCTATAGCTGCAGCTGTCGAAGGGGTAGAAAAACATTGGGGAACATCTCTATCTGGTATTCTTATTATTTATCAATTTTCCTTTTATGTTAGCTTGGACTATGACTATCAAGCATTTTGTTATTACCAATGAAAACCTGCCTTTAGTCATGTAGTTTCCTCCTGTTTTCATATTTGGACCTGGGCTTCTTAATGGGGTGAACAAACTGTCAATAATGCAAACTATGCATCTCAATTGACAAATCTAATTGTTTAGAGGGATTATTTAGAAGTGAAAATCCATTTGACACTTGGACCTCCTTCATACTGTTATAGACCACTATTTCTAGTGTAGTGAATTGATTGTGGTAGCTACTGAACCTACTTATGCAATTACATACCGGAATTTCCTTTAGAAATATATTGTATAAAAAAGTTCTGGTAACTTGTGGCCATTGGAACACACTCCTTTTTATACAAATCTGGCTGTTAATAGTGATTTTCTACCTTATATGTCATTATTTTACCTTTTGGGTTTTAACCTAATTTATATCGATGAGCCCTATGATCATAGAACTCAATTTAAACATTAAAATGACAACATAATGGAAGAGGTAACACTAGTGTTATAATTAATGATATATACATTTAATTATGGTTCTTGTCAATATTTACTTTCAATGCTTTTCTTATTCTTTAAAATTATCATCATCCGCTAAAAGGAAAATCAAATAAAGGGGAAATATGAGAGAAACAAACTATTAGAGAAACTAGAAAAAAAAAAAAAAATTAATTCTTCAGATTATGAGTAGAAAGTTCAATTTGATTTCAGGTCCAAATTCTTTTATTGAGACCCTCCGTGATCGGATGTTTAGGCCTTCGCTCTCTACTATAATCCCAGAGAATTCAAAGTAGGTAATATCCTATCATTATGTTATGCAAAAACAGAAAAAGCATGGATTCACACATATACCCTTCAAAATATCATTTCACGAAATGCCGTGCATAAAAAGAAATTTTAAACATCTCTTATTATCTTCTATGCTCTTGGGGTTCTATAAGAAAACATTAGGTTTGGTAAATCCAGATAGCTAGTGATATAATTTTTTTTTCTGAAGAAAGTTTCTGAAAGTTTTGATATATACTCTCAATTTCCACATCTTATTTATTTTTCTTTTTCAAATTGATGATGTAACACTTTTCATTTGTTTTTGCAGGGTGGTAACGGTGTCCCCTTCCGACTCAGTCTTAACTGCTACAAAAAAGATGGTAGAATTTAAGATCAGTTCGGCTGTTGTCATAGTTGATGGAAAACCACGTGGAATTATAACGTAAAAGCCTTTATTAAAATTTATATTTTCCTATATGCATTTGTGAATGCCTAAAACTCATTGAATCTCACTAAACAGGAAAAAAATAGTACTGGTCCAGTGGTCCTTCCCATTATTGTAATTTAATAATTGACCAACATCATCCGCTTCCCATTCATGTAGTACTGTATAAAAACATATATTGTACATCTCTTAGAAGACTTTCTTTTGCTGTGATCAGGCCTAAAGACATTTTGATGCGTGTGATAGCACAAAACTTATCCCCAGAGTCAACTCCAGTGGAGAAGGTATATTATATCTGCAGAAGTAATTTTTTTTTTTTTATTCAGTTGAGTTGGTGTTTTTTTACTCATCAGTCATCAGGTACATGAACAACAAACATTGATTATAGATGTTGTCATGAGCTGCTCGGTTTATATTAAGATGGGTGCTTTTTTTTTTTTTCAAGGTCATGACCACAAATCCTGAATGTGGCACAGTTGACATGCCAATTTTAGATGCCCTCCACACCATGCATGATGGCAAATTTCTTCATCTTCCTGTTTTAGACCGAGGTCCTACTTCACTACAATAGCTTTTTCTTTATTATCTACAAGTTGCTTGAACTGCAGCCATGTTTTTAAATGTCCTAATTTCTTTGTCCTCGGTACCAGATGGGAATATCGTTACTGTTTTGGATGTCATTCATATCACACATGCGGCAGTGGCAACGGTATGTCTTCAGCTTCCTTAAATTTGAGGGCTTGTTTGAGAATTGTAAGGTGGATTGGGATGTGACCCGCATTTGAGATTTTGATATTCTTTATGATACAACTAGTGCAGTCAATACTGAGCTACATCATTTTCTGGTATTTGAGTGTCATATAAGTATAGTACTGCACCTGCCCTTTACAAATAGAACACCTCTTTTGGTAGCTTAGTTTATTTTTGGGGACTTAGTGCATGTTTTTTTTTTTTTTTAATTTCACTATCTAAAAATTTTTAGGTTGGTACAAGTGCTGGAACTGCTACAGAGGGGGCTGGTTCTATGATGCAAAAGTTCTGGGATTCTGCTATGGACATCGGGCCATTAGATGAAGATTCTGACAATAGAAGGCTAGTATCTCTTTTACAAATTAAGATTGTTAGTTACTATGTAATATTTGGGAAGTTCATACCCTTGAAACGCATGTTTTAATGATTGTTTATTTTTTTAACTCATTAAATTACTTTATTTACAGTGAGGGGTCTACGAGGGTTACATCAGAATTGAATGAAGCTGGTCGGTCAGCTTTGTACCCATCAGGTCTTTCGACCACCTTTGGCTTTAAAATTCAAGACAAGAAAGGACGCATGCACCGCTTCAACTGTGGTAACAGTCTATTCCAGTCTGTTATTTATGTTGTTTCTTATATTGTGGATGCATTTTATATAAACACCACATCTAATATATTGTTGATTTTCTTGACTTTGTTTTTTATTATTGTACTACCAGACATAAGCAGTTTGTCAGATCTTATAGCATCCATACTACAAAGGGTTGGAGATGATATTGACCGGAGCAACCTTCCCCAAATTTTGGTATATCTTTTGAGAATTTTTCAATCTAATTATATAATTAATGTAAAATTGAGGACAGTTGGGTCAGTACAGGATCCGAGGTAAAACTACGTTAAACTGAGGTATAATTGGAGTTGGTGAAGTTTAAAATGGGAAATCTAAATGGACTTATTTTGACAAATGTTTAACTTTTTGTCTATCAAATCTGGATACTAGTAATACACCCGATCATTCATACTAAAAGATTTAACCTCCTTTTTTTTTTTCCTCTCTAGTACGAGGATGAGGATCACGATAAGGTTATTCTTGCATCAGACAGTGACCTTACAGCAGCAGTCGATCATGCTCGACAAATCGGTTGGAAGGTGCCAATGTTTTTTTTATCTTTGTGAAAAATTTCATTTTCATGCTGGTCAAATGGTATTGAGTTATAGCTGCATTTATCATTTATATCCCGAGTGTGATTTTTGAACATTTTCCATGTGCTTGTAAAATCCCATATTCTTCTGTCAAGTTTGGAAAGTAATAACTACCACCATCTAATGAAAACCCAAACCCTCCGCATTCCTCAGAGTTCACTTGTATCAGTTTCAAGGTTTCAAGCTATTAGTAGTCATTGATACTGCTGGAGGGACAGTAATGAAAGAGTTTCTTAGATTATAAACAAGTGCAAGTGGTATTCTTTTTCTTGCATTAGGTTTTGATCGTAGTAGAAAATGCAACATGTTTAAATTTTTAGAGTTTGGAGTAATATAAGATTTGTTTTATTCTTCTCTTTCATCCTATTACTGTGAATTAAAAATCTGTTTGTTTTCTGTAATAATGTTGTAGAGCTTGAGACTGCACTTGGACTACTCGGGTTCAGGTACGAGGAAAGGTTCCAGGCCAACATCCGGATCAGAGGGCTTTGATTATGCACAAAAGACCGCATGGGCATCTGCATACAGTGCAGTTGCAGCTAGTGCGGCTCTCGTTGCCGGTTTAGGTGTCATGGCTTATCTAAAAAGAGCCGGGTCATAAAAAAAAAAAAAAACATTACAAACATTAGAAGAAGAAACAGCAGAAATTCCTTTACATATTTCTGCACCATTTTTTTTCCTGGAAAATCTATTGTTTGAAGGGGTATGACCGCGAAATAATGTACAATATAGCGTTGCATGCAATTGGAGCTTGCCAACGGTGTTTTCTTGTGAGTTGTAATTTGTAAAGGTATTTAACTTTTTTTTACCAGAGTAAATTGTACACTGATCTTCTTCTGAACTTTAAACGTGTCAAAGGCAAATAATGAGCAATGCACTTCTTAATTGGGCCCAAAAAAAGCCTACATTGAAACTACTAAAGTGGGCTTAAGCAGTCAATCATATGCACTCTTTCCAGATCGAGTTGAGAAAATAGTTTTTATTTATTTTTTTTTTTTGTTCTGCACCATATTTAATTTTCTTTTTATCAATTATGTTTGGGAAATTGAATAGTTGTAAAATTCGTTGTGCATGTATTGAAATATGTTTCAATTTGAAAACCCAATGACCCAAAATCCCAAACAATGAGCTGGGGATTAACTGAATCATGACATGACATACACCTTCGTTTAATCTTTGTTTCTCATTATTTGTATTTTTGTCCTTGCGCTGAACGGCAGGGCAATAGACTATTATAAAGTAATAATAGTAGTTGGTCAAAAGGCATAGATAGACACCATGTAAACGTGATGAAATTAACCTGTTGCTAAATGCTAAAGACAAAATCAGCCTGAACTGAAGCATTTCCTTTACAAGTTTACAACATCTTAATCAATCACAGCACAAACAAAATTTAACCCCTGGATTCCGGGTTACGCCAGTTGTCTTTGTCTCTTTGAGGACAATATTGTGAGCTTGAGCTACTACTGACTGTTCCTTCCTGTTCTTAAGGGAATAATTGGCCTTTTTAATTACCAAGTTCTCGCATGCCTCTTCCCAAACAAGGTGTCACTTGTTTGGACTTGTCTCGATATATACTTTTATACTTTTATTATTCTCAACAACGTGTTTGGATGTTGGATCTCGTCGTTTTCTTTCTTTACTTTTGGAGCAACTTCCCCGATCTTACTGGTTAGTAGTGTTGTTCATGAAAGAATAATTGAAATATCCCTGAGACGGAAATATGCAAAGAGATAACGAGGTGTAGGGAAGGCATAAAAAAAAGAAAACACGTATAGTCTAACTTCATCAGTAGTTTAACCGTCCAATATCTTTTACAGTCTGACAAACTCACGTACACTCATGTGCTTCACACAGTCTTATAAATGTTCATTGAAAACTGTAGTGTATTTGTTTACTTAAAAATAATATCTATTAATCGAAAATATATAAATGTTTACTGAAAAATAATATTTTTTAATGAAATATATTGGAGGATTGGATAAGTAAAAATGTTGGACCGACGCTACACTAAAAAAAGAGGAACGATTGAAAAATTCAGAGATTTAGAAAATATAATTCATGTAATTACGTTTGTCTCTTTTCCTCAACTCGTGTACTCAATTTCAATTACACAATTATTATTTTTTTTTGAAGCAAAAATTACGCAATTATTTAGCATGAGACAGATTAAGTTCACCCATTTATTTCAATGCAGTAACTAAAAATCGAGCATATTAATTTTGTCATGCTATTACTTATTTTAATTTATCTGAAGACAACAAATATACCTAGTTGAGCAGTTGCGCTTTTTTTTTCCTTGTTTTTTTTCTGAGGCAGAATTCTTATCTGATGAAATATATATCTGAAAGACAAACAATGAATATTTGGACCATACCAATATTATACCATACATGACACTGGAAGTGACGCGTTCCTTTTTGTTGCATTCCCCTCTTGGCAGGACCCATCAAATTAGATTTGATTTGATTGAAGATACATGCTCATAAATTACTAAAGAACAATTTCATCTCAACTCAGGGTCCCTCCACCACTAGAATTCATATCCCTGCTGTAAGCCGTTGGATTGTCTCGAGATTCGTATCTCAACAGTGGGAGTGCACCATCCCTGACTTACTGCATTGTGCAATTCACAACGTCAGCTGTTAAATTGGATCTCAAGACAATCCAACGGCTGGCGTTGTGAACTGCACAAGCACTCCCACTATTGAATTTAGACACGTGCAAATTAATTTGGCACTATGAAGATGATGATATATGATGGATGGTCTGTCATGGCCATGGTCATGGATAGAATTAGGTTAGCAAAAGTTCCTCAATCATTTTCTCAACCAAGATGTAAAGGAGTGGATGATACCGGAGTGTTTATCCAACTTTCTTCAAATAAAAAGAGAAGCTAATTATGATATCAGTTAGAGGTGTCTAAATACATGATACAGAATAAAACTATCAGTTAGCGTACCTCTGAAAATATATCAAATCGTCTTTAAATTTTTCAAATTTCGATTTATATGGCTCAATGAATTTTTTTTAAATAAACTAGTAAATTAATTACAAAAAGATGTTGTGTGACAAAGTGAGGTGGTAACTAACTTTAAGCCGCCATGTCACTACCACACTAAAATCCATATATTCATTAATTTCATGATATAATTTGATATCTGGTGAATGCAACTCTGTGTAGGCAAACAACCACATATTTTTTTTCCCCTTCCAAAATGATAAATAATTAATAAGAAACCCAAATTCGGCTGATGTATGTATAATATATTGTATGGTAGTGGATCTTATAATAAGTCCCATCAGATAATATCCTTCCTTCATGTGGCAATCCACAGTAGCTTTGTTGAACTTGAACTTGAACTTTCATTTTTATTTCCTTTTTCAAGGTTAAAATGGGGGCACTTGCGCGCACAGGAATCTCCTCTGGAGGCGCCCCATTTCTGACTGTGACGCGTTCATTATCACATGTATATTATCACAAATTAAAAGAAAAAAAAAAAAGAGCAGAAGTTCCAAAATTCAGGTTAATTTCTATATTGATTATTGAATGTCGAAATTTCTAATTTTATTATGTTCACGTACTAATTAAGACAATTAAAAAACGACAAATTAATAATTTTCAAAGTACACCATACGACGAACCGAACTATATAACATATCAAATATATATTAGACTTTTTAATGTAATTTTTAATTTTTTATTCAAGTTTAGGATAGGCAAAAAAAAAAAAAAAGAGGTTTCTGTAGTTCTAGACCGATATATATATATATGATGGTTAATGATATTTGTACGATTTATTTTATTAAATAACATTTCTTAAGGTAGACTATGTGTTCCATATATAAAAGCGTAGCTAATCAACAACTATTCATGTGATTAATTATTCTATTATATATTGCTGACTTAGATAGAGATTAGAGACTATGTTGTAGCTGGTAAGATGTAAACTTCTTCTAGAATCTTTGAGACAGTTTGATTTTTTATCTTTCAAAATATTCTTAGTAGTAATTAATTAGCTAGGGGTCTTTTCATAAATTTGTCACTCCATTTTATTTTAGGGAGTGGCAAGAAATTAAATTTAGGCCCCCCATTATTTATGCAGATGTACTATCAAATAATTTTGCAACATGCATTTAGGGAGTGGCAAGAAATTAAATTATCTTAGGCCCCCCATTATTTATGCAGATGTACTATGAAATAATTTTGCAACATGCATTTAGGGAGTGGCAAGAAATTAAATTATCTTAGGCCCCCCATTATTTATGCAGATGTACTATGAAATAATTTTGCAACATACATTTGGATGATTGAAGAGAAATTATTTTGCCTCCTGTCTTTTCCCTATCCTCTTAGTTAAATTGCTTAATATTCTCTCATTTTTTTTGTGCTCTGTCAATTTTTTGAGTAAATTTTTTTCACTATTTCTCCTTCCTCATGCATGTATGAGTTTTTTTTGTATGGTTACGTATATACATTTTGACCTTCAAAAAAGTATTTGTTACATGTTAAAAGAATTTTTTAACTAAAAATGCACTACAAAATTTTTAAGAGTGGTTATGTTATGGATCAGCTGAGCAATTTTTTATTTTGAATCGGATGGTTCTTATCAAACATGTCTTCTTAATTGTATTTAAAAATCTATCGTGACCATCTGATTATAAAAAATGAACGGTCCATATTTCATCCGATCCATAACAGAATTAACCAACTTATAAAAGGAATTTTTAAGGGGTGCAATTATCACCTCCCCGATTAAAAGCGTGAGAATAAAATAACAAGGAAATAGCCAACGTGCTTGCATTGGCATAGGTTGGATTTTTGTCAACATACACTATGAACAACTTGTGTTGGTAAGTTTGAGGAAGATGAAGTGGAGTTTAATTCCTTTGTCCATCAAGTTGTTCATTGTTTAGTTGTGAAGTAGATATATTTAAAGTTTTAAACCGTCAATTTATCATAAGTTGATTAAGTAAATTAATGCAGATCACACTAGCTTAATTATCAACCATCAAATTGTTCGTTTGTTTAGTTGTTAATTAAGTAGATATATTAAAACTGTCAATTTATCATAAGTTGATTAAGTACATGTTTAGATCACACTAGCTTATTATTTATTAACCATCTTGGTAAGTTTATCATGTTGCCTAATTAATTATTCGATACATTGAAATAAATATGAATTTAATTGCATGTATTAATATTTTTTCAAAGAAAGTTATATTTGTTAATTAATTAATTTAGGTTTATTATATGCATTTGAGCTTTCTAACAAAATGATTTGAAAGCAAATTAGTGCGACAATTGGGATCCCCAAATTTAAATTTAGTCGCGGTCGACCCCAAAATTAATCCATTTGACCTTCTTGATAAGGACTTTTGTATTATTTAGTCCTTTTGTCCAACAAAACTCCAAATTAACCTCTATCATCAGTCGACCAGTCACTTGAATAATTGAATTTATTACTTTTTTTCACAATAAAACAAAATATACTGCCGACTACCGTTGCTCGTCAAGAAACTAAAAAAATATATGTATGTGATGCAAAATAGAAATAGAAATTAACGAAAAGTAGAAAATTAAACTCCTCAGTTGCTATCATCTAGTACTAGAAAAAAAACAAAAGGGAGAAACATTTTGCGTGCGTTGAAAAGTCATCATATGTACGTCCAAAAAATGTGATATATTTGATTTTGTAACATATAACTCATATTTGTAATCTATGGACGCTAGGTATTACTCAAAACACTAGTTTAAAACCAGCTGAGATCCAAACCTAACAATCCTTTCCGCAAACTTGTTGAGATTAATCCAAAAAAAAACCCTCCGAAAAACCTCATTCGTCCGATCGTGATCTCAGAATCCTGATATCGGAATCGGATTGCAGCAGCTACAGACTCCAAGGCAACCATTCATATACAAACACAACAACATCAAATCAAAATAAATATATATAAAGATATGATGCACCGAGCTACAATCCACCTCTTAAGTCAATGCATGACAAACTTGTGTTAGTCTTGAAAGACGCTTCAACTCATCATCACTTGCATGACATTCCTATAAAACATCAAAATATAATGATTTAATAGGTGTGATATATAACATGAAAAATACATCTGTTCATAAGATTCCAAATCTACTAACAAAATACACGTAAAAAAAAAATGGTACATAACTTCTATTATCTTCATTGAGCACTATTACTATTTTCCTAGGATTAAGATAATTTAATATTGCCCAAAAGAATTAAAAGAATTAAGTGTCCACCAAATTAATACTCTAACCTTTTAAGGTATGTAATTTCCAAACAGTCTCATCTTACAATGGAACTTTTTAAGTCCTAGAATGAACACTAAACATACCATGTATGAAAAGCCATAGAACAGAATCTTGTTGATTCATAATTTAATTCAAAGAAGCCATCAAATCAATAACCTCAAATTTCTCTTGCTATTTGACTTAAACTGGATTCATCACTCATGAAATATTACTACGTCATCCACATGAATCTGGCTATCTAGGTTACTACGTCATCATTCATGAAATATTACTACGTCATCCACATGAATCTAGGTGCTAATCCTCTAACATATGGCATGTGCCATTCTTCATGTGGACCGTTGGATCACCTCGGGATTTGGGCCAGCACGAGTTTCAAGGGAGATCCAACAGCCCACGTGAAGAATGGCACATGACATATGTTAGGAGACGTGAAATCGGCTAGTTGATACGATCATACAAATATCATATATGCCAATATAACCTAGTTCGGCTACGGTGCTATGCATATCACAGATTTATCGTGTTATGCGGTTCATATCTCCGTTTTCGGTGTCCAAATTGTCGATTCGAACCATTAAACTTAATCTTTATATCAAAATATACTAGCAAACTAAATTTTATAATTTTTAAAATTTTTTTGCTATTTTAATATGGCCCGGCTACGGTGCTATGCATATCACGATTTTCGTTATGTTCTCCATACTTCTTCTCTCTTCCTAGTATTGGTTTATATATATTGTGTTGATGTTATTTGGCCTTTATTTGGAAATTTCTATCAACCGGATCATTTCAAATTTTTTGATGTATTTTCATATTATTCCATTCAAGTTAATTTTTGAATATCGGGTTCATAATTTATGCAAAGTATGCGTAATTGTCAAAGTAATAAAAAATGAATTATTTAATAACATTTCAATTATGTTAAAACTAATTATAAGATAAAATAATTATAAATAGTCTTTAAATTAATTAATCTTGATTCAAATCAAATTAAAATGTGGCGTTTAATATATTTATAACAATATATGGTGAAAAGTTATTCAAACATAACACTATTTAATTCATTTCACTATTAATATAAATATGTAATCCAAACATCATTTTCACTAATCCGGATAGGATAAAGTTAGTACAACTCTCATACTACTCAAGCTAGTACTAATTTCACACTATCTCAATCACTAACCCAAATATCAATACTCTTGTACTAATCCTTGCACCGTCCAAACGCACCCCAAGAGTCAAGCCCAAACCTCAACTGTTCAGTCCCTTTCAGATCACCTCCTTCAAGTGTACTTTAACTTTATCTAGCAATAAAACAATCCGAACCAACAGAACACTTCAAGATCCGCGCAACAAAAGTTACAAAACCATGCCGGTATCTCTAATTCCCTATACATATGAGAAACATCTGATGTGTATTTTTGTGTAGCTTTTAATTGCCCTAAAATATGTTAAAATCATATTGCAAGCGCACAACAATTGTAGTATAGTGTAGGGTGTCGAACCACAGAAATAGATAATTAGTAGATTTAATTCTGATAAACTAATTTAAAGAAACAAATAATTTGAAGTAAACTAATCATAATTAAAACTAATTAAAAGCAAGAAGATAATTTAAGTTCGAGGAATTAGGCCCTAGAGATTCACTTAATCACTTGATTAATCAATTTATTATCTCGTTACAATTTAAACTAAAAGTTCAAATCATTGTTGAGGGTTTCTAAATCCTTTTATAGTAGACTTTCATTCTCGCTACTTCATCTATCCTAACTTAACCAAATCGGATACCTGCTCTCGTCATCTATCATATTGATCTTGTTGCTTTAAGTTTCGTGATTTAGCCTTAACTTAACTAAATAATTAGACTTCCACCCTCGTTACTTCACCTAATTACCTAGCTTTGATTATGGTTTCCCCATTAGATTTTACCCTTCCACTCTCGCTATATCATGCAAAATCTAGGTTTACTTTATTATTGTTTATCTAAGCAATTCAATTATATCCCAAGCATAATTAAAGAGATATTCGCGACTATCTAATCAATTATGACATAATCAATTCATGAAAGAAAAGACTAAGATATAACAATTAAATCACACAAAGCAAATCAACAACGCAAAGGATGCAACAAAATAAATAAATAAATATCATAAATCGAGGGTATAAGTTCATCCCTAGGAAGGGAAAATCTGGCCTAGAAACATAATGAAATAAAGCATAAAAAGAGAGATAAAGAGTTACCGCCCTTTTACACGCTTCACAATGGACTCGACATATGCTAGCTCTTCTAACTCTAAGCACTTGATGTTAAGCATCAAGACTTAGTACCCTTTTATAACTTAAAACTATGCCTAATTATGTCCTAAAACGTAATACATGATATCTAAAATTGATTAGAGTCCCAGAAATAACCACATCAAAAGCAGAACGATAAAAATAGACTAAAATTTCCAAATCTGCTCTACCACCCTGTCTGCGCCCTCAGAGGGGATGACAGAGGTGCTATTTTGGGCTGCTGAGGCCCTGCCTGCGCCCTCATAGGGGGTGGCAATGTGTCATAGTTGGTCTCTGCGTGGTTGGTTGCGAGCTCAGCAGGGGTGGCATTGGATCAAAGGTGGAGAGGTGGAGAGGTGAATGGGATTGGGCCCATGCGGCCTTGTTTGGGGGCTCTGTCACCCTTGCTGAGGCCACAGAGGGGGTTGCATAAGACGTGGCAGAGGTGAATTTTGGTCCGTCTTGCGCTCCGTTGCTTCTGCTCATCAATAATCATCTCCGATATGATTCAATTTGTTTTAGAATCTCCTAAATGCCGAAAACAATAAAACAAAAGTTAAAGTATCAAAGTCCTACGATACATAATTTAATTCACATGTAATTAATATTTTTCAAAGTAAATCCCTATCCTGATATGCAATTAAATTGGACTTATCATGTCTATTAAAAGTTGTCCATACTTCCATACGTATATAGATAAAAAAATATAACAGATATATCTCAAAATATAACATATGCATCTCATAAAGTCATATTGTAACTTGAGCTAGACTATTATACTAACGTTAGCATTTCGGACCGAAATGCTAACGCCTCAAAATTATTGTTATCGTGTTCAAAATCACGATTTATGGTGCTCAATAAATTCTTTATATGAAAATATTGGGGAATACAAAAATTTTCTATTTTTAAAGCTTTTTAAGTATTTTTTTTGCATTTTTTAAAATAGCATGTACAAACATCAATATATTATTAATATTTATGAACTCTTTTCTAAAATTCAAAACAAATACTTAGAAAACTCTAAAAATGAAAAATTTTTGTATTCTCTAATATTTTCATATAAAGAATTTATTAAGCACCATAAATCATAATTTTGAATACGATAATATAAAATTTGAAGCGTTAGCATTTCGGTCTTAGTATAATAGTCAAACTCTTGTAACTTAATGTAATTAGTTATGGACGACTTTCAATACCACACTGAATCCAATATTCCCCCAGAGCGGATCCAATCCAAGTAGTAGTATATTTCTGACTTTCAATACCACACTCCTCCACAACAGTCCACAGTAACAAAACATGAAAACAAACAAAGAAAACCGTGTAGAAGTACAAGGGAGAGAAAAGGACACAAGTACCTCCTCCTCTCTTCTCCTCTCTCCTTCTCTCTCTCTGTGAAAAACGCGCGCGCTCTACTTTACTACTACCACAGTTAGTTACACTACACCCAGCTTCAGATTGAGATTCCTACTTGGTCCCTTCCCTCTCTCCCTTGTTGATCCTTAACCTGCCACGTTTTAGTAATTTTTTTTTTTGAGGAACCACGTTTTAGTAATTCACTCCCTCCCCCCCTCTCTCTCTCTGTGCCTTCTTCACAGGCTCACAGCATCTTCCCTTGACTTTGGCGCGAATATTGATGCATAACTAATAACTAAGCCTTTAGCCCTTGACCCAACAAGTCCTCACCTCAACCAAATTAACTAGCTATTATACAAAGTTTTGTTCTTTCTTCTGCCAGTCGATCTTGATTGAATTGGCTGCTGTTGTTGTGTGTACTTCTTACTTCACCATGGAACAAGGTAATCAATCATGAACTGATTAATAAAGAAACCAACCTCTTTGAGTCTCTGTGTTCAATCTTGTCAATTTTAATGTTGGGTTTTTTTTTTTTTTATGTATGAAGAACTGTGATGCTCAGCTCAACAGGATTTGATTTGAATTTTTGTTGGTTCTGGTTTTCAATCTTGTCAATTTCAGTAGTGTAGTGTTGGGTTTTCTTTCTATATGAATAACAGTGATGCTCAGCTCAACAGGATTGATTTGAATTTTTGTTGGGTTTTGTCAGTCAACAGTGATCTGTTACAAATTTCAAACTTTTTTATCAAAGGTTGAGGATTGTTGATTTTTGTTGAATTTTGTAATAGGAACTGTTGAAATTTCATTCCTGAAAGTGTTTTGATGTGTACCAGTTTTTTATTTGGTGTGAAGCTCATGCCTTTTGTCTTACTATTAAATAATGGGGGATTAGTTGTACCATTAATTAATTTCTATCCACAATTAATCAGGTTTTATGTTGATTTGGGTTGGTTTGGTTTGATTAGTAGGGTTTGCTTTGCTAGCTTTTGGGGCTGCTGGCACCAATTAAAGTAACTTCTATTTTTATTCCATTAATTAATGGGTTGTGATAAGGATGCCTTTTCTTAGCAGCTTGACAGCTGCTTTAATCTAGTCTTTTCTTTTCTTTTCTTTTTTAATTCTTTACTTCTGGTAAATTGGGGAATTTGTTAAATTTATTTATTTTTAACTGTTCTACTGTTTAATTATGAAAGGAAAAAAAAAAAAGCTTCATTTGATAAAGATTAATAGGAGAATTTCTCTTACCTAATATTAGTAGTTCTTATATATGGAACTTGCTGATGCAATAACATTTTTTTTTTCTTTATTTGTAATTCTATGGACATTCTGGTGTTAATTTCTCTGACAGTTTATCCACTTGGAAATCTACTAAACTATACTTGCAGATGATATTTGTGCACATAAGGAACTTATTAATTTTTTTTTTTTTAATCTTGCACAAATGCATAATGTACAAGAAATACAGACCGTTTCGTGATCCAGCTGAGCATGCTAGCAGTAGCTGGTGTTGGTACTAACAATAGTACAATGAAACAATCCGGTTACAGGATTGCTGAAGGTGTTTATTGTTAACCAAAAGGAACACATTCAATTTCAGGATATCAGCTGTCAAAGTTAATCCAGGATGCTCAAGTGCGTTGGTTGAGGCCTCCGGAGGTCTTATTTATTTTACAACACTACGACTTCATTGGTTTCACCCATAAGGCTCCTCATAAACCACCAAGTAAATTTTCCTTTCACCCTTCACATCAGAGTTAGTTATAACCAGGCAATGTAGTCTTACTGGTAAAGATTCAGACCACATAATATAGTGCGGATATGTCTCGGCAATCATTTTGCCAACGATGTTATCAATCAAAGTCCAACTTAGCCCTCAATACAACTCACCGCAGTTAATCCTCAGGCTAATAATAACAGTCCTGACCTAAATGGTAGTGAAATCTGCTATGCTAATGCTTTGTGTCTTAAAATGTGTTAATCGCTTAATTGTTTTATCGTGAGGACAATTTTTAAAACACATTTATTTTGCAGATGGTTCATTGTATATATTCAATAAGAGGGTGAATCGGTACTTTCGCAATGATGGGCACTCGTGGCAGAGGAAGAGAAATGGGAGGACCCTAGCTGAGGGGCATGAGCGTCTCAAGGTCTCCCCTTCTTCTCTTTTGATTACATTTCATTTCATATAGTTTCCCCGGGCTTACATGCCAATTCTCACTACAGCTTGTAGTTTGCATCCACGAGCAGTGTTGTCTTAGTGATACAATAATACCCTTTTTGTATCTATTTTTTTTTTTATTTTTAAAGTTTTTTTATTTTTTATACCTTCTATTATTTTGTGTCTTTTGCATCTGAGAGGTCTGCTCTCAAATTGTATAGACTTTACTGGGGAGTTGTAGGTCAATCTGAGCCCTTCAGTTTAGATCAGACGACCTCAAGTAATCCTGACTGGTCTGACCAATTTTATGAATATGAAGTTACACATGATCTAATTGGTCCTATTGGCCAACTCCGATGAATTCCGTACAAGTGAAGAGGAGTAAACCACGGTCGTTTTAATATCGTTGACCTGCAAACTTGTATAGAGTAATCTGATGAATGAAACTCAAATTCTGGGCGAGAACTTTGAACTGACCCAAAAGTTTCTCTCTGTAATTGTAGGTTGGCAATAGAGAGGTGTTGACATGTTACTACACACAAGGAGACGAAAATCCATGTCTTCGCCGAAGAATTTTCTGGATGCTTGATCCGTAAGTGTACCTGCTTAATTGAAGTAAAAGAGGGAAATAAAAGTTGTATTCATAGGTCCCAACGGGAGATTGAGGGGATCAAATTCAAATGAAAGGAGCTCAGGAGAATTTAGCATAGTACTTGATTTGCATTTATTTAATAAGTTATTTTGGTAAGTGAATCTCTATGTAGGAAAATGTCCCAAAAAAGAAAAAAAAAAAAAGAGCCTTTATAAAGGGTCTGTTTAAAATGCTCAATTACAAAGAATAGTTGATTTGAATATTAAGACTTTAGCATACATTATGTTTGTTCTCTGTTAAATTTCTGAAAATAAAAATTGTGCAACATTTGCAGGGCCTATGATCATATAGTTCTTGTCCATTACAGAGAATACTCACAGGTATTCTTTTTCCCCGTTTTATTATTTTATATTCACTGTTTTCAAGAATCCTTAGCTGAGTTAGATGTGTCATATGTTTTTTTAAAAAAAAAATTACCTGTGTCATATGCATCATTATATTAGTCCTCTGATGTAATGTACAACGTCGACGTACTTCTGTAGAGAGGCAAATCAGTGAAGTAATAAAAATTAAGAGACCAAGGACCATATCAGCTTCTCATTTTATAATACATAATTATCTTTGAAAGATAATAAAATTGTGGTTTAGCACCGAAAAGGAATTGTCTGATGTATTTTGTCATTTTCATTCAGGAAAAATCCTCTCCGAGCCAGGTCCCGAGCTACTCTAAACTATCTTACTCAACTCCACCCCAAAACATCAGAAGCCACACTAACGTCTCGACACAAGGCCTCCATCCCAGTGAGCTTACAGGTCTTCGTCAGAACTCAAGCAGCCCTGGATCCACCGAGGAGGTCAGTTCAAGATGCTACACAAGCAATGGGGATAATAACACAGACAACTTCAGTACTGAAAATTTTAACATATCGGATTGGGTGGAGAATTACAACCAGCCTGATGGACTAGAGCTAAGTCCAGGTGCAGAAAATGGAGATTTCGTAGGTTGTTCTGATGTCAAGGTGAAGGACAATTCACACCAATCATTGGATTTTTTCTTGGATGAGTTCACTGAGGGGACATTTGACGGGACAAGTAGTGATCACGTGAATGGCCAGGTCGAGGTGGGCAAAGAAAGTACGATTGAGATGCTCAAGAAGTCAGGTTAGCCTTCCATTGTTTATTATATTGTCATTAACTCTCCTTTTTTTTTCAAAAATTTTAAATTTAACTATCAATGAGAGTGCGTACTAGTACCTGTTGCTCATTTCAAAGGATTTTGAATTTATCCTGTTTCTTTATCGTTTATTTACTTCCTATCTCTTTTTCAGAGTGGTGGATAGAGGAGATGCAATTTGAAGAATGCCTAAAGGAAGGTTCAACTTTACTGATGCCACAGAACCCGTTGTGCAGCATTCGCGAGATTTCTCCTGAATGGGCATTTTCAAATGAAACGACAAAGGTAAGAAACTAGGAACCACCAAAGTGTCATAGTATTGCAATAGCATGTTCTCATGTCATACCTTATGTTCATGCTTGTATGCTTATCCCTCGCAAGAAATATATGTGGATCAAGCTTTTTTTTTCATGTCACAAGAAATATTATGTATGTCTATGCCCAGTATCAGTACCTGCTTGCAGAAATTTCTCATGTTAGCAAATAAAGATATTTGTATCTTGTTTATATAGATACGCATAAGCTCCTTTTTATTATAACGAAGAGGGGTTTTAAGTCATACATGATACATCCATATTATACGCTTGTGGGAGCTTGCCAGTTACCAAGGAATTTAAACAGCAGGTAAAGTTCAATTATTATTTTTTTTTCTCGTATGCAGGTTATAATTGTTGGTGAATTCCCCTGCAACTTGGCTGAATCACAATTGCTGGCCTGGTTTGGCGACAAGCAAGTTCCAGCTGAAATCATCCAGGAAGGTGTCCTACGGTGTTGGTCCCCAGCCATGGAAGTTGGAAAAGTCAGATTTCACATAACCAACCAGGCAGGAGAGCTGTCCTGTGAAACGCGGGAATTTGAATTCCGTGAAAAGCCTTCCACAACTTCGGATTCTGATCCGGAAGAATTGGACCTGCTCACTAAACTTGTGAAGACCCTCTTAGGTGAAAGTTGTGAATATTTGGAAATATTGAACTTGCGAAGTTTAATGGAGAAGTTGTTGAAGGATAGGCTACAGGCTCTGGTTCTGAAAGAAAGAGTTGTAGTTGAAAAGGGATTTCATGTGTTGCCGAAGAATTATCATGGGATCATACACTTGATATCAGGTCTAGGGTTTAATTGGGGCCTGGACTTGTTATTAGATTCGGGCGTGAATGTAAATCACCGTGACAAGAATGGATGGACTGCCCTTCATTGGGCTGCTCGTTTCGGGAGGTACTTCTATTTATGTATATATCATTTTGTTTTTAAGTTATTTAATTTTTGGTCAGGCTTTTTATTTATTTAGAAAATTGCCGTACTTCGAAAGCAATACTGTACCAGTCAGGTATCTTATTGATTGAGTCAGATTGTTTCAATTAAGTCTAAAAACTCTTTAAATTACATTTTTTTCCCTGTTTTATTTATATTTGCTTATTTCAAATATTATGTTTCTGTCAAAAATAATAAGTGGCCAGTATGTTCATTTATCATTGAACCCGGTTGCCAGTTCTTATTTTTTCTTTATTTGAAATAACAGTGAGATTGAAATAAATTAAGAAAAACACTGATATTTTGAATGCTCAAAGAACTTGTAAATATATTTTCTGATTTAGGTTTTCAAGACCATACTATATAATCCACGTATTGTTATTATATGCAGAGAACGAATGGTTGCCTCACTAATTCTGGCCGGTGCTTCTGCGGAGGCACTATCAGATCCAACATCATGCAGCAAGGGCCACACGGCGGCTTTCGTAGCAGAACTCCATGGCCATATAGGCATTGCAGCATACCTCTCAGAAACCAGGCTAGTAAACCATCCACTTGCATCCGAGGACTCTAAAACTACCATATATCACAAGGAAGTCCATGTCGCTGGCGGTACGGAGGATCAGCTGTCATTAAAGGACTCCTTGGAGGGTGCTCGAAATGTTATTCAGGCTGCCAGACGGATCCAACAAGCATTTCGCAATTCGTCTTTTAGGACTAAGAAAGAGAATGAAAAGCGGTATGATAGGGCAAATAGTAGTTACGGGATTTCTTTAGAGGAGATGTGTGAGATCGGGGCTATAGTGAAGTCCAATAAGCAAGGTCATGGCTATCGATCAGACCCAGATTCTGAACAAGCTGCGCTGTCGATTCAGAAGAACTTTAGGTGCTGGAAGAAAAGAAAGGAATTCCTGCATTTGAAACGAAATGTTGTGAAAATTCAGGTAATATAACTACACATTTTTTAAATTTTCTGCATGGTCTGATTTTTATAAGTGTACCTCTGTTGATACACTGGATCCAGTGAGTTGCAGCTAGAAAATATCAGATTGCCTGGAACTGGATCCATAATTAATAACTCCAACAAAGACATTCGTCTGAAATACAGAACTACAAAAAAAAAAAAGGTGTATTATTATTTCTGTGTGATAAACTTAAAAACATTACACCAGAATTGGTATATAGAGCAAACCTGGAAGGGCACGGGCAACAAATGTATGAAACAGACTGGATAATTGGTAATCAACTTTAGAATGATAAATGTAGTTACAAGATCATTGCTAATAATAAAAATGAATGATAAACGTTCATTCGAGGAGGTTAAATTTGCATCCTTAACAATTGCGCATTACATCCAGCCAATTCAAAATGAAATTGATGCAAAATTAACTCTTTTGTAAACCGCACTTTGAATAATTAGCATTAACATGGTCTGTATCATTTTTTTTTAACAATTTTCTAGGCTCACTATAGAGCACATAAAGTAAGACAAAACAAGGGCATGCTGTGGACAGCAAAATTACTGGAGAAAGCGCTAAGGTGGAAGAAAGGGGGTGCTGGCATCAGCAGACATCAACGTGTGCCGGAAACGATCAACAATGAGGTGGACACAATTGACATTTTGAAAGATTTTCGGAAACAGGTTGTGGAGAAAGGGATTGACGAGGCAGTATCTAGTGTTGTGACCATGGTCGACTGCCCAGTTGCGCGACAGCAGTATAGGCGCATGCTTATCATGTACCAACAGGAAAAGGTAAATTGTTTCAGAGAAAACAAAGTCGATAACGTGTGATTGTTCTGTGTCCGTTCTACATTAAGAAGAATTTTTTGTATAAACTCAAAAAGCATGTGACCAATCATTCTCTTCATTTTGTGATTAATACTAAAACCAACCATTGTTAAGTTTGTTATCTTTTACAAAAGTTCGGGTGCTAGTAGCATGAAATTTTTTTTTTTACTTAGGTGTACCAAGGTAAGACTTTCTGGGTGCAAGCATTTGCAAGTTCTACAAGAATTAAGGAATCTTACAACTATTTTCTTTCTTTTCTTTTTTCTAATTTTCAGAGTGAAAAGGAGAAGCGATGATCTTCGCTCAAATCCCTGGTCAATTGGATGCGGCTTGAGACTCAATTGCTAGTTTGAAGCATAGAACTGTTGATCGTGTACATATGTGCAGTTGTCCGATGTTCGAGTATACAAACAGCTTTTTTCCAATGTACAGATCATCACAGGAAACATGTTCTTAATCGTTCGAAATCATTTTTACCAGTCGCCCGCAAATAGGAGTTCGTCGTGTGTAAATGCTCTATAATATATTTACTGTGTGAACCTTGTACCCACCAAGGGTAAAATGAGATTATGCAGTTTTATCTTGAAATAAGGCCTCCTAAATCCTAATGCTCTCAACAGTATTATTTTTGAGTACTTGCTAGGATTCTATCCTTTTGTACAAAGATGGAAGTCCATTTGGGGGCAGTTCTGTATAGTTCGTACCATTTAGATACTGAGTGTATGGTTCTATGTGCTGTTTAGCTTCTCTGTGCATGGTAAACGTTTACATTTCACACCGAAATACTAACGGTCCGAATTATACTTTACAATGTTCAAAACCACAATAATAAATAGGACATGATATTGTGATCAAATAAATTTGGGAGCTCGACTCCCATCTTTTACTCAAAAAAAGAAATTGTCACACAATCATTGGCACCTATAAATAAAGTTGGTAGCCACTGTGAGCTTTAAAAAAAACTACTTACCACCTATGCTGATGTGACATTGAGTGCACCATAGTTGCACAATATGCCCATTACAGGTCCCATAGTTTCCAAGATGTTAACATTATCATTTATACTGAGAAGTGATAAAAGCAGCAAAGAGAGGATAGATGAATTTTAAGAGCTTGAAAGAGTGAAAACAGGCTTCTGTTTCCGGTAAATCAATCGGGTATAAAAAATTGTATAATGTACATACATGATCATCCCTTTAGTAACAAGCACGCTACGATTAGTCCAGAACAATCTAAAACCCCTGTACACCCCCAAGAAGATTCAAAAAAAAAAAATCTGACTAGATTTATTTTACACTAGATAAGAGGGTATGGAACCTATATACAACCATTCTGCTTAAACTGGCACTTTTCCTTTTCAAGCAATCTTGATTCAAAGAAAATGTGTTTTCTTTCCTGAGATGAAATCGGAAAGCACAATAAGTTTTCCATCACCAAAATTGTTCCTGAATAAGATGAAGACAAAAGGAGAAAAGGCTCGGTCAATATTTTTCAACAGTGCCAAAACTCAAGCACAAAGCAACCTACGATCGGACAAATTTCTTCATGACTCTACCACAACAGACAAATCAGCAGTTGAGGAAAGGTCAATAATTCTTTTTTTTTTTTTTTTCTGGCTAACACCTTTTTACATGTCAGCAACTGTATGAATGAATATTGGTACTTATGAAGGGCCCAAAAGCTCATATATGTCGGTATCATGGTAGTAACAATGCCCCAACCAATTTGAGACTTCATAAGCCTATTGTAGTAAATAAATGTCTTAAAATACTTACTTGTCAAAAAGAAACATCCATTAACCTGTCGATGCTGCATGCACGTTGTGTCCAACTTGCGTCAACACCCACCACTCTGACAAACCTCTATACTTTACAAAAATCTTAACCTAACTCAACTTTGTGTTTGGCTTGAAAAATCGTGCAACCTCCCTATAGAGTTGCTCGCCTTCAAAAGGTTTGGAGACGTAACCGTCCATACCACTTTTGAGACATTCTTCATGTGTAGCTTGTATAACATCAGCCGTCATTGCTAAAATAGGAACATGCCAATTGTGGATGACTTTCCCATTAAATTCAGGAGTACTTTCACCTCGTTTGATCCGATCATTTAGTTCTGCCTCCATACCTCGTATATGCCTAGTTGCTTCAAATCTAAAGCAAATAGAAATTAAAAAAATTGCATATTAAGATATAATGTTCCAGTTCTCTACCAATATTTATCCCAAATACTAAATCTCCATGATATGAAAGTTTTAGAAACACAAATATGAAATATTGTTGCATGCATATAACATCCTTAAACCCCAAAATCAACAATTAGAAAAAGGAAACACAACATCCCGAAAAAGGAAAAGGGAAATCAGCACAACTGGCGAAGCAAACTATTTGTAATTTTACATGCCAAATATCTTTATGATTTGCAGTACAAGCTAAGAAGGTTTTTAGTTTTGCCCATTTATTGCAAGGATGAAGGAATTTTAGTGACATATACAAATATATCTAAGAAAATATACAAGAAAAAATAAAGAGAGGCTCACCCATCCATCTCCGGCATCTGTATATCCATGAAACATGCATCAAAAGTATGAGGTGGTTTGAGAAACCCGATAGCTTGTTTACCACTATCAGCGCATGTCACAGCAGCCCCGTACTTTTTCAATGCTCCAGCAGCAACCCTTAGATTCACCAAGTTGTCATCCACCACTAAAATCCTTTTGCCCTGAAGTAGACTTCCCAAAGACAAGTTTCCCACAACTCCATTTCGGCCATTTTCCCTGTCCCCTGCTCCAAATAAGGACCGTTGCAAGGACACTTGCAACATGCTAGCTCTAAGGGGCTTCAATATTATATTTGTATTAACATCTCGAAAGGATGGTGAATTACTTTTCAGGGTCGGGTTAGCTAGAATGAATAGTTTCGGTGTAGTGCCATTAGCAAACCTAGAAGCAAAAGAGGGCCATGTTTTTACTTCTAGAGACCAAGTCTCTTTGTCGACCAGCACCATGTTTAGGCGAAATTTTGGTAGATACTGGGTCAAATTTGGGGTTAATTCAGATTTTATTCCAAGTCTGTGGAGGTGATACGCTGTCACCTGGGCCCGAATGGGTCTATGGTCCACTATCAATGCATTCATTCCATGGAATTCAGTGGGTTTGTATTCACTGGAAGTTGAGTTGCTGCGGGTACGAGTAAGTACCGCGGTGAAGGTGAATGTGGAGCCAATTTGGGGACGACTTGCAAATCCGATCTCTCCTTTCATTAAGCCAACTAAGCATTTGCTAATGCTCAAGCCAATTCCAGTACCGCCATGTATACGTGCAACCGAAGGACGCACCTGGTAGGAACAATAAATTATTAATAACCTCTGCATGTGATGTCTTAAATAAAAACAAAACCAATGGTACAATTATACCTACGGAGGGTAAATTATTTTCTGCCACATGAAACAAATAACAAAATTACCATTGAAAAACATCTCTACCTAAACAGAAAAAATTAAAAAAATAATAATAATCCTACAAAACATAGGACACATCTAAGGGATGACTGCATGAATATAAGGAGGAAACGGTTGTTTAGATTTACTTCCGTATTCACTTCAGAAGGGTAATTAAAGAGGCTCCAAAGAGACCAGAATAGGAGGACCAAAATTTGACATACTTCCAAGAAAAAAAAAAATGAAGCATCTTACTCTTTTAGGCATAGACCATTTCTTAATGTCAATTTATGACTTCAAAGGTGCATAAATATACCTGCATGAAAGGTGTAAAAACCCTAGATTGAGACTCGTAAGGGATTCCCACGCCAGTATCCTCAACTGATATGATCAGGGTAATTTGGTCAGGAGAACTGGAAACATAAGATCCATCAAAAGAGTTTGTCCCGTGCTGAAAGATGCTAAAGTTCTCCCAACTTCGGCTCTGAGCAGCCACTGCATACCCACTCAATGTCTTATTTTTGCTACTCTGTGGGTCTGTTTCGGTCTCGACTTCCAACAAACTTGGCACCTCATCAACCAGATGCACCGTCAGGTATATATGGCCCCTATCAGTGAACTGAAAAAGACCAAACAGACAATGTTAAATACGACCAGAAAAATGTTGCTCGTACAAATAAGGTCATTGGTCTGGATTGGGTAATGAAAAGCTGACCTTGATTGAATTTCCCATGAAATTTGTGATGATTTGTCTTATTCTACCCGGATCACCAACAAGTGTTTCTGGGACTTGATCAGACACATACACTGCCAACTGCAATAAAACATTGAGGACGGTTGTAAGATGCATGAATCAAGAGAATTTACTGAAAGAAAAAAAAAAAAAAAAAAAAAAAAAAAAAAAAAAAAAAAGAAATGATACCTACAAAAGTATATCACAGGGATATTTAAAGAGTTATCTTCACATATCATTTACCCTTATTATAATGGTGCAAAAAGAAGAGGAGAAATACCTCAAGGCCTTTTTCCTGTGCCTTCCCAGAAAATAGAGAGAGAGTGTCATCCAAAAGAGAGCGCAAATTGAAAGGAACTGCCTCGAGCTCTAGTTTGCCAGACTCAATCTTGGCCTGGTCAAGCACCTCGTTTATCAATGACACCAGTGCCTTCCCACTTGCCTGCGCAGTCCTCACGTAGTCCTGCTGTGTAACATCCAGCTCCGTGTCCATTAACATTTGCAACATCCCTACAACATAGAAAATTAATAAGTATGACTGCTTCAAAGAGAAGATCATACAAATTGATGTCTGTTTATATTTGTAATTGGGTATACGTTTAATTCTTTTATCATTGTGGTAGCGTGCTTGGTAGATGTTCGATTTAATGTTAAACAAAATGATGTTGTTTTAAGGTTTCTGCAATATTAAATACTGATATTAAAAAAGAAAAGAAAAGAAACATGAGCAATCACTTACCTAGAACACCGTTCATTGGAGTTCTTATCTCATGAGAAACTGTTGCCAAGAACTACAAGCAAAACAGAAAATTGAGGTTGTATCAGAATCAACAGAAGTCGCAGAAAACAATAGAAAGAAGGTTTTACTGAGGTGACAGAAACTTTTATTATTAAGTGATTGAATTTAAATGACACACCTGTGACTTTGCCACATCAGCAGCCTCAGCACGTTTTTTGAGTTCCATCATTTCACGGTAATCGTCCTCAACTTTCGCAATGCGATTCACTGTAGCGTGAAATATGTAGCCAATTAGCAAAGCAATCACTAGGGTTCCAAGTGAGGTTGTGATAGCGAGCCAAGCCAATGGTGGCTTTTGGGTAAAACTACAGAAGCACAAAAGACACCGGGCAATAAGTCCACATAGAGTTCACAGATTTGTGTAATAAGTAAAAGAAATTTAATAATAAAGGAAATGGAAAGACATGTACATTGCATCTGCCCTTTCAAGTTTCGATGAGCATTCAGTAAAGAGTATATTGTAGCCTAATCTTACCATTTTAACATATTTGATTATATCGACTCAAACCATCTTACTGATCTCTACATTTGATTGAAAGCAAGACCTAGCAAATTTTCTTATTTTATTATCATATCATCTTACTAATGTCTATATTCTTGCAAGTGGAGATAGATGTTGGGAGTTGGAAAGAATAAGATATTGTGATCAAACAATATCCATTATAGCACATGATATTATCGTGAACTACAATGTAAAAATGACTTTTTAGAGGGAATAATTCTCAGGCAAAAAAAAGAAGGAAGGCTAATGATAAAGTTTGATTTAATCAAAGTACCTGCAATGCATCTCATGCTTCCTAATTGGGTCGCCAAAATTGAGGGCACTGACATGAGACATGTCCGTGGCTGTCTGATTGGACCCATACATCCTTATCATTCCATTAGTCGTGTCATAGACATTTACCGATATAGATTGTTTGCATGCCAGTTGGTGCAATAATTTGTCAACCAAGGCCTCAATATCAAATATCCCTCCCAAATATCTGTTCACAAATAGAAACAAATTATACATGATTACTCAGTCTAGACGTTGTCATTGTTTGCTAATATCCTTGATCTTATTACTACTGATTACTTTTCTTGTATTGTTGTTATATCATTCCTGTTATAGTTATTACATTTTAATATTGTTTTTTTCAACAAAGTACAACTCCCTTCCCAATATCTGCTTAGAAATCTAACTTTAATTAGAAACCTAATCTATAATTGAAAATGTTTTGAGGCCTTGCTATTTTCAATAATTTTAGGAGATATTTACAATTAATATGATAGGAACAGGTTTTTGCATTCTAATGTACGCACTGGATTCATGACAAGGAAATAAAAATATTTCAGGTCTGACCATATTATCATTTTCCTCCAAACAATACAATCAGAATTTTGATCTTAAATTAACCGAAATGCCCATAAACCTAAAAGCAGCAGTGGTGCATTAAAACTGACCATATTACCAGTGAATATACCAGCACAGTTGAATAAAAGTTCAATAATTGATGATGTAAAACTGACCCAATAGCTGCTTCAATACGCTCATCAGGAGTAGCATTGCTAGGGAGGTCTGATTTGTACACGGCATAGGTCAGGATGACACCGAGACGGTTGGACTTGACCAATGGAAAAGGGGCAGTTAGCACTCCCTTGCCTGACGCTCGGGCCCGCAAAATGTTCTCTCTGTCTTCCTACAGAGTAGTGAGAACATGTCTTGTTTTATATTCATATTTTCATAAGATAATATGTCAAATTCATATTTCCACAGGATAAATATGTCAAATGAAACAGATAATGAAAGTTGTGCATGCTTCCAGTGATTATGTTGACTTAACATGTCTGGTCATGATTTTAGCCAAAACAAAGAAAGAAGATAAAGCCAGGTAAAACATATTGGTTTCGTGCCGAATTATGTCGCATATGCCCCATAGTACTATCAAGTTTGACACTTGAACAACACTAGTACAACAACTAAAAAAATCCAACTTGAAAGGAAAAAGTATGGAAAATGAAGCTACTTGAAAGGGAAACCAAAATAAAATATTGCAACAAAAAGGTATAATATATCAAAAAATAACCACAATCCAAAAAAAAAAAAAAGGAAGAAGAAGAAGTCTCAAAAAAAAAAAAAAAAAAAAAGAGATCGGGGGCATGCTAAATTATAAATGTACAATTTCCCTCAATAATTTCTTCTATAGGTTTTTTTCAGTCAAAGGCATTTTGATAACAGAAACAAATGAAAAGACAAATAAGTTGAAAATTACGTACATGGCCGGTAAGCATGTCAAGTGATACCACATGCTTATACGCATCTTGTGCAAAGATAACAGGTGCATACTCATCAGCAACAGGAACCACAGTGGGTCCACCACCTCCTTGGTCCCGAGCTGTTGATTTCTCTGAAGAGTACATTTTCTTTATCGTCCAACCCTGCATCTTCTCAAACTGCTCCCTCTCTGAATGCAATACCTTTACTGCATACGCAACTCCACTTGTCAGTGGCCTTTCAAATGTCGTTCTCTCAGCGTATCTAGCAAATGTAGCCTGTTTGGAGATAAATAGAAATACTAATTATTGAATCTCAGAAATTCTGTGTGTCCTCTAACAAATGATATCAGATTCTATTACTAGCTTCATCCTCTCCTCTCCTACCCGAGTTTTATATTTTCAATTGCTGCTTTTCCCCCCTTTACTAAAGCTATGAAAGAGACAACAGACAAAATTTGGGCATGTTTTGAGTTATATTCGGAAAAGTGGGTGTACAGAATATGTCTATTGATCCACTTGATATTTTTATCAAAGATAGGTAAATTCTTCAAATTATGATACCCACACGTTGAGGTGTACCCCTTATAGGCATAGAGGAATTTGGAAATTATTTCCAGAAAGAACTACGTATGCTGGGTCTGAACTCTGAACTATGATTTGCTTCTAAATTATGCCCGTATGAATCTTTGGAATTGACTGGTAAGGTACCATGCTTCACAAAAACTAATTATCAGTGATCAACATGATACCAAATTCGTAATAATGTTAAACGGTAATGAATCAGCCCCACCCCACCACCCCCAACAAGCGCACAGAAGCCAAACTCCCGTATCAAATATAATTATTGGTTATGTTAAAACTTCAACCTTGGACTGGAGTGACCCGGCACAATACCAAGATTATACCAAACTGTACCTGATCGATTGCAGAGGGGTTTTTGGAATGATGAAAGGTCGACACCAGAATCGCAAGGGCTTGTAAATGATTCATGCTAACATTAAACTGGTCCTGGAGCATTCTAGCTCTCTCATCACACATATTCCCGAGGCTTTCCTTTCTCTTCTCCTCTTGCGCGGAACTCATGAACCAGTATATCGATAAACTCACCACAGACCACACCACAAACCACAGAATGAGGAGCTTTCTCCACCATGTCTCCCTCACTTTCCTAGTGACAAAGTAGTGGTTGTAGATGTGCGTTCGCCAGGTCTTGACAGAGAGGTTCTCCGGCCATACCAGAGACAAATTGAGCTTGATTTGGTTCAGAAATCGCGGCTTTTGTTCCATCATGCCAGCATCAATGAACCAAGTCATGGGTTTTGGGGGGAATTGAAAGGATACTGAAAGTAAACCTGAAACTACCAGAGGTGGGTTTTCTCACATAGAGCCATATTTTCATGGAAAGAGGAAATCTTTTCCCCCCTCACACAGATCAAGAGCAAGAAACCAGCAATTGAGAAGTACCCAACTTTGAATCACCTCCTGAATTGGTTTTACCAGAGAATTAAAACCGATCTATTACAATTTTGGGTTTTGTTTTGGACTCAGCACAGCAAAGTAAAGAGATGAGAGAGAGAGAGAGAGAGAGAAATGAAATGAAAAATATTATAAATTTATAACAGGTTTGTTTGTTGGTGCAAAGAGATGGAGGAGAGAATGATGATGATGATGATGAGAGAGAGAGAGGGGGGGTTGGATAAGCAAGCAAGTTGGGCAGGTTTATATGTATGTTATCTTACCTATCCATCCATCTATGTACTCATGTATGTCACTTTCTAGGCCCAAAGAGAAAGGAACCATAAGCAATTTCCACAACCCCAGGGACTGAACCCAAAAAGGTCTCTCCTCTTCTCCTCTCCTCCCCTCCCCTCTACTCTCCTGAATGAGTGAAGCTAAAAGAGAAAGAACCCAACACGCAAATCAAATCAAATCAAATCATATCATATCATATCATATCATCATCCTATTTCCTACTATTGTACAAGCTGAACTAACTTGTGCAATAATAATTGGAGAAGATGAGATTGTTGCAGTTCACAGGGACATGGGTTTTGGGTTCGGGGCAGATTGCAAGTGGGTAGGTGGGGGATAGAGAGAGGGGGGGATAGAGAAGGGGGAGGATAGGGATGAAGGAAGAGGAGGTAAAGAGGGCTGCTTTAATTGGTCTCTGGAGACTTTGAGAGGGAGAGAAAGAGAGAGAGGCAAGTGAGTGAGGACTGCTGCAATCCTCCTCATCCTCGCCGTCCATTTGTATCAACGGCTCTGATTATTTTGCTTCACCTCTTTTCTTACCCAGTCCAGATATTCGGATACCACTAGGGATACTGTCGGGAATACTATGATCTTTGACCAATTCAACTAAACCTAAATATTCACCTTAACCTCCTAAATATTCAACTTAACACATTTTGCTTGACAACCAATAAAAACTCCACATAATAAAAACCTAATTGCAGCATTACACTTAACACATTTTGCTTAACACATTATGCTTTACAGCCAATAAAAACTACTCTTAATTTAATTTGCAACATTACACTTCCTAACTATTCAGCTTAACCTCCTAAATTTTCAACTTATCACATTTTTTTATTGGCAGTCAATGTTTAATGGTATCCCTGACAGTATCTTTTGCGGTATCCCCATAGCATTTTCCTTTCTCACCTACTAGTAAAAAACCCACGTCTTGCTTTGAGCTCAAATTGTTATTTCTTATAATAAACTTTTAAGATAATATGTAATGGGCCTTAACTTAAATTGAAATAATTTATAGGGACCTTTAATTTTAATGGCTGAGAACATTAATGGGCATCAACGTATGTCAACGGTGATAATCAATCTAAGTAAATAATTAACGGCTGACGTTTCTTATTTGGGGGAGATAGCTCTTTCATGTCATTTTTCCAATATGCTTTTATATATAATATAGTAGGGATATCGTGGAGGACGACGACTCGGATGTGCATGTTCGAGTAACAACATCACTGATGAGAAGTGAAAAGGAAACCAAAAGAGGCTCAAAATCCCATCAGATGAATCGACAAGCTAAGAGAGACAATATTACTGAGCATGTTTGGTATGCGGATAAATGAGAAATAAATTGAGATATAGTCTGTCACCACTCTCACAAGAAAATCTCAAAGTCCAGGAAGAAGAGACGATATAGTTGGGACTTGGGGACAGCCAGCCCGCTAAAAGAAATCGAAGCCGTCGGTTGTATTGAACGGTCGAGATTAAGAAAAGCAGGGCCCTGTTTTTCCACGAAGAATAACAGCAGATACGAATCCAGTGAGGGATTAGTGAGGAGAGCTCTGTCTATGCGCTATTCGCTATGCTGGGCTCCTGTCCTCCTGGGTTGCTTTTGGCATTTGGATTGCTCTTGTGGGCATCATGCCCTGTGTGTGGGGATCTCATGTTTGGGTGCATTTTGTGACTTCTTATGTGGTTTAACTTCATGATTGTTCATACGGTCTATAATCTATAGTGTATAAATTTTATAACAGTAGAGGTGGTAAAATCTGACCTGACCCGGAAAATCCGTCCGACCCGACCAAAGTTTCAGGGAAAGTCAGACTAGCCTGACCTGACCTGAAATCCAAGATAACCTGGGAATAGAGCTGCAAAATCTGACTAGACCCAAAAAACCCACCCGACATGACCCGAAAAAATGCTGGCAGATGTCAACCCGATACCCAAATGGACCCGAAAAAATGCCGGCAACCGTCAACCCAATACTCGACCCGACCCGACATTTCCATTTAGTCAAACTGACCCGACCCAAACCCAAACCCAAACCCAACCTCACAATCTGCCACCTCTATATAACAATTACATCACTCTTATAACTTTTACAATATTTGTAATATATAAAGTTTATGGATATCCATAGAATGTATACGCTCAATATTTCATAGTAATATTAGCAAGAAAAGTTATTTTTTCACTTATAGATAAAAAGATGGATTTTTGTTCTTATTTTAGAAGTGAAAATATAATGTTTCTAATTCGATTTTTTTATTTTTAGTGCTTGTCATTTTTTGACTGTTTGTTTTATGTGTTTTATGTATCGCTACAATAATTTTGATGTTGGAGCTTGTAAGTGTCACCATTCAGAAAAATTATTGGTTTCTATAATGATTTCAGATGAAAATTTATCTTATGAGCGATACACACTTTTATCACTCACAATTCGCACTTGCTATATACGTAAAGGACCTTTTACATGCTCCGAAGAAAATAAAAGAAAGCATAGTTGGCTCAATATTAGAGAAAGTACGAGAGATAATGGGAGGATATTAACGAATCTAGCGTAGGGATATATAATGAAGAAAGCTAAAAGAAATACTAATAAATTATCTTATTCATTTGCATCGAAGTTTTGTCATCAATCAGGAGTGATCAATTTTCCCAAATCAACTTTTTTTTAATATTATAATAGTACAAGACACGTAATTGTTCATCTAATTTTTATATTTTTATTAGTACTTAAAATCTTTTGATTTATGATCTTTATAAACTGCTAAATAAGTGGTCTTTTTTATTAAATACCTACCTAAAACTTTTAGTACAAAAATTATAAGAAATATACATACCATTTGATTTACAAATTAATTTGCATACAAAGGTAACGTCAAGCAAGGATCAATTATTGAGATTCTAAAAATTGTACTATGGATTGACAATTTGAACCAATCAGTACCAGTATAATGGCCTTTTTTTTTTTAATCTATACTTGGTTACTTCTTGCAAAAATGATTATAATTTTTGTGCACTGCCCGCAAACAAACATAGATAGAAGAGCAACATCAACAGAAGATCTTTGAATAGGATGATGAGGAATGATAAGGTGTGGGGTCACTATAAAGCTCCACCATTTGAGAGTTGAGACAGCTTGCTGTTGTGTTTTTGCTTTCCAATTTTTTATTTTTGGAAATTATAACAATTTTGGCATTCTTTTGTTTTGTTCTTCTTTACTTCCTTTATTCAATTATTATTATTATCAATTTTATCATTGGATGAGATGGAGAAAGAGGAAACCCTTGTCTGCTCCTGAAATTACATGAGAGAGCAGCATATGCTTGACTAGTGATGCACTAGTGTTCTTATTATTTCTAATAATCATGTTTTGTTCTCTTGTGGGTTATTAACTTATATAATAATTAGGGAGGCTTGATTGGAGAATTTTGCGGAATCTAATTTTTTTGAGTCATTGTTCTAGATGGTTGTGTCACTTCATAGAGAAAAAATAAATATATGAATCTAGCTATAACTATTTTTTTAAACCTAGCTCTCTTAAGGTGGCAAACCAAATCCACCTCCAAAAGTATATGTTGTTTTTGTTTAGCTTAATTAAGAGAATCAAACCTAATGTAAAAATGTGAAAAGGGTTATTAAGCTTGCTAATTTAATTTCTAATACAAACATAAATTACAACAGTATGTAGCGGGTCCAACCTAGTTGAAAAGTGAAAAGTGTAAATTTAAATTTATATTTATATTTTCTATTCTTTTTTTATTATTAACTCTTTATTGTTCTTGATGAAATTAATGCTTATCAGAACTTGCATTGAAGACAAAAAAAACAACATGCTATTCTATTGCCATGTCAGTATATTTCAAGCAAGGAATAATATGGGTTTTTTTCTTTATAACACATTTTCCATATATGTCCTTAAACTTTCAGAATCTTAGGAAGTTTCAGAGTCATTTGTTAGTCTTCATTAATTCATATATATATATATTCCTACCGCCATGTGTCACATCATTTTATTGATGATGCTGTGAGTGAGCATGATGAATGAATTTCTTGAATTTATGCTCCTTTGGGGGAATTTTGGAATTCCTTTATTATTAGTTCCTTAATTCTCTTGTGCCCCTTTTTTTGAGGAATATTCATGTTTTGGATGGCTTTCTTTCTAAATTATAAACTTTCTTTATGGCATGTTTCTTTCTCCCTGACCAAACCAACCCAACCCAACCACCAAGTTGTTTTAGTTGTTTTTCCTTTACAGTAGTGGATCCTTGAATAAGTACAAAATATTGTTTTCTTTTTTCAGTTCTCATTCTTGTATTCTCAAAAAAAAAAAAGAAAAAAAAAAGTTCTCATTCTTAATTCTTCCGTGCCCAATAATTACACAGTTGTCAATTATTTAGTGAACCATCAAAGTAGATGTAAAGTTTCACTGTTGCTTTGAATTTTTTTTTTAAATGTTCTGTGCATATTTTTTTATAATTATAACTGAAATTGATTTCTTAGTTGCCGTGTGTACCCATAACACAACATAATTTCTCAAATCACCATTAAAAAAAAAAAGAAAATTATAACTATTGCATAACAACCAAAAATAAATAAATATATAAATAAATAAAAATAATATACACCCTAAAAGGTGTAAGATCTTGTCCTTTCACTGACCTCAAACCCCCACCCTATATTTTTTTTCCCATTTATTTATACACAAATTATCTGATTATCATAATTGCTTAAACAATTGTGATATTTGTCTGGTTTTGTGCAGAAGACAACACACAACACAAATCAAGCGTCTAGTCAAAAGTAAAGCAATTTGATTGATGGATAAGCAAACAAACAAAGGGGGGCTCAGAGTCAGAGATAGCCGCAGGCAAACTGCCACCCTGCATGTGGCATTGCATCAAGCTACCAATACCATTACCAATCAGTGTTAATTGAACTCCCAACATCTGTTATGAGTTATGACTTGTGACCCGTAGCCATCTCTGTTACTGGGTTGGTACTTATTTTCCTTTTTTTTTTTTTTTTTGAGATAAAGACGAGGGTCAAGCCACTCAAATTTAAATGTCTATAAAAGATCTTCCATCCGGGTTTCGAACCCTCGACCTCCCACACGGAGAGCATTGCCCTTAGCCACTAGACCAAAGGCTAGTTCTTGTGTTGGTACTTATTTTCGTATAAATACTTTGTATTTTCTCAAATAATAGAGATGACTGGAGTCTAAATCTGCTGTTATTCTTATCGATAACAGGGTCCTGTTATCCTCTTTAGGACCGTCCGATCAAACTGAACGGCTCAGATCAACACCACAGTTCGGCTTTTAAAGTGAGGGAGAGTTTTGTCAAATAAATCTGATTCGTTCATTTTTGTGCAACGATCCCGATTAGGATAGTAGGGTCCTGTTATCCCAAATTAGAATAATAGCAGATATGGTTCCGAGATGACTGATGCTGTGAGGATATTACAAAATTACTAGTAAAGAGTCAACGCCTTGCTTTGGACTGAAATTATTATATCTTATAATAAATGGCTGATGCACCGCATTCATATCTGCATTTTACCAGACTTGCACCTTTATTTTGGCCTAAAATTCCTAAGTTCATATGCATTTAGGCGGTAGAATATCTAGATTCCAGTTACTTCTTTACTTTTGTCCAAATTTCAGGTAAATTGGGCTTTTGGAGCTATTTGGACGTGATTTGGAGCGTTGAACGACAAGATGACGCAGACACGACCTTGCGGGCCGCAAGCCCGTTACTGCGCAGACTGCTTTCTGTTTTGACTCCCTGGCCTATATAAGGCAGTCTTTAGGCTATCTTTCCATCTTTTGGCATCTTCTCACATTGCACAGCCGCCAGAGAACATAGGAGAGTAGGGTATTTGCTTGTTCATCATCTTTTGAAGGGGATTTGAGAGGATTCTCGCGCGGAAGTGAAGATCGAGACGATTCTAGTTCTTCTTCGGTTCTTTTGCATCATGAACTCTTTCTTTTCTTTATTTGCTTTATTTTCTCTTGTCATGAGTGAGTAGATCTTTAGTTCTTAGGGTTGAACGATGAAGTTTGTGTTTATGGATTGATTGTATGTTGTTAGACTTACGTTGTTTTCAGTTTACTTGCGATTTTCATTATAATGTGCTTGTGACTTTGCTTGTTCGTATGGTAAACCTGTAGACCAAAATGTGAAAACTGAGGGACTTGTACCAACTCTGATTTAGAAAGGAATTGAATAACGTGAGTCAAAACACCGAACCAGAACTGAAACTGCTCTCTGTCAGTTGCCTGCGGACTGCAAGAGACATCATGCGGCCCACAAGCACCTGTAGAAAGTGTAAGACAGAGGTTACGACACTGTTCGCGACCCGCAGGAGACATCCTGCGGACAACAGACAGCGTTGCAATCCCTAACCAATCCTTTGCGACCCACAAGAGACATCTTGCGGGCCGCGAGCAATTGATTCAGAAACCAAACTGATTCTGAAAACCCTAGGAACGCTCGTTTATTATCTGTTTTCGAGTCTTTACCTGTTTTTATTTACTGTCCTACTTCTTCTACTGTTTCAGCAACCAACCTTTGATAAACCCCCCTTTTTATGCAAAAAGACCAAAAACATTTCTTTAGGACTTATAATTATATTTAAAGTTTAGTCTAGTCTTAGTACCGTCCCTGTGGATCGACCCCGACTGTACTACACGAGATCGTACGCTTGCGATCAAGTGTTTATATAGGGTATTTAAAAGCCTATACACATCCAAGTGACCAATGGCCGAAAACTCATCACTTGTGAGGAAACTGATATGGGCCTTAAATTTTAATGGGCCGGGACATTAGTGTACATCAACGGTGGTGATCAATCTAAGTAAACAATCAACGGACTGAGATTTCTTTTTTGGGGAAGATAGAACTTTCATATCAAAAAATCCAATATCTTTTTATTAGGAGTAAGGATTATGATGTATTGTGGTCAAGTATCCTAGTCTAGGGCTTTCAAATTAGAAAAAGATATAGAGTTCGCCCCTATAAAGTAGGTTACATATCCACACATTTCACAGTCTGACACACACATGTACTTAGCACAATTGCGTAAATATTCACTGGAAATTATAATGTATATGTTCACAGAAAAATGGCATCTATTAATCGCAAATATATAAATGTTCACAAAAAAAAATGTTCACCAAAAAGAATGTTCACTAAAAAAAGATATTTGTTCATTAAAAATACGGTAGACCTATGGATAAGTAAAAATGGTAGATGCTAGCTTCAAACGATGTTTTTTATGTGAAAATTTGCAGCTTCGAAATTTATATTAAAATTTTTTATAGACATTTAAATTTGAGTGGTTTGACTATCATCTTTTATCTCAAAAAAAATTGCCATAAAACATTCTAGATATCTTGTTAATAGTTTAATTTAGATTCAGGTTCTTATGATTTGGATTTGGTTTAGCTTATTCAAACTTCATGGGGGGAGTGGAGACTCATCACAAAGTGTATCAAATACCAATATACAAAGTGGGAAAAAAAAAAGCGATGCAAACAAAATTAGAAAGTAGAAACCAGTAATTGATTACTTGACAAAATATTTGTTAAACATAATTAAAAAAATAAAAAACAGAGGAAGCAATTACATAAACCAACTTCTGATAAATAATTTTGGAAACACGAGAAGCAACTAAAAGAAAATAAATATAATTTAAGAAACTATAGGAAGCAATGAAAACATTTCGAGCTATATTCTATAATAAATTTACTGGTGCAAATTTGTTTTGTATTTTGTTTTGGGGAAAAACTATTAAATAAACCAAAATTGATAAATTATTAAAAAGAGATTTACCTGTCTTTTCAAATGACGTTTATCAAAAATTTCAAATTTGTATGGATAAAACTAAAAATACACCAAAAAGTTATCAAAAGGCTAACAAATATAAACATGAATTCATTATATATAACCTATTATTCGAAATGCTAGAGGAATATTTTGAGGTAATGATAGAGTAATATTTTGATTTGTTTACCTGAAATCTTTTTACGGTAGCCTAGAATCCAAGTCTAAATAAATTAAGTAGACCGTTATAATCTAGTGCTTCATTACGATGATTGCATGAAGAAACACCTTGCGTCCATTGAAAAACTGTCCATACATGTACGGAATGTAACAAATACATTCTGAAATGTAATCTATGGACGCTATGAACAATTTTCCTGTGGACGCTAGATATTAGTATTACTCTTGCATAAAACACCGAGTAATAGCTGATGACTAGACAATATCCAATGGACGCGCGCTCGATGTTTCTCATACTTATACAAGCAGAGGTGGATCTACGGGTGCCCGAACTCCCCCCCTACTCGGTAGAAATTATTGAATCCCAGTTTTTTTTGTTTAGCTCAAGTTTATATTTGATGTTATCTTTTGTTTATTTGATGCTAATTTTTTTCTTTTTTTTCCATTAAAACATAAACAATGATCAACTAATTAAATATTTTATTACTTAAATATGCAATTAACTCTTAATCCGATATCTATTTTGTTGAATATATATAAAAATTGTATATTATAATAATTATCTTTATCTTTAAAGTAACCCCTCTTAAGTCTTAACGCTCTTTGGATCAATCTTTAAAAAGTTGGAACCATGAATCCTCCTCTCCAGCTCTCCTTTGATATGAACTTAGTTCAAGCCGAATTCATATCCCCTGTTGTATTGCATTATGCAGTTCACAGCGTCAGCCGTTGGATTGTCTACAGATTCATTCCAGCACGGATCTCAATGCAATCCAATGGCTGTGAACTGCACAATGCAGTAAGTCGGGGGATGAGCACTCAGTTCAAGCCTGGTTGTTATTGAATTTATTGAATCGATCTCAAGTGATTAAGCCACAAATTATGTTGCAAATGGCCTAGTAGCTCAAGTGGTAGTTAACTAGGATGACTTCCAAGAGGTCATGAGTTCAATCATTCATGGGCACAAAATAAAATGTTTCAATGAAACTAGTGGAGTATTCCACTTTCTTCAAAAAAAAAAAAAAAAAACCACAAGTTCTGTTTAATTTTTTTTTTTTTTTTTTTTGTCCAACCATACTCTTTATATCATTTATCGTTAATTGGTTTATAGTGATAAGCTCACATCCCTTTTGTTTTATCCATCTGCCCATAATCTGTGGCCTCATGAGTCATGGGACTGAGTGTGTCTGTGTGTGTATGCAGAGGTGGAACCAATTATCTCCATAGCTTTGGCATGCATATACTAGCTTTTGCTTCAACCTCATATATATATATATATATATATAGTAAATCTAGCGTGCTCTTAAGCTTACGGGGGCCTCCCGTGAGCTTAACACCAAAAACATATCAAATCACATCAAAATTTTGATTTATATGGCTCAATAAATTCGTTATATCAAAATTTTATAGCGTGCAAATTTTTTCCATTTTTGGAGATTTTTAAGTATTTATTTTGGATTTTTTAATAGCAACTATACAATATCAATAAAATAATCAAAGTTTCATATGTAACTTTTAAAAAATCTGAAATAAATACTAAAAAATCTCTAAAAATAGAAAATTTTTACATACCACATGATTTTGATATAAAGAATTTATTGAGCCATATAAATCAAAATTTGGATATGGTTTGATACGTTTTTGGAGTTAAGCTCGCGGAAGACCCCCGTGAGCTTAAGAGCACGCTAGATTTACTATATATATATAGGGACACGTTACGGTGCTTTGCAAAGTTGGGGCTTTTTTTGCTTTGCGTTTTCAAAATCTCACAAACGAAAACTCGAACGTCAAATCTAATTGAACCAATACATTCTAAACCTTGAAATATGATGGGATACCAAATTTTACTATTTTTAGAATTTTCTAATTTTTTATGATTTTTAGAAAGATGACCCAGAAATAATAATAAAATAATGATGTAAAAAAGTGCCAATCTTTCAAAAATCCAAAAAAATAGCTAAAAAATTCTAAAAATTGTAAAATTTGGTATTTTGCATGTTTTCAATATGTAGATTATGTTTAGCAAATTAGATTGGCCATTTGACTTTTGGAATATGAGATTTGAGCGCAAAGCAAAAAACGGCCCAACTTTGCAAAGCACCGTAATTATATTATATATATATATATATAGTTGGGTTACGGTGATATGCATAGCAAAACTAAGTTTTTGCTATGCGTTCGTATCTCAACAACCGTAACTCAGATGGCCGATCCGATTTGACCAGTGCATTCTATATATCGAAAACTCATCATATACAAATTTTTAATATTTTTGGAGATTCCTAACTATTTTTAAAGATTTTTGAAAAATGTCAAGAAAATAATAATAAAATAATCTATTTAGAACTCATAATCAGGGTCATTTTTTCAAAAATCGTTAAAAATAGTTAGGAATCTCCAAAAATAGTAAAAATTAGTATCCAATGAGTTTTGGATATGTAGAATGCATCGGTTGAATCGGATCGGCCATCCGAGTTGTGGTAGTTGAGATACGACCGCATAGTAAAAACGTAATTTTGCTATGCATATCACCGTAACCCAACTCTATATATACACACACACACACATACAAGTACACACTTCTTTGCATTATCTTCTGCATGTGGCATCACTATCTTGCTTTTTTATTTGTTGTTCATTGTTCAATTCATTAATATAGAAATTCCTTTTGTTCCTTATCTACATAAGGCACTCTTTGCAATAATTCACTGTATTTTCAACATCATATATGACATGACATAATGAGTTATATCCATTTTTGAGCTGGTCAAGAGTTGACATTATTTATTTTTTTTATTTTTGTAACGTTGGTATGGAAATATCTGCACCAACTAATATGATTATTATAATATTTTAATTATAATTTACAGTAGTATATATAACTATAATTTGAAATGAGCAGAGATCCAAAAATTTCGGTACAAATATTATACCAAGCTATATAAATTCATAAAAAATATTAGAATTAGAAAACATTCTACAAACATATTCATACTTATAGAATGACTGTATTTCAAGTTTCATTTAATTTGGATATTATTTGATATTCTATCAAGAATTATCAAGTTTGTATGGTAATTACAGTGGTTTAAATTTGATGATTCTTGATGAAATATCAAATGACACTCAAATTAAATGAAATTTGAAACACAATCAACATATAAGTAAATGAATATATTTTCAAAGGGTTTTCTATTTTTAAGATTTTTTTAAGAATTTATAAGGCTTGTTGTAAAATTTGTATCAAAAATTTTATGTAAGTGGATCCCTCCTCATTTGAAATGCCATATATATATATGATACCTATCAACGATACAACACACATTGAGGGAAAAAATACCCAAAAATAATTAATGAATTGTTTAGTGAAAATAAAAGCACTGACATAAATTATAATTTACCAGAAAGGATATAATATAGTATACTTTGGTAATTAATTAGTATATTGGCGTCTGGTGGGATGTGACGTCTGGTTAAATTAAAGGGCCACCTGAGAAAAACATTTATGGGAATCATTACTGGTAAAATTTATTATAGATTTATGAATTTATGATTCATCCAAAAATATAGGTGAAGTACGCCAGAAAAAAGTTCCATGCATATATATAATGCCATTAGACATTGGTGATCATCATTAAAGTGTTTTTACAGATAATAAATGATATTAGCAACAATGCTTAATTCATTTAGTGTACTAATTAACTGAAATGATAAGATTAATGACTATTAACTAAACATAATGATAATGTTGGAGACAAATTAACAAGTCATAATTAGTGATATCATGCACATGAGAATTCAGTCAAGGATTGGGATTAATTGCTAACAAGTTACCTGAATTTCAACACCATATGTGTAACTTTTTTGAACCTGTGATCTTAGACGTATTAATTTATTCTGACTTGTTATATATTATGTTAAGGAGACTATTGTTCCTTCTAGAAGTAAGACAGAAAAATATGCCAATTATGATTTCTTAAATAATGTTATTATGTCATCAAATGGATAATACGTTATATATATATATATATATATAGAGTTCGACAATGTCTTCATGTTATACAAAAGTCTAAGCCGATTAATTTGATTTTCAAATTGATTTGGAGTCATTAATTAGATTGACGTCAAGAGTTGGGAATTAGATTAATAATTAGTTGTCTCGAATTAAGGAAATTTTCAAAGTCTGAAAAATTAATGTCACTAATCTGAAAGGTTGGACAAAATTAGCAGTGATTAACATGATTAATTCAACTCTCTTAAATTCAAAATTGGACTTGGGAACTAGAAAACAAGAGCTGATCCGACATTGTCTGCCAAAATAGCCATTTGACAAGCAATTTAAAATTAACATAAAAAATCTCCCAACAAAAATAATAAATTTTTTAGACTCAAACATTAATTAATTGACATATTGAGAAAATTTAAACATTATTTTTTTTTTCTCTTTTCTAATAGAATTGTACTGCAACTTCGTTAGATTCAACTAAAAAGTCATAATTTTGTATTTATGAATTAAAAAGATATGACCAACAAGCTAATAACAAATAATAGAACATTTCTAGACTTACAAAATTTTCACCATGTGGTTAAAAACTTAAAATAGATGGGGTAAATTAAAAATCACTAAGCATATTAAAGTACTAATTATGCCATGCCATGTATCACGTTTAAAGATAAATATTAGACTGCAATTAATAAAACATTATAAAGATCACAAAAAGGCACAAAAAAAGGAGGGATTATTTATTTTCCATGCGTGTGAACTAAATGGAGTTGTCAAAATCAGTAGTTCATACGTGTCATCCAAAATACAATGAACCTACAATAATTAAAAATATAAAACCGATTGGAAATTTTTTTTTAAAAAATAAAGGACGTGTCAGTCTCGATCAGTAAGTGTCCGTTTAGTGCGTTATGTGATTAATTAATTAATTGTCTACATCAAAAACTCATCTATCCAGATGATATTTAATAATTAATCTTGCTTTAAGCTGTGTATAAATATCTAAGAAGCAAAATATATATCAATTTTTTAGATTTTAGTGGATATTTTCCACCATCTCCATTTCTTTTTAGAAGATATTTGTATCTGTGGAGGATTGAACCCACGTCATCTTGGAAATTATCCTAGTTAGATATCAGTTGAGCTACTAAATCATTTACAAAATATATATCACTTAGATTTATTGATTCAAATTTGAAAGCATTGAGGAAGATCAAGAGTTTACATACGCTGAATAACAAATTACAGCTGTTGTCAAAATTTTCTTAATATTATTTACAGCAGTTTAAAAAAATCATGAGTCTCGATAGAGTATCAAACAACATTCAAATTAGCTGAAATTTGACACATAATCAACATATGAGCCTCACAGTATATTTGTACAAAATTTTCTATTTTAAGATTTTATTTGTATTTATTTAAAGATCTGTTGTCGTAGTTATTGTAAAAAATAGTTGTCACCAGATCCCTACCCATATATTAATTATACACATCATATAGGTAGACAAATTAATTAAATCTGATATTTTACCATTAGTCAAATAACATGGAATTTGATCATCACGTATATATATATATATAGCTTATTTGATTCGTTTATATACTCTTTTACATAATTTAAGAAAATGTTTTAAGATGGTCAAAATAAATTGTCGTCAACTCAATGGGTCTTCTTTCCTCAAAAATTACTTGATACAACCTCTCTGTACATGAATAAATGAATTTTTAGGAAAAGTCAAAAGATTAGTAAAAAAGTGAAATTATTTTTATGCCCTCAATTTGTAATCATTACATAATAAATGTTCCAGTTAAATAATATAGATAAAAAGGTAATCATAATATTGGAGAAACACGAATAGAAAAATACTATCGAATCGGTAAAGTTCATTTAATTGGGAATAAATTATAAAATGCATAAATTCATTTAATTGTGGACGGAGGTTGTATTTGATAAGACTCGTAATATCAGCCCAACGACATGCTGACATCTGATGAATGTCAACCGTGACAAATATCACACACTTGAAAAATTGAGTATTTATTTTTAGTAACAATTGTTGCAAGTACGTCTCTTCTAAAATCACATGCACCACAGTACAAAATTAATATGATAATTTTAATTCGTATATGTTTAAAACAATAAATTTTATATTTGTATTCTTTTACAAACGTAATATAATTAGAATTTTTGCATTATAATGAGAGGTTAACTAGATAAATATGAAACACCCCTTCTTCCTTTTTCTTTTTTTTAATTGAAACACAAAGTGCAATTCCCCCAAATTAACTTTACCTTTCCAATTCTAGTCAGTTAAAAGATGAAGGCGTCTTACACAGAATGGCATGACTCTAGCCATATCTACATCATCGAAGCATATATATCATCAACTTTTTTTCTTGGGTAATAAAAAGTGCTATTTTTTCTTTAAAAAAAATTTATCCTAGATGTTATTTTTTGGATGAACCTCGTCGGTTGAACTTGAACTTGAATTACTACATAGCAAAAATATATATTACCCCTTACATTGCCTCCAACACTATATGATGACATGGCAAATATTTACAAAAAATATCTCTTTTTCAGACAAATTTACAGAAATATCCCTTTTTCTAAAGAACATTTACAAAATTGACTATATCTGAAAAACTATTTACAAAAATGATCCTAAAAATTTTACAAAAATGACCTAATCGACATGTCACCTCATCATAGAGTTGTGGGGGCAAAGTTTGTGGCATGGTATCATTGTCCTTCAAGCAAAATGCGTGCCAAGTTAGCTACCTTGCCTTTCTTTCTTTATAGATGGTCCCTTGGTTACATGATTGCCTCATCACACACCCCTTCACCATACATCCTTACTCCTTATAAAAGGAGGAGCTGATTTTACACATTGAAAATACTATTTGTTCATAACAAATTTCAGACGTTGGATCAATTGATTTGGCTCAATCATGTCCGTTCACATATGGATTCTGTACTTTCGATTTTCAGCCCAAGAAAATGCATATCCTTAATTGCTCTATGCGCCACCCAATATCTATTAATTGCTCCTTTAAATCCACAACAAATAATGGCCCGACCGGTTATTATACTAGTAATATATACGCTGCAGTACCAATCACACCACAGTACACAAACACTCTCCACACCATCCGTTAGATCACAATCATAACGGACAGGATTAATTAAAACCAAAACTAAAACCAAAGAACTCTTAAAAGGTAAAACAGTGCAGCTATCCACCGTTAGATGTTAATCGAACGGTCAAGATGTTGTCTTAGCTGATACATACTGTCACTTCTCCCGAGCTCTGGTAGCATGCAGCAGATGGAGATATCATCCCAACTAGGGCATCCAATAATGAGATTGAGAGATAAGTGGACGGCTAGGGATTGAACCCACGTGGGCATCTGTGTACGGATAACAAAAGCTCCTCTGTCTGCTGCGTGACACGTGGCTTCCAACAGAGGCATCTTTGTCCTTTTTGGCAGACTGGTAGAGTGATCCCATGTGGATTCATCGGTGCAGCTTAATTAGTGTGTCCGTTTTAACAGCCGTGGTTTCAACTTTCAAGTTTCATTTTCACGATCTTGTTGGTGTTGGATCAGTTTTTAAGCGAGTCGGATTGGCTCCTTTGGGGGCAATTTGTCCTGGATTGATAAGTTTGGAGGGCACTTTGTCAAAAGTGAAAAGATTAGAGGGATTACGAGGTACTATATGTCTATATATGTAAATATGTAATAATGTCATGTGTCGATGATGAATAATAAAAGTAGTGTTAAGCTCAGTTGAATTCATATCCGCTGCCATAGTTTTCTATGGTACGGTTGTACCATAATTTTTTTAGTACCTATGTAACTGGGGTCCACAGTATAATTGTGTCATAGTTTTTTTAGTATCTATGTAATTGGGGTCCACAATAAAAATACACCTCCTATTGTTAAAATCTGGGTCGTTTAAATGCATCAAATGGACCATTTTGATTATGGCACAATCTTACCATAGTTTTTTATGGCAGCAGATGGGAACCCAAGCCCAGTTCACTTGTTTAGTCAGACTATTTGTTTTGTGTAATTTTTTTCTTTGCTCAGTGATTAAAAACATTGATTATGACTATTGTTTTGTATATTTAAAACCTTTTGGGTGGCTTTCGCAAAATAATGGAAGCGGGCTCCTCATATTGTATGGTGCTGTTTCTTTTTCAAAAAAATAATAAGAGTATTGTAAAAAAATAAACTGCACAAGGAAATCATTTATAGGTGTAATAACTTTTTTGGTTTGCATAATAAAGTCACGTGTTAACAATGTTGAATAATAGAAATACTATACACAATATTATATAATAGAATTTTAGCTATTGCATTATAATTTATTTCGCTTGAATAATTAAAATTAAGTCTCGCGTGCTATTTGGAAATTTATTTATAGGATGCGGTGACCCACTCAGTAACCAAATGAGATCGTTTAACGCGCTTTGGATTATGCTGTGCACTGTCATCCTTTGGATAGTCTTGAGATGTGTGTTAAGATTAAAAATAAAATCCCCCTAATTTCTACAGGTCGGCGATTGCACTGCACACTGTGACGTGCGTCAGTAGATCCTCTCCCCTCAGTAATCGACGCACTTTCTGATACTTTCAAATAATTTACCAAAGGGTGAAACCTACCATCCATTCTATGGTAATCCATAGAAGACACAAAAGAGTGTGACAAGTGGGGCCCACAATATAACTCTTGTGTCTTCTATAGATTACTATAGAATGAACGCAACATGTTTACCAAACTGTGCCATTTAGAGACAGCCGTTTGAAATTTATGTGATGGGGTTGCTCTTGGCCGTTTATATTAACTAGCGTGTAAAAGTGTAACATTTTCCTATTGAAACTTGAAAAATAATGAGAATTAAGACCCATACATACACAGGGCCGATGGACCATGCTATTATAGTACAATATATATATCATATATGGTTCCTTCCGTTTGTATGATTTTATATAAGTATAGAACTAGGTTATGTTTGAGTGGATAAAGAATAGCAACTTCTTGAGTTAGTAGCTTTTTTATTTACTATTTTATGTTTGGATGAAAGAATAGTGTTTCAAAAGAATGTGGTTAGTAGCTATTCTTAATTAAACCAACAAAAAGTTAATTTAGTTATTCCTTCAAATCTTAGATTAGTAGCTATTCTTACTAACTCATCAATTCATCCAAACACACTCCTAGTCTTCAATTTCTCTTCTTCCTCTTCAAGTCTTCACCAATGGGGAACTTCTATACATAAACCTCAAAATTGTGATGGTGTCATATCCTCTACAGTACTGTACTATGTAGTAAAGCACATGGACCGTTATATCTATTGGGGAACCAAGGGGTGTTGAATCCGACAATTCCTCGAACACCTCTTGTGTGTGGAAGCTACCCCAAAATGCCCCACTTAGTAAATCAACGATTTATGCACCAACCACAATAAGAAACCCCGCAATCAACCCACAATAGTCATACAAGTCATTAACCAAGATATTACAGACAAATCACCAAGCATTAACAAGCACCATATACCACCATACACCCACAAGAAAGAGGGAGAAAACACAAAGATAGTATCGCGGGATAAATCGAGTCAAGAGAATGCACAAGAGAGCAACAACACCAATTTCAAGTGGATCGGTCGAGACCTACTCCACCAAAAGGCCACGCACCGACAAACTTCACTATTATTAAGAGGAGATACAAGGTTTGTGTGCAATAGCTAAAATCCAAGCTATCACTCACCTCTCAAACTCACAAGCAAGCTCTCCTTCTCTCTACAATGGTGTTTCTCTCACTTTCTAACAAGATCTAAGCTCTCTCTCACAAACTAGAAAAAACCCTAGATACAAGAGTGTCTACAACCATGAAGAAGAAGAAAGTGATATAAATCCCTCCAATTGCTGCCACGAATTGGGACACGAGCCCAACAATCTCCACCTCGAGGCTCAAATTGGCCGCACAAATCCATGCCAACCGTCATAGCCCAATAGCTGTTTGTCGATCACACGTCGCCTCCCACTGAGCCCCCAAGTCCAGAGACTCACCGCGACAAACCTGACTCCACGGCCCGAGGCCGACCAGGTCCAACGCCCCACATGACATCACAAGCCATGTGTCCCACCGGTCCGCGCCTGCCTCCACTAGCATCAAAGCGCCCACAAGGATCCCGACGGCCAAGCCAGCCGCCTCCACCTCGTATTCCAACCACCACAGTCTCAATGCAGTGACTCACGTCGTGTCCTCCTACAGCTCCACCTCCAGTGGCCATACACAAGGCCACCTCACCGCGACCACCCGCAAGCTCAGGCACAATCCCGACGACAACTGTACCACTTGCTGCACCAGCCTCAACATCAAGGGCATCAAGGTGTCCAACCTGATCAAGATTTTTCGGTCGCATGCTGCTTGCAGGAGTGTCAGCAGATACGACAGTGGAAGCGGACTCCACCGTACCGACCATATAATACAAGAATGACCACCTTGTCATTTCTAAGTAATTCCATGGATCCACCGCCAGCACGAATCTCATAGCCGCGTGTATCCAACTCGCCAAGTAATACAAGACTCCGCCACGCACCGGGAACATATTTCACACCCGTAACCGTGTGTACCACACCATCCCACATCCGAAACTGCACATCTCCAACTCCAGCAATTGGCAAAACCTCGCCATCCACCGCAGTAGCAGTGCCATCGGAAACCTCCCGAAGAGAATAGAACCAATCTCTCTGAGGACATACATGGAATGAGCTACCCGAGTCTAACACCCAGCCGTCACAAGCATGGCCGCTACCTGTCCCACCGCTAGCCGTCTCAAGTACATCATCCACACCAAACACAAGCAAGGACAACAGCTTACGTTGCCACGGATGCACTGCCATTTCCAGGTGTAGAGGGACGACTCAACCATCTATTTGGACAGTCCCTTCGAAAGTGATCGGGCTTGCCGCACTTATGGCATACCTTGCGAGCCGGCTTACCCCGCCGTTGCACACCCGAATCCACCACCAAGGCATTAGAGTTTTCCGGTGCATCCTCTTCACGAATCCAAGAGTACGGTAGTCACTTCCGCCATGGTGAGATCACTCTTCTTCCCAACAAAGGCATCATGATCGGATCATATGACTTTGGAAGGGAAGCCATGAGAAGACAAGCTTGATCTTCTTCCTCAATTTTTCCACCTGCATTTAACACATCCCGTACCAATGTGTTAAACATACCAAGGTAAGCCCTCAAGTCCATACCTTCCTCCATCCTAAGCCGGTACAACCGCTTCTTCAAAGCCGTCCGACTTGTCAAGGATTTAGAAAGATACATACCTTCCAATTTCTTCCATAGCTCATTTGGAGAGGTTTCGGTCATGTGTAGAGCCTTCACCTTATCCGCTAAACAAAATCGGATTGCACTAAGAGCCCTTACCACATATCTTTTTTCCATTTCTCCTCATCCATTTTATCTGGTTTGGTGTCACACAAGGCCTCTTCCAATCCTTGAAGCACAAGGGCATCACGAATCAAGCCTTGCCATAATGCAAAATTTTGTCTCCCATCAAATCTCTCAATCCCAAATGAAGGGGCTATGTTGATACTTGTGTTCTTATCCATGTTGGAACCGTACCAAGAAACTTAGGAACAACCGGGGGTAAGATGGCTCTGATACCAGTTGTTAGGGAACCAAGGGGTGTTGAGTCCGACAATTCCTCGAACACCTCTTGTGCGCGGAAGCTACCCCAAAATGCCCCACTTGGTAAATCAAAGATTTATGCGCAACCACACTAAGAACCCCCGCAATCAACCCACAATAGCCATACAAGTAATTAACCAAGATATTACAGACAAATCACCAAGCATTAACAAGCACCATACACCACCATACACTACAAGAAAGAGGGAGAAAATACAAAGATAGTATCGCATGATAAATCGAGTCAAGGGAATGCACAAGAGAGCAACAACACCAATTTCAAGTGGTTCGATAGAGACCTATTCCAACGGAAGGCCACACACCGACAAACTTCACTCTTATCAAGAGGAGATACAAGGTTTGTGTGCCATAGCTAAAATCCAAGCTATCACTCACCTCTCAAGCTCACAAACAAGCTCTCCTTCTCTCTACAATGGTGTCTCTCTCGCTCTCTAACAAAATCTAAGCTCTCTCTCACAAACTAGAAAAAACCCTAGATACAAGAGTGTCTACAACCATGTCATGCCAGCCTTGGAGAAGAAGAAGAAGAAAGGGATATAAATCCCTCCCCTTGTTGCCACGAATTGGGCCAGGCCCAATTTGGGTCACGAGCCCAACAAAATCACCTTAAGATCTGAGCCTACACAAATCTTGTAAGCTGTAACAATCCAACGATTCACGTGCTTCACTACATATTACCTTAAAACAGAGGATAAGCACTCCAAAATTATTGTCTATCAAAAAGAAAAACATGTAGAGTCCACCTATAAAGTAAGTCATCCACCCATCCCTCTCTCACAATCTGACATGTACACCCACGTGCACTCATGTGCTTGTTACAGTTGCATAAATGTTTACTGAAAACTGTAGTATATCTATTTACTAAAAAATAATACATACTGATCAGAAAGATATAAATGTTTACTGAAAAATAATATATATTTGTTCATCAAAAATACAGTAGACGGGTAAATAGATAAAAATGGTGGTCGCTGCCTATGACTCTATCAAAAACTATAAAAAATGGGCTATATATCATGGGGAGATCAGATTAAACAACATCATCCCCATCCTGATCATGTGCCTTTTGTGTTCATGCTCATGCACGTGCCGCTCTGTCGTAAACAGATCAATTGAATTGAATCCAAAGGGAGGTGGTCGATGCTGATAATAATAATAATGGCACGACACATGCCCAGCCGGCATGTTGGTCCTGGTGTACACGTGTTGTAAATAATTGTTTCGAAAAAAGTTTGTAAAATCTGGAAACAAAGGAAGACCAAGTAATCAACATTTGCAAAGGGAAACATCTTACGTTATAGAGTGGAAAATCTATAGACACATTATATGTGAGTGATAGTCACACTCTGTCAATAATAGTATCACATCCCGGATCCACTTTAGTCTTACTTATCAGTGTGGTATTGTGACAGTCACTTTGGTCTATAAGTAGAAAGTTCAGATATATTAAATTACACTGTGCTCATGCTTCCGCTTCAGGATCAACTATCGTTCAATTTCTATTTAAACACATCAGATCCAATCGGTGATAGATCTGGGATTGATATGAAAGGGGGGGTCAGAGATCAATTTATGGTTCTAACTTTCTAAAGTTGATCTAAAAGAGATTTAGAGGGGTCACTTCATGGTTCAAAAGATAAAAAATAGTTATTATAATATACAATTGTCATATATATTCAACAAAATAAATATTGTATTAAGAGTTAATTTGCATACTTAAGTAACAACATATTTAATTAATTAATCACTGTTCATGTTTTGATGTCAAAAAAATAAAAATAAATTTTAACATAAAATTAATAAAAAATAACATCAAATATGAATTTAAACTAAACAGAGAAAACCAGAGTTCAACAATTTCTACCGCGCTAGCCCCGGGCACCCCCCTAAATCTGCCCTTGAATTTAATCATATAACTTAATTCAATCCCTGCTAGTTTCTCTTGATTTTATTGCTCTTGTACAAAAGTTCTAAAAAACTGATCAGTTGAATGGACGAGCATAACATACAAACATTATTATTACTAGAGCTGTAACTCGGGCTTCGCCTTGAAAAGTAGTATCAAATAAATAACTAAAAATTTTATGAAATTTTAAATATTTTATATTAAATAAAAATTAAAAAAATTGTAAATTATTTATGTAAGTAATAATAATAATACAATAATTTATAAATAAGAACATATATCAATGTTGGACCATTTTAAGGGTTAAAATTTGTTTTATATATATCACATTCATCTTATTTAATGAGGAGAGAGAAAAAATACAAGTCATTGGATCAAAGTAGATGAAGAGTTTCAAATAAAATTACTGGTTAATAATAATGATGATGTGACATAGTTGAGGTGCTTGAAAATCTACTCCTATTTATGGAGTATAGATTATTTTTTTTTTCTGTGAATTATTCCTGAACACATATATAAAGTCTCTTCATGTGCTTTAAGATTCGTGCGAGCAACCATCTCAAAGATTCCCTACTAAACCCACCTGACTAATCAGTCTGGTGCCCTGTGATATATCGCTGATGGTTGATATTTTCCCCAGAGCCCGAAAAGATTAAAGCTTCCGTGTTTATGTGTTTATCCAACAAAAAAGAAAAAAAAAGGAAAAGGAGAGAACTTTCAAGTGCGACATGGACAATAACAGTTGCCTAACTGTTAAGCGACCTGAGATCGATAGTGAGATTGAGAATTCAGAATTGGATGGTGTTTGTCCTCTCTTGGTCAGTCCTTCCTGCTGCCGATTGAAATATTGATGCATATATGATAGACAATGATACCATGTCATATCTTTGCCCCCACAAGGCCACAATCCTGTGATGAGGTAGTATATAGGTGAGGAGGGTCTTTTTTGTAAAATTTTGTGGGGCGGAGGTATATTTTTGTAAAATTGTGAGGGTCATTTTTGTAAAAAAATTTTATGGTAGAGTAATTTTGTAAATAATCTAACAAATAAAAGATATTTCTGTAAGATTTTCTGAAAAGAGAGATATTTTTATAAAGGCTTAATTTTCAGTGTACCCATCAAAATATCTTAAATGCCAATATCCCCATCGTATCACCATAATATCTAATATCCCCATCAAAACTCAATTTTCTTTCTAACATCCCTTTTCTTTGTTTAGCCCATAATTAAAACATTATGAATTAGGGAATTTACAATTTTGACCTTCTTCCTAAATCACATTCTGTTTTATTTATATTACAGGTCATTACCTGCGTTGTATTTTTCCTCATCACTCATCTTTCTATGTTACAAATGAATATTAGTTGGCACACATGTATAAAGAGAAAAACTAAGCAGCAAAGAGAAAAAAAATGAGACAAATGACTTGTCGAGGAGAAGGCATAAAATGATATTATGTTCTGTAAGTAAGATTATGCTTATATGCAATTTATGTATATTGAGGTAAAAAGATTAATAATTTAAAGATGTTTCTAATGGTAGTACAAACTGAAATTTTAGCAACAGTTTTTGTTTAGTCGCATATGGTATGAGCAAGTGTTGAGTATTTTCTTGTCAGGGCAACGATAATTACTGATAATTACTGGTAAATGGTTCTTACTCTCTTCTCAGTCATCCATTCCAGTTATGGGTGCCTACTGCTTGGTTTATAACTAGGATCCCTTAGTGAATTGGACCACAATATAACACCACTTCCTTAATCTTGTTGAATCCGTCACTCACTTTAACTCTCATAGTATCAGATATTTTTAAGAGGAGCGGTGGAAGTTAAAAATAAAAAACAAAAAGAAACAGAGAGGAGCAAAAACAGTAGAGGGATAAAATTGTAAATTCAATAATTCATAATGTTTTAATTATGGGCTAAACAAAGAAAAGGGGATATAAGAAAGAAAATTGAGATTTGATGGGGATATTGGATATTATGGTGATATGATGGGGATATTGGCAATTTAAGATATTTTGATGGGTACACTAAAAATTGGGCCTTTTATAAATTTTTTCTAAGTATATTGGGGTCTTCTAGGGCATCGTGTGTGGCAAGTTATATTTATCATTGAAATATTGATGCATATATGATTTCTGCTGGGTGCATGCATAGCCTCTAGACTAGCTACTTTTGCATCTAATAGGAGTGAGATTCGATTGGTATCTTTGGGCAAAATGTGCGACACATGGATCTAATATCTATTCATCTATCATCTATCTATCTATCTATCTATCTATCTATCTATCCATCTCTCATTGGAGTCCCGGGAACTTGCTTGGTCATCCATCCATCTATCCCCTCATTGGCTTGCTTGCCCTTTTTGTCCTCCCCCTTTTCCATGTGCCTCCCTGCACCTAACTTTCTTTAAACACCCTTTTTGCTAGCTCTTCTGTGACGCATATTTTCCGTGTTTGGGACACTTATATATGCCTAGAGGTTGTAGATTGTCGAGTCGGGTCGGGTTCGGATTCGGGCCAGTTTGGCTGAATGGAAAATGTTGGGTCGGGTATCTGGTTGAAGTATGCCAGCGTTTTTTTAAGATTGGGTATTGAGTTGAAGTCTGCCGGTATTTTTTCGGGTCAAGTATCGAGTTAACAACTGCCGGCATTTTTTGGATCGGGTCGGGTCTAGTGCGTTTTGCGGGTTTGGTCAGATTTTGCACCTCTATTCCTGGAACCTCTCTCGTTTCGGGTCGTTCGGGTTTGGGTTCGGTCTGACTTTCTCTGAAACACGGTGCTGGTCAGGTTCGGGTCAATCTGACTTTTTCTGAAACACGGGTCGGATTCGAATCAGTTTGACTTTCCTTAAGCACAGGTCAGATTTAGGTCGGATCAGGATTTGCCACCTCTATATATGCCTTGCCTCCTCTCCTCATACTAATTACTAAACGGAATTCAATTTGCACATAGTTGAGCCACATATGATCCTCAAATATTCCAATAAAGCCTAACAGGGACCTACTTGCAAATAGTGTGTTTATCTACTCGCTGATTAGTTGATGATGTAAGCAAGCAATATCCTGACTTTTTAATATTTTTATACACCGTGGCTAGCTTTGCACTAAGCATTTTCCTAGTCTAATCAGTTTAATTCTGATGTAGATTTATTAGACAAAAAAATTAGATCAAACCCAGTTCCAATAAGAGTAATAGCTAGCGTCCACTCTTTTCACTTATACACCGGTCCACCATACTTTCAATAGACAAATATTATTTTTCAGTGAACAGATACATAACGGTTTTCAGCAAATATTTATGCAATTGTGCTAAGAACATAGGTGCACGTGGTGTATCAAAACTGTGTGAGAGGAGGTAAATAGATAACCTACTTTATAGGGTGGACCCTTTATATGTTTATCTTCCAACAATCCATTTTAAACCCTAACAAGGAGTATTCACATTCAACTTCACTACTTCTTTCCTAGAGAACTTTGAAGAGTATTATTATTATTATTATCAAAACGTTAGTAAAATATTGTTTTCTTTTTGGGTCATTTCTCTTCTGCCTGTCAATTTTTTTTTTTTTTTTGAGAAAATTCTGCATGTCATTCGGATAGGGATGTCAGATGTGAGGTTTTGTAAGCAAATTATTGTCTGGGAGATCATGTCATGTAATGTATGGCACATGTGCATCAATTCTGGGACACTACTAGTGCTGTCCATATATGGAGTATAGATCCTTAAATTTGGGGTGGATGGATTGATGCCACCAGGCACAGGCAGGCACCAACTAGCTCCCCCTTGTCTAGTACTAGTATATATCAGTGCTTGCATATAATTGGTGCACAAGTAATCCTTATTAAAAGAAAATGAGATTAGATTTTTTTGACATGAAAGTTCTATCTTTCTCAAAAAAAAAAAAAAAAAAAGAATCTCAGCCATTGTTTGTTTACTTAGATTGATCACTACCGTTAACATAATTTAATGTCTTGGCCCATTAAAATTTAAGGCCCATATCAGTTTCCTCACAACTGATAAGCTCTCGGCCCTTTATTATAAGAAATAATAATATCAGCCCAAAGTGGACTCTCTTTAATAGTTGTAAATTAAAATGTTCCTTTCCATTATATATAACTGAATTATAAGATATTAATTTACCTATTCAAGCTTATGAAATTTTAATTATTTTAACCGGGTTGAGGTCATGTATATATAGTGACAATTTAGGGTTCTTTTTAAGAACTTATTCATTAACTTCATTATTAATTTTCTGTCAGTCACTGTATATATATTTTTTTTATAACTTGCTTATCAGTAACATACCACAAACTATAGCACATGTACATACACTAATCAAGAAAAATGCTAATTAATTAATTAATTGAACTATATATATTATCATCTTCAAAAGAGACAAGGCACCTAAAGGTGGGGATTGGAAAAATAGAAAAAAATTATAATTAGGCAAAGAAGCAATGAAACCTCATCCACCTCCAACCCCACAAAAAAATAAAGAAAAAAAAAAAGGAAGAAGAAGAAAAGGATACAACTTACAAGTACATCATCACATATAGTTTAGTAAAAGGCGTTTTAAATGTTTACCCATTAAAGAGACATTGGAGAAAGAAACAAGTGTCAACCTAACCTAACTTATATATCAGCTTTATATATAAATTGAACGGTCAAGTTTGTTTGTGTACATTATTAATTAGACTATTAATAAGAGTCCTATTTTTACAAGTCTCTTTGTCTTTTGGAGGAGGTTGCAATGTTTGGAATTTTGTGAATGTGCATGTAGTAAGATATCATTGTCACCAGGTACTCTCTTTGAATCGTGTCGAATACATATTTGGAAGGGAAAGTATGATTATCAATTTGGTGCAAATTAATTATAATGTTTGTATGGAATTTGAAGTTGAAATAATCAAATTTCAAAGGGTTTGAATTGTAAGAGTAAGAAGTTATGGGGGTGATTAACCAAATTAATCAGAGTAGAGTCCCCACAAATTTCATCTTTATTTATGTGATCAAAAGAAGAACACAGAAAAAAGGGGGTGAAAAAAGAAATAAAAAAGAGGCCACCAAACTGCCAAAGAACATGCAGGCACTTTGCAAGGAAAGAACAAAACAAAACAAAACATGCCTCAAATTGCGCAATTATAATTAAGGATAAGTGAGCCCCTAAATTTGATTGGTTTTATACCCTTATTGCTAGCATGTACATTTAGCCTTTATTATGTGGTCATCCATCCCTTGTGAATTGGGTCATTTAAATTAAAGAATCAGATCCATTATGACCCCACCCGTTAATAGTTTATTTCTTCCATCATTCTCTCTTTAAATGCAATAAAAATATATAAATATAATAGACTTATAATCAAGTTCTTGATTTTTTCTGATGCGCCGAATTTTGGCTCGTGTATGGATGCTTTCAAACTGAAAATATTATAATTTATTATAAGAAAGAGAAGGATATTGTTCAGATATAGTAAATTAAATTTAAAATCAGCGAGTTAAAATCGTACATGTGTTCTAAATTCTAATTTATAGTTTAAGTTATGTATAAATTTCGCCTGGTCTAAAGATCTCCTATGAGAATTAGCTAGCTACAATACAATTTAATGATTTTGTTCTGGGCGTGTTTGGATGGTGCAAAGGTTAGTGCAAAAATAATAATATTTGTGTCAGTGGTTAAAAATAGTGTGAGGTTTGTGATTACTCGTAAAACATAAAAATAGAACCATTTTTAATTATTTAGGTAAGTAGAAATGTAGTTTAGATGGCGTCAATATTTTGGATGCTCTACCTGTGCTAAACCAACATCCCCATGAGTTAGCAAAATAGCACTATTTTATAACCAATCACAATTTTTATTTCATGTTTGGATTACTAGTAATTCTGGATTAGCGAGCTATTCCAAAAATAAAGCTATATCTTGCACCATCCAAACACACCCTATATATATCAAACAAATGTGAATGCATTTCAATATTTCATGCTACACTTACACTATACAACTTCGAACTATAATAAATTAATAATTAGAATGAAGTGCAAAGTACGTGTACATGCAAAACCAATACATCACAAGTATATATATATATATATATATATATATATATATATATATATATATATATAATGAATCATAATTTTTTCCACTTAGAAATCCGACCTGATTTGGAGAAAGACTTGGACCCAATTAAAAATCCTACATGTGTAATGTGACAAAAGCAACGTGACGGACGGATGGAACTAATTAATTACCAATTAGTGGCTTTGTTATGATGTTAACACGGGTTTAATTATATGATTACAAGTTTTTTAAGTTATCAAATGTACCTTTTTGGAATTAATTAACTTATTGGTCAAGCTTCACGTCTCTCCTTTTGCTGTTTGATTACGCTTGTGGAAATTCAAGGACAAATATCATGTTTAATTTTTTAAAATATTTCTTTAGTCAGGAAAATTTTATTTATTTGTGTGCTTTTGAATTCAAAAGGTTTATAAACGTTATTATTTATTAATTTAGGTTGTACCTATTATATTCCATTTATATATATATGCTATATAATCAAGAAACGTAAGATTTCTTCTTAACAAATAAAAACTAAACATAACTAATGCTAACACTAAGTGGCAATAAAGCATGAAAATTAAATATTTGAGTTAGGCAGGTGAGCATTTCAATTTTGATATATATAAAACGTGGACAATGAAATTTTTTTAAACAAAAGAACACGTATATATTTTAATGGGTCGGATTTATATTCTTCAAAAAATCATAACCGTCGGCGGAAAAGTGGACCCATTAATCAAAGATTAAAATTTTTTATTACAAAAAAAAATAATATTTTCAGTGTCCTCATCCAAATTTGTTCATACCTAGTAGGTAAACCAAGACAACAAAAAACAAAGGCAATATTATTATTATTGGGTAAGTGACATGGACCTACAAAGTTTATATACTGGCTTGTCTTGAATGCCGGAGACATTTTGAAATTTTTGATCAACCAAAGCATATATAATTTATGACATTTTCTTGGTGATGATGGTTGCCTGCCCCAAATTAATTATAACATGAAAGGCTATTCGGTGTTAATTAGAAGGCAACATAATTAAGGGGCAGTTTATACATTTTTGTATAATTTCATGTATATTTGGGTACCTATATATATGTTTTGATAAAGTCACCATTTTAATTTATTCACCATGTTGGTCGATTTTCCTATAAATAATTATATATGTATATTCTTAAATCATGCATGCTTATTTTTCTTGTATGGAAGTTGTACAAACTGCAAAGACAGGTATCATTACAAAGATAAACAAGATTTTTTTTTTAAAAAAAAAAGTGATAAACTATAAATCAAATTCAAATCAACTGCATTGGATCTATGTTTCAATTTTTCCAGTTTTTGGACACTTAATCTCATATTATTACAAGTAAAACACTATTATTTAAACGGAATAATATGACACTTGAGTACCAATATAACACTTGTCGGTAAGGCTATGTTGGTGCACTTAAACGTGCACATAGCAGAAAGTTCTGATGTTTAAGTTTATAAAAGTTTGAGAAGTTTGTCAATAGATTACGCAAAGCAACAGACATTCATTCACATGATTGATGATCAAACCGCTAACTGCTCCAATTGCGAACTTGGATTGGATCCATAATTAACAACATTCTCCAATTGCGAACTAGGGTCGGCAGTTAATCAGCACACGAAAGAGGAATAATCTATTCGTATTGCATTGATGCCCTTGCAATTCCTGTATTTCTACATTTTCTATTAGAAAGGGCCTTCAGGGGAGAAATAGAAAAATAAAAAAGAAAATAAGATATATAGCACGTTTTATAGATGTAATTTTATTCTGATTAATTTCCCAAAAAAAAAAAAATATGCTGATTAAATTACATCGATGCTGAGTGTAACCTTCTTAAAAAACAAAAAAAAAAAAGATGGGTCAAAAGTATTTTTGGTTACCAACTTTTTTTTTTCTCGAGGTCCAAGTCAAAAAAATTGGAACCTAAAAAAAGATGTGGGAAAGGATAAAAGAAACACCAAACAACTAAGCTACAATAATTACACAGAGACAACAAACTTTATCACAGCTGCAAAGAGAAGTGTACAGCATAGCAGATTAGCAGGCCATATTGGGCCTAGTTTGCTTATATCATAGAAGATTAAAATGATTCCTATATAGAAGTAATAAAGTAAATGATTTCTACATAGAAGTCAAGTATTTCAAGCCCAGCCCGTCTAAGTGCCTTGTTTTTGTCATTGGAAAGTTTAGAAATTAAAAGGTGTATATTTGCAGAATATAGGTCCAGTTGAGCCTAGGCCTTCTAATGGGCGGGTTTTCCGCCCAAACCAATAAGAATTGCAGCAGACCAAACCCAGACCCATACCAAACAAACCAGTAATTACCCAAACCAAGCCCAGTCCAGACTTGGCCCATATTCGGTCCAATATCGTATCGTTGATTTGCTGTGCAGTACAGTACTACGCAGCAGAGGATAAGCACGCGGAGTTTGCAGGCAGACGAGAAGAGGCTTCGGAGGCGATTAGCAAACCAAACTGTAATTGAAATGGGAGAATGGGAGTCCAAACTCTTAGTATGGACTGCCCACAGATTGTCGATACTATTTCATGGGCTGCCCATTCCAAGTTTCATATATGGGCCTGGACTGGTTCTGGGCCGAAACCCAATCTGCAACCCAGTCCATAATTGCCCAGCTTTGCCCAACCCATAATGTCCATGGACATCCTTAGCCCATTAGCAGGCTTAGTTGAGCCCATGAAGAAAAGGCCTACATATGATCCATAAGTAGATGAGAGAAGAATTTCGTTAGTTAAATATCTGACCTTGATTGACAGATCAAGTACTTGAGTTGGCAAGGAATCCTCACTTTGAGGCTGGAGCAACATGCATTTAGTACTTAGAGAACCAGCTTTCTCTAGCCCTGATCTCAATTTTTAGTTCTATAAAGATCAGATTATAGCTCGGATTCACCACCTGCTACACTAGTAATACTCCCAATGGTCCAGTACAGAAGGAACAGGTATTAAGGATAATTTTGTTATGGATCAAAAAAATACAGGCCGTTCATTTTTCATAATCAGATGGCCATAATATATCTTCTAGATATAATTAAAAGGAGATGTTTGATAAGAACCGCTCAATTCAAAATAAAAAGCCGCTCAGCAGATCAACAAAGGCATTAATATTATAGCAAAGTTGTGCATAACGAGTTGCCGACAAGAGATGCTGTTACAATTGCTACGGAACATAACAAACTCCATGCAAGCACAATTGGAATTGGAATAAAATTTGGAATTTTCAATTATAAACTCGAAACTGCAATACCAAATGGTGGGAACAGAAATGTAAATGAAGAATTTAACATCTCTTCCAATTCAAAATTATATGGAATACAAACAACCAAGAATCTCAGTATTCTTTTCTCTCGGCTTTTATAAAAATAGTAACTAAAGTACAATAAAGGCGAAAAAAGCAGAAGGTTGCCAAGTGACACGGCAGAACTAAGTTCACTTGCACTGATACCCCTTCTGGTAAAGGAAAAGGAAACAACATGAACTGAAACTACAACTCAAGCTATGGCTCCAGGGCACGGATCGAAGGCTGTGCCGCATGAGATCCATGGCCCCTTATTAGCTGAACCCGATAACCCACTGGCATATGCTGGAACCTTTCTCCACTCTCGCATCGCCACATCATAGCACAAGAGCCGATTCACTTGCAGAGACCTGAGAGAGAGAAAGACCAGACCCCCGTGATTTCCCAAGCAATTCATTCTCAAGGAATTCCCATAGAATTCCAGGCACAACTCATTTGGCATCCTGTCCACCTCCTTCCAGAGGAGTGTCATCCTCTGCAGTTCCCAAACACCGACACAATTTGCACAATTCTTTGTCAGCAGCCCAACCAGCAGGATTCTACCCTGTGATTCTGCTAATGTGCAGTCTGTGAAGCTCATTGGTAACGGAATTGCATACTGCTTCCATGTACAAGTACTTATGTCATACGTTAAGATACCATCTGGTTGGCCCCGCATGAAGTATAGGGTCTTACCTAGAGAAACCGCTTTTGACCTGAAATTCAGAGAAAGTGGCAAGGTGATACTCGGCGGTATGGGGACAGGACGAGCCCACCTATTCTCTGACGAGTCATATATTTCATACTTACCTGTGCAACCCAACCACATGATCTTGTAACCATCAGTGGAACTCAGCATAACAACTGAAACCCTTGACCAGAGTGGTACATTTGTAGGGGGCAGTTCTCTGTAAGAGCTCGTCAGAGGGTTGCACGTGTAAATGCGGGTGTGATTCAAGTTAAGAAAACAAACAAGACCTCCATCAGAAGCGACAGGGAAAACCAGCCTGTTTCCAGATGCGATGCTTTTGTTTTCATTTCCAAAACCCTTTTCAGTCAAAAAAGGAATTGTCGGTCGGTGCCATTTATTTCCAGATGGATCATACATGACACCGCGGGTGGGATCCTCATGAGTCACAGAGTAGAACCATGGATATGATCTGGGGACTCCTTGAAAATGCTCATAAAAGGTCTTTGATGTGAGAATGCCACGCCACTGGCTACATACTGAGTGGAAACGAAATATTGCGGGAATTGAGAGCCGTGCAAAAACATGCTCAAACAAATCCTCAGGCAAATTTTTCCATATCCCAACTTCCATTGATTCGCTTTTTGTTGCCATTTGCAGAGTTGATTCTCCTTTTGGTTTAAATTCCTTGTCCCTGCGAAGTCTTTTGCGAATGGTTGTTTTTTGGGTCTCTTCTTCATCTTCTCCTAGCATGAGGATATTGGATTTTGATTCGGAGTCAGAATCCATTTGCAAGGGAAGGTGATTCTTGATGGTGGGGTTGCTTTTGAAGTCATAAGAGCACCATCTGCAAGAACACAGGAAAGATTTATTTAATTAAACAAAGAAATCATGTAGACCACATTTCCTGCTTATTATATTTGTGGTAAATCAACTTGGACAGGACAATTTCTAGGAGCTCAAACAGTACGCTACCAAAATTGATCTGGTATGACCTTGTAGTACTTATTGATTTACAAAATGCACAGTATGGTTTGGTAATTAAATTAAACAATGAGCTTGTCAATACCAAGTGACCAAGTCTATTAGGTGCCGGCTAAGTTATCCAACCACGACTCAATTAGTTCAAAACATAATCGACTCCACATGATGTTATTTCTGGAAATTCTGTAACAGATTTTTTAATTCAATGAAAGCTATCTTCCCAAAGTATGGATAGAAAACCTTTAAACCTGTATCTGATACATATCCAATACTGAGACACGCGATTAGTATCAGACAAGCCAGGTGGCAAATCAAAAAATTTACTATATTCCTATGAAGGAATACAACCATCAGCATTCACAGATATATATATCAGCACAAGAAAGGCCAAAAATTTTTGGCCCCAGGCGAGCACCAGCACTCCTCTGAAGAGAAAAAGGAGTGAGGACTGAAAAACACTAGCCTTATATAGAAGAGGAAGCACTAGATAATTGGTCCCGACTCCTCACATCATGTGGGAAAAAAACTTTATTACATGTAAAATTGGACTAGACCATCCCAAACCCATCCAGATTTCACAGAGATATTTCATTTCAATTAATTAAATAGTCTTTCTTTCATTAAGACCCTGGAACTATCCAAAATTTTGATGTAATATCAAAAATCTTTTGTTTCTTGCCAGAACATTTAACCTTATTTTGCCCCTAAAGGATTCATCTTACCTCACTTCTTTCAATATGCATTAAATTATACCTCTATTTTTTCTTTGATTTGACGGAAGCTAGACCCTTATTTTTCAGAATTTCATATGACACAAATGTTATGTATCAAGATTGATTTTTTATTTTTTGAAAAAGAACAGCACCCATAAAGTGGGGCCACTTCCATTTCTTTAAGAAAGATATGTATCAAGATTTTGAAGATTTTGTAATGTCAGTAACGCCCTATCCACACTGTGAAAGGTGACAAGAGGTGAGCTAGATCCAACACGGTTAGCCTGCCTAGCGCGTGTCCGCCCACTTCAAGGTATAACTACTCCAGCTATCAGAAATCTGATATAATACTTGAACAAAGCGTGCAACATGACTTGCCTTTCGTGGATGATTTAATACTTGACACTTGAGGATAACAATTTTAGGCATAATTACTAATCACTGGAATAACACCTCCAAGACAAAAAACTACTTGACAATAATTCGCAATTTAAGATTGCGAATTATAAATCTTGATTAATATTTTTAATTAAAAAATGCAAGTGTAAAATTAGAATTTGTTAAAAGCATTGGTAGTTTTATCCACTGAATAACTTCAAGTAAGACTTAATTGCCTTTGTTCACGCAATGATGAATTTGTAATAGTCTAAACGTTAGAGCTTTATCTAACTTATCCTCTTTAATGATTTGCTTAAGCATTCTTCCAATCGATTACACCTCTTGAATTGCACAACAAAGTCCATATACTAAATTTACCCCATGCTCAATTGTTAGCAGAAGAGGTCACAACTCACAAGCAGAAGACGCACTCGAAATAAACAGAAAGGCAAAATAACATGACAGTCTTGTCTCATCTGTGTTTGTCAAGCTCTATCATGGCTTTCAGAAAGCTCTCTCTGTGATTTTTCTATTACAACTTTTCTGATTATTTTGATTCTGTTGAGACATCCTCATCGGTCTGTTTTCATAACTACGACAATCTAACAAATTTGCATGATACCATAGACAACGACTTTATTCCAAGTTAGATTGCTATAATTATTGGTCGGTTCCACTCACTAAAAATTGAACAAATTTCCTATAATTCAGTTGTATGTCCCAATTTAATTATCAACTATCCCCAATTTATTAAAAAAAAAAAAAAGACTCCCGGGTAAGCTTATATTAAACAAATTTCTTCCTTGCAGCTATTCTAAAATGAAATTTACAGTACAATTTACTGAATCCATATCCCGAAACGCTGTCCCAATACAGCAAACTTAGATTACCACACCGTAAAATCAAGAAAACAAGATCATGCCAGAAGTCGCAGAGGAAACAAGTGATCACAAAATCAGTATTACCAAACTCTACGATCAATCGATTTACCCTATACTGCGTGTGGACACTGCGCGCGGGCGTGAGTTACTGATTGAGAAAAAGAGAGAGGTAAAGAGAGGGAGGTAGAGAGAGCGAGCGAACCTAGGGTCGGAAGGAGGTTTGAAGTGCTGGAGCGAGAAGAAGGGCGGCGATCCGTAGAGGTCGCAGAGCTCCTGTATCTGGCCGACGAGTCTCCGGAGCGCGGCGGCCGCGGCCTCCTCCGCCTCCCCCTCCGCCATCAAACAAACCCTCGCCCCCAATTCTTCCTCCTTTTGTTTTTGTCCTTTTCTGATTTCTGATTTTCTTCTTGTTTTGTTTTTGTTTTGTTTCTGTGTTCGTTTTTCGCTTCTTGTAAGGAAAGAAGGAAAGAAAGGGAGGAAGTAAGAGAGTGAGGAATTGTGAGAAAGATTGAATGGGAGGACTTTTTGGAGCGGTTTAGCTATCTATGAAGGGGATTAAAAGGATTTCATATCCTCTGTAGCGCTGCATTGTGTAGCGCAGGATGTGAACCGTTAGATCATCTCGAGATCTGTGCCGACACGAACCTTGAGATGATCCAACGGTTCACGTCCTGCGCTACGCAATGCAGCGCTACAGAGGATGAGCACGCGACTAAAAGGGCCCCTCAGATTGCCATTTATTTACTTAAATACCAACTCCCTTTTCATTCTCTTCTTGCTTGCTGGGTCCGTATCAGCTGCAATCCGATACCGATCTCGGGACCCTGAGATCGAGATCGGACGGATATTGTTTTTATAGGGGGTTTTTTGGATTAATCTCAGCCCTTGAAGAGAGGATTGCAGGGATGATATCAGGGATTTGATCTCAGCCGATTGCTATTCCTTTGCGAGTCCGTATATAATATATCTGCTGTTATTCTCAGAGAAAAGCAGGACCCTGTTATTTCAATGTGGACCGTTAGATTAGAACGGACGGATTCGATCGGTCCGCTTTAGATTTTAAGGGTATATAGAGCCAATCCTTGATTTTGACCAACGGTCCAGATTAGAGTAGCAGGGTATTGTTATTTTATTTGGGATAACAGCCGATATATGAATTAGAAATTTTGTGGTGGTGTTGGTCACTTGTTGATTGTTGGATTGTTTATGGGTGCAACCGTGCAATATTAGCTTGTGTGTGTACAGTGTACACCCGTTATTATTACTAGAAGCGTACCCGCGCATCACGGCGGGGAATTTTAATTTTTATTTAAGCTAACGATATAATGATGAATTGTTTTTTTAATATCTAAAGAATAAATTCATACTTATTTGTACGTGCACATACTTTCACGTAAGCATAAACTGAAGCTTTATCGGTTCAATCCGTGAGAGTGTGTAATTTAAAGCAGTGACTATTCGAGTACTGAGAGGGAAAAATTTTCTCCATTTGATGAAAACCGTGACCAAATGGACGAGTCCAATTTTTACGTGCTTTTTATAATAGTATAGATATAGATGACAGAAAATCAATATTCCATGGTGAGTTGAGTAAGAGATTAATTCTCGTGAATAATTAGATATATATATATATCTCATTTTTTTTTTTCTTTTTTTGATGGTTTTTATCTTTGCAAGAAGGTTGGTGTGGAGGATTTGTCTTATTATTAGATAATTTTTATCTTTGTTCGGAGTTTGCTATAAAGTTGTATTTGAATTTTTTTTTTTCTCCTATAACGCAACTGCATTGTTGTCTTATTTTTTAGATAACGTTTATCTTTTTTATTTATTTTATTTTATTTTATCTATTTTTAGGAGAACGATAACGTTTATCTTCATGAGGGATGCAACCGTGCAAAGTTGCATTAAAAAAAAAAAAAAAAGCTGTCTTTTTCTCGTAGATAATAAAGCTACTCTACGTTTGGTATGCGCATAACTTCAGGAATGAAAAATAATAATGATATTATGGCTTGTATTGTATGGTATAAAATTGGTAACATAAAAGATGTGGCTTATTTTTTGTGAGAATGTGAAAGAAATTATTATCTTTTATCTTCAAAGGCATCTTCGTACCAAACATATATCAACATCAATAAAGTATTAAAGTAGCACATTAAAATAAAATTGAGACAATCTATTATAACATGTTGAAAACATATATATTCTTGGCTCATGTATAATATATATTTTATTTGTTTATATATATATTGTAACTATTATATGGCACCATGAAAGAAGAGTTAAAACCTCATTGCAATACATGTCAATCTGATGTAATTTGATACATTTTCCTTCTAAATGCCTCTTGTGTTAATTGAACATGTCTGCCGTGATCGTATTACTACACTTGTGCAATGAACTTGAAATGGGTATACAAATAAAATACTCAAATTTCGTCTTTCTGGTATACATTTTATCAGTGTTTTGAAAATCGGACAATTTGGCCGATTAGTCATCCAAATAATCGGAACGGAAGCTCAACCGCTTCGAATAGGTAAATGATAAATCGGAAGCTTATGTCTCGGATACAAGACAACCTAACTTGGTATTAAATTATTGATTCACCAATTCTTTGTTTTGTCACGGTGTCACCGTGTCAGAATCTCATATGATACCAAATATATTTGGTATTTGGTGTCCTTTTATATATATTTTTTTGTATTACATCTCTCAATCAAGCACTATATGTGTATACGTGACCTTACTTTTTAATAGCTCTAATTTTTATTTCACATACCGATGCAAAATTAGCTTATTTGGTTCATATAAAATTATTGCCAAAAATAAAATCTATTTTCTTTTATCTAATTAATGCATTAACTTCTAAAAAAATGTTAATATCTTTGTATATATGATTATATTCATAAAAACGCAAAATTGTCCGTATAAATCCGATTAATTGGCCGCATAACGATTAGTCGCTTAACGGTACCCTATCCATTCGACAAGCATATACCGATTTTTAAAACACTGCATTTTAAAAACTCCGATTGAAAAAAAAAATAAAATTACAGAATATAGACAAATAAACATAAGAAATATTCACATCTTTTAAGTCCAAAAACAATATAGGCCAATTTTTTAATATAAAAAATAAAAAATCTTATTTTTAAAATTCGAAATAAAAAAATTATTTTCAAAAATAGTAATACCGGGTTCCCCAAACCTGGCCTCACAAAAGTAGGCCGATTCCTGGGAAACCGGCCTACTTTCTGGTTTTCCAGGAACCGGCCTACTTTTATGAGGCCAGTTTTCCAAGAACCGTTTTTGATATTTTTTTGTAGATAGATCTCGTTGTTAGCTTTCCGTAGCCGCTAAGTTTGCTCCGATCGGAGTTTCCTATCAAAAGTTATGCCCGTTTGAGTGTTGAGTGTCCCAAATATATTATAAGATTCAGTATAAAATTCAGAACGGAATTTAGAAATGTTTTCATTGAATAATATTATAAATAAATATTTAGTATCACAAATAAATATTAGAAAAAACATATGAAGAACAAATCTTAAATTTATTTGAAACGAGCAAAACGCTCTAGGATTTACTAAAAATTTATTACATAAATAATAGTCATGTACTAAATTTCGTATTAAATTTTGGGTACTCAACATTCAAATGGCCATAATTATTATACAATAAATTTAAATTATTTCTTTATATTTTTTCTAATATTATTTGTGATACTTAATATTTATTTATAATATTAATATTATTCATTTAAAATATTTATGAATTCCATTCTGAATTTTATCCTATATTTCGGGTACTCAACATTCAAATGTGCATAACTTTTGATAGGAAACTCCGATCGGAGCAAACTTCGCGGCTACGAAAAGCTAACAACGAGATCTATCTGAAAAAAAATATAAAATAAAAATTTTCTGGCCGGTTCTCGGGAAACCGGCCTCATAAAAGTAGTCCGGTTCCTGAAAAACCGGCCTCACAAAAGTAGGCCGGTTCCTGGTTTTACTATTTTTGTAAATAATTTTTTTTATTTCGAATTTTAAAAATAAGATTTTTTTTTATTTTTTAATTAAAAGATTGGCCAACAATATAAGAGAAACCAAACACCTGATCAGATCGAGACATAAAAAATCCCAAACTACAAAAAGACACCAAGCTTTTCCCCTTTAAAATTCCCTCATGATAAAATCCCCCAATTTGCATCCTCGCATTATAAAAAGTTCAAATAGAACGACAGGAACTTATTCCTCATAATTAAATTAAATTTATGTGCCAGGCCCGGCAGGGACTAAATTTAAGGGAAAACAAGTAGAGCTCACCCCCTATAAAGTAGGCCAATTATCCATTCATCTTACAATCTGACACACTCACATGTACTTATGTGGTTCTTACAATTATATAAATATTTACTGGAAATCGTAATGTATATGTTTACTAGAAAATTATATGTATTAATCAAAAGAGGAGGGTTCTAATGCCTCCATTTTTTGTGCCCCCATTATGCCTCCACTTTTTAAATTTCAAATAACTCAAAATTTAAAACTTATTTTTCAAAACAAAACCATTAGATTGTCCTCTACTGCGCAGTACACTGTACTGCACAGCGATGACCTTTAGATCAATAGGGGGGTTTTGAGATTGAAACCAGCACAAATATTAAAGCAATCGGATGGCTCATTTGTTGTGCAGTAGGTGATATGAATCCCTAGCTCTTACTCAAATTTAAGCGACTGAATGAAAATCCTGTTAAGTATTCTAAAAAATCCTGTTAAGACCTTTTTCCAAACCACTGTACATGTACATGACTCGCCATGCCTTGCAGTGAGTATATATATTCACCGGAGAACAGCACACAGAATTACAACACTGACAGAAGTTTGAAGCCAGTGAGGCTTTGCCAGTGCATCAGTATTCACTATTCAGTACAGAGGGTTCCGTAAGGAATTGCAGTAGAAATTGCCTGCCTAACAGAGGGAAGATTCAACAAACAGACGCAGGGTTTACTCAGAATTTGCACCCATTTGGTAGCCGTAGTAAAATTGATTTAAACTCTTAAATCAATTTTAAGTCACCAAACGGAAGTGATTAAGGTGTAGTAAGTTAACGCAGCTATATAGGTGTAGTAAACTAAATCACCAACATTTCACATCTTTTTTCCCCCGTTTGGTAAGTGTAGTAAGTTAAAGCGTAGTAAAACGTTAAATCATCTTAAATAAGTGATGTTTGGTGATAGTGAAGTAAATAGATGAAGTAAAGTTAATGTTATGTGTAAACCCTGCATTTGGTAGCCGTAGTAAAATTGATTTAAGCTCTTAAATCAATTTTAAGGTATCAAACGGAAGTGATTTAATGTGTAGTAAGTTAACGCAGCTATATAGGTGTAGTAAACTAAATCACCAATATTTTACATCTTTTACACATAACATCAACTTTACTTAATCTATTTACTTCACTACCACCAAACACCACTGATTTAAGGTGATTTAACGTTTTACTCCGCTTTAACTTACTATACTTGCCAAATGGATTACAAAATAATGAGCTTGATTACGAGTTACAAAATACAAAATGGTAATCGTCAGGTCTTAATTAAATCATAGTTGAATTTGGCAGAAATTAATTGATGAATGTTAGCTATATGTCTGTTTAATTTTTTGGAATTAATATTTATTAACCAAAACAATGGAACTTATAATTTACAAAAAAAAAAATGTTTTTAATTGAGTATGATAATAATGAAGAACACCAAAAAAAATTGACGAAAAAATGTTTTTTTCTTCTAATTTTCTAAGAAATAACCGTGTTATTGTGCTCTTAATCAACATATTAATTCTGATGGCCAATTAAAAGTTTGGATAAACCTAACTAATTATAATTCATTAATTTTAACGAAATAAACGATGGAGATAAACGATATCTGGTCGCTGTCAGTCTTGCTAGATAACGTATTAATTAGTGATTATTCATATCATAATCATACTTGATTCCTAAGTGTACGCATTGAACCCCCAACTTGATATTAAAATTCGGTCAAACTCATAATATATATTCTGTCGCTGTAGTTGGAAGAAAATCATTACACACTCTCTTTTAGTACAAGTCATCCATCAAAGTAATTATTATTAATCATAATTAATCATCTTTCTTTTTCTTAATCAAGTCCAAGGAACAAAAACCCAACAACATTTTTTTAGTTGTTCTGCTGTGGATTGGCGAAGCAACCTTTCATTTTGAATCGAGCGATTCTTATCAGACATTTCTCTTTGATTGTATCTAAAACACATATCGTGATCATCCGATTGTAAAAAATAAACGGCCCATATTTCATCGGATCCATAGCAAGATTAGTCTTTGTTTTATTATAACCAAAAAAACCCAATAATGTTTGCAAAAATAATTAAAAGTAAGATGAAGATGTCCTATTTATTCCACTGGACAAATTGCAAACAAAAGATTGAAACGAATAAATTAAAGGCAAAAAGGAAATATATCCACACTGCTGCACACAGCCTTTTTGTTTTAATTTCTGATGATATTTCCTAGCACGTGCAAAGGGGGACGATTAGCACGTGAGCTCGAACCTGTTTTTGTACCGCTTTGTTCTTTCTTTCTTTTTCTCTTTGTGGGGGTAATAATCTATTAATCCAACGGCCCAGATTGATCAAGGGGGGATATGAAGTACAGAAGTGCATTCATGCCATGGACATAATATCATTGCACCTCTTTGAATTCTTGTGAGCTATAATTGTGATTGTTATGATTAAGAATATCTTCACAATTGAAGACAATCTTTTGATTGATGAGTTTTTTGGATAAGTGACAACACACCGGGCATGAAATTTGATTATTTGAAAAATGCATTTTGTTAGTTGGAATTTGGTGAAAACTGTGAATTGTACAAGACACTTCATGCTTTACTGTTAGTCTTCAATTTTTTTTTTAATTATTTTGAATGAAGTACATTCTCAAATTTATAAGAATTAGTTGGACTTCTCATAAGAAATTTTATTGCATTGGAGAAATGTTGATGCACTAAATGACAACAAACTGTGAATCAATTACAAATTGGCAGAAAATTTTCGTACAATTTTGTGTTAAAAACAAATGCATGTAAGTTTGAATTTATGCTTGCTAAGTGCTAACATATAAGGATTTTCATATGATTTACATTTTTTTAATTTGAATTTCCACATAGTTCATAACTATGGCACAACATCGTTAATAAATGCAGGATTATATGTTCTAATTCGGACCGTTGGATCAAAATGAATGCGCCAGATTGACACAATTTGTATTTCATGAGACTTTTTTTTTTTAACAAATTCAATATATTCATATAGTGCTATTTTTCTTTTGCAAAAAAAAAAAATATATATATATAGACGATTTATGAATTTTTATAATTTTTTGAACAACTTCATTGTTAAGATCGTCAATATAGTCATTGTCAATGGATCCTCCTCTTTAAAAAATCCCATCATATGTTCATATAAATTTTTTCTTTGTGTAAAAATAGATCCCTCCCCATCCATCACCAAACGAAAATCTGAGATCTCGGTCGAGGTTTGGGAAAAGTCGTTGGGTTTGCCGGTTTGGTACATAAAATCATGAATGAATTTGGTGGCTATGTAGTTGCAAGGGGGAAAATAAATAAAGGGAGAAGATACCATGATTAGCAAGTAGAAAACGAAAACCCCAAGAAAATACGTAGGAACTGGGAAAGGGGGCGAGGGAGTAATCATGGTTGATCATGAATGCCAATGCGAGGAATAAAATGGAATAAAATGGAGAAATAATAAAGGTGCTTGTCATAATTAAGTGACCATTTTCAAAGGTAACATTCTTTGTCTCTCCGCCTATAATTATGACCTCTAATTTGTTAGACCAGGAATATTTATTTTTCCTATTATTATGAGAATGAGAATATATAAATTGCTGGGATGCTTGTCATGTAGATTGTTTTGGATCTCTCATTTACATAATAGCTAACAATAAAATGTCTAAGTGTGTATAGAGAGTTTATTTTTTTCTTTTTAAGAATTTCTCGTCAAGAGAATGCAATTTTAAATAGATGAGTGAGGCTGTTGCGCACTTGCGCTTCACAAATCGATTTATTTTTATTTTTTATAATTTTTAACTATTTTTTGAATTTTTTAAAAATAACTCTTTCTATGTACAAATTTTGGTACATTTTTTATACAACTTTCAGAACTCTAAAAAAATAGTTAGAAAATTTTAAAAATAGAAAAAGATTGTAACCCACAAGATTTCAATATAGATTGTGTTAAGCAACTTAAATTAATAATTTGAGCTACAATTTTGAGATATCGGACTGCAATGTACTACCTCATTGCAGTTTGTGAAGCGCAATAGCCTCAGTCATGATATATCAAAACATTACAAATGTTATTATAAAAGATTTCCTCATTCTCTTGATTGACCCCTCACGATTGTACATAATTATATCTTCTTCAAGAAATTAATTTACTTCACCAACTATTTTGCTACCTTGACATTTTTCCTCCACTTTTCCATTTTGATGGGATTTCTAGCTATATTTAACCGTAGAAACTAGAAAGTAACCACTCTAATCACTTCTAGGTGGAACTTGCGTTGCTGCTTTAATTTGATTCCTAGACGGTAGGCAATCATCCAATTTGATCTGATTGGAAGTCATTGAACATTGGTGATCAAACTTTTAACCAAATTGTGTACCTTTTTACTTTTTCATTAAAATTAGATCGAAAACTATTTTCTATTTAGTAATAATTGAGTAGAATATTGTGAAAACGTTTGTATTTCACTCTGAAATGCTAACGACCCAGGTATAAGTTATGATTCCATTAAATTCATCAAATATAAATACTAGGTGATATAAAAAATTTTCATTTTTGGAGTTTTGGAAGTATCTATTTTGGATTTTTTAAAATTCTTGTACAAACAAGCATTATTTTATTAATATTTTAGAGTCATTTTGAAAAATCCAAAACAAATACTAAAAAAACTCCAAAAATTTAAAATTTTGCATCCCCTAGTATTTTCATATGATGAATTTAATGGAACCATAAATCAAAATTTCGGATGACAAAATATAATTTGGACCGTTAGTATTTCGGAGTGAAATGCGGCCGTTTTCATATTAGTCTAGCTCGTAATAATTCCAAAGCAACTAATTAACCTCCTGCAAATACATAATACAATTATTTTATGTGTTATGCCCATTTCCAATGCCTTTTGATACATTATAATAGTTTGTTTTACATGCCAACATACATTTCTATTCTTTAGTTAGCAAATTTTGTCTTGCACAAGGTTCATATTTTTTTTTGCTTTGAAATTTTTGTGCATAGTTTACTTTTCAAAAACATAATAATTTTCAAATAAAAAAAATCATATTGAACAAGTTTTGAATAAAATTTTAGATGACCAAATATATTATCTATAACTTAATACAAAGCCCTGGATTTCAAATTCTACAATATGAATTAAATTACCATTTACCACCAAATTGGAATCCCTTTAAGGGAATGCAAAGAGCCCTCTCAAGTGCTTGCTTGAAAGGGAAAGAAACAAAAATAAACCTGATTTATTCAAAATTATAAAAAGGAGAAAGAAAAAATGAAAAAAATAGGAAGGATGTAGAGGGGGCAAAAGGTAAGAGGGGAGGGTGGAAGTAATGAGTGCTTTCAAGTTCAATTGATCCCTCTTTATTTTTCTTCTTTCTTTGTTACAATGAATGGTCTCTTCTTAACCTTCAATTCTAAATTTCTAATCATGAGATTGTGACCTTGTAGATTTTGGCAACTTTGAACAAACGCTTGATTGCAACTCTAGACTTAGCCCTAGCCTAGCCAATTTTATACATGATATTTGGTAAAGTTGGGACCAACATAACTGGTCACAACATAATTACAAAATAGTTTATTGAAGTTAAATGATGGATTTGATGGGTCACACAATTGTTGAACAAGACTACAAGAGAGCAATTATATAAACATAAATTTGTTTGCAGGACAGTTAGGAATTATTTTATGAAAATTAAATATTATATGTGTTGTATTATTATTTAGATAGGTCATATATCATGTTAGCTAGAATTAGAGGGTCAATTAAGAACTTAAAATCCATCGAGAAATTAATAATTTGAATAGTTTAATTTTTATTGGCTTCTGATTTACAAGACAGTTGATTTTACAAATTCCAATTGCAACATTGAACATAACAATCCATGCTATAATTTGGTTTTTAGGTTCTGAAGCTCTGAGTATTTAAATCCGTCTATTAAATATTCAATGGATTAACCACATCCAACAAAATTGTTTGAAAATTTATTTTCTTCATGCAGATAATCGTACCAAGCGCCCCACCCCCCACAAAAAAAGAAAAAAGAAAAAATAAAAATCAATTGTAAATATGTATATAAAAATATATAATCAAAGAATGCACAAGCAATATTCTGAAATTATTGTATTATTTTCTTCTTGGAAAATTTCAAAGGCAGGCTTTTAACCCTATGGATTAGCACCTACCCACTTTGTATTAGCACCTACCCTATGGATTAGCACCTACCCACACAAAAGTAAAATTGATCCCGAGATGTATGATTTGAAGTTTTCCCAAAACTACACCCAAAAAAAAAAAAAAAAAAGCCCAATAAAACCCAGATTAAATATTTTCTTTATATGAAACAACCCAAGATATAATTTGGATCTTTGAACCAATAAAACCCAGATAAAAACTGTCCTTTATATGAAACGGCCCAATAAAACCCAAGATATAGTTCGGCCCAATTCTACAGCTAGAAATAATTGAAAGCCGAATAAAGCCCAGATAAAAGCATTCTTCATATAAAAGCCCAATAAAACCCAGAAAAACATTCTTTATATAAAAAGCCCAATAAAACCCAGAAAAAACTATTTATATAAAAAGCCCAATAAAAACCAAAAACATTCTTTATAGAAAAAGCCCAATAAAACCCAGACAAAAAACATTCTTTATAAAAAGCCCAATTAAATCCGGCCCAGTAGCCCAAAAACCTTATCTCCATTCTCTCTTTATCATTATCTCTTCCTTCCACTCCTCACTCTTCCCCTCTTCCCTCCACACCACCACTCATGGCCACGCTCTCCATGTCCCTCTCCAGCCTCTCATCCTCCTTCAAGTCCCTCTCCCTCTCCAATTCCCTCAAAATTGGAGGTACCCACAACCATGTTTCCCTTGTTTCCATCCCAACAAGCCCAAAGGTGGGCGCTTTGACTGTCAGGATGGCCCACAAGAAGGGGGCTGGGAGTACCAAGAATGGGAGAGATTCCAAGGCCAAGAGGCTTGGAGTGAAGATTTATGGTGACCAAGTGGCCCAGCCCGGCGCGATTATCGTCCGCCAGAGGGGTACCAAGGTGATTAACTTCCCGATGAAATTTTGCTGGTGGTATTGTTATGAATTGTTGTTTGTGGTGTAAAAGTGTGAGACAATGTTTAATTTGAATTTGGGTAGCCTTGGATTTGTTCAAATTTGAAATGTGTCAGTAGTTGAATTTAGTGCATTATGTTTAAGATGATATTTTGCTGATAATAATATTATGAACTGCTGTTGGTAGCATAAAAGTGTAAGAAAATGTTTAATTTGAATTTGGGCAACCTTGGATTTGGTTCAAATTTGAAATGTCTCAGTAGAAGGTGGAGCATTTTATGTTTAAGATTGAAGAACCAGGAATATTTAGTGCATTATGTTTAAGATGACATTTTGCTGATAATAATATTATGAACTGCTGTTTGTGGTGTAAAAGTGTGTGACAATGTTTAAATTTGAATTTGGGTAACCTTGGATTTGGTTCAAATTTGAAATGTGTCAGTAGAGGATGGAGTATTTGATGATTCAAGATTAAAGAACCAGGAATATTTAGTGCGATTATAGTGGGTCAGAGGGGTACCGAGGTGAAATTCTGATGAAATTTTGCTGGTAGTAATGTTATGAGCTGTTGTTGGTAGAATAGAAGTATAAGACAATGTTTAAATTTGAATTGGGTAAACTTGGATTTGGTTCAAATTTGAAATGTGAAATGTTTCAATAGAGGATGGAGCATTTTATGCCTTTGTTGTACTAATTGACTTTTGAAAGTGAACAAAGAAGTGAAGTCAGGATTGAATTGAGCTTGAGCAGTTCTGTGGTGGCAATTTGTTCAGTACCACTGATTATCATGTAGGATATAGCTAGTACTTTTTCATCACTTGAAAGGCTGGTACCTGTTATCAATATGTTTTCAAGTGCTTATTTCTTGATGTGTTTCACACATCATGTTAGTCTCAATATTACAAAATATCGAGAACAATGTTGAAACTTATATGTGCATTTTGTAAACTACAGTATTACCCTGGAAACAATGTTGGGATGGGAAAGGATCACACAATCTTTGCTTTGATTGATGGTCTCGTCAAATTTGAAAAATTTGGACCAGAGCACCGCAAGAAGGTAATTTTTCTGTTATGGTTATACAAATAAACATCACTGAGCTGATAAGCCACAAGAGTCGGTGCCAAAACTATTGGATGGTTTTTTTTTTCTTTTAGTTTTGTTTTCAACACATTGTGTCCGTCATACCTTTTTTATCTGAACTCCTTTTATTACTTGCACAGAGCTTTTGGTGTGCTGGCACCTTTTGCTTTCTTTAACGCTTATTTGCCCCCATCGTTTTAGCAAAAATTCACATTGTAAAATATAAAATGTTGTTATCTCTGACATGCTAGCAGGGAAACTTGATCGTAAAAGTTCAAGAAATAGAAGTCTTTGGATTTGTTATACTTTCTGGTTGCACAGCCAATTTATGCCTTAGTTTTACCCGTATTTTTTTTTATTGGTTTAAACAGATAAGTGTTTACCCACGGGAAGTACAACCAGAGAACCCAAACAGTTACAAAGCAAGGAAAAGAGAATACTTCCGGTTGCAAAGGGAACGCAAGAAGGCAAGAAAAGAGGGTTTAGTTGAGCCACAACTTGTGCTGGCATCATCTGATGATGCACCTGAGTCCACAGTTGTAGATTGCTGAGTACTACTCTCTTTTTCCATGTTACGTTTTTATTTTCTATTGTTTTAGTCTGTGAATTCGTACCAGGTTTGTAAAAATTTCATCTGACTGCAAGGTGAATATGTTGTTTTCACTTTTCATTATCTCTTTCCATATTAGCATTTATCTGCAATGGTTTTTATATTATGCAATGGTGGCTTACTCTCTACAATTCATCTGCAAAATCCCCATTAAATAGAGATTAAACCTGATAGGGAAAAATTGGTTTGGATTCACTCTATCTACTATTCTATTATCTCCTATTTGTTTATATTTTAGAAATCGAAGCTGTCAACTTGGTCTTCATCACAAAATATCTGTCCGTCCATAATATTATGAAACCTTTTTAGTATATATCTAGTGCCAAATCAAGTTCCACAAAAATAATTGGATCAAGTTGGCTGCTATCAGTAAATAAGTTCCAAATAAAACCAACATGTTACAAAAATTTGCCGGGATATATGTTAGAGAATTAAGTGTGTGTTTTTGGGATTTTAAAGTTCAATGAGAAATAGGGGTGGTGGACTGGTGGTACAATTAGCAGGTTCTTAATAACAGAGATATCAATAACATTTGAGGTACAATTAGATTTAAAGCAAGGGTTGGCATATATAAACTTATGAACTCTGTAATCTGTAGTCTGTACTATGAGAAAATTTACATATAAGAGAAGGAAAACCAAGTCCTTATCTTATGACTGGAGGAATATGAGTTTGTTGTGCACCTGTTTATGTATCTTATTTACTAAGAGGAGGGATCAACTAACCATGTTTTTGGTGACTGATCAATAACAATGAAATAAAATCTCAAATAACTACATCTTAAACTCATAAATAAGTAAATAACAAAACTAATTGATAGAACATGGTGTGTATAATCATGTTTTATGTGCATACAAAAAATTATATCATTGTGATTTTATTATATTTACATGTATATTAAGCATTAAGAAAATCAACTGTTCAAATTTTATGATTTTTTTCCTCTCTTGATGACTAACGATATAATGTTAATATTTATTATTTTCTGTATGCTATTGAGATGGTCAGAATATATTTAACTATTTAGATTTATCAATTTATATATAGATAATGAAATGGCATAGTTATTGGATGCCTCATTTACTATATATGAAAATTGTGTTTGTTTGTACTTTACATGGCATGGCCATAGTAACAATGATATCCTTTGGTCAGTTCAAACTTCAAAGTTTGAACAGATACATGAATTGCATATTTGCATTTATTCTGGCAGTTATGAAAGAGTAAAATAGTGCATCAAGAGCTGCGTAGTATTTATCCAAGATATTGAGTTAGACTAATATGAAAATGTTTGCATATTTCGCTCTGTAATGCTAACGGTGGTTCAAATTATACTTTGTCACGTCCAAAATTTTGATTTATGGTTCTTATTAAATTCTTCATATGAAAATACTAGGGATACAAAAATTTTTCATTTTTAAAAATTGTTACGTATTTGTTTTGGATTTTTCAAAATGACTCTAAAATATTAATAAAATAATGCTTGTTTGTATATGGATTTTAAAAAAAAATCAGAAACAAATACTTACATAATTCCAAAAATGAAATTTTTTTTTATCTCTATATATTTTTATATAATGAATTTAACGAGAACCATAAATTGAAATTTCAGACATGATAATATAGTATATATAATTTGGACCGTTAATATTTCGGAGCGAAATACAAACATTTTCACAATAGTTTTTTTACTCCCATCTATGCCATACACAAGTTGTTGGATAATAAATATTGCTTCCGGTGGTCTTGAATTATTGTCTGAGATTCATGAACTAATTCCTGTCTCCTGGCTTTATTTTTGGAATTTTCCAAGTGTCTTTATTTTAGCTATTACTATCTACATGTCCCACACATACACAAATTTATAACTTTTACTCAAATTTTATAACTTTTAATTAAAATTTTATGACAACGTAGACATGTGGACACTAATATTAGATATGACCCTTTATTTTTTGGAACTGATTTCGGAAATATGGGGCATACTTGCTGAAGTCTCATTATTGCAATTGAATAATCCCAGTTAAATATTGAAAACATATCTAGATATTGCCTATAATTTTTCCATATATTTAAGAGCCATCCACAGTTCTCATATATATTGGATCAGTCCAACTGCATTGGTATCAAAATAAAGAGCTGCAATTAATTCTTCAGATGCTGGTAGGAATATGTCTGTCTTTACTCTTTAAGTCTTTATTACTCTTTAAGTTAGGAATATGCCTGTCTTTACTCTTTAAGTCTTTATTACTCTTTAAGTTAGGAATATGCCTATCTTTACTCTTTAAGTCTTTATTACTCTTTAAGTTTTTTCTTTACTCCTCAGATGCTGGTAGGAATATGTCTGTTCTTTACTCTTGAAGTTATTCACATGACATTGTCACTAACAATTATTAAAGCTGAATATAATTAGGGTCGTTGCGAATTATGAACCCAAACTACAAAAAATATCTTTTCAAAACATCAGCAGTTTTACAAAACTTAAAACTCAAAATCCAAAATACATGTTATATTTACACACACACATAACATGTCATAACAATCAACATGGGTATCGACTCCGTAGAAACTTGATGAAATTTATGAAATACTGTATAAAAAAGGGAAAACAAGATTGCAGCTACGATGGATATATGGCAACGGTCCAGATATATAGATACAAAAAAAGATACCAAAACAGATATCAATTATAATGTAAAATATATCCAAATTGAAACATTAACAATTATCTTGAAACAATTAACGTATTAGCTTGAAACATTGTAGTATTAAGTTGAATAACACAAATCATAAATTAAATCATCTACTTGAATCACTACTAAATCACATAAATATTACCTTAAAGTTGTTGAGAGAAAGTATGGGAGTAAGATGAAGTGAAAGAGCAACAAAAGAGAAAATTATATCACTTGTGTTTCATTTTAATCTCATTAAGTTTCATATTAACTTTATAGATGTTTCATTTTGATCGCAACATGTTGTAGATTAACGTTAAATTAACTTTGTATGGTAGTATCCCGACGGTATTTTTTGCGGTATCCCATAGCATTTTCCATATGGCAATACAAATACTCGAGTGAAGACGGCTGGTATTATAATATGACTCGTAATTATTATAGTCTCCGGCTCGGTCAAGTGATCATTTTATTTTATTTTTTTTTACAAAAGTTCATTAAGAGAAGCATTTCTAATAAGTAGATGCATCAGCACAAAAGAAAAGTTCATTTCATTGTTTGCAGAACATCTGCTCGCCACTCTACTTCTCCATCCTTTCGGATTGTTCAATACAAATTCCACCATACTCGATATCAGTTTCTTCTCCAAGAAACTCCAAAAACTCCCATAGATAACTCCAGTTCTCCCTCCTTCCATAAATCTGATCTAACAAACGTTCCCTTCTCATGAGAGCATCTGATGGCTGAAGATTTGATTAGCTCTATTGCTTCCTCTGTTATATCCTCCACCATAAACAGCCTAGGGACTCTTGCTTGGGCTGAGATAAAGTTTCTAAAAGATGTCCCAGAGAAAGTTCGATTAATTGAAACCAAGCTGAAGTTGATCCAGTGCTACCTAAAAGATGTTGCGAACAAGCCGCATCAAGGACATTTGACGAAATGCTGGTTGAGCGAGCTCAAGCAGGTGACATATCGGGCACAAGATGTCATCGAGAAAATCCACTGGTTGCAACAGCGCCGTAATCGAGCAAGAGGCTTCACCGGTATCTTCTCAAGGTACTTTCACATTCCTGGGTATATCAAAAGTCTCCATCAAATAGGAGAAGAGATTGATCGGATAAATAATTTTATTCCTGGGATATCTGATATTATGAATAATCTCAATTCTGTTAACTTGGGAGAAAGTAGTAGTATGGCCGATCAATTTGAGGACCAACAGTTACACGATCCTAGAGAGGCAATATATTTTAATGAAGAGGATGAGGTTATTGGATTTGATAGTGAAATAACAGAAGTAATAAAGGATTTATTAGACCCAGATTATAAACCGCTCAGTGTCATTTCTCTGGTTGGTATGGGTGGAATTGGTAAAACTACGCTTGCTAAAAAGGTTTCCAATCATTCGGAAGTCAAAAACCATTTTGATATAATCTTATCGATTATTGTTTCTAAAGAATACAATGTCCGAAACATCCACAAGAAAATGCTAAAATATGTCACCCAAATTAGCAAAGAAGATCTAGAAAAAATGGATGAGGGAGAAGTGCAGGACAAGTTGTCTGATGCACTTAAAAAGAAAAAATATTTGATCGTCATAGATGATATATGGGAGACTAGATCATGGGATGAAATTAATTCGGGTAATAAAATCTTTCAAAATATAAATAATGGAAGCAGAATTTTGTTGACCACCCGCAATACTAATGTTGCAAATTATCCTAATTTTAGAAACTTGGTACATAATATGAAGTTCTTAGATGATGAGAAAAGCCTGAAACTTCTAAAGAATAAGGCATTTCCGCCGTACTTGGTGGTGAACAATCCATTAAGAATAGAGTTGGAGAACCAATGCCCAAAACTCATACGAAAATGCAACGGTTTGCCTCTTGCATTAATTATTTTGGGAGGCTATTTATCCAAACACCTTGATTCTCACACATGGTCTAGAATGGCTGAAAATGTAGATTGGAACGAAGCTGCCAATCCAATTGACATATTTAAAATTCTAGCTCTTAGTTACCATGATCTACCAACTTATTTAAAGCCAACCTTTTTATACATTACGACCTTTCCTGAGGATCACATTATAGAATGTTCAGAATTAATAAAATTGTGGATAGCCGAAGGATTCGTGTCCCCCAATCAAAAGTACAACTTGGAAAAAACGGCACAGATTTATGTAGACCAGCTATATCAAAGGGGCTTGATCCAAGTTGTAGAGAGGAGTAAAATTTACGGTTGGATTAGTAAAATCAGAATACATGATGTGTTGCATGATTGGGGTATTAAAAGGGCCCGAGAAGAAGGGTTTTTCCATGTTATTAAAAATTTTGAGCAAGTAAAACCTTGTGATCCATATGCTCCATATTGTGTAGCCCTTCATGGTTATTGGTACCAGAACATAGCTGCCTCCATACCCAACTTACGAACAATAATAGGTTTTGAGTTGCCAGAAATTTGGTCGGGACTTCATGGGTTGCGATCCATACGTGTCATACATTTGACAAAGAAAACACATACAAACACATCATTGCAAGGCATAAAGCATATGATATTTTTACGTCACATTTTCCTACGGAATTGTTGGAATATCTATTTCCCATCATCAATTGGAGAGCTTTGTAATTTACAAACTGTAGAATGTCATAATTCGCGTATAAAGTTTCTACCCGGTTCATTTTGGGAAATCACAACTCTTAAGCATGTACATTTAGACTATATTGTTTGTACCTGGACTGGTCCCAAAAAGGGCGCAGGAAAAAACTTACATACACTGGTTATTGAAGATATCAACAGTCTGTCGACTGTTGATAAATTGCAAAAACTTGTGACTGGGGTTTGTAGAGGTATAGATGCAGTGGCTTTAGCAATAGAAGAAATGGAACAAATTGTTCAATTGCGTCTTTGTAAGAGAGGTGCATTACCTAGAAATCTGCTATCTAAGATCTCTGGCCATAGCCATCTAGAGGTGTTGGAGCTCATAAGCCCAATTAATGGGCTGACGAGATTACCTGCTGCTAGTGTATTCCCCCCAAACATACTAAAGCTTACACTTGATTGTGGAGTGTTGGTAGAAGATCCAATGCCCGTTTTGCAAGAGCTCTCTAGACTTGTCGAGCTCAAACTATCATGGGGCTACGGATTGAAGAGAATGCATTGCTCTGTTAGTGGATTTTCATGCTTGAAGTATCTTACACTTCACTGGTTCCGTGATTTGGAAGACTGGAAAGTTCCTGTTGGAGCCATGCCTAGCCTGTGTCACTTAAAACTTGAGTTCTGTCCCAGGCTACAAGAGTTTCCTGAGGGATTGATGGAACATGCCCAACTTCAGCTGGTAGAGTTGGAATTGTCGTACGGTTTGTCTGAGATTGATTACAGCAGATTGGAGGAGAAGGGTTGCAAGGTGATCATCCGTAAATAATTATTGAAGCCAAGGCAGAATAACTGGTACATGGCTCTTTAATTCTTTTACTTTTGTTTCTCTTTAATAATATTAAATATGGCATAGGCACATATATAGCGTTAAGTTTTTTTACAAAAACTGTACCTAATCAGGACTAATATTAATTGAGGAGGGATCCAATGACACAACTATTACACTAAATCATATAAATTTATAGAAAATATTAAAAATATAAAATCTTTTATAAACATATTCATTTAGTTATAAATTGATTGTGTTTCAAATTTCATTCAATTTGAGTTTCATTTGATACTCATCAAGAATCATTAAAATTATCATTCTAATTACCATATAAACTTGATGGTCATTGAATATGTTTATAAAAGATTTTCTATCTTTAAGATTTTTTGTAAATTTATATGATTTAGTGTAATAGTTGTGTCAATGTGTGATCATTTTATCCCTCCTCATATTAATTTATGGCATGTTACGTACACTCATGCTTGATTTGGTTTCAGGATATGCCATTAATTAATCGCTCTTTCTTAACGAGGGGAATTGATTTATATAGGCTCAGGATGATCGTCCATTTTTATTTATATAGTTTGGTTTATTCGCCTTTGAACTATATTTTTGCTAATTAATTAGGACTCAACATATCAACAATTTATTTGGTTGTAAGTTGTAACTGATACATAGGATCATTTTCTCACTTTTTTTGAAGAAAATGTTTTTTTTAATGTATTTTTAAGACATTTACATTCCGAATCATCTCATATTCATATGCGCGCATATTTTCTTCACATGGACATATTATATATCCGCGACTGAACTAACTAAAAAAATTTATTTCTAAATTTTAGGCTTTTGAAGATCTTTCCAAACCAACATGGTTGTCATTGGTATGTGTACTCCTTTATTATTATTTCCTTTTTTGTAAAAAAATATATATCACAGTATAAACATCCCTCAATTATGTATCTTTATTGGCAATCGCCCTCTGCTTCAAAAAAAAAATTATGTATCTTTATTTTTTAATAAAATCAACTATTTTGTTTCCTTTCAATTAGTTGTACCAGGCAATAAAATTGTATTAATTGTTCATTTTCAGGATCGTTGTCAAGTGTGTGTTATCGTGGATTCTGTTTCGTTGAAGTACTTCATTAAGACTTTGGTTTGTTCCTACATTAAAACTTTGGTTTCTTTCCATCTGTATTTTGATTGTATTTGTATTTGAATTGTATTTTACCATGAACCTTGTAATTGTGTATTTGCTATCACCCTGTACTTGTATTTGGATTGTATTTGCTAGGGAGCATGTATTTGTATTCGGATTGTAATTTCTTTGGACCCTGTATTTGTATTTGGATTGTAATTGTATTAATTTGCTATGGACCCTGCATGTATTTGTATTTGGACTGTAATTTCTAGCTCGGACCTGTATATGTATTTAAATTCAGGGACCTTATATTTGTATTTGGATTGCACTTTCTACGGACCCTGCATGCATTTTTTTTTTTTTTTTATGATTCTGTGTGGGATATGAGTTAATTAATTTGCTGTGCACATGCTTATGTTCGTATATATTTACTGTATATGGAAGTTCTGTGCTGTTTGTTCTTTACATGGCATGGCCACATTAACAATGATATTTCCCTTTCTTTGGTCAGTCCAAACTTTAAAGTTCCATCAGGGATTGCATTTATTCTGGCCGGCAGTTGTGAAAGAGTATTACAGAATACTGCATATATAAAGATGGATATACCATACACAAGTTGTTGGCAGTTGGTTACTAAATATCATTTGTGATGGTCCTGAATTGTTGCCTGATTTCTGCACTAATACCTGGCTTTATTTTTTGGGACATTTTTAGGGACATTTTTTGGGAAATTTGGGTCTCATTGTTGCAATGAAATCCGATGGTTAAATATATCTAGATATTGCCTACCATTTTTTTTATAAACTTATGAGCTATATATAGAAGTTCACACATAGAATGGATAAGTCCAACAGCATTGGTACCAAAATCATGAGCTGCAATCAATTCTTCAGAGATACTGGTACAACATTGTCTGTCTTCAAGTTATTCACATGGCATTGTCAGTAACAATTAAAGCTGAACATTATGGTGGTTGAGACTTAAGAATAATAAATGAACCCAAACTAAAAACAAATATATATCTTTTCAAAACATCAGCAATTTTACAAAACTTAAAATTTAAAAACTTAAATATCCAAAATACATGTTAATGTTTCACACACATATAACATGTCATAACAATTTAAGAAATACTGTTTAGAAAAAGGAAATGAAGATTGCAGCTGCGATGGAGATGGCAATAGAAATACTCGAGTGAAGACGGCCGGTACCGGTACCGTTGGTTGTGATAACTGGAGATAAACTGGCGGTGGGAGATGTGGAAGTGGAATTGCTGGACTTGGCTGTACCTGTCAAAAGACCAAAAAACACAAATGATATTACAACATGAGAAACATGTTGCGTCCATTGAAAAACCGTTCATACATCCATAGTCGTGTACGGAATGTAATAGATACACTCCGAAATGTAACAGATACATCCTGAAATGTAACTTATGGATGCTATGGACGGTTTTTCTATGGACGCCAGGTATTACTCTTACAACATCAATTTGGTATGTACAGTTAAATAAATTGGTTGGATGGTAATACTGGTACATAAATATGATGATCATAATCAACATGGATACATTTTATCATGTCATAGAATTACTACTGGTACCAGTTTGGAGGTTTTGGGTCTGCTATATATGAACAATACAAAACCTTGTTGCTGTGACCAGAAGAAGTATTTCTTGATTAATTCTTTGTTATTATATTTATAAATTAGAGTACGCTTACCATTGGCAGATTTGGGGTCAGTGAAGATAGTAGCGTCCGGCGAGTTCGGAGCTAAATTCAGAAGCTCTGCAATGATGCAAAACATTTTTTAAAAAAAAAGTGGCAAATTTTGATCACAGTTCTTAAACATTCAAATGTTTAAAAAATACATACAACAAACAAAATAACAAAAATCTACTTTTAAATTTAGGTACATTTCAATGCAGAAAGTCAGAAACAATGCAGAAACAAAACAGTGAATGAACAAATCTTACTGGGGCAGTTTGAAATGCTCGAGTTGGCCAGCTTGCAGCTGTCGGCGAGCGACGTCAATCGATCAAACTTGATCCCCATGCTCGCCGCCATGCCGGACGAGCTCGAGTGCGCCTGTTGGATTATGTAACAGAGGCACGCCGGTTCCTCCTTCCGGATCCCCGTCACGGCGGTGCAGCACGTCGTGCCTGGTTCAGACACCTTTCCGGTCGCATAGTCCAGACACATTGTCAGCTTCTCGAACTCCTTCGAGCACGTGTCCTGTAACGCCGGGCTGGCACTGTCTGCTCCAAGGGAGAACCCCAGTAGATAAAGGAATAGGAGAAAAGAGAGCTGAATGGTAGATTTCATTGTGTTTTTTTGTTGAAAGTTTGAAACTTGAAAGCGTTTTGAGTGAAGTATATTGTGAAGTGAAATATATATCATGTTATAAGTTTATATACTTGGATGTTGTTTATATATATATATGGATGGATATATATCTTGATGTGGGTGGTTGGAGTTAATAAATGAGAAACATTCTGAGTTCATTAAAAAACCGTCCATACATTCATAGACGTATACGAAATGTAACGAATACATTTCAAAATGTAATAAATACATCCCAAAATGTAACCTATAAATGCTATGGATGGTTTTTGTATGGACGCTAGGTGTTACTCTTAATAAATGAAAGCAGCGGCATGTTTGAATGCAAAGATGCAATAATGCAACTAATATATTCATTGATGGTAAAATACTAAAATTCCTTCCATTGATTGATTGTTTGACAATGACAAAGATTTAATTGACTGCCTAAATTGAGCTGTCCTCAATCGTTTTTTTTTTTTGAAAAAAAAAACCGACCGACCATTTTTCTGTATATTGTTTTTTTTTTTTTTGAAGAGGCATTTTTCTGTATATTGATATTTGTATATTAATTAACTTTTATATAATAATTTTTGTACATCAGTCTACATAATTTTGATGTGTGCATTTGTTATTCTTTCATCTTTACTTCTTTTCTATTTTTATTTCTTTTTGTTTCTTCTGTTGTACTTGTACATACATACTCATAAACTATCAGTGATCTTGTACTTCAAAAATTCGGGAGCTTGACCCCAATCTTCTAATAAAAAAATAATAATAATTAATACACCGAATCGCATTTAATTTATATATCTATGAAGAGACTGAGAATCCTGTAGTTACCCATAACACAATCTTCTTGATTACAAGAGTAATATCTAGCGGTAGCTAGAAAAACCGTCTATAACATCTATAGGTTACATTTTTTGATGTATCTGTTACATTTTGGAGTATATCTGTTACATTATTTGTATGTTTGTAGACGTATGGACGGTTTTTCAATGGACGCGAGGTATTAATCTTTGAATCAGTGAAGAAAGCCAGTCCCAGTCTAGCTCTGAAATGTTGGCAAGAAAAAATGCATGGCCAGGTAGAGGAAGAATGCATTTAATTTTTCGGCTCTCTAATTAAGCTGTCCGTATGGGTTAGGAGAACACCTCACGTCTTCAGAGTTCAGACGAGTATTTAAAGCTTGGTATGCAACCGGTAGTGGTTGAGGCTTTCATGAGTTAATTAAAACTACAGAGTAAGATGGGCATAATTTCATGAGTCAGTTCAAATTTTTAAGGATCTTTATTTTTCGAACAAATAAATATTTTATCGTCAAAATTCTTAAGATAGACTGATAGAGTGATAGACATTGTCAATTGATCTTTTCCTTTTTGTAATGTGGATTTTCAGCTCTAGACATATCATTCCAGTTTTTAAAATTTGTGTTTTTGTCCTTTTTGAATTGGAAATTGAAATGTTGAATTTCGGAAAAAATTTGAAATTTCTTTGTAAAATAATCCTACAATTTGTAAAATGAGTTTTAAAATTGATTTTGAGATTTTTGGAGTTCGAAAATTATTATTATAATATTTATATTTGAAAATCCCGAATTACTGAGCTTAAATGTTGTTGGGCCGAAAACACATGTTATTGGGCTAATTGAGTTGCTCTATTATGGGCCCAATTTCATGCCTAACATAATGGGCCAATTGTGCTGGGCTTATGGGCTAGGCCCAAAGTTTATTGGGCTTCTTGACTAAGGCACGAAATTGGGCTAGGCCCAAAGTTTCATTTTGTTGGGCCAATTGTGCTCATATAATTGGGCCCAACTGATGTCGACTCCCTTTCCTTCTTCCTTTTGGGTACCAAGTGACTGATTCTTGTAATTGGATTTGTTAAATGAGGAGGGATCCAATAACCATGAGTATTGGTATCTATGGTGACCATTTTTTTATTCATACATAAAATGAAAAATCTAACCGTTAGATGTATTATATATTATTTCAATAATATATACATAAAAAATGATAAAGTTTTAATACTGCTTTGATAGTCATCAAGAGAGGAGAAAAAATCATAAAACTTGAATCGCTGATTTTTGTTAATGCTTGATGCACATGAAAATAAAATCAAAATTGTATAATTTTTTGTATACAGTTAAAATATGATATGTACAACATATTCTATCAATTAGTTTTGTTATTTAAAAATTTAAAATGCAGTTATTTAAGATTTAATTTCATGGTTACCGATCGGTCACCAACAATATGGTTATTCGATCCCTCTTCTTGTTAAATTCATTTGAAGTTTTGATTTGGTATGATCTCATAGAATGCGTTTGCGTCACTTGCTTCGCAAAGTAACATGTTTAGACAATTCGCATTTTCAAGTGAAGTGACATCTGCAGAGGTTAATGTGTTCTGGACTTCTTGGCAATCCGCATATTTCTTTTTGTTGTAATACTCTGATTTCATTGTACACACTATTGACTGCACAAATCCAAGCTTTGAGATACAAAGTAAAAAAAGAGGAGGGATCAAATTACCACAAGTTTTGGTGTCTCATCAATAACCACAAAATTAAATCTCTGATAACTAAATTTTAAATTCTTAAAGAATAAAACTAATTGATAGAATGCTCTGCATATAGCATATTTTATGTGTACACAAAAAATTGTATCATTTTGATTTTATTTATATGTGCATTAAGCATTAACAAAAATTAACGGTTCAAATTTTATAATTTTTTCACCCTCTTGATGGCTATCGAAACGAAGTTAAATTTTCTTCATTTTTTTACGTATATGTTATTAAGATGATTTATAATACATCTAACGGTTTACATTCGTTAATTTATTTATAAATAACAATGTGGTTATCAAGGGTACCAATTCTTGTAGTTATTGGATCCTTGTATGCATATGAGAATGCAATGCATGAGTGTTGAAAATTACAGGAAACAGAAATTGTGAACTGAAGCTTCATCAGATTATTCGAGAGGGCCTTATTTTGAATTTGGATGTGGAATTTTGGGACAATGCACATGCCATTGGGGCTAAGATGTTGTCAGTCGGTACGTTGGTACACTTAGGACATGTTCGGTAGTCACTGATTCTACAGAAATTTTTTTCTATAAGGGTCTGTTCGGTAGTCACTAATCCTACAGAAAAAATTTTCTACTAGAGCAGGATTCCATGTTGTATTTGGTGAAAACCTATGAAAAGTCTATCATTGATAGAAAAAAATAATCTAGTCCAACCTAGTTAATATTTTTCTCTAAAAACAAGCATTTTAGAGGAATAAATTCCTATTAGGAATTGATAGTATTGTCTGCCGAACAGTGAATAGAATTTATTTTCTATAGACTCTCAATTCCTACGAAAACCTACAAATTTGTGTCTGCCGAACAGGCCCTAAGAACATGATTGCAAGTTGCATTTGGTGAGAACTTACAAAGAGCCCATCATTGATAGGAAAAAATAATCCAGTTTGACTTAATTAATATTTTCCTGTAAAAACAAGTGTTTTAGAGGAATATATTCCTATTAGGAATTGATAGTATTGTATGCTGAACAATGGATTGAAATTATTTCCTATAGACTCTCAATTCCTATGAAATCCTACAGTATTTGCGTCTGCCGAACATGCCCTTACTGGATGGATGGATGGGAGAGTGGCGGCATCAGTGAAGAAAATTGAATTGAGTCATGTTTAGAGCGGTCGTAGCTATCTATTCGGTGTATTCTTTTGGTTTTGTTCTGGGCTGTTTTGTGTAAACAGACTTAAATCCTTAATTAATGAATGGACTTAATAGCTAAACTTGCGAATATGTATTTGACTAATGATATATCTCAGTATCTGCATTGGCTTCTAACTTGAGAAGAAAAGGCTTGGAGATGGAGCGATCCTGAGTGATGGCCTGTGGCAATCAGATACTGATACAAAGAACTATTTTGTTTGTTTCTATTAAATAGATTCATTAATTATTTTACATTCTTGTATCAACATTTTGATATGACGTGTTAAGTATTTTTACTTTTGCCACTACTTTGATATCAATTCAGCAAGTTATTTTTGTACTTGTTGATGGAATTCATACTGGTTGATATACTTTACTGATTGATGGAATGTTGATTCTTTGATATTAATGCAATGGTGAATATGTCGGATATGTCAAATGTTGTTACGTATTTATAGTTTTCAAAGTTTGTATTGTCTAGTGTATGTATAATTATTTTGACTAGATTGATTTGCTTATTAACTAATCGCATATTGATGATAATATAACAAAAAAATTATCAAAAATGTTACATTATGAATTTTTTATATCAACGAGCGAAAGTATAAATATATAAATGATGGAGTATCTATTTTCACATAAAACATCTGGGTTTTCAAATATATTTATTTCGACTTCGAATATGCACTATTTATACTTTGTTAATTCATAAATCTAGTTATACAATACTGTTAATTGGTCAAAATATGGGGCATTTGATCTAGAGATTTTTGGGATGTAATTTTTTTTTTCAAATTCTTGATGTTTTGAGGATTTTAAAAGTTTCATTGATTGATATTTATACTTTGCTTCTTTAATATTTTAACTTTTTAATGTAGGTATTATTACCTATATACTTTGGTTCTGGGTGGGAAGAGCATGATTTTTGGATGTATAACGTTTTGCTTAAATTTCTAGATGTTAGGACGATTTTGAAAAGTTTCATAAATAAATGTTTATACTTTGTTTATTTAATATTCTAACTTCTAATTGTAGAAATTATTATTATTGGTTTTTAATATTTTTTCTTAAAGTTGTGTAATAACTACTTATACTTTATACTTTAGGGGTCCAAATCAAAACAGTCTAGTCAAATATGAGGATTTGACTTGAAGATTTGTATTTTGGGGACAAATATCTTCTTCCTATTATAAGGGAGTAATATTATACAGAAAATATTTAGTTTTTGAAACATAACAATTTATACCTACAATGCTCATTATTTATATTGTCTGTTGAAAAAGTTGTTTATAATGAAAATTATATGGTCAAACTGGGGATTTGACCTAGGGATTTTTGGTATGAAACGTTTTTTCACATTCTTGATGTTAGGACGATTTTCAAATGTTTTATTGGTAGATATGTATACGTTTATTCTTTAATATTTATACTTTTCTTTGTAGATATTATTACCAATGTCAATTTTTCATGTTTTTCTATAAGTCATATAGAACTATTTATTTTTTGTATCTTAACAGTTATTGTGGGCTAGTCAAGTTTGGAGATTTGACCTGGGAATCTGTATTTGGGGACAAATATCTTGTCCCTTGTAATTGACTTATAAACAAATATGCAATATGCAGGACAAGCAAATGTCAAGAATTCTCAAGGTAGGAGAGAAGTTCTTGGTAAAAAGTATAAACTAACCCTGTCAGGTGCTACATCAGACTTAGTAGATGATGTGTTTTGTAGATAAAAAGAAGCTTCTTAAGGGTTCTCAACCTAGCGTCTACATTCTCCTTATTTATTTTCAAATTGATATAATCTTTATTAAATTGTTGGTGTTTTTCATTTGATGTCTGATAGTTTATAATTGTTTTTGTGTAAACATTACTTGGTTGAATGATAGTCTTTGAGAGTTCTCAATTTTTAAATGTTATCACTTTATCTCAATTTAGAGTGTTTTGCTTTTTATAAACATTTTCACTGATTGTTTCAAACATCTACAAATTAATTGTAAACACTTTTCATGATTAATGGGTCTCTTACTGACTGCACACATATTCACAAATTAATTGTAAAAACTTTTTATTTGGTGTATATAAGTGTTGGTCCGGGTCAATAAATAGCTTTTTTTTTTTTCCATAGGATGTAAGATTTATGTGCGTTATACCAAAAAAAAAAATGGGTTTTTCGGGCAGGGTGCAAAATTTATACATGTTGGACCAGAATAAATAGGATTTTTAATAGCATACTTTGCGCTTGAGGAAGATATTGGCGCTGCAAGTCAAAAGTTTAAGAAGTTTCATCTTAGATGCAGCGGTGTACAAAATTTGTGTGCAGTTAGTTTTTCTCTAAACAAAATTAAATTAAAAAGGAGGCATGTACTATTGTTAATCAACAAGCTAAACAATTGATATTTAATTTATACAATATTTAGTACCTTTTCTGAGTCCAAAAATTGCATGTGTGTGGTTGCCTCTCTTCATATTTTCTATGGTCTTACTGAATTTTTCCTACATAAACTGCTAGCGGTTAAAATCTTTGAAGGCGAGGATCAAAACCTTTATTGCTAGTGGTCATGCACTGTTGCGTTTTAGTAAAAGTGTTTCATGATGCAGTAAACACAAAGTTAGTTGTTTCTAAATGAATCAACAAATAGAAATTGGTGACAAATTTGTGACTAAATTTGCTAATTGAAAAAAAAAAACAATGTTTTTGAATAATGCAAGTTGAAACTAAGAGACATAATCACAAAGAGAAAAAATGAATATAGAGACCCAAACATGCTTATTTTGTTAAAAAGACCTCAACACAATTTCATTACGAAAAATATATTATGAACGGTTTGATTAGTTGTCTAACAAAATAAATGTTTTCTCGAAATTAAGTTGACGCTTTACTTATTTGCAAATTAAGTTGGTAAGTTTAATATTAAAAAAAATGATGTTTTAAAGTCAAACAAACAGTCATAAACTAGTCTTAATGATTGAATTTTTAATGTTTATTATTAACATTCTCATAATATATGTTCTTAAGTAACATTTTTTTCAAATAAGATAAATAATTTATGTACTTCCTAAAATATACTTGAATTTAATAAGAATGTTAACTTGTTAGAAATATGATCTATTTCACCGCAATTGGAGAGGAGCTGTCGGAGGTCAGTATTTACCCTTCTCCTCTTCTCTATTTTCTTTTCCAACATTCCTCATAATAGTTGGTAAAATAGGGTAATTAGATAGAGCTCGCTGAGACGAGTCCAGCGGTGTCAAGAGCTCTCGTAGAGATGATTGGAGGAGAGAAGATCTGCACCATTAAATTTAAGATATGTGCTCCACATCGCATGTGCAGATGCCTCCCATCAAAAGCCATTTTTTCCAAAACCATTCTCTTTAGATGTCACACTACATTGTCATTCGCCGAGCAATTATCGAGGTTATTGCAAAAATTTTGTCAACCAATTTCCAATCAACCAAGATCTTCTCAATCAAGTTTGCAATAGCCACACCCGTATGCGGATAGGGAATTCACTTCAATGCTAATATCTTCTTGTGGAAATTAAAACTCGCATCTATGTGATGTGCTGTTATGCACAAATAGCTCACATTGGTGTTTGATGTCCAGACATCACTCGTGAATGACACACGGAAATCTAAAGCCTCAAGCTCCTTTAGTAACATATCTGAACCGACTCTAAACAGCCGTACACAATCATCTCTTAATGTTTGTTGCCTAAGTGCTCTATATTTTGGTCTCAATTACCCCATAGCAAGTTCCCAAAATCGATTTTCAATTAATGAAAATAGACCTTCACCATCAATGAAGAGCAGGGTCAAAAGACTACGGGTCAACTCTGGATCAAACCGGAAGGTAGCGGGATTGAACATATCATCTTTGTTATTCTCTATTAGCTTTGCTCTCTTTTCTGCACTTATGCCTTCACAACGGGAAATGAGATGGCGACGTAGGCTTGACGTTCCTGAGGTTGGCTGAAGTTAGACTTTTTTTTACAATGCTTGCAATATGCTCTTCCTCCGCCCCTAGCGAAATGTTCCCAAACAACCGATTTCAATTTTGTATTATTAACATTATCATTTTCTTCTTCATCTTCTTTTGTTGCTCCAAAAGATACATGTCTACTCTCATATTCATCCAGAACATCGTTGACACATCATAGTTTGTTTGATTTTGAGAGAATGACATCGCGTAAATAACATTTCATCAATTATGCGACTTATTTTATTAAAAATCAAATTCAATTTCACAAAATTGTTGTTATTTATGTAATCAACATAAAAAAATAGAAGGTACAATGACGTAAGCCAAAATAGTATAGTCAGTGGTTCATATATACATGGTAATCACTACTCAAACACAATTAAGTTTCAAAAACCAACATGTTTTCATTAATAGACAAGTAAATTGCAGAAAATGCATTAGTTTAAAATAAGCATAATATAGTAGGGTACTTAACTAATACATTGAATCTTTTTGGATGGTTTAATTATCATTGAATTACATAGTACATAGCTGATACAAACACAAATACCCGTCTATGTGAAACTAGTAGTTGATGGCATGTTTGCCTTAACAATTATTGAAAATGATCCAAAACCAACTGCTTGTAACTAATTATTCAAGACACAAAACAGTCTGACTCATTGGAGATCTATATTTGAGTTGGGTTAGGCTTGGATCATAGTCCAAATTATAGTTCGATTCATTATAACCCAGCTACTGTTCAACCCAATAGAACTATGGACTGTTGAGCCCATTAGCAGGCTTAATCCTAGCACATTTATCTTGCCTAGATAAGTTCTTCACCACCATGGAGAAGCAATCTAAATAATTTTTGAGCATCGAACTGTTTAACCCATAATATGAAGCTTCTAAAACAAGTCTTGCGTCTCTCAACCATGCAGTGACCATGTAATGGCTAACGCTTAAAACAGAATTATACGATTGTTAAATCAAACGGGCATTCGTTTTCTAAAAAACACGGATTTAAACAATTTTTATCTTTTTTATAAACGTTTTTTCACATATAAATCGTTAAATATGTTTTTCTTTTTCACAATACTTAACGTGAATGAGATCCAAAACATCAACGGTTCTTAAAAGCTTGGTCTGTAATCAGATGAAAAAAATTATAATTTAGTAATATACAGATAATCAGACAACTTTGCATAATACAATATACAATTACAATTGCTAAGCCTAAGAACCATCTGATCTGGATTCAACGATTTAAATTAACTTTCCGATAAAATTCATCGAAACCTCACACAAAGTCGCTCTCTTTCCTGTCGCGAATAACCTCTCAAAAATCCAGATAAACCTAACCTACTTCGTATTTATACACCAGTTTCCCAAACGACGGGTCCCACCTCTCCAATGACCAGTAAGCAACATCTTACCGTAGCACAAAGTACGAACACACCAGGTCCACGGAGCTCCCTCCCGCACCAGATCTCATCTCATCTGCGCTCTCTGCAAGGGTTCGGTTGGCCTCTTGGACCGCGTCCAATGCACCCGAAACTCCCCCCTCCCCGAATCGCCACGGTCCATATGTCAGCCTCCGCGGGATCCAGAACCGGTCCACGCATCCCAGCTCCCTCACCTCGAATTCCCATCCGCTGCTATCCCTGTTATCCTACCAGCGCCCAGTCATCTCAATACAAGCCGTCGGATCAAAATCAACGGACTAGATTAATTAAATCGTGTCCGTCCGTTCAGATCTAACGGTGTAGATCGGGATACCGGGGTCCTGTTATTCGTAAAGAATAACAGCGGATACGTCCACTCCCCTCACCTCATCCCCTCTCTCCCTTGCCTTCCTTCCAATCCCTTTCTCCCTTCCTCGCCTCCATCTCCAACCCTCTCCGCGATCTCCCCTCTTTTGCTTCCCTCGCTCTCCCGACACCCCCTTCTCGCGCTCTCACTAAACCCTAGCTTTGTCGTTCTTGTTGCCGTTGCCGTTGTTGTTGTTCCTCTTCCGATCCCTTTCGATCCCGATTTACTCGTTCCTGCTCGGTGTTTCTGGATAGTTTAGCCATCTCGAAACCCTAATTTCGCGTTCCGTTGTCTGTTTGAAGGTTCGGATCTCGAAATGGCAGAAGGCAAGCTGGATCGCACGATTGACCTGCCCGCCGACGAATCGCTCCGCAGAAAAGGTTGATCCGATTGTGCCTTGCGGTTTTATTGATTTCTGTCACGGATAGCGGTGTGGTTGTTTAATTTGTGATAGGTTACTTGGTAGAAGTTGAGTTTTAGGTCAGATCGAAGTGAAACAGGGGCTAATTTCGATCTTATGGTTGTCTGAGTATTTATATCTGCTGTCTGTTTATCTGTTTTCGCTGCCTTGCGATGTTCATATAAAAATTGTGTTATTTCTTTGTATCTACTGGTAATTAGTGGAAGGTCGATCTGATCCATGTGTGTGCGTTTTTGTTTTTGTTTTTTCACAATTTGTATCGAAGTTATTACAAGCCTACACGAGCCTTTAGCTCAATGATTTTCTATTTCATTTGAGTCCTTTAACAATTCAGCTGGTTTAATTGTGACCGCAATCATCCATCGGATGTTGCTTCATTTCTAAACAGTTACAAATACACACAGAATTGAGCTTATTTTGAGTAGATTAAGGATTTTTTTTGTTTGTTTCTTAATTTTGTTGAGAACGAAACTATATTCATATTTTGAACTTGTTTGTTACACAGGCTCCCTCTCTGTTGGTTTGGATGAAGAGAAGGCTTCTTTGGGTTTTGTTGATGAGTTCAAAGGTCAATCTCTTTTTTTCTTGTAAAATAAGTTTCCATAATAATTATGTTTTATTTTTAAAACTTCATGAATAGTAAGTACCACTGATCCACCAAATGTGTTTATTGAAAAAAACAAAGGCTTGTGAAGTCTTATTTGATTGGGAGATCAGTGAGGGAATAGAAACAAACTCTGCTATGAGTTAACATAATTTGCATATCTTTAGTGTTGGCTGATGTTACCCTGAATTAGGCACATTTGAATTGGAATTCATTCATTTCTGTAATGTATAATTAGCAATTGTTTCTGTTTCAACTGTTCTTTGTAATTATTCAAATATTTGGCCCTCACAAATATTGATACACATATGCAGACCAGCAGTCTTCTGAGAACAACATACCTCTCTCTCCTCAGTGGCTTTATGCTAAGCCTACTGAAATCAAGGTTTCAATATCTCTTCCCTCCACTTTCTCTCTTACATGTGCGCACATGATTGTCGATTGCATGCCTATGCGTGCAAGCACCTTTAGGTATAATGTAGGATATATTGCAGTATACTCGTGCTTTGTCAACCAGTCTTTTTTTATTCAGTTATCACTACAGATTTTAGTTGCTGTATCCCTCCATCTATTGTCTGAACTGAAATTATCTGTACATTACCAAGCATGGTGCAGTGTTGTATGTATGCACTGCTGTTGGCTACTTAAATACTAGTAATTAGTTACAAAAGCAATAATGAAATAACACACCTAAATAACACACTCACACACCATCTTCTTTTCATTTGATTGTTAATAGGATGGACGCCCGCAGAACCTTCCAGAAGTGCCTCAGGAGAACAAGAGGGAGCGTAGGAGAAGCACACTTGAAACAGAAAATTCCCAGAGTGCCCGCCGCTGGCGTGAGGAGGAGAGAGAAACTGGGTTATTAGGTCGCCGTGGTGATCGTCCTAAGAAAGAATCTGATGCACCTGCCCGAAACCCAAATCCTGGCAGCTCTACCAAGTGGTCTTCTCGGTGGGGTCCAGATGACCATCGTGAGAAAGAAAGAGAAAGCCAAGCACGATCGGATAAGAAGCTGGCAGATGTACCTGAAAAGGAGCAACTTGAAGCAAACCCGAACCCTAACTCAAATCTTAACACGGAGAAGTTTGCACCCAGGCCGTTGTCTGAGGCTGACTCACGTGATAAGTGGCGGCCTCGCCATCGTCAGGAAGGGCCAGTTGCAACATACCGGGTTGCACCAGGCTTTGGATCGGAGAGGACAGGCGGGGCTCGTCAAGAGCCGGTTGCTAACACCGGTTTTGCTGCAGGCCGTGGTAGGTCGAGCTCCAGTTTGGGTCATGCTGGTCCAATTGGTGCTACCCCTTTTGGTAGGGGCGGTGGGGACAAAGTGGGAAAGATAAGTTTCAGATATCCTAGAGGGAGGTTGCTTGACATATACAGGAAGAATAGGTTGGTAAGGGGGGATAATGAAGATTCCCACGTGGGACTTGAGGCAGTACCATCTGTTACTTTGCCCAGTGAGGTCTCTCCTTTGGCTTTCCTTGCACCTGATGAAGAAGAAAAGGTATTTCATTTCATTTCCGTACCAAATTCAAAATATTTTATGAATACTCTTTAGTTATATTTACCCCATTTCTTTTGTTTCTTTACACTTCTCTCTCTATTTAGGTTTTCATTTTTTTTCTTTTATAGAGTCAGAGGCAGTCAACTTATGGCTGTTAGTACCAATACGTTGTTTTCTCATTAATGGTTTTCCAATTCATTAGTGGGATATATCATAAATGGCCTACTAATTTTGTTTCCTTTACAACTGATGCTGGTCAACTTTATTGCAAGTATATAATTAATAGAGCATAATAACAGGTAACTCTGGAGGATATCTACAAAGGAAAGCTTATCAGCAGTGATACTAATATGCATAATGCTGATTCTTTGAAGCAAAAGGACAGCTCTCCTATTGGTTACTCCTCTCTCTCTCTCTCTCTCTCATTTTTCCTTAACCTCTCTTCAATCTGTGTTTCTTATCTGACGAATTTTTTTTTTTTTTCAGAGTCTACTTTCCTGGCTTTGGGAGAGGAGAAATACACACTTTCTACCCCTGCAGCTCCTGGTTAGATCCTTAAACATGTTTATCACCTATGCTATGGGATTCTTAGATCGTACTGAGTATACAGTTGCATTGACCACAGTTACTAGAACATTAATGAGAAGAAAATTTAGCACAAGTCAAAAACTTGGTGCTACAAGTTGGTTCGATCTGTTGTGTTCTAAGTTCCAATTCATGGGTGAAAGCAGTCTGCTGGTATCAGATTATGGTTCTGTACTTGCATTGCATTTATCTGTCATACTCATACAAAACAGCCACCATGACTGATACTCTAGCAAATAAACAAAGAGAAATTATTGCAAGTTAAAAGTTAGGAATCTGTTTGCTACAAGTGTCTCTATTTGTTTATAACTTTGTATGCTATCTTTATTTGCCTAGTTTAGTAATTTTGATGTCCATATTTGGATGTGATTAGATTCGAGTTTATACCAATGTTTGCAAATGTCCAGATGTGAAATTTAACCGAGGTCCACTTTAGAGCAGCTTATGTTTTCAATAAGACCTTTTGCCATTTTCTATAAAACCACTGACCGTTTTGTAATTATCCAAATTTTAATTCGACAGAACATGATACCAATCGAGATGCTTTGAACGTTGGATTTGTTGAAGAGACATTACCTGAATCTGAAAATTTGAAGATGTTGAAAGCTGAAGCACAGGATGTCAGGCGCTTTGAATCGAGTGTTAACCTACCGGATGATTCCAGCTCTCTTTTTGACACTCCATTTATTCCTGACCAACCTGAATACCTTGGAAAGAACCCCAGCCCACCTCTGGAAGAGGTGAGCTTGTGCTACCAGGATCCACAAGGTGGCATTCAAGGGCCCTTTCTGGGTATTGATATTATATCCTGGTTCCAGGAAGGGTATTTTGGATTGGATTTACCAGTTTGCCGCACTGATGCTCCAGAGGGCACCCCATACCGCCCTCTTGGTGAGGTCATGCCCCAGCTGAGACAGAAGTTACAATCAACAGATGTACAGGTGCCTGTTCCTGTTGTATCTAATAGTGAAGCTGAAGTTGCAAAACCGCACGGCGATTCTTTGCAATTTAAAAACAACAAAAATGAGCTCGGTAGTGATGGATCAGAAGTTCCATTGGAGGTTGAATCTATTGGATGGGCCCCACAGCCCAACCGTGTCGACCCATTGGCAGCTTCAAGGTTTGAAGAGCAATGGCCACAAGGTGGTACTGGCATGGATAATGAAGGTCTCTCTCAAGTTAACTTAAATTTTTTATATTGATAGTAAAGTAGAACTGTTGCAGATTTGCTTTTGTTCTATAGAGAAACTTTAGTCATTTGCTTCTTGTTTTTTTTTTCTTCCTTGCAGAGGTAATTTATGTTGGGAGACCGAAGAGTGGAATGGGCACATCCCAAACCTCTGAAAATTCTGAAGTGCCACTATGGGCTACCTCCAATGAGCCTGCATACACTGAAATGGGTGACACCAGTCAAACACTTCCTCAACACAATCTCCAAGTTCCAAGAATTGCTACTCCATCAAATGACAATATTAATCCTCTTGGTCTTCTTTGGTCCGAGCTAGAATCCTCACAGAGCAAGCAACCCCTCTCCAATCTTCCTCCAAATTATCTAAACCCTGATTCCTTAGTGGATTCAAATATACAAAATAGGAAACAACACCATGCTGAGCTTGAACTGCCCCATTTTACACTAGAAGAAAAGTTGCTGTCTGAACAATTGCAACGCCAGCAGTTACAGCAGTTACAGCAGGAGCAGTTATTTGCACGGACACATGGCGGCCGGTCCCAGGCAGCAGAACTTGAGCAGCTATTTAAGCTCCAGTATGAACTGGAACATCAGAGAAAAGTGCAGATGCAGGAGCGGTTGCAGCAGGAGCACTTGCAACGTGAGAGGTTGCAGCAGGAGAGGTTGCAGCAGGAGAGGTTGCAGCAGGAGAGGTTGCTGCAGGAGAGGGCAAGGAGGGAGCAGATGATGATCCGACAACAGCAGATTCAGGAGCAGTTAATTCTCGAGCAGATGCTACAGCAGCAGTTACAGCAAGAGCGTTTGCAGCAGGAGCGCCTGCAGCAGGAGCGGCTGCAGGAGCAGCAGATGCTGCGAGAGCAGCAGTTCCTGAATGAGTTGCAACGGGCCCAGCATATTCAGAGGCAACAACAGGATGCTGCTATTGAGCAGCTTATTCAGGTAATGTTAGTTATCATTACAAACATAAAGCCAATAATACGTAAGACACTGAGATGTTGTTTTTCAAGTGTTACAGCAGTTCTTTTTTTTTTTTTGTTGCTATATTTTGTTTACTAGGAATATGTGCAGCTAAGCCAAAAGATTTTTTAAAACTGTAGATTGTAAGAGCAGCCTATAGTTGTCTTATTGTTCACTAGTCTGGCTTGAAACATCATTAGAATTGACATTGGGAGCTATACTGGTCCATACAATTATGACATGATGTTATATCTTGTGGTATCTTCAACTTTGTATTCTAGTAGTCATGCAGACAAAATGGAATAAATTAGAAAGAACGATTAAATGAACTTGACATGACATACAGCAATGATACCTGAACTTGACATGACACCAGGAATTTTTAATAACAAAATTGTCAAATCACGCACTTGTAAATTATTCCATAAAGGTTTATTGAGTTTTCTTGGCATATCTTGCACAGGCCAAGTTTGGGCCTGCTAGTCAAAGACAGATGGTATCTCCATCCCTAGAACAACAGCTCCTATTGGGCCTACAACAGAGAGATCCAATCCAAGCTCAACAGCTGGCCCTAGCCTTACGCCAACAAGAACAACAGAGGCTGGAAGAAGAGATTATGCTGCGCGGGGGGGTCCGGCCTGCTGGTCCATCAGCACACCATGCACCTGGTCTCCATCGCACAAACTCTTCTCGGCTCAGTCAGCTGGAGCGAACTCTCTCTCTACATGAACAACTACAGTCAATCGAGAGGTCCATGTCTATGAATGCTGGTCTTAATGCTCCTTCTCCAAGGAATGTTGAGTTTGCACAAACCCTAGCTCAGTTGGAGCTGCAGGAGAGACAGCTGCAGGAGAGACAGCTGCAGGAGAGACAGTTGCGAGAGAGGCAGTTACAGGAGAGACAGCAGAGGGCCATGTTTGGCTCACATGGTGGACCCTTGGAGCAATTTTGGCCAGATCCCAACTCTAACCCTGGTCCTGCACAGCTGGAAAGAAATTTGATCGAGTCACACCTGAGCCATCAGTATCAGCTGGAGGCTGAAAGTAAGATGCGTGCTCGTAAACCGGGTTCTGGTCTTGAAGATGCTCATCTGTGGGGCCCACAAGAGGGAATAAATGACGTTATGTATCACCAAAACATGCCCATCCAGTCACCTCATGGTTCCTTCAAGGAATCTTCACTCTTATTTAACCCTAGCCCTAACACTAATTCAATTATTAGTAAGGAAGCAATGCAAGGTGGTATGCGACCTGGTTCATCTTCTGGGCCTGGATCATTTGTGGACAAGGACTTGTTTGGGAACAGGGGCGAATTCCAAAGTGAAGAGATGGGAAACCCTAATCCTAGTTCTATGCCAAATAGCGATGTACAATTCTTTGATAATTATGGTGAAGCAATGATCAAGACAGATCAAGAGCTAGTTCGGGCACCCACTCCTGCTAGGCACACATCATTTGGGAGTAGTGGTATGTACCATCTTCTTGAAGCATTTTTAGTACTGGACTTGTGCATTACATGCTACGTTTGCAGCATGTACTTATCTTTTGTGGTATTTTAATACTGTAGATGATGCAATTTTTTCGATGGGGGAGGATGCTATCGCTTTCAGTGAAGAGATCGTCGAACCTAGGTACTATTTAACAGCATTGTTTAGGCCTGTAATATTTACTTAAAATATATTGAATATCTTGAGCATCAGTTGAGTAAGTCATCTGATATCCTTTAAAGGATTTCTATGTACTGTGTATCGCTATCAATTATACAACATCTGATATCCTTTAAAGGATTTCTATGTACTGTGTATCGCTATCAATTATACAACTCAGAAACGTATGATATATACCAATCTTTTTTAATCCACTGGTGGTTAAATTTATTGGCAAGAGTGTTTTTTTTCCCTTTAATCATTTAAGTTTGGATCACTACTGTATCAGGCCGCATGTCATGTCAAGAACTGATTCACGGACTGGTGGCACACTAAAGAATAGCGAGGCCGATCAACAGCACCAAGTTGTATCCAGGCCTCCATCCCGTCCGACTTCTGCTGATGGTACTCTCTCTCTCTCTCCTCTCCCCCCATCTGCTCTTTTTGGGGGCATTTGTATATTGTATGCTAGCAACAGTGTCAGACGAGTGTTAGAAAGATATCGATTTATCACTGTTTGAGCTATAAGTAAGATTTTTAAATAATGCAGCTGCCAGGCAAGAAGCCAGAGGTGGACTTCACAGGTCAGAGACCCAGGCCTCATCCAAAAAAGAGGTCAGACTACTGCGTCCTCCTTCTTCATCCGGTATTGAATCGGACAGTTCTGGGCCTACCTTCATAGAGATGTTGAAGAGCACCAAGAAGCCACCACAGCCTGCTTCTCAGCTTGATGACATGTCAGAATCTGGTCCTGGTGGGAAGGGTTCCAAGAAAAAAGGGAAGAAGGGGCGCCAAATCGATCCCTCCCTCTTAGGATTTAAGGTGCATAGCAACCGGATTATGATGGGTGAGATCCAGCGTCCTGATGAGTAACCCCTGCCTTCCATGTGGATTTGTACTTTCTAGACTGTTTCCTAGTGGTAGCTGTTCCTTTGGTATTCTCCTTTTTCTTTCACCATTTTTTTATCTTTGGTTATCTTGTATAGCTAGGAATTTGGTGCTCACACTGAATTAAAATGGATATGGGTTTGTGGGGGCTCATTTTGAGATGAAGAGCAGAACCTCCTCAACTTCAATGAGTGTATAGAGAGAAAGCAAGTGAGATAGGGTTTTCAGATGGTGGTACAAATTTGTACAGAACAGGAACCTAGTGTAAAATCTGTTAGAAAATTTTATTGGCTTTAGATTTTTTTTTTTCCTTTTTCTTGTCGAAACTACGTATAACATGCTTTTCTTTTCTTTCGAATTGTTCACATAATTATAATATATCATCGTGTGTGCAAAAATCACATCATGAGAAGTCGGTAGGGGTTCCAGAAGTATATAATATCAAACTAAAAGTCTGAACTGATTTAATGGATTTATTTGGTATTTTGTTCATTATTTCTTATAGATGGTGACAGGAGGGAGAGAACCTCCTGTAGTCTTTTAGAAATCAAACTCCAAAGAAATTGTACACCTTGAGCTGAAAATAGTGTATGGCTTATGTATGTTGAATTTTAATGTTTACTTGAAGCTTTGAAGGATTAGTTAGGATATTATTTTTATCAAAGAAAAAAAGGCCAGATTTTATAGTTTTGGAGGAACGTTATGATAGGATTTGATGGGCATTCTTGCTCTCTCCAGATTATTTTTTTATCAAATAAACTGAATAAGCTTTCACCAGATGCGAGATGCAAGAACACAGAACTGTAGTTACTGTACATATTATGTTACAGGTCGCAGATAAATGTAAATTGCACTCCCCAAAAATCAAAGTAAAAATAGAAAAACAATTCGTGAAACGATAGATTTAAATACTTAGTTACAGATTTTCAATCTGCCATGCGCTAATTTTTATATGTACCCACATCACTATGCACATGATATAACTTGTGTGTCAGGCTGGAGTTTGCTGGCTCCATAAGCAATTTGGTAGTTAAAAAACTTTAGCTATTTAAAAATTACATCTCCAGGTAGTTGTGTTAGTGATCTTTAATTGAATCCAGCCAATTTATGAGATATTGAACAGGATTACAGGACACAATGCCCTGCTTGGTATTATTACTCGCCGCATTACCAGTAACTGAGGAAGACTAGCACAGCATTGTGATCCCTGAATTCAACACTGTACTCATATTGGTACTACTAACTAAACAGCATTGAAGTTAATCCCACAAATCAAGCAATGCCTTGCATGTCAAAAACTTAAGAAAAGTTCATGAATTCGCGAAAACCCGCAAGTTTTGTTGCATTTGACAGTACATTCCCTGTGATTTATAATAAATGTCTTAGTTGCCACATACATAGTACACATACGGTGTTGCAGTGCCAGTAAACTACTTGAAATGTTATAATCAGTAATTCTAAGAACCAAGTGTAGCCGGTTATGTTGTCCGGTCTTATATACCTTTTCCCTTTGTGAAGGTGTGTACTATTTTGGTAATCATAGTTAAAGTGTGGAATGTCGACCATCCTCCGTAATACAATGAAAAAGAGAACTTGCATGGATGCTATATACATCATATGATTCATAAAGTAATGCATGAAAAACAAATCTACAACATAACACCTTGTTAAATATATGCTAGACAAACTTATGAAAGCCAAGGATAAAATGTATTGCCAGACCAAGTTCTTAAATATATTATTGCTGGAACAAAAGAATAAAAAAAAAAAAGAAAATCATACAAACTAAGCAAATTATGTAATCAAAACATTATTTGCTCACCTGATAAAATACTCCAACAAAAGGAATAACAACCATATAATTCTAAATTTGGCTAACCAATAGAGTTTGTAAATTAAGCATAATCTCCTCAGTTAGCTCCTTTATAGCATACAGATGCTTATTATAAACTAAATTTACCTGAACCCCGAAAAAATTAAATATGATTAATTAGTATATTATTTTGAAAAAAAAAAAAGAAGTAATGTTTTCAAAAAAAAAATGAAAAAAATAGTATATTTTGGAAATACTTCAATTGGCAAGGCAATTTGTGAGTTGTCACAGAAAACAAAGAATTTGTACTGGCAGGTTACTAGTAGTATGAAATGGCCATATACGCTGAAACCAGGATTACAGAAATAAGCTTAACCATATGAGTTTTCTTTATTTTGATCTCAAGGTAACTAGAATCTAAATTCATTCACATTGTTGAACCTTAATGCAAAAAAAGAAAGAAATACATTCACGAGCTCTCTAAATTGCATGACCTACTAATAAATTTCACGTAACAAAGATAACAATTGCTCACCGACAGAAATAACCCAATATATTACCTACAGCTGCAAAACATAGGTAGCTAAATGACAAAAAAAATTCGAAGATAAGAAACAAAACAAAACAAAAGGAACTCACATATATACACACCTTTTGATAAACACAAATTCGGAACCTCAACTGGACTTCTCCTGTCTCTATTAATATACACCTGAAAATTGAAAAAAAAAACATATCTCAATTAATTGACATATATCAAAGATGCGCAGTGAAAAAAGCTTATAAGAACAAGACAACATGACAGGACTTTACAAAATCTATTATATCAAGGGAAGTACAGAACAAAACTAGTGGGACACCAAAATACTTAAACCGAGAGTAAGAGCATGCCAAATTGAAATGTTGCAATAATCTGCTCATCCAAAGCGAGTTCATTAATAATAAGCTTCAAGTAGAAGTATAATTGACTTTAGTTGTAAACCTGAAAAATTAGTTGTGGCGCTGACTTTTCACAAGAGAATATATATATATCTATTTTCAGAAAATTAAACCAATATTCAAACAACCACATTTCATATTAAGAAGTACTTTAATAGGGCATTGAATGAAGGCAATAAAATGGAATTTAAAACTAAAAAAGCTTGAGCAGGTTATTTTTGGAGAATGGGGTCCAAAAGAGGGGAAGATTGGTATGAAAAAGTTGCAGGAGTCGAAAACTCGAGAACCAAAATAGTTGCAGAAGAAGTCATAACTTATATAGCAGAATTACTTATATTGTAGCAAGGTCATTAATGATGAGCAATTTCGGAATAAGAAGATTGAAAATATGCGGTGACATTAACTTACTATAATAAACAAGAGGTACCTAAAAACAGGTAATTCCGAAAGAATATCTATGTGAAACCTGACCATTCTGAAAGAAAGGAAACATAATCGAAGTCTAAGCAGGAAATTGGCAAGTATATAAGCACAAAACAGTGCGAAAGTAATTCTTATAAAATAGTAAGATCAAAGAACACCAGCTTAACGAAAAGCCGGTTTGGTATCTTAAGGACGAGAAGGTTCTAAAGGGGCAAATCATAAAAAGCGGGTAATTTGAGGCAGAAAATTGTTAAATCCTGGTCAGCGGTCACGAAATTCAAATAATTTCCTTAGCGGGAATTTGGGTTGGAATTAATTGCCTAAAAAATGCTCTTAAAGCAGAAAAAATAAATTTACATAATTTAAGTAACGGGCTAAAAAAACTTGGATATACTAACAAAAATAGACATCGAAAGAGTGATCGAGAATTATGTTTAAGTAAAAGGAAATGATAGTCCCCAAAAAAAAATGAAAAGCAAAATTATAAGGACCACATTATTATTACACAAATATCTATACCTATAGCTACACTATAGCTTAAAGCATTTATAAGAGGCCATTCTCCATTTTTCATACCTTTATAACACATAAAGTACCCCACTAAATCACTATTGGTCGAGATTAAACTACCATTCTTGCGGCCTAAACATAATTAACTTTATAATAACACATCTTGAAAGTATAGAAAAAATTTAATTGTTGCTAATAAGAGAAGAAATGTTTACCTCTAATTTAATCGTGTGACCGCCAAAAATCTTCTTCACCTTCTTACATCCACTCTCTCAATTTGCTCTCACTCAACTTAAAATTGCACACACCAAAATGACAAAGAGGGATAGAAAATAAATAAAAGAGGAAAAGAAAAATTCCAAACCCTAAAATTGGGGGAGGGTACCAAATTCTCCAATTCCCTCTCTATTGTGCCCCCTTAACAATATCTTACATGAACTAAAGCTGCCCATTTTATCATTTCCATCCATATTTGCAAATCATTCCGACTCGTCCGAATTATCTTGTTCCTGCTCCTCGGGCCCCCGCTGCCCGGTTTGCGCGGTTTGCCCGGTACCATGACCTTGATTATTATTATTATTACCATTATTACCATTGTTGTTGGAATTGTTCCCGACCCCTCTGGTACTAGAAATCTGTTGCTGGTACAATTGGTTCAACATGTGTTGTGTACTGGTACTACTGTTGTTCAAACTCAACACGCTATGCGACCCGTCTTGTGCTCCGAGACCCAGCTCCAGACCCGGCTGGTGCTGCTGGGCAGCATGGTGCTGATGCCCAACACCGGTTGGTGCACCGAGTATAGCCGCAAAGTTCCCATAATTGGCCCCGAGACCAGTAAACCCGGCAAAGCTGCCACTACCCGGCAACTCCATGCCGGCTAACCCCGTAAGCTGCGCCGAAGTGGGGTAATTTAAAAACCCACTAGCCGGGCCAATCATGCCCCAATTGGTACTCCGCTGCGCCGTCACCTGCTGAAGGCCCGAAACCGGACCCACAGACTGGAGAGCCGACGCCGGTATGGTGCCCGACCCGGTAGCAGCGAGAATAGCCGGTTCGGCTTGCTGGAGCAGCCATTGGACAGTCTCCCCATCCGACTTGTGACCCAATTCCCGGGTCAGCTGGAAGATGCGAGCGGCGCAGAGAGCCGGCATGCGGATCCTGCGGCCCCGGCCATCGACCTTGGTGTGCCGGTCCTTGTTCGAGGTCCTCTTGGGCGCCAATTGGGTGCCGGCGTTGTTGGGTTTGCTGGTGGTGGTGGTGGGGATCAAAGCAACCTGTAAATCAGAGGAGGGTTGGGGTTGAGGGTTTGGTTGGGATGAAGAAGAAGCAGGGTCGGATTTGTGGGGCAAGGGAGGAAGAAGGGGTTTTGGGGTTGTTGGGTCCATGGATCAGAGAGAGAGAGCTTGCTCTAGGTGGGTGGGGTTCTTGGGGAGGTGGGGGAAGCACAGAGAGAGGTGGGGTGGATGGATTTGGAATTTTTCAGAGAGGAAGAGAGAAAGGAGAAAGAGTTGAAAGGAAGGAAGAAGAGAAAAATAATAATGAATTGATGATGGAATGGAAACAAACAAACAAAGATGCCCACTTTTTTTTTTTTTGTTCTAGTGGTGTGCTCTCCTTTTTTTTTTTTTTTTTCTTTTCTTTTCTGGTTCTGGCTAGGTAGGGTTTTTAACTTCCTTTTTAATGGTTTTTTTTTTTTTTTTGAGAAAATTTATTGCGTCCATTGAAAAACCGTTCATACATCACAAACGTATACGGAATGTAACAAATATATTCTGAAATGTAACATATATATTCTAAAATGTAACATATAGATATTATGGACGGTTTTTCTATAGATGCTAGGTATCACTCTTTTTTTATTTTTAATGGGTTCTAGCTAGTAGCTAGGGTTTATTTTATTTTCTGGTTCTTTTCTCTTCTCTTTTTAGTTTTTTTTTTATATCTTTTTTCTTTTCTGATGTTTAGTTGTTTATTTGTTTATTGGGAGGTCTTTAATTTTTTTGGGTTTGACATTGGCACTGTTGAGCATGCAGCATGCTTGCAACAGGATTGAATATTTGCATGCCATCAAAAGGGAGAATGAAAAGAATCATGCAAATCAGAGGTTCCTCTCCATTGTGAATTTGTGATCATGGAAAGTTGGAAACATGGATTGCACTTGCAAGAATTTCAAGAAGATGTCCTTTTTAAAATGTATGGAAATGCATTATTTTCAAAATAATTGAACAGTATTGATACTATAAATCTATAATTGAGCTATGAACATGTACACTAAACAATTTAATACTACAATTAAGCTTTAACAATTTATATAATAGATTTTAGTTCATAGTACCTCATAACAGTAAATTCTTTTTTCTATAGCAATTTTTTTTTGTCTACACAAATCTATACTCCATAAAGAGGGGTAGATTTCCAAGCACCTCAACTATGCCACATCATCACTATAATTAACCATTAATTTTGTTTGAAACTCTCCATCTACTTTGATCCAATGGCTCGTAATTTTTTTCCTGATTAAATAAGATGAATGTAACATGTCTAAAACAAATTGTAACCCTTAAAATAGTCTAACATTTATATATGTTCTTATTTATAAATTATTGTATTATTATTATTATTATTATTACTACTACTACTACTACTTACATAAAAAATTTACAAGTTTTTTTTAATTTTTGTTTAATATAAATATTTTAAATTTTATGAAATTCTTACTTATTTAATTTGATACCACTTTTCGGGTGAAGCCCGAGTTACAGCTCTAGTTAAGTTTAACTTTTACTTTGTTCATTATATACCTATGCACATCAAAATACAACTATTTTCTTGACCTAAATTGCTGAAAAAGGAAAGAATAATGATAATAATAATCCCTCCTCACAAATCACAATCAATCCGGAGGATCTCATTTTGGGCGTGTAATGGAGAGCAGTTTTTTACTTCTTTACCAGTGAAAAGGACTTCTGTTGGAATTTACTTTTAACCGTCGTGGGAATCGTCTTCTCAGAGGGATGAAAGATTGAAAGATGGATGAACAAATTTGACTCGTTTTAGGAAGGCAATAATAATAAAGGTGCCTTTTGTTTTACCATGAGGAGAGGAGTAAATTTAATTGAATTTTGTCCTGGAACTAAAAGTAGGATTAAAGATTTGCTGTGGTCAGATTAACTTTGGCAGTCACCGATGCTATGACCTAGTGATAGTGATATGGGCTTCCATCGTGGAGACTCGGGATCAAGTCCCAGCAGGGGCTGGATAGGGGATAATTGGGGGTTTGCCTACGGGCATTGTTCAAACAAACAAAAAAAAAAAGAGATCAACTTTGGCGGTTTTTAATTTGAAGTATGAACAAGAATCTTTAGGTGCGTTTGGATGGTGGAAGGATTAGTACAAGAGTAGTGATATTTGGGTTAGTGATCTTGAGTAGTGTGAGGTTAGCACTAGCTTGAGTAGTATGAGAGTGGTACTAACTTTGTATTATTCGGATTAGTGAAAATGGTGTTTGGATTGTATATTTGGAGTTGTAATAGTGAAATGAATTAAATAGTGATTTTTATTTTCATATTCCATCATTAATGCAATACCCAACTCACATGGCCAAATTTTTTAACATATTCTCTCCTCTCTACTCCTTCCATTTCACTACCTTTTGCTAAACCGACAGATAGGTGAGTTAGCTGAGTAGCAGCTAACCATACTACTCCCAATTTACAAATTTGTGTTTGAATCACATGTAAATTAGGTTAATACCACTACTCTAATGAATAGACTACCCTTATGCCATCCAAACACACCCTTTGTATTTTGATTTTTTGATCCAACTCTGATTCCGAGCATAGTGGTGTAAGATGTTTTTTTTTTTTTTTTTTGAAATTATTTATATCACGTAAATCATTGATGGATTTTATTTCTTTCGTTCTTTTCTTTTGCAAAGTATTGGCACGAAGTCATAATTTTATTTTAATTCTCAATCAACTTATAAACGATTAGTGGCACGAAGTTATATTTTTTAGTGTAGAAAAATAATCAATGCACGTTAGTTGTGTTTCAAATTTGGTATTTATGATCCAATAATATGATGGTATATAAAGTGATATGATATTTGAAACTCGATTAATGTATAAGCTAAATAATATATCTTTGAACTCTTATATTAATGTAAGTGTTTTTAAAATCTGTTAAAAAGTCATTATTAAATTACAAAAATAACCATTATCAATAGAATTAGGGGAAGCACTGATTTTCAAACGACCAAAATTCACATCCATTAACAAAAGCAAGATTTAATCAGTTTCTTCCAACATCAATATTTACAACACAAAAATCTAAAAAAATAAGCACCGTTTGTATATTCTTGAGGACCTTTAATTGACCTTTTTTTATTGACATGTCATGGTCTTGATGCTTGAACCGCAACATGCCAACATGTCTTCAGTTTTCTACTTTTTTGCAAGAATATTTCTGCTTTGCTTTCTTTCTATTTTCCCATGTATTGTATATTTGTATTGACTCGTCTGTCCAGACACTTCCCTGACTATTCATTGGACATGTCATGAATCATGATCCTTTTCCCAAATTCCAGATATGAAGGGTATTCATGGATATACTGCATCTTGTAAATTGAGAAACATCTTTGCGTCCTGAAAAGGCGTCTGTCTATATATCCAGGGGTGGAGCCAGACTTTGACGCAGGGAGGTCCAACTTTTTCGATGAAACATAGTTTTATAAATATATGTATATATTTTTAAAATTTTTAAGATACATTTGTGCAAATATTTTTTAGGGTAGGGCCAATTTTTGTAAATTTTCTTAGAAATTAAGTATATTTTTGTAATTTTTCTCAAAAAAGGGATATTTTTGCAAATATTTAGGAGTATATTTTAAAAAAAAAATTCTAGGGGTGAGCCCCTGTATCACATTGGCTCCACCCCTGTATATATTATCAATAGATGTACAAAAAATATAACTGGTCACCCCAAAATGTAACAAATACATCATGAAATGTAACATAGGGACACTATGAACGGCTTTCTTATGGACATTAGGTATTACTCTTGTAAATTGATGTGTTTAATGTTGTAAGTTGTTACCATTACTTATTAATTGGTGAGTTCTATGATGAAATGTTAACCTTTCATTTTCTCAAATCGGATAGTCATGATGTATTTTTTTAGTATAAATAAAGAGACATAGTTGATCTGTAAAATTTGGACCACTCGATTGAAAATGAATAGTTGTCCATAGAAGAACATCTTTAATTAATTTATTATAGCCTCAGGTTTTGATTGATTAAGCAACTTTTCATAACTTAAAAACAAGTATTTTTCAAACTTGAGTTTATTCTGATAAATTTAATATTCATATTTGTTTGTGGCAGTTTAAAGTTAGCACGATTTGATTTTTATTTTTGAATTTTTTTGATTAGTGATTTCTCTGAAGATGATCTCTGTGCTGGTGTCAAGTATTTTAATAGAGCAACCATGTGATCAAGTTAAGTCAATATTGTTTCAGTGTTTCAATAATAAAATGAAGTCAAATCAGATGCCATTTAAGTTAATTGTTGCTTAAGAAATGTTGATTGACTTGTACACTAATTAGATTTTAAAATAATAAAATATAATATCTCTACACATTCTCCATGTTGTATTTTTTATATTGGATAAAGCCGGACTAACATTGAAAAATTTATATACCTTGTTCGTTATAACAAATTGAAGGTTATAATACTTTTCTTTTGAGATAAAAATGAAGATAAGTTACTCAAATTCAATTTTTTATAAAAGACTTTTCATTTAAGTTTTGAATTTGCAACCTCCTACACGAAGTGTGTTGACCCTAACTACTAGACTAAAGGCCGGTTCTTCATAGTTAATTGTTGATTATATAATAGAGACTTGAATAAACTTGATAATTGAAATGAATGCATTGTACGTTATTGGATATATACATAATTTAACATTTAAGTTGCATCCAATGTAACTATTCATATATTTATTGTTTAATAACACATATGATGTTGGATAATAAGATTGCCCAAATAATTCCTCTCTATAAGTACAAATCAAGCTTCATCACTACAAAAATATAAATTCTCTCCCCGATTACAAATAAAATTGATAGAAATACCTTTTTTTTTATAATTTATAATATCTAAAGAGGAGGGATCCATTGACAATGCTTATCTTGACAATCTTGACAATAGGGATTTTGAAAAATTTGTAAAAATAGTTAAAAATTCTAAAAAATAGAAAAAAGTTTATAGAGATATTATTTAACTTATAGATTGATTATGTTTCAAATTATATTCAATTTAAGTGACATTTGATAGCTCTTTAAAGCTCGTTAAATTTCAACCGTTAAAAAATGTACAAAATTTTGATAAACCATTAAACGATGTTCAAATTGATTGAAATTTAAAATACTATTAATCTATAAGTTAAAGAATGCATCCATAAAAGTTTTTTCATTTTTAAGATTTTTTATGAATTATTATAATTTTTTTAAAATCTCAATTATCAAAATTGTCATTATAAGTATTGTCAATAGATCCCTCCTCATATCTAAATGCACAACATATTATTTATAATTGGGCCACATAAAAACAAACAAAGATGTCCTACCATGCCCCCACCAAATCCAAGCCATCATTGTTCCCCAATATATTGTTTGCCTCGCTTGGAAGTGAAGCTCTAGCTGTAAACGGACAGGTGGCCAGTTTCTGTTGCTCCCATGAACAAACGTCCTTGCATCCATTATTAGTTCATTCATTCATTAATGGAACTGAAGCTGAAGGAGATTAATTAATTATTGGACCGAATGATGTCATGTCCCCCATTCATTACACTGTGCTTCCTTCCTTCCTTCCCCACTAATCAACACAGGCACCACCAACTCACACAGTTTGTTCTGTTCATGTACAGAATTAACATATACATTTTGAAGTGTAATCTATAGATAGCTTATTCTGTTTATGTACATAATTAACGGATATATTCTAAAATGTAATCTATAGATAGCATATATAGACGGCTTTTCTGTAGAAGCTAGGTATTACTCTTTATTCATACTCTACTTCCACAAAGTTTTACCCATAAATTAATAATCAAGGCCTGTTGTTCCCTATTTAGATTAATTTTTTTTTTTTGAAGAAAGTAGAATACTTTACCAGTTTTATTGAAACTTTTTATTTTGTGCCCATGGAGGATTGAACCCATGATCTCTTAGAAGTCATCCTAGTTAGCCACCACTTGAGCTACTAGGCCATTTGCCAGATTAATTTATAATTATTATTTTATTTTGAGGTAACTTTGGATTTACAATATATTGAATTAATACAACCTTCTAATTAATTGGGAAAATGGCGAAATTTGAAGTGAGTATGATATAAGGATTTAAAGTTTGAAATTGAATGCAAATTAATTAATTAATTAAATAGGTGATATCAAAGTCGATCGTAAGTTGAGTTGTTAATTATCAACATATACATTAATTCATGCAACGGTGTTTACAGAAAAAAAAATGTTGTATTTAGAGGTCACACAACTATACATCAGAAGAATTGACATGGTGAAAAATAAATCACATCGTAAATTTAACAAAAAAATATCTCAGAAAATTACTTGCTTAAAACAATACATATGTTCCAATCATCAAGACAGAGATCTGTTGAGTTCAACTAGCTTATTTATTTATTATTGAGTAATAGCTAGTGACCGCCCCTTTTATCTATCCACCGTATTTATAATGATCAATATATATCATTTTTAGTAAATAGATATATTACGGTTTCCAGTAAACATTTATGCAACTATACGTGACAAGCATGTATAAGTACATGCGGGTGTGTCAGATTGTGAGAGAGGGGTGGATGAGTGACGTGCTTGACTCAACATCCTTCAATATTTAAACTCAAAATAAGCTCGTGGATGGCTGCAAAACGACAGAGAATGCCACGTGAAAACTAGAATAAATACAAATTTCACAATAAATTACACTCTGTATGTAATAAGTTAAAGGCAGATATATAAGTTCATTGATTTTGTCTTATTATTTCCTTTGGCCATTTCCCAGAGAACCAACCATGTGGAACATGACATCAAATTCCATCTCATCCTGTCTTTTATTTTATTTGACTAGGATGCATTAATTAAATTATTATTGCAAAATTGTTTTATGTATGGCCAGCATGAAATAAAAAAAAAATATAACTTTTTTCAAGAAAATAATGGTGGGTGCTTGTGACAAATCTATGGTATAAGGCTTTTTTTTTCCTTTTTGTTATTTTCTGTTTTCCCATTTCAGCAAATAAAAGCATTTTATTTTCATTTTGATTTTTCAACTATTTTGAATTTTTCAGAACTTAACCTCCATAATTTTCTGAAATAACAAATATATAAAAAAAGAAAAGTTAAAACGAGATAAAAGATTTTATACATTAAGAAAAATTGTAACAAAATATGCCACTGATAATTCGTTTAATTGGGAATTTGTGACAGAATTATTAGTTGTCAAGCTCAACAAAAAATGTATGATATATTGGGCATCAACTTTAACGAAAGTGCTATATAAAGATATAGGAATATTTTTTTATATTATTCCGGCCGGATCACTCTGCAATCAAAACATGCCACGGTTTAATACAATCTTGTCATGATGCAAATAATACAATAATCCCTCCCAATCGAAATACCTAAAGAATATACTTGACAGTGCATATATATGATATGATATGATTTGAATTTTTTTTTTTTTTGGTGAGATAAATTAAATTATGTGACATGTGTCGTGCTGTGGAGTGTGGATGGTGAGCATGCATGAGCAATAAGCCTAAGGGCAATTTCACTCAAAAAAAAAAAAGGCATGCATGAGCAATTAAACTTCTATATAAAGATCCCATCAAATCTTTTTGGGGGCACTATTATATATTATTATCGTATAATTATTTGCTCCTGATTTATCAAAAGAGTACATCAATTAAAGAATTGAGATATGTTATTATGCATCTTGGTGCAAAACGTGTTTTTGCACTGCCATCGAATCTTTGTTTCCAAAACTCAAATGACCAAACCGATTTGCCCAACACAATCTGCATATTAAGATTATGCAAAATTGCAAAGTACCAAATTTTATAATTTTTGGAACATTTTAACTATTTTTTCAGATTTTTCAAAGATGGGTACTTTCTGATATTCCAAATGGCATTATTTTATTATTATTTTTGGTCCATCTTTCAAAAATAAAAAAAAGTTAAAAAATTCTAAAAATTGTAAAATTTGGTATTCCATCCTATTTCAATACGTAGAATGTGTTGGTTCAATTAGATTTGACATTTGAAGTTTAGTTTGTGAGATTTTGAATTCGGTAGTGCAAAAACATATTTTGCACCGCGGTGCACCATAACATAACACCAATTATATTTGCTCCTGTCGTTATCAATAGCTATCATATTTAGAATTTAGGTAATTAAAAATAGAATCGTGTTCTAGCTTATATTTATTTATTTACTTTTAAATAAGAGATTATCCAGTAAAGTGACTTTAGAATTCTCCTAGTTTCAAAATATTTTTTTGACCATAAAAAGTAACAAATAACAGTGCTTATTTAATTAACAATTTTTTCAATAATATATCAGATATAAATGCCATAAAAATCAACTCTCGGTGCTGATTACTGATTTCTTAGCAAGAATTTCGTTTTCTCAAGACAAGGACGTCTACAGCAGCCAGGGAAAACACTGATTTTGAAAGGAATTAAAATGTTCTGGAATATCTGGCAAGTTAATTAAATAAACTAATTATTCCGATTTATTATCGCCAAAAATCAATATTATAGAAATTATTTTGGTTTTTTATTTTTTTTTATAAGAAAGAAGAAGAGAAATCTTCTGTAAAAATGTGAAGAATAAATAAATTGTGCACATCATTAAAAAAAAAAATCGCCATGGCATGACCCACAAAAGAAGATAAAATATTCTTGAAGTAGAAACTACATTACGTATAATGATATGAAAGTATATATATCGAATTGCAATTAGACAAGCAGAAGAAGTCAACACCAAACTATCCTTATCGAAAAAAGTTGACTATAATATAATGATGCACATAATATATATTGATTCTTCTTCATTGCAACTAATTCTGTTGTTAGTTTCTTCATTAAATAAAAAATACATGGCTGTGTGAAGTAAGAAATACCATTTTGCAATTTAAAAAAAAAAAGTATACTGTAAAACATGAATGAACGATTTATGCAAATAATAATTGCATGCGACGAAAAATTCATTTATTTGTTTGTAACTAGTAATTGATACAAGAAAAATTTTATAATATCTCATTATCAAATATTCGGTCAAATCTTTGAACTCAATAGAGAACCACTTTACATTAGCTATAATCAGTGGTTCTGCTATGTATCGGTTAAGCAACCTTTCATTTTGAATCGAATTGTTCTTATTAAATATATTTGTTTAATTGTATCTAAAAGACATATCATAACTATCCGATCATAAAAAATGAACAGTCCGTATTTTATCCGATCCATAGCAGAACTAGCTATAATTCAAGGAGCTAATATGTAAAATGATTATGAACATAAATGTCAACTTTTTCACAATTAAAGTTTGAAATTGACAGCTATAATTCAAAATAGTTTTAAGGCCTTAAGCATTAATGCATATTTCAATGATGTGGATGTTTGATGGTATAATTAGGCACAGTTACTTATTGATCAGCTGAATTAAAACACAGTGATAACAGCACCTCTTATTTGTATCTGATGCTAAAAATAAGGCTAATTCTGGTATGGATCAAATGAAATAGGGACTATTCAATTTTTTGAATCGAGCCATCACGATATGTCTTTTAGATAAAATTAAAAAAAAAATGTTTAATAAGAACCGTTCGATTCAAAATAAAAGGTTGCTTAGCCATTTCATAGCAGAACAAGTCTTGACTCCCAACTCCAATATGAATAAAACTGTCTTTTTCTTTCATTCTTTCTTTCTGAGATGGAATCCTTAAAAAACCTTTTCAGATAGTGTAAAATTGTAACCAAATTATAAGAATTTAAGGGTCCCATTTGACAAAATTTGAAAGGATAAGATATTGTCGTGACCCATCATAAAAATTCCCTGCCAAATTTATGTGAGGCACAAATATTCTTTACCAAACATTTTCAAAATTCAAATGCTCGGTTTTGATTTCTGTCATGATACATATTCGCAAATTGGCAATTTGCAGCCCTGCTGACAGTGACTAAATTTGAAAAATATCTACCCCGACTAGCCACAAAATTTTTCAAAATTATTAAGAAACACTAAGGCTTAATTACCAATCAGGATCTTAATAAGAGTACAAAAATAATACCAACCCGACTAATTATTATTATTTTTTTTTGAGATAAAGATGAGGGTCAAGCCACTCAAATTTAAATGTTTATAAAAGATCCCCATCCGGGTTTCAAACCCGTGACCTCCCACAAGGAGGGCGTTACCCTTAGCCACTAGCCGTAATTAAGGCTGGTTCTCTCGACCCGACTAATTATTAAAATATGAATTTGACATCATAGATTTGTGCTTGATGGTTAATATGATAACAGAGAGAGCCTGAAAATAATGGTTTAATAGAAGATGTTTAATTGTTTTTTTTTTTTTTTTTTTTTTTTTTCCTGGTACAAGACGAGTATTGATAAAATGACAAGTACTTAAGAATGTTTTTCGGGTTTCAGGTTATCGGGTATCATCCTGTTAAGTAGTTATCCTTATCTTAATATCAATTATTGGAAGAGAGATACTCAGTCAAATTTGAGAGTGACAGCCTAATCATACTTATAACAAAGTTTGATTTATTAAAAGCATAAATCAACTATTGAGGAATTGCAAATTTGTGGCGAATATAGATATCAATTAGGGTCCATTATAAATCTAGTGTAGGATATAATTCGGTATACATCAAATTCAAACCTACATAGAAATATGCACAGGACTTTTAACATTTGAATTTTAAAAAATGATTGAATCATCTTCTGAGAAGGTTTTCTGATAGGCGTTTTATTTAAAAATGACAAAAGAGACCACTTCCATAGTTTTCAGGCCATGGACGGAGGCAAGGAATAATCAAATTTTTTAATGAATAAGCAAAATTGAAAATCATTTCTCAGGAAATTGTTTTCACCAGAAATATTTCAGCTGGTTCAGATATATAGATAGTTTTCAATTTACATTTACAAATTCCTTGCTCCACGACCCAAAAAGGAAAAAAAAAAAAAGAATTCTGTGATTTTAATTTCCAATCCGAAACAAATTCTAGTGCAATTTTCACAACTAATCAATCCAATAAACCAACAAATCCTTTGTTGTTTAAATCACACCAACAAAGACGGCACAGTTAATTTTCACAATTAATCCAGCAAACCAACATGCCAAAATGAAAAGAACCAACAAATTCTAGTGCAATCTTCAACGAATTTGAATGCTATTTTCAACGTATTTTATATACAGTTTTCAGATTTCAGATTTTCAAATTGCCCATGCAAGTGAAAGGCACTTGGTCGTCTAACTAAGTGCCTAACTATCTTAGGCAAAAATATGTGAATTTTTCTCAACTCCTTTGCCAGCCCCAGGAGAGACAAGTAGACCCCATTTTGACAGGCTCAGTTTAGCTAAAAAAAAAAAAGACAGGCTCAGTTTCATAGCAGTTGACGCTTCAATTGAGATTTGAGAGGCTTTGAGTTATTTCTATTTTAAAAAAAAAATCTTGTGTCCATAAATAATCTGTCCGTAGTGTGTATATGTTACGTTTTCAGATGCATTTGTTATACTAGTAAAGAGCCCATACTTTGTTTTGGACTGAAATTATTATATCTTATAATAAAGGGCCGAAATCTCATTTCTTGTGAGGAAACTAATATGAACCTTAAATTTTAATTGGTCGGAACATTAATGTACATCAATGGTGGTGATCAATCTAAGTAAAAAATCAACGGCCAGTGATGGAGCCAGGCTCTTGAGCAAGCAAAGGCACATTTAGATCTTAAGAACAAGATACATGCCTAATTGTTAATTAAGCTAAGACATAACATCATATTTACTTAATATTTTTAATAAACATCCCATGGAAGCATACTATACATGTCATAACTTCAAAAAATCAAGCCCGAACATTTGACAGGGCTTGCCTATGCACAAGTCCGTCCCTGTCAATGGCTGAGGTTTCTTCTTTGGGAAGATAGAACTTTCATGTAAAAAAATTCAATCTCCTTTTATTAGGAATAAGGACTTGTGTATATATAGATATATAGACGATTTTTTAATGGACGCAGGAATGCGGGATGTTTCTCTTTCTATTTCTCAAATGTAATCATATATAGTGCAAATGAAAAAAAAGTGGTCATTTGGTTGGTTACTCAATCATCAAAGATAATGAAAAATATAAAATTAAAAAGTAAAAAAAAAATTATCAAGCCTCACACTTTATTCTTGTCAATGTTTGGTTGGTTGCCTTCACATTACATGATTAACTCCATTCACCTTTTCGTTCCTATTATTCCTTTTGATATAACTACTGCCTAAATCTGTCTGACCTAAAAGAATTTGTAACCGTATTTCAACAACTTTTAAGATATAATTTTGTAAATTATATAACTGGCCATAAAAATAAATATTTTTCATGAAGAAAAAGGCCTAACAAGCAACATACCAATCATTTCCATGACATCATTCTAAGATGCCATTTTGTATTTTTGTAGGTTCTTTAAAGTCAAAATAATTCCATAGTCAATTATTGCTCCGCATATCAAGGGGCAGTACTCAACTATTATATTTCAATAGACTGGCCATCAAAAAATATATTTTTCGACTTATACCTAGTATCAAATTGTCTATTACGTCTATAAGTTACATTTTAGATGTATCTGAATGTATATGTTACATTTCGGAATGTATATGTTACATTTTTTGTACTACAGACGTATGAACGGCTTTTCGATGGACGCAAGATGTTTCTCATTTCAATATTCTATTTTGGTATGCTCTGTACAAAACACAACATTCCTTTGAGCTGTTAAGTTTTTTTTTTTTTTTTGTATATATATTTTTAGAATGAATATATTCTGTGACGGCTGAAAGCCTGAAACTTTGTTATGTTTGACCGAATAAATATTTGGGTTATCAGTAAACTCCATTTCTTAATTTAGCCCAAAAAACTGCCACAAATATAAGGCCCAATTAGGACTGAAATATTTAAAAATGTGGGGTCTCTTTTTTTTGGGCCTTTTTATTTGAAGAAAAGGCTAAATTTTCTCGCAAGTCTCCACCTTTTTTGGCAATCTCGGCCTTCTCACTTTGAATCTAATACATTATTATACAAACAAATGAGCTGATGCAGATCAAATCATATTCATAAATGAGGAGGGATCCATTGACAATAGTAAACTTGACAATATTGACAATATCACTTTTCAAAAATCTTAAAAAATCTTAAAAATGAAAAATGATTTATGGATGTATTACTTGACTTATAGATCGATAGTGTTTCAAATTTCAATCAATTTGAACATCGTTTAATCATTTATCAAAATTTTGTGAACTTTTCAACGGTTATAATTTAGCGGATCTTTAAAGAGCTATCAAATGTCGCTTAAATTGAATATAATCGGAAACATAATCAATCTATAAGTTAGGCAATACTTCCATAAACTTTTTTTTTCTATTTTTAAGATATTTTATGTTTTTTTATAAATTTTTAAAATGCGTTATTGTCAAAATTGTTAAGTTAAACATTGTTAATGGATCCCTCCTCATATATATGTTTCCAAATCCAAAGTATTATAATAGTTTTATTTCTACTTGTAATTATGAATTTATTTGACACATTAATTAACGGGCAAACATAAATTAAAAAAATGTTTTAATATGAAAATTTTAATTTTGCAGATGAGACAGAATTATATTTTCAAATTGGAAAAGGGAGTGTTCTTTTTGCAATGTCAAAAGCACGCCTATATATTTGGCTATGTGATACTACTCTCTGTGTAATTAATTGTTCATATGACAAGATGGTAAATTTAGCAAGTGTTCCATATTTGTATAAGCAAAGCAACACATTAATTAATCATTTGCAGTTCCTTTCAAAATGTCAAAAAAGCACAAATGTAATCAGTCTTTAATTATGCAAGAAAATAATATGTATTTCTATACAAGCTTTATTGTTCTTCAGCTGATATGAAAATTGCACCAGTTCATATTTATCTGTGTTTGCTTAACAATAAGTATTTAATTTGTATAAAATCGATACAAATCAAATATAAGATAACAATATAATGTATCCATGTCTTTTACTTTTAAAATATTATACCATATTGTGAAAAAGAAAAAAAGAAAACATAGCAAAAGTTGTCAAAGCAGTTTCATTCTTTTTTTTCCAGAACTTATTTATTTATTCGATCAATCCATACTGAGACCAGATCCGATCTATTAACATCATCCCTAACCCATCCTTTTATCATTTTATACATACAAGTGGAAACTTCCCCCTTCTTTTCATCCTCTTTTTTTCTTTTCATTTTTCCTTTTTTTTTTTTCCTTTTCAACACAAAAACACCATAGATAAGATTGGCATATGATGCAGCTTTGATACAAAGAAGATTATTCCTCATTGATCCCCTCCTCTAATTTTTCCTTTTAATCTTACAGCCGTAGTATATATACATGATGAACAAGATTTGTTTCATTCTAAAATCACCATTAATTATCAGATTAATTGCCCCCAAATTTAGTTTAAGGTGTAATTAATTAGTAACAAAGGCATATTTTGGCTTCAATCCTTCTCTGTGACTTGACTCTTGCAATAAAGTTCTCAACTTTGTTGTGCAGCTCAATTGGATCCCCCTCTTCCTCCTCTTCTTCTTGTTCCTCCTCCTCTTTCCGTTCGTCTCCTCCGAGAGTGGTTTCGGAAACACCAGGACGAGACATCTTGTCGCTCAAGTTCTTGATCAGCTTCTTTTCATACATGTCACGCGCCGAGGGAGCCCGAGAAAGCTTCGACTCGCTTACCAAAATGACAACAATCAGGTTGCACACAACAAACAGGAACTTGGGTCCGGTGAAGAACGACATCATGTCCGGAAGGTAAGCGAAAAATACGACCCTGAGGTAGCCAAGGATCTCTGGGACCCAAACCGGGCTCGTCACGAACAACATCAACGTTACGGCGGTGAGTGCATAATTCACAAAGATTGGAGCTTTTGGAAGGAAGAACAGATTTAGGGTTTGTTGGTCTTGTTGTTGGGTCCCTTTGTTGTTGTTGTTGTTGTTGTACTTCTTCATGGCAAGGATCTTCTCTATCTCCAAGGAATCCATTGTTGGTATATAGTAGCTAGTACAAACAAACTTGTACTTGTACTTGGAATATAAGTTTTTGAAAGAGGAATAAAAATGTGGTTATGGAAGTGCCATATGATGCATATTATTTGGAATATAATTAGCTAGCTAGGTTCTTGATATATATGATATACAGAACAAATGACAATGCACATAGAGGAGTTGTATTTATAGTGAGGTTTTGGAGGGATTAAAAGAAAAAAGAAAAAAGGAATTAAAGAGGCCCAAATGGAGTACTTATCTTTTTCTTTTTTGCATTATTGTATGCTTTATTATGCACTTGTCATGGTTATGTTTTATGGCTTGCAAACTCATTATCTATGCAATATATGTGCCATGGCATTTCAACATTTTGAGTTTTTTGTATAAACGCACTATATATGGATAACTTTAAATTTGAAAAAAAAAATGATAAAAGGTATAATATTTTATTGTTGTGTCATAACTCATGTTTGTACCATATGTTCTTGTTATGTTATAATTAATGTTAAACACTCAAGTGCCTGTCAAAACTCAAAAAGTGCCGTGTCATATTACACATAATGCGAATTTAATATGGTGAGACACGTACCTAAGTTGTCATATAAAAAAAATGGCGAATTATTTTATCAGAAAAAAAAAAACTTGAAAATGGATGGCATGCATGGCACATGTACAGAAATATCATGCTAGCAAATGCCCATATATAAATATTTCAATTAGAAAAATATTAATGTAATAATGAAACTAAAATTGCAAAAAATAATAATACCCAAAATTATGAGAAGTCACATTTGAAATAAAAAAAGATGTAATTCAAATGATAAATTGTCAACCCGTGTCCATGTTCGTATATCATACTTGACTACTTGTTACTAATTGTGTTATGCCTTATTGATCCTACATGCACATTTAGCAATAGAACACTTTGAATATTCGTATTGCCTACTCAACTAGTCAATTTTCAATTTGGTTTAATGAAAAATTATAGTAGGTTTTCGCTTGTTACATAGAAAAAAAAAAAAAACAATATTAGTATTGCATATATGCTTGGGGTTGTATGGATGCTCGTATATATATACGCAGTTAATACACTAGCTAGCACAAAAACATCACAACATATATATATATAATATGAGGTGTTCTTCTATAGGCAACTATCCATATTTAATCGAGTTGTTCAATTATGACCAACTCTTTATTTGTGTATAAAGAATCATGACCATCTGATTTAGAAAAGTTAACAATCTATGCATATTTCTTCCGATTCACAGAAAAATTTACCAAATTTTAATTAACAAAACCAGCGACCCATTCACAGATTTAATTTATAGCACTAAATTACGATTTCAGGGGTGTGATATATATGTTTTGATTTTTTTTTTTTTGAGATAAAGATAAGGGTCAAGCTAGCTTGTAACTCAAATTTAAATTCTATAGAAGACTCCACATCCGAGTTTTGAACCTGCGACCTCCCACACGGAGAGATATGTTTTGATTTTTAATAAGATAAAATGGTTGGTTTAATTATCCCTCTTAAAAAGCAAATTAAGAAGAAAATTACCAACTGATGTTTTAAGTACAACTCTTAGGAAAACAATAAAAGTGCAAATTAAAGCACCGGCACAACGCTGGCCGCAGGTGTACGTACGCACAGGCACACCTACTGACTATCAGTGGCTAAAAAACGTTCATGGCCGGGCAGGCAAATTCTTTTATCTATTTTCATCATTAGTAGACATTATACATAGTGGGCAAGTTCTTTTTAAAAAGACATGGTCAGGTGTGTTTTGAGAGCCTATATAATCTTTGAGGAGGGATCCGGTGCCAACGGTCAGATTATCATATCCAAATTTTTATTTATATGGCTCAATAAATTCTTTATATCAAAATCATGTGTCATGCAAAAATTTTCCATTTTTAGAGATTTTTAAGTATTTATTTCAGATTTTCCAAAAGTTATATATGAAACATTGATTATTTTATTAATATTGTATAGTTGCTATTAGAAAATCCGAAATAAATACTTCAAAATCTCCGAAAATAAAAAATTTTTGCATGCTATAAGATTTTGATATAAAGAATTTATTGAGCCATGTAAATCAAAATTTTGAAAATCTGCCCGTTGACACCGTTGGAGCGTTGGCACCGGATCCCTCCTCATAATCTTTTTACTTTGTGCTTTTTTTCTTTTCTTTTTTTTTTTATAGTTGTCATGATTTGGTTTCATTGTTTCAGGAGCTTCGATTTTGAAATGAGGCTCCGGGAATATTCTGACATTCATCTTTTCCTGAGACCCATGAATTTCATTTGGGATGACTTATAGACAAATGATTAACATGATTTTGTGAAAGATAAGGATTATTCATGAATTAATTACATACTATTTGATATTCTTTTTCAACAATAATTTCAATTTGAAATTCTGGTTATTGGTTTGTGTCATTCTGATTAGCAAAGAAACGAAGGCAAAATTAGGTTTTTACTTCTACAATGGTTAATGGTAACATCTTTGTATTCCAAGCATACTTTTAATTTGATATTACAAAGGTTGCACATATTATATATCAGTGCCTTAGTAGTAATTAAGAATGCAATCTTATATAATTAACTAACAGCACTGTTTAATAGAGTGCTCCGACAAGACAAAACCAACTTTAACTGCTTGTAAAATCATTGATAAAAGTTCAAATAAAGCAGGTAGACTCTCTAGTCTCTAGAGTCTGAGTGCTCATCCTCTGTAGCGCTGTATTGTGTAGCGTGGGATATGAACCGTTAGATCATCTCAAGATTCGAACTAGCACAGATCCTAAGATGATCTAACGGTCCACATCCTGCGCTATACAATGCAGCGCTACAGAGGATATGAAATCCTTGAGTCTAGATTCCTAACTTGAATGATTGTGGATTCCACCGGAAACAGGAAGAGACAAAACAACGAAATGCATTCATTACATTGAACTGAGTAGAACTATTGTGAAAACGTTTGCATTGAGCTAACGGTTCAAATTATACTTTATCACGTCTGAAATTTTGATTTATGGTTTTCATTAAATTCATCATATAAAAATACTAGGGGATACAAAAATTTTCCATTTTTGGAGCTTTTTATGTATTTATTTCAGATTTCTTAAAATCCATGTACAAACAAGCACTATTTTATTAATATTTTAGAGTCACTTTAAAAAATTCAAAACAAATACTGAAGAAATTCAAAAAATGGAAAATTTTTTTATCCCCAAGTATTTTCATATGATTAATTTAATGAGAACCATAAATCAAAATTTCGAATGTGACAAAGTATAATTTGAACCTTTAGCATTTCAGAGCGAAATGCAAATGTTTTCAAATTAGTCTAGCTCCATTGAACTTGTATTAGTTTCCTACGTACCAGTGGACTTGTAAATACTGTCTAATTACCTTAATACAAATTTAGCTGACAATTGTGAATTGTTAGCTACAAATAAAAAAAATTAATAAAAAACTAATTTTGTTTTAAAATGACGTGATTTAAGTACAATAAACATGCTCTTGACAAAATTGTTGTCATTAACTTATTATAGATATCCTATACTTGGTATAATATTATAATCAAACGTACTTTTGAACTTGGTAATTAATTTATTAATTGTAAACCAACAATTAATAAAGTTTTAGTTCGAGTGGTGAAACAAGACAAAAATACAATTACTACGTACTGTATATTTGCATAGAATTTATAAAGGTTGATTTTATAATTAGGAGTAAACATCTAATAAAATACCAAATTACACTTGATTAATTAATTAATTTGGATCTTTTTTTAAATATGCAATTCCACATATATGTGTGCCCAAAATTGTGTTCGGTTCAGAAATTCATAATTGTAAAATAAACTGGACAAAATGCATACAGTACAGTATACGGACACTGTAATCAGCTCAAAAAGTAAGAGTAACACCTAGCGTCCACACGATGGACATCTATTACAGACACAAAGTATCACCTGGTGGACTCCACGTGTTACACTCTGTGAGTGTGATGGATGTCCATCTTGTGGACGCATGAAGTTCAACAAAAAGTAATGTAATAAAATTCAAAAGGCTTACGGTGTCTTTACTCTTTACATTGTTAAATTACCTGTAGATGCTTTTTTGAAAGTTAAGTACTAATATACCTGAAAAAATATCCTGCCTCCTCAAAGATCTATCTATATAAGTATATCACTGTACGTACATCTGTACTTTTATACCCTCTAATTATGTTTCTATTTTTTTACTAATGAAGGTGGTATATATTAGATCTAGACTTATAAAACATGTTTAAGTTTACATACACGTTGTACGTACGTACGTATTCCAAATTTTTTAATCTTTCTTTTAGTGGATAATTTTTTTTATTTTGAAATAGTATTAAAATCCACGTCGTACTTGATTGTATTGTATTGCCAATGATCGCTCGTTTTCTATTAATGCAACTTATTGTTATTATTATTATTATTGAGATAAAGATGCAACTTAAAAATGAGGAGGGATCAAATAACCACAAGTTTTAGTACCTCATCAATAACCACAAAATTAAATATCTAATAACTACATTTTAAATTCTTAAAAAATAAAAATAATTGATAGAATGTTTTGTATATATCATGTTTTATGTGTATACAAAAAAAATATATTATTTTGATTTTATTTATATGTGCATCAAGCATTAACAAAAATCAACGGTTCAAATTTTATAATTTTTTCGCCTCTCTTGATGGCTATCGAAACGAAGTTAAATTATCATCATTTTTTACGTATATGGTATCGAGATGATTTAGAATACATCTAACGGGTTACATTTGTTAATTTATTTATAAATAATGATGTGGTTATCAAAGGCACCAATTTTTGTGGTTATTGGATCCCTCCTCCTTAAAAATTATTTGGATAAAATCCATCAAAGTAATATATGCCTCTACCTATCAATATTATATATATATATTTTTTTTTTATTATTATTTTTTTTTGTAGAAAACAACTTTTCAGTTAGTAAGCCATGGCCACTTCTCAACTAGTACATATACTTTTTTTTGAGATAAATATGAGAGTTAAGTCACTTAAATTTAAATGTCTATGAAATTAAAAAGCTCCTAATCAGATTTTGAACCCGCAACCTCCCACATGAAGAGCTAGCGTTACCTTTAGCCACTAGAACAAAGGTTGGTTCTTACTGCTCCATATATTTTTGGCTGCTTTTGGAAATGGAATGTTCTCGATCTTAACTAAAATAATTCCATCCCTAATATAATTGCGTGTTCTCCACAATATCAATACACGAACAAAGTAAAAAGATCGATCTTCTTTTATTGTGGCCTAACACCACTTACGAGTTTAATTTATTTATTTCAAATTGTCTTTCAACTTTTTAATTGCCCGTATCATAATTAAAGCGAAGTTCAATTAGGTGATTTATTACGTTAAGTTGTATAATAAACCGAAGTTGGTATAGCGGGACGAAAAAAGGTTTGCGCCACCACAAATTCATTCTCATTACATTAATTATCCTACCTAAGATTTGTTAAATTTTCTTGTTTAAAAAATTATGAGCTCCTAACTTTTTATCAAGTGATCTAATTTAGATCAACATATATAACTTCAATTAATTAAGGGCATGAATTACAGGCAACGCTCTCCGTGTGGGAAGTCGCGGGTTCGAAACCCGGATGGAGGTCTTTTATAGACATTTAAATTTGAGAGGCTTGACTCTTATCTTTATCTCAAAAAAAAAAAAATTAAGGGCATGAATTGCTGGTGCAACTAGAAGTGAAGTTAAAAAATTTTAACAATTGAGAAACTGAGTGATAACTCTGTTGGCTAGAAGAGGAATCTAGAGCGGTTGTTTATCAAAAGGTCGAGAGTTCGGCGGCTGCTGCAAGCTGCAAGTAATTTCAATGATAAAAAAATTTTAACAATTGTAAGGAAAATAAATTTTTTTTTTAGGAGGCAATGAAACTTCTCAAAATGAACTTTAATTATATTATGTTATATTATATATCGTTCATAAATATAAAAATTCAAGTTGCACCCTTAAAACTAGACCACCCAATTACCTAGTATACCTTCGGGACTAAGAAATGACTAATTTTGATCTTCTGTAAACATACATGTGTTAATTAAGTTTATCATTATATTTAAACTCCCTCTTAATTTGTAAACATAGTCATAAGGTTTCTTTAATAAATTTCATTATCCTTAAAAATTCTTTTTCAACACATATATATCACCTTTTCTTTTGGTTCACAAAATTCAGGTTTTCAATTTTTCATAATTTAATTTTGCATGTTGGTCAGTGAAGTACCACACAGAGAGAATCAAACAGAAGATCAAGTACATATTTGGAGGTTAAAAATGGGTCCAATACAACAGCCACCACTGAGCTTACGGCCAATAAATAATTGCCCCTAGTGACTCATTTGGAGGCAAGCATGAGTAGGACTATTCAAATCCTAATTTAAAGGTAAGTAACCTCTTAACCCCATCTATCTTCCATATTGCAAATTTCAGATTGGATTGTTGTGGTATTGTGATATTGTGACTTTAGTTACTTTACACTCTCTCTAAAGGTGTCTTGACATGTTTATTATTATTATCTGAGGATTTGATATGTCTCCCCAAGTTGGAATCTTTGGGGTTGAAGTTGAAGGATCTTGGCTGACAAATCGTTTTGATTTGTGTTTGTGGCTTGATGCATATATATATGGGGAATATATTTAATGATTTATATGTCAACTTCAAATATTATGATTTCTCAATTAGACATTGATAAATCATGTTTTTTATCTAATGTTTAACTAAAAAAATTGGACAAATTCAATAAAATGAATCCAATGAAAATAACATCTTTAACTGTATACTAAGACATTTTTTTTCAATAAAATATTGCCTAGTTTGCATCATGATCAGCTAGTAAATGGGTAATGCTAAATATTGTAAAATAAGTTCTCAAATTTTTTCTTGTTTTTATTTTTTTTATATTACCAATAATCCATACTAATGACCCCATGGAATATATATATATATACTCGGTGGTTGGTGCAATAATTGAAGTTAAAAAGGGTAGAACTGAGAGGGAGGAGGCTAATTTAGCTGCCTGCATATATGAGTGGAAAAACTTTAATAATTATATAGCTTTATGAAGCTTGTGGTACGGGAGAGATCCTGCAATAAGGGCTGCTATGGATTAATTTAGAGATAAGAATGAATGAAAAATTCACTAATGCCCCCAAATTAAAGAACCCTAAATTAAATTTTATTATTTCTTTTGCATTACAAAAAGATAGGACCTTATTTTACTAATTAGCTTTATTTACTAATAATTTTTTTCAGGCATGCTTAATTCCACTTTAAATCAATTTCTTATATCTTCTTCAAGAATTCAAAATTATTTTTGTCCTTCAAGTAATGTTTTAATTTCGTATTTGTCCATCAAGGGAATATATATATTACCGGATTAATCACAATACTCACATGTGTATGGGCGTATTTATATATATGTTGCAAATGAGGTGCAACATCCCTGTTTGATTCTCAAACAATTCAAATTATGAACTGTTTTTTAATATTACACAAGAATTTTGTTAAGAAAATGGATATTTTGAACCCCATTGAAATGTAAACACTATTGTGTGGTGACCTTCAGTAACATAATGCTTATTTTGTAATCATTGTACAAAAATGTGGTATCATAATTAACTCCCATTTGACAATTTATTTTTTTTGGCTCCATCCATGTTCAAGTGGATACAGTAATTCAGACAAACAATACTTCGTCACAGAAACTTCAAGTACTCGTTCGTTTCCTCCTTTAATTTCGTTAGTTTCTACCCTAGCTATATTTGGTTGGTTATGCCTATATATATGCTCTCAGAGGATATAATAGGGAACACGGACGCCCTGTCGATCGAACACATGTTGAATTTGTTTTTTGGAATTAAATTTTATCAAAAAGAATTGTTTTTGGAAAAGTATATATACAATGTACAGGACGAATTTCAGCACGGACGGTACCAGGAGGTGCCAATGTGTATGGCACATGCCGCCAACATGGCCTATTTTGTCTTGATATTCTTTTGACCTGAGCTGTAATTCGGCTTTGCCCCGAAATATGATAACAAATAATAATAGATCTTATAAATTAAAAATATTTATTTTAAAATATTCGAACATAATTTTTAATTTTTTTATGTGAATTATAATAATGATAATGATGTAATAATTTATAAATAATAGCACATAAATGTTAGATCATTTAGGGGTTCAATTTTGTTTTAGACATATCATGATATCATCTTATTAAATGGGGAGAGAATAAGTATAAACTATTGGATCAAAGTAGATGAAGAGATTTAAACAAAATCAATGGTTAATAATATTGATGATGTGGCATAGTTGAGGTGCTTGGAGAGCTACCCCCTCTTTCTAGTTTATAGATTAGGAATTAATTGTTTCATTTCAAAATTCAGAAAATTACTAATATAATGAACGTGTATAGTATAGTGTGGTGTAGTAGTTTTTTCTCAGTTTAATTAGTTTGTTGATTTTCATGCGGATGCAATAATATGTATGATAACTAATTTGTTCACAATATTTTTATGAAAGGTTTGGGTTTCTTCAGGTATAACTTTTATTTGATCGATTTAAATATTACAATCGTATAAACCTCGAAGTGGCACATGCCATGTAATTAATTCGCCATGGACGTCGTTAAAAACTTACTAAATATATAAGAAAAAAATAATAAAATTAAAAACTTACCAAATAAACTCGTCAACAGAGGCCAAGCTTATCCCCAATGAAATGTCCTTGTCATGTTCTTCAAGATAACAAGTTTTTCTCAATTAACTAATGCAATTTTCTAAAATATATATTGACAATTGAAGACAAAATTGAGACATACATTAATAAGTGTTAAGTAAATAAAGAGAAGCGTATAAGATATATAAAAAAAAAAAAAAAAAAAGCTATGCGTCATCTCCTACTATGTAAATAAAATAACACCAAATGACCCTTTTTCATTTTCGCATCTGTAGTTTACGGGTTCCTCATCCCAAAAATTGATTAACAAATGAACAAGGCCCAACCAACACAAGAAATAGCAACAAGTAAAAACAAAAGCCCAATAGAATCTCTAACCACACGGCCCAACTCAAATTAAGCTCCACTTAAAAAGCCCAACTCAAATTTAATTCCACCAAAAGCCCAACCATAATCGCGGGCACCCAACGGGGGGATCGGGATCACTTAGAAAAGCAGGCCCTGCTTTTCTTGATCCGACGGTTGGGAAACACAGAAGTACGTTGAGATCCGTGCAGAAAACACTGAAGTACTTTGAGATTGATGCGGCAACCGATCCCGGTCGTCCGATCGGATAAGCAGCCGATTCTTATCCCCCAACGGGCCGCAGATCCACTCTCCTTCTCGAAGTTTCAACGCAACGAACCAACAAACAATCAATCTCCACCTGCCCCCGAATCGAATCTTCCTCCGATCACACCTGACCGAGACCGAGTCCGTATCCGCTGTTATATCTCCGAAGATAACAGCACCCTGTGTGTCCAATACGTGCCGTTAGATCAGAATGGACGGATCCGATCTTCCCAGTTGAAATTAGAGAGGATTCTTTTTCGTTAATCGCATCCGTCGATTTTGATCCAACGGTCTAAATTTAGGATAATAGGAGATGAATTCATATCCCCTGACGTGCTGTCATGAAGTCAGCCGTTGGATTGTCTCGACATTCATGCCAGCGCGGATCTCGAGATGATCCAACGGCTGACATCGGGAACGCGCGTCTCACCATAAGAAGAAGTCTAGAAGCTTCCACAGTCGCAAGAAAGTCGGAAGCATCGGCGCAACCACGGCATTTGGGGCAAACAAAAACCTCAGCATAATAAGGTCAGTGAGTCTTTGTCAGATCTTCGGCATCATCGGTATTCACTTTGTACCAATTTGATTGATCCGGTAGGTTTGGATGTGTATACAGTATGCCTCTAGAAAATTTGTATTTCCTGTGATTGAACAACAATTAGTTACCTAGCAAAAAATATAGAGAGATTGTTGATTTGGTATTAGGGTTAATTGCTGTTGCAGGGGTATTTTGTTGATCCTTGATGTGATTTGCTTTGTTGTAGATTTGTAGAACACAGAGAGGATGGTGAAGGCTGTTGCTGTGCTCGGGAGCAGTGAGGGTGTCAAGGGCACCATCTACTTCACACAAGAAGGAGGTGGTATGTTTTGAAAATTTCAAATCAAATCAGTTATGTTTTGGGTTTACAAATTTGTGTAAATTTGATTTGTAAAATTTGGATGTTTTTGTAGCTGCTACGACTGTGACTGGTAACATCTCGGGACTCAAGCCCGGTCTCCATGGATTCCATGTCCATGCTCTTGGTGACACCACCAATGGCTGCATGTCAACTGGTATGTGTATCCTCTCTTTGTATTTGCAAATAATTTCACTTTCTTTGAGAAACTTACAGGATTCATTTAGTTAAAAGTTACAACAATGGATGGTTGTTTGACTCCTGACTGTAATCAATGTTCATAAGTGAGAAAAGAAAATTACTGTTTGGATTATTTGGAATGTCATGTTAAAAGGATAATATTTGTGTAGGCAGGTCAATAGACACATACGGAAACGGAACATGATTTCTAAATCATTTGTTTATTACAATTAAAATTGTTAATGAACATTTTACTGTATGCAGGGCCGCATTTCAATCCCGCTGGTAAGGAGCATGGTGCACCTGAAGATGAGAATCGCCATGCTGGAGACCTAGGAAATGTCACTGTTGGAGAGGACGGTGAGTAACTGTTTTGTCTTATGGTGAATTGATTTACTGATATTAATGATTGCAAAAGACACTTGGTTTAGCATAAGAACTGGTATGAACTCAATTTGATTCTTAATGAAGGGGGCAGTAAAACTAGTATGTCTAAAGAATGTCAAAAAAAACTAGTATGGACCTTACTTGTGTTTTGTTTCTGAAAAGAATTTAAGTCTTGGTGTGAAAAAGCCAGAAATGTTGTTATTTGACTATCTGTTTGCTTGATCCATCGCAAAGAACTGAACCTTCGTTCTGGTTTATTAGGCAAAAGTTTTTGCCGATAGCAAGTGAGATAATAGATTATTTATAGACTTTCTAAGTGCTACAATACCCCCCTGCATATCCAAAACTATAAAGATACGTAATTTTGTAAAGCAGTTGTTAATATTGATATAAAGAGAAGAAAATGGTGATTTATGTAAATTTTAGTCACCAATTCACCATTTTCAAGACGGTTGAGGAAGTTTATTTCTAAACAGAAAGGCTTACAAATGTCTTTAGTGTACAATTTTTGTGTGGCTTCTGTATTTCTTTTTTACTTAATTACTAAATGACTAATGAATTATCTCGTTCTTTATTTAAAGGATTGATTAATTGATTCATGGTCTCTTTTAATATTTCAGGTACTGCTACATTTACAATTGTTGACAGCCAGGTAGGTTACTGCTATTGTAGAAAATTTTCTTATCAGGTCATTAGTCAAACTGTTTATGTCATTGGTCATGATGTTACTAAATTCTGCATTACAGATTCCACTTACTGGAGCCAACTCCATCATCGGTCGTGCTGTTGTTGTCCATGCTGATCCTGATGATCTTGGAAAGGGTATCGCTTTTCTTTTCTTTAAATATCGCTGTTTCTGATGCTGATCCTTTTGGTCTGTTTAAGCTGGCACAATCACATAATGATTGTTTTAAAAAGAGTGGCTTATGGTTGCTACTATCATTTCTTATCTCGTGTCAATAATACATCATCGTGACTCTGATTAACATTTTTTTTTGTTTTTCTCGTGACTTTAGGAGGTCATGAGCTCAGCAAGAGCACTGGAAATGCTGGGGGTAGAGTTGCTTGCGGTAATTTACATTTATTTATGATCTTCTTATCTTCATTCTCTTTATTTGTTGTTGGTCTGTTGGTCCTTTTTTCATACTATGATTTAGTGCATCAGCTGGTACATTACCCTGCAGTACCGATATATATATGATCTTCTGAGACAGACGAAGTATTGAGCCCTTAAGCAATCAATTACTGTAAAAAAAAAAGAAATATATAATAGACAAATGTTTGTTGCAAGGAAGTAGGAACACAATATTGTTGGTCATCATGACGGGTTTTGCAATCTGAAATGCTTATTCCTTATCTAATTTAGTTTGTAATGTGTCTGACAGGGATCATTGGGATGCAGGGTTAGAGACGTGCCTCTCATGGATCATCGTTACCTCGAGAAAATAATATAATGTTGCCATTTGATCTTGCTTTGTATCTTTTTGCTTAATGTTTGGACGACTTTGGTATGTGTTAGAATAAACAGTCCAGTGCGTCGACCGGCTATTTCTATGTTGTCTCTTTGCGTGCTGTGAGAAAAAGAACTTTTTTGGTAAATGCTAATATGCTATATACTGTTTTGCTGCAAACAGTCTTCTCATGCACAAGATAAGTTTCTTTATCATATTGTTATTTCAGAAGTTTATCATCTCGTTCATATATTATATTTGAATTTGGACGCGTATTTCACTACCAAGAAATATGTTGAAAAAAAAAATATTATTGCAGTAAATATATGAATTTGGTACTGAGTGTATTATTATTTTTCTCGTAGTGCAGCTAATGTTCCAGCTCTATATTTAAAAAAAAAAAATGTATTTTTTTTTAGTCTTATGTCAATTTTGCTCCAATAATGTTTTATATTCTCGAAGCAAAATACAAGATAAACATAATTGTGAATGCAATTCTATGCATAATAAACCTTTTTCCCGAATTCTAAGGCACAAGGGCCAAGACTTATGAAATGACATAATAGACTCCACAAGATTTAACTGAAGTGTTGTGGTAAAATTTTGTTTCAAATAATTAAGAAATCCTCGCTATATTTTTTTTGGATTTTTAAATATGCAATGCGGTCATTTCAATTGTCTCAGTTTTGATGTGATTTTGCAATTTTGCATCAATGATCAAAGCAATTGCAATATTTAAACATAAATTATTTGGTAGGTTTTGATTTATCAGGTTGTACATTATATGTGAATGTGATACTGTGTTTAAAATGAAATCACACCCTATCAAATGAGAAATGAAATTCTAGTTTTTCAAAATTCTTTGCTCAAAATAAAAAAAAAAACAAATAAGAAATGATTTTCGTTTGGGATGATTTGGAAGGAGATTTTTCTTAAAAACTTTCTCATGAAATTTGGTGTCATTTGAGTACAAAAGCAATACTTTACAATACCCAAACTATCCTCCTTCGTTAATTGAAAAAATAGTTCATGTTTCTTCCCTTCTCCGACCTTCATTCTCACCCAGCTTGTCTTCTTCTTGAGCCTCTTTTGTTTTTGATGTAGTAGGCAATCACCTACTATCGTTTTTCATTAAATTAACAAAAAAAATAAGTTACAGATTTGAAGAATATACAAGGGATATGGAAGAATGTACATAAATTTACAAAAATTTGAAATGAATCGCTATCCTAACGTGTTCGCGGTGCCGGGCGGGGCGGTGTGGGGCGGCAGCGAAGCGGTGCTAGCCGGTGGCGCGGCGGTGCTAGGCGAGGCTATGCGGGTCGGGACGGGGGCGGGGCAGTGCTAGGCGGTGGCGGTGCAGGGCGGGGCGGGGTGGCAAGGCGGCATGGGGCAGGGCAGGACGAGGCGTGGCAAGGTGAGGCGGTGGCGGGCCGGGGCGAGCTGGGGAGGCAAGGCGGCATGGAGCGGGGCGGTGGCGGGGGGACCGGGCTAGGGAGGCGGCGTGGGCGGGGCAGGACGAAGCTTGGCGAGGCAGGGAAGAAGAGGCAAGGCCGGGCGGGGCGAGGCGGGGGCTAGGCAGGCCGGGAAGGAGGAGGAGGAGGAGGAGGAGGAAGAAAGAAGGAGAAGAAGAAGAGGAAGAAGAGGAAGAGGAAGAGGAAGAAGGAGAAGGAGAAGGAGATGTAGAAGAAGGATGGAGGGAGGGTGGAGCGGAGCGGGGCAGGGACGGGGGGAGGAGGCCGGCGGCGCACCTCCCCCATCTAGAGCCAGCTGGTGGGGGGTGAGGTAGGCCGGGGCAAGGTGGAAGAAGAAGATGAGGAAGAAGGAGGAGGAGGAAAAAGAAGAAGAGGAAGAAGATGAGGAGGAAGAGGGAGGAGGAGGAGGAGGAGGAGGAGGAAGGGTGGAGTGGGGAGGTGACGGGGGAGGAGGCCGGCGGCGCACCTCCCCCGTCTAGGATTTTCTCTTTTGCCTTTTTGCTCTCAGAGGAAGAAGAAGAAAAAAATCCCACCGAAAGCCTTGAGCCTCTTTTTAGTTTTCAATTTTCGGTATTGTTATGTAAGGAAGGGAGTTGCAAGAGAACCTGTTACCAATATTGACTAATAATAAGGTTTATCCCTAGTTGCACCAAATCTAGTATCAATCTTGTGTTAGACTGTTAGGTGTCAGTTTTAAGTCCATTTGATAATTGTTATTTTATTATTATGAGAAACTTAATTAATTTGGAGTACATGTACAGTAACCAACTTAAAATTTCTTGGTTCAGTGCATTGACTTAATCAAGGTGGATTTCTTAAGGAACAATTTCGATTCTTGCTCTACTCTTCTCATTCAGCTTATCTTCTTACTTAGCTTAAGGTTTTTTTTTTTTTTTTTTTGGTGCCTCTTTCTTTTTGTTTTCAATTTTCAGTATTGTACATTGACTTTCTACCTCAAATTCTCCCTCTAATTTTAATGCTTTTGTTGATGCTGTTGCCAGCCTGCTTTCTCTATTGGTTGATTCACACTCAAATAACCTGTTTCTCTGTCTTCTGTTTTGGATTTGGTATTTTTTTTTTATCTGTATTGAAATGTATCATGATATGTTTAACAAAATGTTGTTAGTCTGTATGTTAATTCAAAATAGAAAAACTTCTCTAGGATAATGGCACTGATTTGATAAACAAAATATTTTTATCTGCATTGAAATGTTTAACAAAATTAAAAGCTTCTGTAGGATTATGGCACTGACTTGATTGTTGATTATTGCATAGTTATGTCACTGATTCAAGTGTTGTTTAGTGCTTTTACTGAATGTCAAATAAAAACTTCTCTATGAACAACTATGTAATGCATTAGAATAATTATTGTGCATATGTTGCTATTACTAGTTATAAAGAAATTGATACATGTATTGATACATAGATACCAAAACAAAAATTGATACTGATTGTGTTAATTTTCATGTTAAACGTGTCAATCTTTAAGTTAACTTATTAAAGTATTCAACTTATTTGTATGATATACTTTTGTCTATTCTTCCTAATCGTTTGCTATTTCCTTGTACAATTAGATGGTTGACACGACGATTGAATAAGCCCTTGCCAATATCAATGATCTGAATTTGGGTTATGATGTGGAAGATGTTCCGGGCTTAGTCTCAATTCCTTGATGAGCAACTCAGTGATATTTTCATGATATGCACCAAGACAATTCGAGGAAACTTACCCAAGATAAATGATGGAATAATATTAGGTTGCATAATCACATTCTTATCTATATTTTATATTAATTTTAGGTTGTTTTACTTTAGTTCCCAACTTGTAGTATATGTCATACGCAACATGAGTTATTGGATATTTCCGATACAAACAATTAATTTAAGCACAATTGCACCCATTCAACTAGATTCTATAGTGGACTTTTAATACGTGTTTCCTAACATTTCCATACTAGGTTTCTTACTTACATTTGTAAAGAAATAACCAATATAATTTGGTTTTGTTAATATGGATATCTGGCTTTTGTTTCGTTTTTTCATAATATCACACTTAAACATTTCGGATTGTTTTCAAGTACAGTAGTAGAGGATTTGCAGCTTGTTGTGATTGGTGGGGATCATGGTGGACATCCCATCATCCGAGCACTTCCCTTTGGTGCGATTGGTTGGCCGAACAGTACATTGACTCTGGATCCCTCTCTCCCCGTCTTGCTTACCTTTTAAACCTAGCAAGTAGGGAGCGTCAGCAAATGATGGAGGATCAAAATCATTGCATTTTCTTCATATCAATATAAGTAAAATTTTGAGAAGTATATATTAAAAGTTTTATGATTAATGAATTATGTTTGACATCTCTTAACTTGTACTTATAATTTTAGTAAAGAACCAAACATTACTAATTCAGATAGTTAGGAAACATTAATGACACTGAATTTGAAAGCAAGTCATGCATAAGTATCAAAAGATAAGAAACTAGACGCGTGTACGAGTCATGTCTGAAAAAATTTTGCACTTATTTTAGAATAGTTTCACCCATCTTATATATGTCTCAATAACTTGTCTAAGGGCAAGACCATATAATCACCACGAAATCGAGGATAACATAATATCCATAGTAATAGTTTCATCCACGTCAAGCATCTGATTAAAACATTTTACAAAGAACCAATTTGGTATGGGAAAAGGTGATTGGAGGAAGATTTTATTTACATTAGATTATTCATAGCAAATGAATCGATTTAAGAGATTTGTGGAATATGGACGTGACTGTATTGTGGTGTTAAGGTGGATAACAAACAATAGTTTTGTAGAGATTGACATGATGTTATAAGCTTATTATATGTAGATTATGTTTGTATAAATTAGTTTAATTTGGATACATATTCCTGATAATCTGAACATGGATGTTAGCTTTTAAATAATTTGGATTTGGATATGATTGTTGAAGTTTCTTATTTAAAAACATTTTGAACTTTCGACATAATGAATATAACATATTGCTAGTAAAAAAATGGAATCCGTTTTTCAGGTTTGATATCTTAACACTTCTTGAGTTGATTGCCAAAGCACCATTCTTTGCCTGTTTAACTCGAGACTAGTCTTGGCCATCATCTGTGCTTGGGTAGAGAGATCATATAGCTCCGATGCCAGAGCTATGGTCTTCTATTGAGGCATGAATAAAAAGAATAATTGCAATTAAGGATGCAGTGAGGAAGAAAATAAGATAGAGGAGAAGAAGAAAAAGATTTACAGCGTTTGGCGGATCACTCGAGGTGTAAGAGTCGAGCTCTTGTTTCTTTTGTTCGTATGCCAACAAATTCTCATCGCTTTAGTTATCGATACATTATATAATTTTTACATGTTTGAAATTAGCAGAAAGCAACGAGTAATTTGATGTAATACGTTAACTTAAGAATAATATGACATATATAAAAGAAATACTTATGAAAGTTCTACGTTACATGCAAAATAAGAAATCAAAAATTTTTCTAATGGAAATATCTCGATATCTAGCTAATCCAGTTGTATCATAGCTCACAATGAAGGGTTTCCGAGTCACACCTCTTCCTCTATAGTAAGAGGAAGTGAAGAACTAAGGATGATGGTTAAAAGTTTCCTGCTGCCTTCTCTTACTCCTAGCACCACAAGCGTCGTGCATTCACTAGTTATCTACTAAGCTTGATGAGAGATCTCTACTTTCCTCCTATTAGAGAATACTAGTAAATATCCAATCTCAAACTAGCTTCAAACCGCTTCTTCTACCACAATTAACTCTTTAGATTGATAGAGGAGGGTGTGAAACCCCGTACAAACTAAATAGCAAAATAAATGAAATTTTAAATAAATAAGAGATGAGGAATTATGTTTAACATAAAAAGGTAAAAACTTAAGAACAAAACATAATTTAGATATTACGTACAAGACCCAAAGATCAAGTTAACAATCAATTCTAGATGAATGATTTAAAATCAAATTGAATAGTTACTAAATTATATTGATTTATGAAAATGGTTTGATACTTCAGGCAAGAAAGAAATATACCTATATAACTACAATGCACCTTATGACAATAAATGTAAATCAAATATTTTAGTTGAACGATTTGAAGAAAAATTATAATGAACCCAATCACTTAATAAACTATGGAGACATTAAGTTCATTAAACAAACACAAAATTTTTGAAATGCATTGGTCAACACAAAATCTTATTTATCAAATAAATTGAATAAAATAAGTAAGATGATCAATTTAAGTTCGTGAGGCTATTGTGCTTTGCAAAGCGCAGTGAGGTAGTGCACTTTGGTTCCGTATCGCAAAACCGTAGCTCAAATGGTCAATCCAAATTGTCCAAAACAATCTACATATTGAAATCTTGTAGATTACCGTTTTTTTCATTTTTAGAATTTTGTAGCTATTTTTTGGATTTTTTTTAAAATTATATAAAAAATGTACAAAATTTTGTATATAAAACGGGTCATTTTTTAAAAATTCAAAAAAAATACTTAGAAAACTCTAAAAATAGAAAGTTTTGGTATGCAACTAGGTTTCAATATTGAGATTATGGTGAGCAACTTGGATTGGTCATTCGAGCTATGGTTGAGAAGTTATGAGGCCGAAACGCACCAGTCACTACGCTTTTGCAAAGCACAATAGCCTCACTCCTATATAATTGTCTGTGCAATACGAAATTATGGGCTGCTCAATTTTTCAACCAGACCTACTTTGTAGGCCTTTAACATCTTTTCAAAATCTATAATATCAATATATAAACGGTGTTGCTCTCCATCAACCACTCTCCATTCAGCATGTACCTTTGATATGGGTGTTGACAACCCGAGCAAACTAACTGAAAAAAAAAAGTATATTGAAAACCAATTACATAGACACTTTTTACTCCATTCATTGACATGAACAACAATGATTGATTTTGGCATTTCTTTAGATAAAATTTTGTGTGATTGGCAAGAGGTATAGTTTTCTTCGAAAATCATATCAAATCACTTCTAAACTTAAGTTTATATAGCTCATTATATTCTTTACATCAAAATAGTGTGGGATGCAAAATTTTTTTTATTTTTGGAAATTTCTAAGTATATGGTTTGAATTTTTTAAAACCTATACAATATAATAAAAAAATTTTAATGTTTTATATATCACTTTTACAAAATCTAAAATAAATACTTAAAAGTTTCTAAAAAATAGAAAAATTTAGTATTCCACAAGGTTTTGGTATACAGAATATAATAAGCCATATAAACTCAAATTTGGAAGTGATTTGGTATGATTTTGAGCTTAAGTTCAAAGAAAGCCTCCGTGAGCTGGAGCTTACCGTATATATATTTGCTCTTGAAACCTTCATATTATTAACTATCTTGCATAAAGAAGGCCAAATGATGATGTGCTTACGATCAAATGTCCGGTAGTGTTCGATTATGTATCTCCTCTGCTCATACGCCATGGCACTGACAAAGAAGTGGGTTGAGGATGCAACACTTGCCCAAATCTTTTGCACAAGTGCCATCTCTTCTTCCTCCAGTGTGACATCCGAATCTCCAATTAGTCTGAGTTCATCAATAATATTATCTAAAATTATGATGTTGTTATATTGGTCTTTTCCATGAAGAATGCACTCCTGTTTTCCTGAAGCATGATGATGATTCCCCGAAGGCACTAAGAATATGTAACAACATAAAAAAACATGAGTAGTCATTTATTTATTTATTTTATCTAGAATATAACAAGAAAATAAAAAGCAATTTTAACATGCACATACCAAATTTATGGAGGCTATGTAATATAGGTCGCTCTTGAAGCACACACCCAGCCGAACAACCTAAAAGTTCAATTAAAACCACATAAAAATAGGTTTTTTTTTTTTTTTTTTTAAGAACTTTAACAGCAATAACGTAAAAAAACCTACATGAAAAACATAACAACGGTTCATTGGGCACTCAATTTTACGAATTCATATCCTCTACTGCGCGGTACTCCAATAGATGAATCTGCTTTGAGATTCGTGTACCTCAATCTCAAAAAACTCCCATACAATCCACATCGTTGATTCGCTGCGCAATACAATACTGTGCAGCAGAGGATAAGCACGCCAATGTTACACACTTACCATGTTTTGAAAGAGTCAAGGCATGAACAAAGTCCCATCCAACGTTCTTCCATGTATTATGTAAAGTCATATATGCTTTATAATCCGGTCCAACAATCAAACGACTGTAGACGAGTGCGTCGACAAGTTGCGCAATGGAGAGGCAGTGATCTACTCGAGAGACATAATCTGGTAAATCCTCATTTGAAACTTCACATTTTTCAATCATCATCTTTCCGAAGTTGGTCAAGTACTCTTCACCGTCATCGTCGTTGCTGGTAATCGCAATGGCATCGCATTGGTCGCACACACTCTCCCACCACTGAGTCAAGGATAAGCTCTTCAAGATCCAACCCTTTATTTTTGTGAAATGTGTCTCAATGTCCACAAATTCCTGGTGAATCCTTGCGGCATAGAGGTTAAGTAACTCTTCCGAGAAGCCAACTAGAAATTAAGCACCCAACAACATAGACCAATCAGGTAAGTTAATAAGCAATTGACCAAGTACAGTAAAAACTAAAAGTACATGTATATGCTAATATGCATATGGAATGAGCTAACCTAACCTTTAGCTTCAATCAAAGGTGATGAAAGATCGTTGAAAACTTGAACATAAGATCTCTCCTCATCGTCGAGGGGTGCGCAATACGCAAACTCAGAGTATTTTAGATCCACCAAAGCCAACTTAAATTTGTGCTTATAGAACATGTAGTTTCTCTCTTTGCTCTCATGGATCACAGCTTTCTTCATCTTGTCATCGTAATTTCTACTCATCAATGGTGTGATTCCGGTAACTGTTTAAGCTTCAGAAGAATTAGGCCTTAACTTTATATGCAATGAAATACACACATTCATGTTTGTTAAGATGAACACATATCAAACTCTCTGTTCATATTTTTATTTCAAATTAAATTAATTATATACTTTTTTTCTCTATATGAGTTTAGAATAAAATAAAATGGTATAGCGGAGTTAGATATATATATATACACATTAAATTTTGTTTTACTATATATTGTGCCCTCTTTTAGGAATATGTATGACTTACAGTTCTCATTACTGAACTCGAACATAAATTCGGACAAATCCAACAAATGCTGATTAAGTTCGACGACATCTTGCGAGTAGCGTAGTGTCAAAAACAGCGAAACACATCCGAATATCCCTGAATTATCTGTCGATGAAAGCAAACGAAGAACGTGTCACAGAACTAAGAAAAAAGAAAGAAAGCGTTGGAGAGCAACAGAAGCGAAAAGTGCGAACATTTCTCATAAGAATCTCGAAGATTGAAGGCTATGATCCAATTTATGTACTTTTTGATGAGTAGATAATGTCCCATTTCGTTAACTGCCGGGGGATCATACAGGCGTTTGCGCTCCATCCAACTGAGTTGATCCAAGATGTTCTTCAGACGTTGTTTTCGGTTGCAACCTAGCACACCCAAACCAATTTTTCATAAGAAACTTAACAAAAAAAAGAAATAAATAAAACATATATAAAATAGAAATTAATTGAAGTCTGGATTTTGATTTTATCCGGTACCAGCGGTTTAGTACTTGAATTTAGGATTTAAATCAGTAGGATGTAATATCTTTAATTCAGTTCCTTGGGGTCGAAATTCAGTATATAAAATAGAAACTAATCGAAGTCTGGATTTCTAAGAATTAATCTTATCAATAAACCATTATACCTTCATGATCAGTTGGGGCATATACATGTTCTTCAGTCGAAACAACCCTGACGACATGTTTCAGCGCCTCCTCTAAGAGTTGCTCTTCGGCGGCGGCCGGAATCAATGTGCTGCGACTTAGTTCAAGTTTGCTCATGATTTTATGAATGTGCGAAACTCGACTTTCTTTGAATTCCCCGTCCATAGCTCCGGTTAATGCCATTGGAGAAGAATGTCGATCGATAAGTTCGATATATGTGCTCAATCTATCTTTCATTACAGAATGTCTATATATATATACGGATTGCAGTTAGTTTATTTTATTAACATTTGTATTTTCCAAATTTATCCAGACTAAACTTCTAATAGATAATCTATCCACCTTGCTAAACAATGTTTGCCCGATACAATTACGAAAAATAGTATCCTAATATTATAGCGGATGATAGTATAATAACATGTATATTTTATTTTTATATATTTTGCCATTTGATTTATAGATTCTGGACTTGTTTTAATTCTTGCAACACTGGAGGATTAACTGTTCAATTAACTTCACTAGCTGATCTTCGGGAGAGTTTTGATAGTCTAAATATATAGTAATGATAGAACATGCTGTCAAACTATTTTTTGTTGTTTAATTTGGCAGGTCTGACTAATTAGAAACAAGAATGTTTTTCAAGGTGTCACTCAGATAACATGCAGATATTTATTCAATAAAATTTTTGGTTTATGGTATTTGATTACAGGTGAAAGGTTTGACATAGCAAATGAGATGATTAATGTCATTGTGATTGATGATGAAGATATGGAGGAAATGCCCACTTCAGATGGATCAATTTAGTATCTAGGTTGCAGGAGGTAACAAATAGTATGCTTAGTACTTTGTATTAGCAATCATGTTCATTTGTTGTTATGTTAGGTTGGTTTGGATGGTTTATCTTTTGGCTGCAGATTGTTTCTGCATATTTTGGATATAGTTACTTCTGTTATGGTAGAACTTAGATAGTTTATTAGGTTTGGGTTATGTTAACCCAATTTTTGTACTTGTTTGGTATTCCTTCTATAAAGAAATGGAAGGAGGTGAATAAAACCACTAGTTTCAAAAAAAAATAAATAAATAACTGTACGGCATTATAATATATAGTACACTTGAGTACTTGAGTTGACAAACTCAAATTAAAAATGATGCAGAATTGCAGGTGCAAAATTTTTATAATTAGCTCATGCGCTTCGTTGTGAACTTATATTTCTATTAAAAATAGAGTGGTTCTGCTATGGCCTATGGATGGTTAAACAACTTTTTATTTTGGATCGAACAATTCTTATGAAATATATTTCTTTAATTATATCTAAAAATATATCGTAACCATCCGATTATGAACATGAATAGCTCATATTTCATCCGATCCTTAGCAAAATTAGCCTAAAAAATATATACATAATTTCTCATTTAAGTTTATAAATAAATAAATGTAGTCATAGTCGCAGATTTGCCAATTCCTCATCTAACTTAAATACAATTAATTTGGGTAGAAAGAATAGTCATTACAAATTTACAACCAATGAACCAATGCAACTTCTTTTATGATGTTTGGACAGCAAAATATCAAATGCAAAGTTTTGCGTGACCAGCGTGACTCTTTATTCATTTCTAACCAGTAAATGCATAATTTGGGATATAATTTGGGAGTATAACAATATTATGAGTGAAAAACTGAAAATTACCTTTTGCATCTGTTATGAACCATTTCCCCTCTATTTCCATATTAGTCCTTGCTGCTAAAGATACATTACACTCCTGTATCTGTTACCTGACTTCCCTTCTTAATTTTCAAGAATACACAGGGATGGTAATGTTCAATCCCAAACATGGAGAAAGAGTAAAGATTTAGGGCAGAAAAACGATATATTTGGGATTTTTTTTTTCTTTCTTTTTTTCTTTTTTGGGAGAGAATTTTGATGAGTTCGAACAGAATTGAGTACATGAAGAGGCAACAAGTACATAAATATCCATACACACATTTCACAGAATGATGACTGTTGACAAATTCAAAACAAGGTGATAACGACTAAAATGCTCCAAAACTGCCAAGTTTTCCCCGACGCAAGTCGCTACCTATATTCAGGGGTCCATCTCAAAGATCTCTGAAAACAAAAATGGCCACTCTGAAATCAGTTGGGTTTATAAGGAATGCTCTAATACATTGGTTAATAAGTAGTGCAATCATGGGTGCTTTTGTGATCATATGCTAAGTGGTGTGGTGACGGTAACCTGTACTGGTTTTTTAGTTGTCAATTACATTTTTGTCTCATTTTTTTGGCTTAACTAAGCTCTTATTAGAAAAGGATAGTGACCCAGTGATCAATTAGGTTTTAAAAAGGTACAGCTTGCAGAAATATGGAACTTACTGGAATTTCGATTTGTTTCTTCCATTATTTACTCCAGTGTCTAAAAATCATCGGTGCCAAAATACCGATCACCAAACTCTCCCATGCCAGGAATAACACGGTATTCATCATTCAAACCAAGTTCAATCTCTGAGGTTACGATTTTTATCCTTGGGAACTTTTTGCACACCACATGTACACCTTGAGGTGCCTATTTCCATAAGGTTAACAAATAATCAATTCAAAATAATCTAATACAAACGAATTGAAAGGTACTAATATAATAATGTCGAAATCTAAAACTCTGTTTGACTGCAATCTCTGCAGAAAATGCAAAGCTTATTTAAAGGTGCAAAAGGAAAGTACACGTACAGATATAAGGTTGAGGAAGATGATATTTGATTCTTGTACACCCTTCTTCAGTAGAAGATTTATTGCTTGTACCGCTGTATTTCCTGCAGCAAAGACAAGAAAACACAAGCATTTTGGATCAGATTCATTCAGATCTACTGTGCCAATACTTTTGTCCTATCAATTTGGCCTGAATTTGATAATTAAACATTGCGAAGCACTAAAAAAAAAAAAAAGCAAATAATCACAGAAGCAGCTACCAGAACCTGTCATTATATCTTTTAATCAGATAAAAATGAAAGACAAACCTGTTCCAAGAATAGGATCCAAGAGCAGGACATGTCTATTTGAGATATCTTTTGGTAAGTTCTGATATATCAGCTGTCATTGCAAATAATAGAAACAAGAATTTTTAAGTAAAATATAGAAAATAAATTAAAACTCTCACTAGATAAATGATAGAAATTTTTATCACTTTTGTGGATGTTTTTTCTTTGATGTTTTTTGATGAATCTTCCAAGCCAGCTGGTATTTGTTGCAACAGTATTGGTGTTAAAATTCTTCTCCAACAATGAATACCAAAGGCAGCATGGCTTTACTAAATCCCACACCATAAACATCAAGATTTTCAAACATGACACAATGGCAAATTAGTTACATCCCTAAATTGCTAATGCATGAGAAAGAACCTAAATCCAGACCTGCTGGCCATTGTCTCCCTCTGATCTATGAATAAGGATCTTCCCAATCTTTATGCCTTTACAACATGCCCTCAGTGCATTTTCCATACTCTCACCACTACACAAGCAGATGCACAATTAATTAGAAACTAGGTTTCTTCAATGCTCCAGCAGAATGCATACAGCAGAAGTACAATTAATGCAAATGCCCTATAAAGCATGGAATATAGATAATTATCCAATTTTAATTCCTCTTGAACATATCTTTTATAGGAAAAGGAAGCAGCACATGTACTACACTTCTATTTACTACCCTCCATAATGAATAACAATGCAGAAAAGTCGGCAGGTGACATTTACAATGTAGTTAGCAATGTTAAATGTGACAAAATTTTAGATGATGGTGCATAATCATTGTCTATATTCCGGTAGTTAATATGTATATATGCATACAGCCTTCAGTTTAATATATTTCTCCATAGAATACCACTGTGGAACTTATTTGGACAATATTTTGTATGGGTCCAGCCATGAAAGTAATCAAATAAAAAATACCTCCTGATGACAGAAATACCACACAATCTCTTAGAGAAGTCAACCCCAGTGTATACAGCCCCTGCACTTATTGCAACCGACATAAACAAAAAGCATATTAGAAATGAGTACATTGTGAAAAGTCATTAGCAATTGGAAGCAACATTCAAAGTAGATTAGTGGAATGTCTTAATCTCCTCTAGCCAATTAGATAGATTTCTTGTATACATAGGGCATTAGTTTCATTTTCAATTACAAAATATCATGTATCATGTCTTAATCTCCTCTATCTTGTAAACTCTTTTTATTTTACTTAATGAAAATTAATAGTAGGCAATCGCCTACTACTTCAAAAAAAAAAAAATAAATAGATTAGTGGAAGAACAACAGAATCACAATGTGTCTTAGCTTTAGTCTTAGTCAGATGTATTTAAATCTGTAGTTTACGATTTTCACTTTTCATGAAGAATTAGAATATTTTAAATTTAGCTGACTATCTTATCAAAGCAAATGCAATTACAAAGATGGTAAAACTCACCAGTTGGAGTAATCACCTGCTTTTCTTTAAAAGGGAGGTGCCCAAGACCGTGCTCCACAACCTTGAGGAAGTTAAATAAAAAAATTCTGTTAGTTAAGAAAGAGAGGAGAATCAAGCACCAACATCATATGTATTACTTACACCAACTGATCTAAAGTACCTCTAGTACAACAAACTTTACTCTCACCATATTTTACCTAAAATTGGCCTACCTTTGTGTGACCAGTCCTTGGATATTTCAATCCAATATTGTGTTGATTTTGCACCTAGCTAATAAACAGCAATAAATCGACCAAGATATTGGCTGATTCAAAAGGCACCTCATATAATGTACTAACTGGTCATACTTGTATCAGATAGATCTAATCAAAATGGCATCTGAGCTGGTCATTTGCAATACCGTAGGACACAAGCAAAAGAGGTACTAACCAAGCGAATCAAACGGTCAGCATAGAATATGAAGTCATGAGTTGTGGTCATCTCATCACGTATTATGGTATGCATTCCCCTTATCTATAATTTTTTAATGAATAATGATCACATCAAAACATTTTCAAGGATTCAAGAATAAACAACGCATATCTCCTTAAAAGTATTATGCAGACACAAATTTACATGAGTTAAACACTGCTTTAATTCAAAAGTGCAAGGTCTATCACATCACTGATACACAGGTCAGCGATGTTGACTGCCTCCGGTTATATTTATCAAATGACTATTCCAACACATGATAATTATTTGAATAGAAGCAAATCAAGTAACACTCAAAGTTGTTAGCATCAATCTTTGGTATCAAATTTGGCACCCGACAGGCAATATAAGATATGGAAATGGTATCAAATAGCAGGAACTGGTGATCAAAGCAAGGGTTTCAACTGAATTTAGTGTGCTGTAGTCAATTATATTCTCTCCCCTTGAGCAAGAAAGATGTCGATATATTTATAAACGTTATTGCTTAAACTTTAAGTTTATACTTTGAAACTTTAATTATGGCAACAAAGTATTATGGTCACAGTTTATACTTTATAGCAAGCATCTTTCCTTTGAAACTCGAGCATTAATAACAAAGCTATCTAACAATATAGTTGATATCTTAGCATATTTACTACCTAGAAATGGTATGGATGGCACCTAAAAATCAGTAAAATTTGCAAAGACCTGTTAACCTAGTTTCTTCTTTCATTTTTAAAATTTGTGTGTACAGAAAAAATAACCCTTTTCAATTATTAAGTAATCCACTGTTTTTTTTTTTCTGCAAGTTGGCAACATTCTCCATCAGTGGCTGGCTTAGATTTCAACCAAACCCATGAAAGTTAGTTAAAATAATACTATTCTCTTTGAAACAGCTGCTGGCAAGAAACTAGATTCTTAATTTACTTAGAATGTATCCACGACCAATTATTGCTGGAAGAATTTGTGCAGTTGTACAGAAGTATTATACCTGAAAGGTGCTCTGGATGACATACAAGTTTGGATAGTTCTTGCAGAGATCATGTTGGCCGAGCTTCGTGCGGATGTGCTGCACAATCAGGTCTATGGCTACATGGTTGTCCCCACCACGTGGGATGATGATGTCAGCATATTTCTTCGTTGGCAGGATAAAGTCCTCAAATGCTGGCTTCACAAACTTCGCGTACTGTGAAAATAACTGAAATTATTTACTATCCCAATATTGAATTTTCATCTCCAATCAATATATGTTGGTGCTGGCATCCCAAATAGAATATTTAAAGTGTATCAAAGACATCTAACTTTTGTGGTATAATATCATTTTACAGGGTCATAGAGCATGCCAATCAGAAAGCAAAAGGACTTGACATAATTTCTCACCAAATGAAATGTAAAAATGCCAGATTCACCTGATCAAGTACAGTTTTAATATCCCGACCCTTCTCCACAGTGTCACGTTTTATTCTCCTTGCTAACCTTACATCAGCATCTAGAAAATATGTAAGAGCATATCAAAATGTGCACATCACTAGAGAAAGTTCTTAGATACTCTATCGGTAATACTGATTGGTTTGCCTCAATTCAACTTTGTCTCAGGTGGTTATGCAGGTGTTTGAATGCCAAGTCCAAGCTTTCCCGGTTAAACTTGACACAACATGATATAGTATGATCTATTTGGCTCACGATTATCCTAAAATTTCACAATGCACACAACATGACTGAGAGTAAGGAGCATGAGAACAAACCTATAGGTGCTGCCAATTATTTAAAAGGAAAAATGAGGATAACAAGCACCTGTGTCAACAAAGATCTTCATGCTCATAAGGTCCCTCAGCCGTGGGTCATGAAAAACCAATATTCCTTCTAATATAATCACATCTGATGGGTTTACCTACCGACAAAGGGAACAAATTAAGACACTCAGACATTTTGTAAAAAGATGACTTCAAAATGAAAGGAAGTGTAACATTATTATGTTAGATTTGTAAATTGAAGCTGGAATGGTCATCCTTGTGAATAAACATTGTGCATAATTGACAGTCTGTTGCTGCATAATTGAAGGAACTGTCATATATATGTGATAATATTGGGATCTGTACCTTTCTTGGGGGCATTACATTCTTGTAGGTTTTGAAATCATAATTTGGCATATCTACTGATTTCCCATGCTTCAAATTCTCCATACAGGTAAGCAAGTACTCAGTGTCAAAAGCACCTGCATATCATGACAAACCGTGAAATGAAAAAGAAAAAACTAATTACGACCATCTACAATTTATATTGGATTGCCACCACAATCATACTCATAGAAACTTAATATCATGTTAAAAATATTGTTGGAACAATTGCTCAAGCTACCAATTTCTTGTGGGATTAAGACATTAGATTGATTTATGTGAACTACAGAAACTAGTTGCATAATTGTCATTGAATTATCAATAATGCAGGGTTATCTTAACAAAAATATTCAATTTCCCTTGCAAAAAGCATTAAGTGACAAGTACCTGGATGGTCAAAGTTGTACTCATTAACTCTTGTGAGCTCCTCATCTGACAAACCATAGTAGAATGACTCCTAAAATATCAGACATAAGTATTACTAAAAAGAGTACAGGGGGTGATAATTTTGCCACACTGCCCAAAAAGAATGCAAGAAAATTGTATAGTTCTGACTGTACAATTGCAATTTTTCACACAGGGATGTTACTGAGCCTGTGAGCTATATCAGCCTGTACATTATGTACCTGATTAACAAGAACAACACGCTGATCTCGAAGTTGTTCGATGATCAAACTGCACACAGTTGTCTTTCCAGAGGACGCCCCACCAGCAACACCTGAAATAAATATTGAATTAAAGTAAATAAGAAAGCTAAGGAAATCTGCACATGTAGTGTTAAAGGTTACAAAGTAGTATTAACCTATCACAAAGGGCTCTCTGATCTCCTTATGGCCATTCTCTGTAGCAGAGGTGGTAGGCAGCTCTTCTATGTGCCCATTTTTATCCAACTCATCCCTGCTAACAAGCCCAGAAAAGTGCACCCCATTTGCCCTCCCAATCAAATCCTCAGCAGGTTTCGGGTTTGATCCCATCAGAATGTCCTCTTTGAATGGTGGTATTGTCTGCAACAAAGAGTTTATAAAATAAAGCTTACAAGGCATGTATGTGTGGAGCGTAATCAAATTCAAGATCAACCTCTTCGCTCTTTATTGATCTAAAAAGTCATATTACAGTCACTTCCATTGGCAAAGAAAGTGAATGAATGGCTCAAACCATATTGTTGAGATTATCAAGAAAATGATTGAATGAAAATAAAAAAATCCACTAGAAAACTAGCCAACTGGCACGAACCTGATTGGAACCAAATTATGATACTCCAAAAGCTATGTAACCTATCAGAGCTATTTGAATGAGGGAACTAGTTTCATAATTAGATTGCTCTTCCTAGAATGAGAGCTCATACTTCACACTTCTTTAAAAGAATAAAAAAGCTCAAGGCAAGAATCTAACAGTTAAACAGTGATCTGTCAGCTCAAAATTGAAATTCCTCTCAACATTATCAACCAGGAATCAATTCCAAACCTTAAAAAAAGCATGAAAAACATAAATATGCTGCACATCAACATCAACAGAAATTAGAAAACCACAACAGCCCAAACTCAATTCCGTGATTGGCATATATGCCAATTATCAAAAGTCACCCAATCAACCAACCAGATTTCCCACGGGAATGCTAAATCAAGTGCACATTCGGTAATGCACTACAGATTCCAGTACTCCTACACACAAATTCCCACTTTTAATGAATTTCCCCACGCGAACCGCACGAAAAGGAAACAATCTCCCAATTAAATAATCATGTATGTTTTGCCTTAAATTCAAATGCCTCTCCTTTCTCCCATCCCGGCAGAATGCAACTCTCTAATGACATCAAATCGAGCTCTCGACAAGATCAAAATGCACAATCCACAGTCAATAATCAATCAACAAGACCAGAATCAGCTCCGAAACCAGGATTCGGACCAATGCAAGCGATCTACCCCTCTACCAGCCCGATTCCCCACCAGTATCCCCAATCCGTACCCCCTCAGCAGCTCAGATCCGCCAAATCAAGAGATCTCACACAGTAAACCATAACATACACACACACATACATACATACATACATACATACACAAGTAGTGGTAACATATCAATCTGCTATTGGTATCAGTATAGATATACCGGTATAAGTCGGATTGGATCGGGGAGTGGTTGTTCTGCTGCTGCTGCTGCTGCTGCTCCGACGAGGGAATCCGAGTGCGCCGCCGATCGAAGAATGGAGAGAGAGAGAGATCTTTTGTTTCTTTTGTTTTTTTCGTTTTTTTTTTTTCTTGGATTCGTTCTTTAATTTTTATTGATTTGTTGTATGTATTGTTTGTTTAGTATGCGAGAGAGAGCTTTCTTTCTTTCTTTTCTATTGCATGGTTTGTTTGGTTGCTGGTGGTATGGAGAAAGAGAGAGAGAGGGAGAGGAGGGGGTATGTAATTATTTATGGGAGATTTATATATTTGAAACCCCAAAATATGGAAATGAGAAAAATGTCACCCCAAAGTTTGGGTTTATAAAGATGTCACCCCAAATCAGTGTAATTCATAAATTTGCCACCCCAAAACATGAAAATGAGAAAAATGTTATCCCAAACTAGTGTAATTCATAAATTTGCCCTATCAAAACATAACAATTTTTTTTGCTGACCGAAATACCCATCTCAAATCTGACGCGATTCGAAAAACCCGCCCGACCGGACCTCGACCCGACCGAGTTTTTCGGGTTTGATCAGATTTTGCCAACTCTATTCCCGGGTCATCTCGGGTTTCGGGTCGTTCGGGTTCGGGTCGGGTCGAGTTCGGGTTAGTTTGACTTTCCCTGAAACGCAGGTCAGGATCGGATCAGATTTGAGATAGATATTTCGGTCAGTAAAAAAGTTTGTTGTGTTTTGATAGGGAAATTTTATATCTATACACAAAGAGTCGTAAATTTATAAATGACACTAGTTTAGGGTAGCATTTTTCTAAACCCAAACTTTGGGGTGGCATTTTTCTCATTTCCGCGTTTTGGGTGGAAAATATATAAATCTCCCGTTATTTATGTATGCGAGAAATGAATAAAAATAATAAGAAGTCCATGAATGAATGAATGAATTTATTAATTATGAAATGGAATGGAATAAAAATATGAAAGTGTCTTTCTTTCCCAAGACACCCTTATGAGTTATATAAGTAAGTATTTCCGGATTTAATTGCTTTTGTAACTGGAATTGCCGAATTGGTAAGACTTGTAAGAGAATGTTTATTTTTTTTTTCAAATGAACCCCTCGAGTTTTGACGTATTGCGGAATGAACAAGAGAGGGTGGTCTGAGATGGATCGGGATCACTTTTCTTGATCCGACGGGTGAGAAATACCGAACTACTTTGAGATCGGTGCGGAAACCGATCCCTATCGTCTGATCAGAAAAGGCAGCAGATTTTTATCCGTCTGAGATTAGTAATTGGGTATTGACCGAGTGAGTAGAAAAGGTAATTGTTGTCAAACGTACTACGGCTAGTGTATCTTATTATGAAATTAGTAGTTTACTAATTTCCATTGACCGGGGTCGGCTTTTATTATTGTGAGTCTGTGACATTGTTTTTTTTGTTGTTTTTGTGTTTGATCAAACGCAGAATAAGAAAAAAATATCAATGAGTTAAAAATTTTCAAAAAACAATTTATAATAAATTAGATATAAATAACACTGATAGTCACAGAAAGGACAATTTATGTTTCCCTTTATGCTTTGGTACTTGACTTTTATTGACATATCAAGTTGGTTCTTGATTTATTATTGCATCAAACTTGTTCTATGAAATTTCTTCAAAAAAAAAAAATTCTTGGACTTTTGTGATAATAAAATTTAGTTGTTATATTTTTTTAATTTTCATTATATAAGCTCTTGATTTTTGTAACATAAATGGAAGAATTATAGGTGTTATCGTTGAGATATTTTTAAAAGAACATGGTCCTGAATTTTTCATTTAACCTTAGAGTTAGAGGTGTCAATTCTATTTTCCCGTCAAGTTTTTAAGAGGGCATCAAATTTAAAACCTTTATGGATCTGTTTGTAGAGAGGGAAAAGAAGGGAAAACAATGGATAACCCTTATCACTTTTTAAGATTGTTGATAAGAGTTATCTATCTATCCCTACGTTTTTGTTGTACCAAACATAGCCATGGATAACAAATATACAAAAAAAAAAAAAAAAATTTAATTTTTAGATTGGACTGTAATTTGTTGGGTCAAGTCAGAAGAGATCTTTCAACTACAAAGGGATAATTTGACTATTTATTTTATGAGTATTGTATAACCATATAAGGGTATGCTTGGTCAGTCCATGGCGGATTTGTACATAGGCAAGCTCGACAAGTGTCTGGACTTGATTTTTCGAAGTTATATCATGTATAGTATGTTTTCTTGGGATATATTTTGAAAATACTAAGTAAATATCATGTGGTGTCTTAGCTTGACTAACAAATTAGGTATATATCTTCCTCTTAAGTCCAAGTACGCCCTAGCTTGCTCAAGAGCCTGGCTCTGCCCCCGGTCGAGTCCGTATCTAAACAGTAACTAGTGAGTGCATAATTTAGGGTACGCATGTATTTGTTAATCAAAAGAAAAAAAAATTTTGATATCAAATATTTAGAAAAAAAAAATTTAGATTGGAGAGACATGAATAAAAAAATGTTTCTTTCATAATTGACTAATCCTTGGTGTCACGTATTAACCGTGCGCAATTCTAACAGTTAAATTTAGAAGATTGTAAAAGCTTAACTTTATATATAAATCATGCTTTTGAAGGGAGGTGACACAATGATTTATATATAAACCATTTTTTTCCACCTTAAAAAAAATGGGCTCCATGGGAAAAAAATTTCATCTATTCAAGTATATATACCAATAATGGAAAAAAGGCAAAAATTTCATTGTTAATTATTATTATTATTATTATTATTATTATTATTATTATTATTATTATTATTATTATTATTATTATTATTATTATTATTATTATTATTATTATTATTATTATTATTATTATTATTATTATTATTATTATTATTATTATTATTATTATTATTATTATTATTATTATTATTATTATTATTATTATTATTATTATTATTATTATTATTATTATTATTATTATTATTATTATTATTATTATTATTATTATTATTATTATTATTATTATTATTATTATTATTATTATTATTATTATTATTATTATTATTATTATTATTAAAAAAAAGTAGTGGATCGAAAACCCAAAATAAATAAATAAACAAACAAACAAACAAATAAATAAACAAATAAATAAACAAATAACCAAAATGTTTCTCAAGAACATCAATATGCACTTTTTAAATTTTAACTCTTAAGATGTCGGCATCGACTAACAACTAATTGGTTGGCATTTCAAGTTTATAAAACTAAAAATAATTCGTAATATTTATTTTAAATAAAAAGATAGCTGTGCATGTGGAAGGTTACATGTGCTGCTATCAAACATCAAATATGCCTCATAAGTCACAGACATGAAAGGTTCATTCGAGGTGGCTGTGCTAGTGTTGTGCTAATGGGCAAACGCGGGCCCCGACGGGCGACGGGCTATGGTGGGCATGGACGGGTGGGGTAGGGGTTTTGTCCTGAGGGGAAGCCCTTGCCCGCCCCTTTGCCCATCGGGCTAGACAGGCAAGGGCGGGTGACGACGGGCAACGGGTTTGTATTAAAAATTAAGATTATGAAAAATCCGAAATACAATTTATTATAAAAAATTGTATTAAAAATTTTAAAAAATTATTTTAATTAAACTTAAAATTTTTAAATCCGAAATCCAAACAAATTATTTAAGATGTTTAATTAAAATTCAAAATTAAAAAAAAATGAAGATATTAAAAATATGAAATTAGAAATGTACCTCCCGGTGCGACTTGTAGAAGCCGATTGTTGGATATTTCTTTGGACAAAGTATATCAACCGCTTTGCTCACAATTGCATCCTTATTTCCGCTCGTAATACCTAAATTAGAGTTGTATATTCGTAGCATTTTTATCGCATAAAACTTTTTGTATATTGGATGGAGGCAATTTGTAATAATCGTGGGGGGTGGTACATGTTATATGGAAGCAATTTGCAATAATCGCAAGGGCGGGCGCGGGGGCGGGCAAGGGCGGGCGCGGGGGACGGGCACGGGCGGGCACGGGCGGGCAAAGGGCACGGACGGGAAGGGCAACGAGGGGCGGGCGGGTCTCGGGAGGCGACAACAAATATCTAGATCCTTGCCCTTTGAGACCTGCCCCTCGGACCCAAGACGGGCGGGCAATGATGGTGGACACAATTATTTTTCCGGAAAAAAAAATAAAGAAAGCAGTATATATTACATACGCACGAATGATGTGCAATCAGTGCCTTAATGCTTAATATTCTCAAAAAAAAGAAAAAAATAAAATTAGTGCCTTAACATATCACACGTCGGATGTATATATGTTAACAATGTCATGCCGTACAAAAAATGTTCAAATTAAATCAGCACATCAGTTGAGGGTAATTATATAATTTATATTCGACATCGAATACTAGCTAGTGGGAGATTGATTAGGCATTATATATTTTCTAATAAAGACGAGAGAGTAGGAGACTAAGCTTTATTTATTTTTGTGTTTAGTCAGTGTGTTAATTAAGCTCGAGATTATGACTCATAGTTGACAGTTGACACGGCCTTTTTTTTAGACTGAGTTGATGGTGATGCTAACAGGGAGGATATCCTTAATAAAAGCATATTGGAAAAAATAACATAAAAGAGCTATCCTCACATCTGAGCCGTTGATCATTTTCTTTGATAGATCAGAACCGTTGATGTACGTTAATGCTCGTTGACGTTCTCAGCCCATTAAAATTAAGGCCCATATAAATTATCTTAAATTAAGACCCATTACATATATTATCTTAAAAGTTTATTATAAGAAATAATAATTTCATCCCAAAGCAAGAAGTGAGCTTTTTACTAGCATATAATAATATAAACATATAGTAATGTTGAGTGGCATCATTTTAAATTTAAGAGGGACCCAGATGAATGATATGATATCTCACGGTTCAAATTTACAGGAGGAAAAATCAAGACAATTTCAGAAAATGTACCTCAAATTTTGTCCAGGTGCAGCCCCTCAACAACTCCAGCCCATGTATAAGAATTTTTTTGTCTTTTTAGTAAATATAATGATGCACGAACTGCAGAGAAAGTAATGGAAGAGTACAAGAACAAGAGAGATGTTTTAAGAATTCACACATAATCTCGTTTTTTGGATAAACTTGATACAAAAGCAACTGTTCTTGCCAAAGGGCATGACAACTACTTAAATAGAAAAACAAAAGCACAACCCTAAGGGACAACATAAAGCAACAAGTACGGAATTACCCCTAAAAACGTAAAGAAAAACTCAAAAACGTACATCGGATCAGTCTGGGGGCGGACCGCCGAACATCAGGTGGACCGCCCTAGGACTCTCAGACTTCAATCCGGACTTCAACCCATCGGGGGCACACTGCCAACCATCAAGGGCGGACCGCCCTTCAAGTCTCGAACTTGGGCGTGTTTTTGGGGCGGGCCGCCGACTGGGACTCGGACTTGGCGTGTCTCTAGGGCGGGCCGCCGGCTGTGCACCATATAAAAGAAAACATTATGGACTGTCCATAGAAGTCACACCGTGACTGTAGTTGTTACATTTGAGCTCACATGGAACCCATTTATCATATAATTTGTAACTTTTATGAACTATCCATAGATGGACAGTGGACACTATACAACCCTCAATATAAAATGCTTTGTACTTTGCATATACGGCCTTACAGCTAAGTGAAATGGATTTCATATATCTTAGCATAATTACAGTGATGTTTCGCGCTTTTAATTTTAAAATTTTAATTTCTTTAGTAAAAAAAATTTAGAACCAAAGATATTTGAACTATGTTTATAGATGGTTACAATTTGATCGCTCTCCCCATTATCAATATCTTGAATTTAAGATCATAAAAAGAGTATAAAAGTAGTCAATAGCTATTCCGATGGCTTATATATAACAGAAACATTATGCGTCCGTCGTGTGAACGTTTATGAATTTACCTTTGTGAGTGTAACTATTACATTTGGATTCACATGGGCCTTATTTGTCATAATAATTGTTATTATTGTGGAGGTCCATACAGTGGACGCTAGATAGCCCTCTATATATAAACTCTTTGGGCACGATCACATAAAAATTCTACGACTGCGTTTGGATTATTCAAGAGTAGCGCTACTCTGAGAGTAGCAGCTCTAACCCATATCTCAGTGCAATCCGAACATAAAATAGAAACTCTGAGTAGCGATGGGTTAGTACTAATCCACTAACTCAAAGGGATGGTGAGTTAGCTAATCAGGCACACGTGAACTCCAAAAAAATGAATAAATAACTCAATTTAATTGGTAATAAAATATGATTAGTTGGAAATAAAAATAAACAATTTATTATTTTAGTCATCCTCTCAATCACTACTCTAAAGTTACCATCCAAACAACATTTTACTAACCAGAATAACAAACAGTTAGTTCTACTCACACGTTTCCCGAGTTAGCACTAACCTCACACTACTTTCAATCACTAACACAAATATCACTACCTCTTGCACTAATCCTTGCACCATCCAAACAAACCTATGAAAATTGCAACCTTTTTCTGCAAGAAAGAGCAAATTAATAAAGGGAAGGAAAAGACCCTTAATTTGCCATTTAATTCGTGAAACATGAAATGATCGCCAAATCGGAGAATAATGAATACATGCATTGAGCCCTTGACCATTTTATTTTGGGGGTTTCCCGGCTCTGAGGTCCGTTTGGATTGTGCAAGGATTAGTGAAAGAACAGTAGAATAGAGAATAGTATATTAGATTAGTAAGAAAATAGTAATTTTTGGATTAGCTAAAGAATAGTAGAAATATGGAGCTATTCGGGATAGTAAAAATGTTATTTAGATTGTTTGTTTAGAATAACAATGGATGGTAGAAAAAAATAGTAGTTAATCCATGTTTTACAAGGAATATGGGATTAGCCACTATTCGAACTAATCTGGATTAGCATGTATGTATTTGTATCACACAAAAGTTAGAGAAATAACTTGCTAATCCGATTAAAGTACTATTTCATAGCAATCCAAACGCATCCTTAACACGAGTGAACCGCGTGTTATTATTTCGTTTACACTGTCGATCATGATGTTCGGTTGATAGCCAGCCATTAGCCAATCAATACGTATGTAGGCCAATCGGTCTTTATTCTTCCGAGTATACATTGCACCATAATGTGTCGTCTTTTTATCAAAGATGAGACAAATTGAGTTTTAGAATTTTCTAATTATCAAATTTGTTCTTAAAATGTCACATTGTGTTATTGTTTTGGTCATTAAAATGTGAAGGTATCATTTTTTAATCTTAGAAATTTCATTAACTTATTATGCTGGTACTTAAAAAAAAAATTATAACAAATTAGTCTCATTGTTATAAGTTTATAACCAATAATAAATTAATATCACATTTACTTTTTATAGAGCAATCTAACATTATTTAGTAATTAGTAATGTCGTTTTAATTAATTTAAAGTAGCACGAATTAATATATTGTTTTTATTACTACATCCGAGTAAAGCTACCATAACGAATCTTTAAAAATATATCAAATCACCTCTAATTTTTTACTTATATGACTCAATAGGTTTAAAATCTTATCGGATACAAAGATTTTAACTACTTGTTTGATATTTTTTTAAAAAATAACATACAATATTAATAAAAATAATTAATTTATTATATATCATTTTTAAAAAATCTCAAATAAATACTCAAAACCTTCACAAATAAAAAAAGAAAATTTTTTATGACATAAAATTTTTTTTGATGCCAAATAAATTAAAATCCAAATGTGATTCGATATGTTTTTTAAGGTACACTCACATAAAGATTCCGTGAGCTCAAACTCACAAAGCTCTACTCTTGTTCCTTCCTATTTTCTCTTATCAAATATGCAATAGGCTACATATTCTGTGTTGTTATATCCTACATTCCTACTCCTTGTCTCCTTCGTCCCACTTGTTATTTTATATATTTTATCTTATCAAATATGCAATAGGCCATATAATTGCTACCCCTCACTCAAAAAAAAAAAAATTGCTACCCCATTTCACACTTTTTTAAACCTTTTCATGAATCATGAACATGACAACTTGTTATTGGCTCAATGGCTCTCCATCGCTAGATACATGAGAGAATCTTTTGTGCACGCGTTAAGGGTAAGGAGGAAGAGAGAATCTCGAGGGAGGTGAGCCAGTGAAAATGCACAGACAGACAATACAATACTGAAAGAGATGTGCTGTATATACAGTATCATAATCACAGAATCAGGATTCTCTGCTGCTTTCTTCTCTTAGGCCAATTCTGCTGTGGATCAGATGAAATAGGGTCGTTCAATTTTTATAATCGGATGGTCGTGATATGTCTTTTAGATACAATTAAAGAGAACTGTTTGGTAACAACAGCTCGATTCAAAATGAAAAGTTGTTTATTTGATTTTTAGCAAAATTATTCTCCTTCTTGTTCTAGTCCGTGAACGGGTTCGGATGAACTTACTGAAGTAGGCACGGAATAAATGTATTACGATGTAGAGATTAATTAGAAAAAAAAAATATCATTATTTGAATTAATTTTAAATTGGAAGACTTAATTCTTACTTCATCTCAAAAGGTACAAATAAATATCGGCATGTAGTTCTTTTACTCGAATATAGAAAATTTGTACTATTATTCTTGTTGTCAGCTCACAAGTGTATTTCTTTTCGTAAGAAAACTTTGTGCCGAATTGCATTTTTTAAATACAAAATATGTTTAAAAATCAAAATATTAATTTATCGGGTATAAAAAGAATCATTCATTCACTAAATGGATCTCATATCAAAATCTCAAAAAAAAAAAAAAAAAAAACTCACATAAACCCAAAAATATTCTCTTACATATCAATTTTAAATATAATCATACACTTACAATTTTATACACAAGGTATTGTACTTTTTCCATTACTACAATGGATCAATTGATTAAATTTAAATAATACATAAAAAAAAAGGTTGCCTGTTATCTCAACCTTTTGCTTAATTACTTAACCATGGGGAAATATTTTCATGAAAGAAAAAAAAACCATGGGAAAACATCTCTCGTTTTATTTTATACGACTTCTGATAGGGCCCAATTAACCATTCCAGCTCACAGCAAGCTTAACCTGATTTGGGCCGGCCCAAGCATCACCTCGCACACCCTGCCTATACACAGTCCTTGCTACAGAAGATCCCCGACATTTGCTGTACTTCGGTTTGGAACAACACACAGACAAATGTAGTTTGGTCGGGAATTTAGTCTATAAGGGACCCTAGACCTCAAGACTGAGGTTAGGACTTATACTTATAGGATAGCCGTTTTGTTTTAAACTTAACATTCTGTATTAAACTTTTAGCTCTTTTTAATTATACTTTAGCTCGGTGTAGTTTTGCAAAAAACTATTAACTTCCGGTGAGGCCATTTCCCCTGCCACTTTAAAAGACAATTAATTTATATAAAGCAGAAATCTGGCGAATAAAATTAATGGACAAAATTTTCTTGTCCTCTCTTTCCGAACACCTTCGTTTTTGCTCGTCCTGCTCACAAAAGTAAAGCTTAATAAAGTGTTGCATTTTTATTTTTAAATTGCCTGCTTTAACCTTTTTACTGTTTGTTTATTCGGTTTCTGCGGCGTTTTTGTCTTTAACTTTTGGCTTAGACGTTTACAAAACAGTAAAGCTATTAAATCAGATATCTACAAAGTAGAGCGCACTAGGATCACGTGCAAAAATTATGAGCTTTTTTTTTTTTCTTGTGGTGAAACAAATAATTAAGCCTAAAAAATTATCAAGACAGGGATAAAAGTATTTTTTTGTAGTATTTATTTACAATATTAATCGTCATAATTTAATAAAAAAAAATAGTGTCTTCTCCGTGGAATTAACTAAATAACTCAAAAATCAATTTTGTCAATTTGAAACGGTTGAATCCAATCTACTTCATCATAAGACATTTATGTGTTAAAAATTTGGATTTCATATTTTGTTTAGTGTTTTTTTTTTTTTTTTTTGAGGCAGCATATTTTATTTGGTTAATCCGGTTGACGCGAGAAGTTTCTGTACTAATCCAAACCATTCAGGCTAATCCACTTTTGGTAAGCAGTCATTATCATATACTAGAGCTGTAACTCGGGCTTCGTCCCGAAATATGATAACAAAAAAATAACAAAAATTATAAAATAAAAATATTTATTTTAAAAAATAAACATAATTTTAATTTTTTTTTATGTAAATGATGATATAATTTATAAATAATAGCACGTAAATGTTGGACCACTTTAAGGGTTAAATTTTGTCTTATTAAATGGGGAGAGAGAATAAATATAAACCATGGATCAAAGTAGATGAAGAGATTTAAACAAAATCAATGGTTAATAATATTAATGATGTGGTATAGTTGAGGTGCTTGGAGAGTTACCCCTCTTTCTAGTTTATAGATTAGATTTAAATTCAATGTGTTGCACTATTATGACAGCTTTCAAGTGAAACTTCCGATTTCCGAATATATCTTGATGCCACTTGAGAGTTAATGGAAATTGATTGCCATAAGAGATTTTATGCATCTATATATATGCATTATGTCCATCGTTAATTATATTTACAAAATTATTTTTGCTTAAAGTATGTTTAACTTGATTTTTAGTAAAATATTAAAATTTTCAATACAAAAAAAATCCACTTTAAGATTTTTTATTTTTTTATTTTTTGTTACGCTTTCATGCCCGAGTCGGGGTAACTCAAACTAGGGGCGGAATTGTACATAGGTAAGCTTCGTCAAGTGCCCGGACTTGGTTTTTCGAAGCTATAGCATATATAGTATACTTTTATGGGATATATATTAAAAAATATTACGTAAATATCATGTTTGTGCCTTAGCTTGATTAACAAATTAGACATAAATATTTTCTTCTTAAGTCCAAGTGTGTCCTAACTTGCTCAATAGACTGGCTGCGCCCCAGACTCTAACAATATATTGAGGAATCCACTGGTAGCTTAGAAACAAATTCAATTTAATCATATGAACATGCAGTTGTATTCATGTTCAACAATCAACATCGATCAGCCCTGTAATTAATCTAAACACCAGAAAAGTGGTCCTTGAATTAAAAGAAGTCATAATCGTGATTAAGATATAACACCTCGGATTCAGTCACTAAATCTAAATCAAAACAAACATTGATTCAAAAATAACGATGGCTGATGGCACAATAGATATCATGCTACTTGATCAGGGAGCATTCATTCTCGATTTCTCGCACATTAAAATAATATAAAATTTTATTTACAAATATGACTAACATGAGGGGTGTTTTATGAAAAACCAGTAACCATTTTTTTCTTAAGAAATAAATGTAACAATTCAAAAAAAAAACAGAGAGAAAAAAAAATATCACACGTGGGAGGGACGGCGTGTATATATTAACGTGCCAATTATGAACATCGAAATGCGGTACAGCAGAGCAATTATGTCGTGTATTGTTTTTTTTTTTTCACTAAAAAAAAAAAAATACACAGACAAATGGGACCCAAAATCAAATATCACCATTTTTCCTAAAATCTCGGCCGTTGAAATCGATCCAACGGTAGCAGATATATACGGACCCATGCACAGTACCGGTACCAGTGGAATATTCATGGATCGAGGCGATGAGTCAGCGCTAGCGTGGCGACAGCACCACGAAGAGAAAAGAGAGTCCCAAAAATGTCATGTTTTTTTTTTTTTGAGAATGAAAAAAATGTCATGTTTTCAGTTTTTCACTTTCATCTTTCTGTGATTCTGTGTCGGAAATGCACAGTTCAGGATTATTTCACGGTACGTGTGATGTGAAGTCTTACGCTGCAATGTTTTGTTTGAATTTTACAGTGATTAATACAACACAACAGGCCTCTCTCTGGCTCTGCGCTTCCATCTTCAAATGGTATATTTTGCTTGATTGATGAGCAAATATACCGTGAGCTTGAGCCTTTCGTGAACTTAACCTCCAAAAATTTATCAAATTACCTTCAAATTTCAATTTATATGGCTCAATAAATTCTTTATATCAAAACCTTACGAGATACAAAAATTTTCCATTTTTGAAAATATTTAAGTATTTGTTTGAGATTTTTTAAAAATGACTATACAATATTAATAAAATAATCAAGTTTTATGTATCACTTTTAAAAAATCTTAAACAAATACTTAAAAATTTTCAAAAATGGAAAATTTTTGTATCCCGGAAGGTTTTGATATAAAGAATTTATTGAGCCATATAAATCAAAATTTGGATGTGATTTGATTGGTTTTTGGAGGTTAAGCTCACGGAGCCATATAAATCAAAATTTGGAGGTGATTTGATTGGTTTTTGAAGGTTAAGCTCACGGTATATTTGCTCTTGCTTGATAATAATATATGTTCAATTTTCAATAATTTATTTTTATTATAAAGCAGCGTGTTATTATATTTAATCACACTATTGATTCATTGTGAATTTATCACACTAAATCACTAATAATTAATTAATTTGATGGTTCTCTTAAATCTTATTTATTTTTAAAATATTTGTATGTTAAGTTAATTCTTTAATTACATGGTCACTGACAATTTAATTTGTCAACTTGTCCACAATTTTGTAAATTAGACCATGTATTCATTCATAAGGAGGAAAAATAAATAAATAAATAAATAAATACGTACCTTTTAAAGTTTAAACTACAACAATTGACTGTTGTAAATGAAAAGAATTGGCGATTGTTGTTAAAAAAAATAAAAAAAGAAAAGAAAAAGAAAAGAATTGGCGATTATTGTATGTAAAGATAATTGAGCATTGTACACGAAAAGAATTAATTGGGAATTATTATTTGTGGTACAATGTGTAACCTTTTCATTGAAAGTGCAACGTTATCCGATTATCCAAAAGAAACTTTAATTTCTCCACCGCGTGTAGAAAAAAAATATCATATATTTTGACCAGGTCCCAGAAGAAATTAATGCGCTTTGTTCAAGTAAAAAAAAAAAATCAGGTCAAGAAAGTCAAAAGAAAATATCTTCTCAAGATTAACCTCACGTTGGCAAATGGTGAAAGAATTTTTTAATTTAACACAAAGGCAGGATTTTAATGGATGAATACTTTTTTGATTCTGTAATTGATTAATTGATGAGGACTTGTTTGCAAAATAAAAGATGACGTGACATTTTTTGAAAGCTACCTAAGAGCTCAATTCCATGACGAAAACACTTTTTTTTGTTTCTATTTAGGTCTCCTAAGTTTTGTTCTATCTGGACAAATGTACCTGCTAACTATTTTATTATTCATACATAATGTGACAAAAATGTAAATTATAACCGTTAGATGTATTCTAAATCATTTTAGTAACATATACATAAAAATGATTAAAAAATTAATATCGTTTCGATAGTCATCTAGAGAGTAGAAAAAATCATAAAATTTGAACTGTTGATTTTTGTTAATGTTTGATACACATTTCAATAAAATCAAAATTATATAATTTTTTGTATACATATAAAACATGATATACACAACATATCCCATTAATTTGTTATTTAAGAGTTTAAAATATAGTTATTTGAGATCTAATTTTATAGTTATCGATCGGTCACCACCAACATAGTTATTTGATCCTCATTTCCACTTTGCGACTTCGTTTTGAACACGGTATTACTCTGTCTATGTTTGAAGATGGAACCCTTAACACTTCGTTCAATTATTTGTTTTAGCTGAACATATACATGTGAAACTAAATTGGTCAAGTAATGAATAATATATATCCCTACTCCTAATAAAAACATATTAGAAAAAATGACATGAAAATTTTATATCTTCAAATAAGAAATCTCAGCCATTGATTGTTTTTACTTAGATTGATCACCATCGTTGACGTACATTAATATCTCAACCCATTAAAACTTAAGGCTCATATGAATTTTCTCAATTAAGGCTTATTACATATTATCTTAAACGTTTATTATAAGAAATAACAATTTCAAGCTCATTACATATTATCTGTTTTAGCTGAACATATACATGTGAAACTAAATTGGTCAAGTAATGAATAATATATATCCTTACTCCTAATAAAAACATATTGAAAAAATGACATGAAAATTTTATCTTCTTTAAATAAAAAACCTCAGCCATTGATTGTTTACTTAGATTGATCACCATCGTTGACGTACTTTAATGTCTCAACCTATTAAAACTTAAGGCCTATATGAATTTTCTCAATTTAAGGCCCATTACATATTATCTTAAACATTTATTATAAGAAATACCAATTTCAGCCCAAAGTAAGGCATGTGCTATTTTACTAGTTCATACTCTAGAAAGAGGGATAAACTTCCAATGTTTTTAGTTATGCCACATCATCATTAATCTCAACCATTAGTTTTTTTTTCTCTCTCTTCTTTATCTCAATCAAATGGCTCAAATTAATTTTTTTTTCATTAAAGAGATAATAATGATTTATCTAAAGAACAATTTAAGACTCAAAATATTTGCAACTCTTTGTATTATTTTATATGAATTGATATGTATCATAAATATATTCTGTATAGAAAATATGTTAAGCTCAATATTTATTTAATAAGATATATCTATGAAAAAATATATATTTTTTAATATCTATTAATTTATGTAATATTATTTTTCCGGGCGAAGCCCGATTCACAGCTCTAGTATATAATAAAAGTAGGTGATTTTCTTAGCACCACATTCACGTAAAATCCAAATAACCATATTCCAAGAGAACCCGGGTTCGTACAATTCTTGTTTTTGTTTTTGGACCTGTTATATGACTGGAGCAGGCTGTTTAAAACCTATAGGCCCTTTTCACTTGTACAGGCCTACTGAAGAAATTAGGCCTTTATCTTCTTCCTTCCTTCCTTCCTTCTTCTAGCCTTGTCTTTGCCTTTAAAAGGAAAAACAGCTTGCACATTAGTACATTACCTTCAAGAAATAAATCATCATGAATATATTTGGAGGTGATCAATTGATCATGAATAATAACAGCACTAGTAAAGAGCCCACGCATTGCTTTGAGCTGAAATTATTATTTTTTATAATAAATTTTTAAGATAATATATAATGGGTCTTAAATTTTAATGGGCTTAGACATTAACGTCAACATGTATTAACGTAAATCAACGGTTTTGATCAATGGCTCAGGTTTCTTATTTGGGGAGATAACATTTTCATGTCATTTTTTCCAATATGCTTTTATATATAGTAAAGATAATTCTTTTGTTATCAGCTGTTCCGTTGTTTGCCAAACACTCTCAAACATTATTATACTTGGTTGCTAGAAAAAATAAATAACCGACGAGCACGAGATCACCAATGTACAATGTACGACTGTTTGTACATAACATTACATACACAAGAAGGCAACTGATAATACATTTCCAGGGCCCCCATGTTGACATGTTGTTCTCTTTAATGCTATGATGAATTGATGATTTAACAAAACAAAGGCTCACGTGATTTGATCCCGTGATTCGAAATAGTAATTGTCAAGTGTCAAGTGCATTTCAAGTTCAGGTTCATGAATTGGAAAATTTTCACAAATACATAAGGGTTTGTTTGGCAATGAGATAAATCAAGGGTTAAATTTATCTCGAGATAAACTCTATCTCAGCTTATCCTTTGATTTTGAACGGGTGTTTGATAATATTTCTGAATAACTTTTGGGATAGTACATGATATATAAAATTTTATCTCAGAGATAAATGGCTTATCACCAGTATTTGTGGTGATAAGAAAAGAGATAAAATGGCAAAGATAAATCCCTATCTCACTTTAACCCTGCAAACTAATGCACCGTTTGGCAGAGGTAACATAGATAAATACCTTTATCTCTAACTTATCCCGCTCCCAAACATGGGCTAAAGAAACAAACTTACATCTACCAATACCTAAACCACTAACTTAATTTCACGAATGCCCAAAATATATGGTGTGACTAGAATCTGCGCCCTATAATCATTTTCCTAAATAAAAGTATAGCAGTGCCGGTCTGTCATTGAAGCAGGATTTGTAAGGCGTGAGTTGAACCGCGCCTTACAAACCCGCCCCTTCATTAAACCCTTCTCCCATCCTTAGCTCTCCAACTCATTTCTTTTTCTTCCTTCTATAGAGCGTAAGTACAAGTTACGCCCTCTATTTTGGGCATTCATAAAATTAAGTTAGTAGTTTTGGCAGTGGTAGAGATAAGTTTGTTTCTTGAGGCATCCGTGAATTTTTTCCCATGAATTCATATCCTCGGCCGTGCTGCAACCGAGCCTGGCAGAGAGACCTCAGTTACTCTCTCTTTCTCTCTCTGCCGGGCTCGGTTGCAGCCAGTCAGAGGATAATCATCCCAGGTGCATGCGTTTTCTAAATTAAATTAAACAAGTGCGCTTTTCTCATATTTATTTTCATTTTCATCTCTTGTATTTGTTTTTTTTTTATTGCTTTATAAACAATAGTAACTTCTGTACATACATACTGATACCGATCACAATTCTGTGATCAATTTAATAAAATTTGGGGGCTTGACTTCCATCTTTTTCTCGAAAATAGAAAAAAAAAAAATTCAGGTGCATGCGTGCATAATCTGGAAACAGTTTTTTGCTTATTGTACGAATATGAAATATGAAATACAGTTTGCAAATGCTAACAAGATCTGAATGACTTGGCAAATTTTATAAGAAAAACAAATTAATCTAAAACAAAGAGCTATAATATTATACTAACGTTAGCATTTCGGACTAGAATGCTAAAGCCTCAAAATTGTTGTAATCGTATTCAAAATCACGATTTATGGTTTTCAATAAATTTTTTATATAAAAATATTGGGGAATACAAAAATTTTTCATTTTTAAAGTTTTTGTTTTGCATTTTTAAAGATAACATGTACAAACATCAATATTTTAATTAATATTTATTAGCTCTTTTTTAAAATTCAAAACAAATACTAAGAAAATTCTAAAAATGAAAATTTTTTGTGTTCCTAATATTTCTATATAAAGAATTTATTGAGCACCATAATCATAATTTCGGACATAATAACATAAAATTTGAGACGGTAACGTTAGTATAATAGTCAAACTCCTAAACACAAATTAACAAATCTGGTATCTACCTTTTCTGTTCTTCGAAGTTCAAATACGATCGGCAGTTGACTGACTACTCAGATGTCAGCTCAGGCAGTAATGGCGAGGCAGGTGACTACTCAGAGAGCGGTCACAGACGATCCGAACCAGATCTTTTGGGCGAATCGGAGCGCATTTGCGCCAAAGGCGAAATTTCACTGTCCCGCTCCAAATTTCAGTCCGAAATTTGAACTTTCGCCTAATTTCTCTCCATCCCCGCCTCCCACCCATCCGAGATAACGTAATCTCTACAGGACCCCCGCAATGTACCCAAGATAGATGGGATGAATATCCTACACACTACACAGTATTTTAAATTATATAGGGTGTTGAATATGAATACAATAACAAGAGATCTGGTTGATTAATTTGGAAAGATTATTTCTTTAGTGTTGTGTTTGTATTTTTTTTGGTTTCAAACTGTTCTTGAGATTATATTGATAGATGATTTATGAGGAATCGAACTTAAAACCTCTTTATTTGCTTTACATTGTTTTTAACTTATTATATTGGCTTTACATTATTTTTAACTTATTATATTGGATAATTTCAAGAATTATTTTATAAAAATTTACCACAAGAAACTATTGATCCACTATGCCAATTTTGATACTTAGCTTGCATTCATTATAAATAATCTCTCTTTTTCTTTGCACCTATCTGTGATGATTTTAAAATTAAGCTCTTTTTTTGATGCATTTGCTCAATCTTTTACATTAGATCTCACCTATGGCTCGATTTGCTAAATCAATTATTGAAAAATAAATTATCCTCTTTTATGGTTCAAAATAATTCCACTGAGACAGCAAATTATCCCAGAAGAGCACATTTATGCCTTTTGTATTATATATATTGTTTTTCTAAATTATTTATTTTCAAAATAGTTTTGATTTTTCTTGCAAGCTAATACTATATTTGAATTACACGCCTATTTTTCTTGCTGGAGATTAGAGTGGCATTTTGGGGTACTTCTAACAGATTCATACAATTTTCAGCCGATCGCTATCCGCACTCCCCCATGGACAAACAAATTCACGGATAAACCCAGTTTGGTAAAACCACATGGACGACAAAGAATAGATACTTCTGCTTCAGTATGTCCTTCGAGATGTTGGGTCCAGATGTCAGTGTAATAGTTCAGATACTTATCATGCACCGGTTTCTCGTAAAATGTTGTCAGTACCGGATCTAATCTAGGGGAGTATCGTTGTTACAAATTCCCAGACCTAGTGCATGAACCTGGAGCACAACTTGAATGTTTATATTTATGTTATTTTGGAAGCTTATGAAAGGGAATAATTAGTTTCTCTAAAATTATTAAGTACAGTGAAAAACTTTTCAACCAACTTTTTAGCATAAACTGTTGTAATTAGTTGTAATTATATAATTTTGTATAAGATAGAGGATTCTTTTATTAATTAGCTACAAACAAAGAAGAAATAAATTTTGAAAATTTGCAAATTAATATGGTTAAAGACAGAGCAAAAGAAACTCTACTAATACCATCACTCTCTAAATAAACTCATTATTTCCATTATTTGCAACTTATTTTGTTCTCACACGAAATCTTGATTTAGAGAATAAAGTTAAGAAAAAAAATCATAGCAACACATTAAAAACAAAAAGAATCCCCCAAACATTATGGGTTTGGATGGTGTAAGGATTAGTGCACGAGTAGTGATATTTGGATTAGTGATTGAGAGTAGTGTGATGTTAGTTCTAACTCGAGTAGCATGAGATTAGTACTAACTTTATGCTTTTCGGATTAATAAATTTGTGTTTGGGTTGTATGTTTTGGAGTAATGAGAAAAAAAAATGAATAAAATATAAGTAGCACACTACTAATTTGCTAAACCGGCATTTCAATGGTCTAGCAAAGTAGTGTTGTTTTCGAGCTACTCCAAATTATTAAATCATGTTTGGATCGCATCTGATATATAAGTAGCACACTACTCACAAGTTAGTGCTACACTGCTACTCATGAGGCATCCGAACACACCCGTAATATTTCATTATGATTCGATATCATCATTCATCAATCTCCTCACACCGGTGTACATTCATCAACACTCCAAGCTCACCAAAAGAAACCCCCCCAAACAAACATTATAATATTTCATTTCATTGCATTATAAACGCACACCAATCTTTAATATTTTTTCTTTTCTTTTTCTCTGTCTGACCTGACTCCACTCTCTCTTTCTCTCTTTCCATTTCGAATCAAAAAGAGGAACAAAAAAAAAAAAAAACTCAGTTAGGGTTTTACTCTCCTCCCACTCTCAGCTCAGCTCGGCTCCACTCGATCCAATTATGGTCGAGCCCGAGGCGCAGGCGCAGGAGGACGAGAAGCCGGGGCCGGATCCGGCAGCCGCGGCGGCGGCGGAGGCGGGGAAGGGCGAGAAGCGGAAACGGGGCAGGAAGAAGAAGGACGAGGCGGGGGCTGGTGGTGCCGAGGGGGAGGATAAGAAGGAGGAGGAGGAGGAGAAGAAGGAGGTCAAGGAGGAGGAGAAGGGGAAAGGGAAGGGGAAGGGGAAAGGGAAGGTTGTGGAGAGGAAGGGTGAGAGGACCTCGTCGAGGGAGAGGAAGGCTGTTGAGAGGTTCTCGGTCCCCGGCTCCCCCCGGGGCTCGTCGGTCAAGAAAGGCGTCGAGATTGTTGAGGTATTGCAGTCTTTTTAGGTTCGAGATTTCAAGATTCAATCTTTTGTTTGTTGAAGTACTCAGAATTCAGTCTTGGGTTTGAAACTATCAAATTGTGCTGTTCATGATCTGCTAAAACATATTTTGAAGTCACAAATTGTGGCTAGAAGAAATTGCCAGAAGCACAGAGATTTATCATTTAAATGTTCGAAAATAATTAGCTGAAGATTTAATTTGGAGAAATTGGGTAACCTTTGATGTGTTTTGTGCTCAAGGTTCAGTGGAAATGGAGAAATTGTTGATCTTGAATTATGCTGTTTTGGGGTTTTAAATTATGCTGTTCTATGCTCTGCTGATACTTATATTCCAAACCAAAAGTTATGGCTAGAAGCAATTGTTGTCAGTAGTGCGAAGATTTGTCCAGTAACTGCTCAAAATTAAATTATTTGAATTATTAAATTGTGGAAATTGGGTAACTTATTATATGTTTTTTTACACCTTGCAGGGTTCTGGAACAAAGCTGAAGGATATCCCAAATGGTATGGTATTATTGTTCATTGTTTAATTACGCATTTAGTTCATTTTTCATGTCTGATTTTTGTGTGACTGTAAATGACTGGTTTTGTAAATGACTGTAAATTTGTTGTGAAATTGTATCAGTTTCTTTCAAGTTGTCAAAGAGAAAGGTTGATGAGACATTGCAGTCTCTTCATGTTCTACTCTTTGGGAGAAGATCTACTGTAAGTGTCTCTCTTTCTAATGCTTTACGATTGCACTGTTCAAAGTAAATTGGTGCTTAATGGGAAACTGAAATGCTTGAACACTTTTGCGTAATTGAGCTACAATTTCACAAGAAATGTCTCTTCTTGGGAAATTTATTAGATTGTTTCCAGCTTATGCAGGCTGTCAAAAAAATTGGACACTTCATTGTAAACTCTCCATTATTTAATTGAGTAATAATTTTGTGTATATGCTACAGGCTTTTCACTTGAAGAGGAATATCCTCCAGTTCTCTGGATTTGTTTGGACAGATGTAAGCTTTTAAACTTCATGTACAGTACATCCTTTTTTTTATTTAACTAGTTTACTCTTAATTTATATCTTGTCAAGTTCTGGCTTGTAGATTTTAAACTGGTTTACTTTCTTAACCCTCCAAGATCACAAGTGAACAATGTGCTGGTACTATTGGCAATTTGGCACTAAATAACTTCTTGTGCATGCACACGTGTGTGAACAACGATCAAGTACTGTTGCCATCTATTTCCAAAAATAAGAGAAATTTGGTTTTTTCTGTTAGTGAGATATACTAACATGTCTGGTACTTCTCGGTGTGTACATAAGCACCCGTCAAGGAATGGGTTAATTTCATTTAAGATTTGCTAATTACTGGTGCTGTCATGATTTTCAGGATAAGAAAAAGATTAGGATTAAGGAGAAGATTGATAAATTTCCGAAAGATAAGCTATCCGAGTTCTGCGACCTGTTAGACATTCCTTTCAGCAAAGCATCCACCAAGAAGGTTTGCTTTCTTTGAATGTATTTTTACCTTAATTTTTTCTGTGGAAGCCAAAATTTCAATTTCAGATAAGTAGATTGAGTTTTCAAAATGCAGGAGATAATGTTTCCTATTATGTTAGATTCTTTTGGTGTTTGTACTCGTTATTGAGGAAAAATGTGTTCTGCCTGATGTTTGGGGAACTGTCTGACTTTGTTTTTATGACTAACAAAATTTCTGCCTCTGACGGAACAGTAGAATTTTTGCACTGTAGGAAGAGATATGCGGAAAATTGCTTGAATTCTTGGAGTCGCCACATGTTACTCGTGATGTTGTGCTGGCTGACAAGGTCTCTCTCTCTCCATCACTCTTTTTTCTGGTTACGGCCAGGTTTAGTTAGTATAATATATCAATATATCTGGTATATTCTCTGTAAACGCATAGTCTGGCAAGAGAGCACACTAAGAAGAAGCGTTTTGCCCCACAACTCTGTTGAGAACTGACAAACAAATATATCAGTGCAGTCTTGTATGGGACAACAATTTACCAGAAGGAACCAGGAAAATGGATCACCCAAGTCTTCTTTTTCTGAAGGAGGATTTTACTGTTCAAGAAATGTCTCCTTGATGTAACCCTCCATTATAATAATTTAAGGGACCCTATAGCGTTTAGTTTTTATTCTGGTCGATTTTTTTGTTTACTGCAAATAAAAGAAGTTTTCTGTAGAAAAAGAAGAAAACAGTGCGGAAGAAGTCTGAGTCATCTTCAAGCGCTGGATCTAAGGTTTCGATAATTATTTTGGTTTCTTTCTCATACTATTTTTTCATTTATTCTTTTTTTTCAGACTGTCTTTTTGAGCAAGCATATTATTCTAGTACAAATTTGTGATCTCTCGGCAGCATTGACCTGACATGCCTTTATAATAAATCTTTTTAGAAGAGAAAGAAGAGTGAGAAACAAGCTGCTGAACCTGAGAAAGAAAATGAAGATGAAGAATCTGAAGAGGAGGAAGATGGTTCTGAGGAAGCAGGGCCAGCAGAATCTGAAGAAGAGCTAGTAGAGGACAATTCAACAGGAAAAGATAAGAAGAAAGCAAAGGAGAGTAAAAAGAGCCAAGAAAAGGAAGAGGAAGCGGAAGAGGAAGGAGAAGAAGAGGAGGAGGAGGAAGAAGAAAAGGAAGAGGAAGAGCCTCCAGCTAAGAAGAAGAAAAAAGAGGTTGAAGCATCTAAAAAGAGCAAGGGGAAAGAGAAGAAAATAGAGAAGGATGAGGGCAAGAAGGTAACTTCTAAAAAAGAAAAAGAGAGCAAGGAGGTGAAAGTGCAGGAAGAGAAAGAGGATAAAAAGAAAAAGGGTAAGAAAGAGGAGGCAGCTGCTGCGAAACCAAAAAAAGATGAAAAGAAAGATGCAAAAGCATCTACTTCTAATGCTGACAAGGAGAAGAAGAAGCCACCTGCTAAGAAACAAGGTAATCGAGATATAATAAATATGCTGATTTTTTTGGGTTGGGTTGGTTTGGTTGGTATGTGTTGCTGTTCTGGAGTAGTGTGTTGGATTATCTTTTTGTTTTCTTTCTTTATGCTTTTTTTGTCCTTCTAGATCTGGTGAAATTTAGTGCCAAGGACTGGAAATTGAAAAATTAAATAAGGAACAGACTGCTCTATTCTGATACTGTACAAATTGTTGTGGTTTTCGTCTAATATTATTGTACATATATTGCATAATGTTGCATAATGTTTGTTGATGTAAGACTTCCCTCTTTTAATTAATCTTATACAATTATGTAGGGAAGGACAAGGTGAGTGAAAAAGTTAAGGGCCCCACCACAGAGGAGTTACGTGATGTTGTCAGCGAATTACTTAAGGAAGTTGACTTCAATACGGTATTGATATCTACACTTTTTTTTTAAAAAAAAATATCTGACTAATGGTTTTAAGATGACAAATATCTTGAACAGTTGAACTTGTATTTGTTTAGGAGATTTCTGGTTCATCCATTTACTGCCTTTACTTTTGTTGATTTAACTGATCTATACTATTTTGTTTCATTCTTGCAGGCTACTCTAGCTGATATGCTTCGTCTATTAGGTACATAACTTTTCTCTTGGTATTCTTGTTAATAAATGCAAAAATAGTCTGGGTATATTGAATACAGTAAATTACATAACTGATCTGTTTCAATCTTCACTTAGTTCCTGTTTTTTTGGAACTTTTTGAGTTGGGAAAGGTGTTTGGCTAGTTCAATGTTTATATTTCTGGTGTCATGTAATGATGAAATGGCTGCTTGTTCAAAGCATTTCAGCTATCAATTTTAGGCCTGAGGAATGATGATGATAGCTCAAGCCTTTTAAATTGTTTATATCTATTACATCTAAAAATGGTAAATCCAAAGATCATTTATTCACCTTAACAGCATCCACATGGTTGCGTCGGAATACAAATGTGACTGTTATGTGGACTTTCACCCAGTTTTTTAAAAAGATGGTAAAGATGAACCAGCTTAAACCAATTGGAAGTTGCATAATTTACTCTTAAAGACAATTGGTAGTTGCACAATAGGGTCTGCTTGTTGGTTAGACAAAGTCTGCAATTTAATTGAAGTTTGATACTGTACTTGTTGATAAGAGTTATTTATCTATTGTTGAAAAGTTCAGATATATGCAAATGACACTGACACGATATATTGTCGTGTGCTTGTATATGTTGCTGTGACTTTGTATTGCAATTGAATACACATTTTGTTTATTGCTGATGAAAAAAAGGAAAATTAATTTATTAGATCATCCTATTGGTTTCAGATATTGTTGGTTTGTCTGGTGAAACTTCACAATCATTGGTCTCTGATTTTCTTTCCCCCCCAATATCCTTTGTAGGTGAGCGTTTTAAAGTGGACTTGATGAATAGAAAGGCTGAAGTGAAACAAATTATAGAAGATGCGATAAACAGCATGTCTTCTGAGGAGGAAGATGAAGAGGGGGAGGACGATGAACCCAAAGAAAAATAGGGTTCTGCACCAGACCATAGATTTTGAATCCAAATATTCTTGATGTAAACATTAGGGGTCTAACCAAATTTCTCAAGAATGCTTAGCTTGATTCATGTTCTTGGAAATCAGTCAGCTAGTAGTTTGTAGAATGGTTGTACAATAACAATGTTCTCATATTTATGATTTTGCTCGTGTTATTTAGAAGTGTAGGCAGAGAATATGGATGTAGATCTGCTGGTTTTTATCTTTTATCTGATGTTCTTAGGTTCAGGATGTTTAGGTTTTACTCTAGTCCAGATCTCTCATTGTTTTTAACTTTACTGTTTAGGTTTTACTTGCTGCTTGTGTGATTGGATAGAACTTTGTTGGGCTTTGTAGCTGCTATTTCTTTTCATATCTTAAATTTGATATCTGAGAGACAGATGATAGCTACTTGTGTTTTAGTCATTCCCACTCTCTTATTGAAACATTTTGATTTATTATGTGCTGAGTAAGATTGGTTTCTAGAAGTGTACATGTTCATTGGTAATTGCTATATAATATTGTTCCAAGTTTCATTTCTTTTACCCAATTTGATTAGGGAGTGTCTAAATTCTAAAACCAATTTGGACCGGACGTTCTTTTGTGGGTAACCTAATCTAACAAAAGAACATTAAAGCTCAACATTTTTTAAGAATAACACTAGAACAAGTTGTAAAGCCCAAAATATCTTCCATGATGGGTTTGAACTTTGAAACAAGTATATTTGATTATTTGGGCAAAAAACAGCACAAGCAAAAGCAAGGATTCTTGTACCATGAATTTTAGGTGTGAGAAAATAATAATACGAGGTTAACAAAGTCTTACCTAGAAACTTGAAAATGGATCAAGTTTTGGTGAGATTTGGTTCAAGAGCTAGTGGACTACTACACACATGCAATACCCAAATACACAAGAAATGCTTCATCAAATTACATCATTTGTTCTTATCTAACAATGCTGTCTTGTTTGTCTATACTCATCCTTTTCTTTTAGATCACTCCATTCATGTTCTTCCCTATAAATTTCATCACACAACAAAGATCAGTAACTCAGTTATTAACCTTGTTTCAACCTCATCATTCTCATAGCAGAAAATGGTAATCCCCACAAAATGTGTTTTTTCAAAATATGTTTTCTGTTGTTTTTTGTATCAAGAGTTAGCTTATTAAATGCATTGATAAATTTTTACTAATGAACGTTGACAGGTCTCAGGGAATACCAATGGATCATCGCAACCGGATAACACCGGCAGAGAAGGAACACTTTTGTTGATGGTAAACAAGAAGGACCCAACACTTGTACCGCCCGCTACCGAGACGAAGAGCCACAAATACTACCTCTCAAACCTAGACCAAAACATAGCTGTGATAGTACAGACCATATACTGTTTCAAGTCACAGGACAAAGGCAATGAACAAGTTTTTGACATCCTAAGAGAATCGCTTTCGAAGGTGCTAGTCGATTTCTACCCCTTGGCTGGTCGGCTCACGATTAGCGATGAGGGGAAGCTTATTGTAGATTGCACCGGTGAAGGGGCAGTTTTTGTTGAGGCAGAGACAGAGTGTGATTTGGCGAATATAGGGGATATCACGAAACCGGACCCGTCTGTGCTCGGCACTCTCGTGTACAATATTCCTGGTGCAAAGAACATTCTAGAAATACCTCCTCTTGTGGTTCAGGTCTGTTATTCTTTATTTTTTAATTAATTCCTATATAAGTTTTTTAAACTGCAGTGATTGATGCAGAATATCTTGTTATCTAGTGAATTTTCTTCTACTTTTCCAGAAAAAAAAAAAAAAAACCAAAATTATCTTCTTCTGGTTGTTTTTAGTTCTAACAGTGAAATATGAGTGCTCATCCTCTGTAGCGCTGCAGAGTGTAGCTCAGAACGTAGGCTGTTAGATCAACTCAAGATTCGTGCTGGCACAGATCTCGAGATAATCTAACGGCCCATGTTCTGCGCTACACTTTGCAGCGCTACAGAGGATATGGAATCGTGAAATATGACATTTAAAATATTGTCCTGTTCTAAGAAGTTACATTGATTATCCAAATTCTTGTATTAACACAACTTATATTTTAACAGCAAAAAAAAAAAATAACTTAAATGTTTTGTTCTCTGTCCAATGTATACATGAAGAAAATGTTTGCAAAAAAGCTCAATTTGTTGGATTGAAGACAATACCTAATAACTGCCAAATTTTTTTAATTTTTTCAATCGTCTGTATCATAGGTAACTAAGTTCAAATGTGGGGGCTTTGTCCTTGGCTTGGCCATGAACCATTGCATGTTTGATGGCATTGGTGCCATGGAATTTGTGAACTCATGGGCTGAGACTGCCCGCGGTGAAACCCGCCCATTGCCGCCTTTCACAGACCGGAGTGTCTTAAAACCCCGCGACCCGTTATGTGTTAACTTCCCGCATAACGAGTTCACTGAACTCGATGATTCGTCAAACTCCTCGGTCGATATGTACCAAGATGAAGCCCTTCTGTACCAATCATTCCACTTCAACCAAGAAAAACTGAATCATGTCAAATTCCTGGCCATGCAAGATGGAACCTTGGAAAAGTGTACGACTTTTGAGGCGTTAGCGGCCTTCGTATGGCGGGCTCGATCCAATGCATTGCGATTCAACCCGAATCAACGCACCAAGCTTCTGTTTGCGGTTGATGGTCGGTCAAGACTTGAACCGCCATTGCCTAAGCGGTACTTTGGCAACGGAATCGTGTTAACAAACTCCATATGCAAAGTTGGTGAACTCTTGAGCAACCCGTTATCCTACACTGTCGGATTAGTCCAAGATGCCATAAAAATGGTGAAAGACGATTACATCAGATCCGCTGTGGACTACTTTGAGATGACACGTTTACGGCCTTCGCTTGCTTCGACGTTGCTGATAACTACATGGTCTAGGCTTGATTTTCATAGTACAGATTTCGGATGGGGCGAACCGGTGCAATCCGGTCCGGTAACCCTGCCCGAGAAAGAGGTAACATTGTTTCTGTCTAGTGGAAAAGAGAAGAAGAGCATCAATGTGCTTCTTGGCCTCCCTTCCTCTGCAATGGCGAGGTTTAAGGAGTTTATGGAAATATAATTCATATAAGAAAGTGATAATATCAAGAGAAATATCTTGCATCCATTGAAAAGTTGTCCATACGTCCATAAACGTACAAATAATGTAACAGATACATCATAAAATATAACCTATGAATGTTATGGTCAGTTTTTCTGTGGACACTAGGTATTACTCTAATATCAAATATTTTGTTTGTAAGGGAGCATATCATTTGTCTACTATATATGCAGTGTTAAGAAATTTAATCTCAACCAATTTCATGAATGGTGGGAAATGACTGTGGATTTTTGGCTTTTTAAGATGTATTATGTAATGGATTTTATGTATCAAAACATTAATTATTACTTCCATAAGACTTTTTGTTCTTGTTTTGAAGTCAGATATTGTATTCTTCTTTTATTTGGTAATGAAATTAATATATTGTCATAGTGAAAGAATGATAAGGTTTTGTTGTTAATTATTATCTTTATTTTTTGAAGTGGAAGGCAGTCCCTAACAATTAAATTTTCAATAAAAAACAAAAACATTACATAGGTTATACAATTTACACAAGTTATTTTCTCCCAAACATGAAACTACAAATCAAAAGGTTTGTTGCAAATTAACATCACAAAATTTTTTAAACGATGAATCCGGCAGGATAATATACTGTGCATTACTCTTATGTCAAATGGTTAATGCTCGATTGGTACCAACCACCAGTGTTCATCAAATTCATTCAAAATTTTCTTTTAATATAAAGATTAGTGAAGGAAGATCTGTCATGATCATAATCATTAGCATTGCGTGTTACTTATTATGCTATTGTCATTTAATTTCCAAGCACCACCAAATATGAACATGCTAGAATTAACAAATTTTGAAGAATGTACACATATGGAAGCATACCAACGGCAGGAAATGTTTGAAAAAACTTATCTTACAGCTAGCAATCCTAATAATAAAGAGAAAATAAATGAGGACGAAGCAAGAAATAATTGGGACAACTCCCAGAAAAAAGAACGGATGAATCAGGAAAGAACCAGAAAATGTTGTTCTGTTTTACTATGCTTCACAAAGTTCAAGCACAAGAGAGCAAAAATATAGAAATTATAATAACTGTTTAAAATTTTAAAATGTGCTCAAATGAACGCCCATAAATGCTTTCAATTCAATATCATTTTTTGAAGAAGCCAAACAGATTAACTATTACATTACTGATCCATCAGAAAATAACTAATTAACTGCAAAATTCTATCAAAATGGAAATATAACATAAGTTATTCATCTAACAAAGCTTAAGCCGGGCCTCAGTTGTGTAACGGATTCGGAGCTGTAGGAACTCGACGGAAACTATTGTATCTATTGGATTGTTCTGCATCAGAGTTGGTCATCTTGGAAGGTGGGCTAGAATTATGTATCGGGTTATTACCTGAAGAAACATCGTGGTTGATACGAAATCCACTGGTTTTAACAACATTGACGCTGGCTATTTCATAAGGAGGACTCGGATTGTGTATCGGGTTCAGACCGGTTGGAACCTCATGATTTACTTCATAAGGAGGGCTAGGGCTAGGATTATGTATCAGATTTGGACCCGTAGGAACTATATGATCAAAATGATTGGTATGAGGTGAAGTAAACCTTATGCATGATTCACTTTCAAATGAGATGGCTAAGATCAGTAGAAGAGGTAAGATTGAATTGAAATTCATTGTGATTGTTAAAACGAGAACCTTAAGGAATAAATTGATAAAAAATTTGAGTTATTTATCTTCCAATATCTTATAATAAAAATCTTTATAGTACATTGTATCATCTAAGATTAAATTTATTTTTAAATATATACATGTGTTCTCGACATAGTTATTATAGCCTTGGCCAAAAGTATAAGAAATTAACTGTATATAATGGAAATGAAGTCATGAAGACAGTAAGATCATATCATACCAATGTTGTTTCTGAAATGTTTCTATCGCCATGACAAAATCTCTAGTTATGGCGCACCTTGATGTAAACCAAATACGATATGCGAGCAGTTTGTTTTATTTTTATTAATTAACTAGTTGCGATGCCTCACGTTGCTTCGGCACGATTTTGTTTAGCAGATGGTGGTATGAGAATCTTTAGTGTAATTTTGTGGTTAAATTTTTTCTTTTGTGTAAGTAGATCCCTCCTTATATAATTCAAAAAAAATTATATTCTAAGAAATTTTTTATGAAGAATTTAATAATAATCATAAATCAAAATTTTGAGGTGGTAAAGTATGATTTTTTATTTAGGAGAAGGGAGGTCTCGGAGCTCATAATGTATATTGCAAAATATAACAAACTAGTAAAGGTTACAACATATAAAACCGTCAAACACTATTTTGTCGATGAAATAAAAATATTTTAATACAATTAAGTAAAAATTTTTGTTGGCCTTAGCTATCGTGTGTAAGCTATCTTGTGTGAGCATAGCAATCCTATAGAAGATAAGTTAAAAAAAAATGTCATGATTGCATACTGCGCGGGAGCTGCCGGGGGGGCGCAGGGGTGTTGCAGGGGGTGCGGGGGACTGCCGGGGGCTTGTCGGGGGGGCTGCCATTGAGGGCAATTTGGTCATTTAAAAATTTTAGTGGCAAAAATGTAATATTATTAAGTTTGTAATGGCAAATTTGCAATTTCTAAGTTTGGAGTGCCAAAGTTACAAATGGAGGGTTTTGGAGTGACAAATATACAAATTCCCCATTTTAAAATATACTTGGCTAACACCAGTAATGGATACAATCATAACTGATCATTTTGCACGCTATCGATTACTACTTTACTAGTAATTAAAAGAAGCATTACCAGCAATTAAACTTCAGTAGTTGGGGCTGCAACCAACGGAGAGCAACAAACCGTGCCAGTTAAAAAATGTTCATCTCAAATTCTTGTTGGGCTTCCTGATCTCCTCCTTCCTTATTGGGCTCAATTTGTCTCATCTGAAATCTATTGGGCCGTTGCAAATGAAATCATAATAATGGTAATATCATATATACCCTTCAACTCTTGATTTATTTCATATTTACTCATCACCTCTTTAATATATCATATATGCCCTTAAACTCTTATTAATATTTCATATTTCCCCATCAACTCGAAATATGTCGTATATCTCCTCTAACTCTTCAAAATGTTTCATATACACCCATCTAATTATTTAACTATAATAAAATTTTTATTTATTAACGCACATAATAAATAATAATTAGAATTAAATAATTAGATGGGTGTATATAAAAAGTTTATAAGAGTTTGAGGGGAATACGATATATTTGGAGTTCATAGGCAAATATGAAAGATTCAAAAGAGTTCAAGAGTATATTTGATATATTAAAGAGGTGATGGATAAATATGACATTAAACAAGTTTTTGAAGGGTATATATGATATTAATTCATAGTAATCATTACTTTTGTTTTTTTTCTTATCCTCAATTCTGTATAGTCTTCTGCGCAGCGGACTAACATATAACTAATAACATACTTCGATACAGAATCTATGGAAATGAGGACGCAGAATATCGTAAAGATATATTCCTATGTTATTATTACTGACCGGGACGATGTAGCGATCCATCCGAGCGTTCATTTGTGGCTGCGGCACAACTCCAACATATACTGACGCAACAGAAAATCAAACGAAAAGGACAAAAGCAATCATTTGGATCACTGAGAGTGCTCCTAAATTCGACTAAAATCAGAGAAAAAAGAGAAGCTCCCGCTTGGTATTGCGGAATAGAGTACGGGGTCAATTCATGTACCGCTAAAAAAAATAAAAAATTATAACTTCCAAACTACATCATTATAATAACTTTATATCCATAAAAATTTGAACATTTGTCCGGAGTATAGCAAATTAATTCAAATTCTCCTTTACATATAACAAATATTGATTTTAAAAAAGTAAATATCATCCGAGTATAGAACTAGTTGATCAAGTGATTCTAACCATCCAATAAGCCCAACTCTATGTTAAATACAAAATAGAGACAAAATAACTGTCCAAAGTCCTAACATAACATTTTTTATTTTTTTCATTCTTTCTTGGCATCACGATTTATCATAAAATAACTTGGCTGGTCATAGCAACCAAAGTTAAAATAAAATTAATCTCGGCCGTCGTAATTAGATTATATATATATATATAGAGTCCAGCTACGGTGCTTCCATAAGCATTTTAATTTGGACCGAAATGCTTACGGTCCGATTTTGAAAATCTGTCGTCCGAAATTTTGATCCAAATAGCTCATAATAATCTTGACATATTTAAGTTGGAGGATGCCTATTTTTACCATTTTAGAAATTTTATTACTATTTTTAATGATTTTTTGAAATATGACTCTTAAAATAATACAAAATAAATCAATTTTGTATGCCAACCTTTAAAAAATCATTAAAAATAGCTAAAATTTTCATAAAATGGAAAATTTTGGTATGTTAGAAGATAATTATGTCAAGATTATTATGAGCTATTTGGATTAAAATTTCGGATGACGGATTTTCAAAATCGGACCGTAAGCATTTCGGTCCAAAATGCTTATGGAAGCACCGTAGCCAGACTCTATATATATATAGAATTTTGCTAAAATGAGTCATGAGTCACGGACTGTTTCGTGAGTCAGGATCCAAAAACATATCAAATCACCTCGAAATTTTGATTTATATGGCTCAATAAATTCTTCATATCAAAATCTTATAGCACGCAAAAATTTTCCATTTTTGGAGATTTTTAAGTATTTGTTCTAGATTTTTTAAAATGATACATAAAACATTGAATATTTTATTAATATTTTTTTAAAGATGGCATAATTTTATACATTATTTTAATTATTTTAATATTATTTTGATGTCATCTTAAAAAATTTCAAAACATATACCTAAAAAAAAAACCTAAAAAAATAGAAAAATTTTGTATCATAGGAGATTTTGATATAAAGAATTGGGAAAATTGTCTATTTGCCGCTCCAAAACTCACAACTTGTCAAAATGCCATCCCAAAATTTTGAGTTGCATAATTGCCACTCCAAAATGAGTTGTCTTGCTAAAATGCCATTATATTGTACTTTTTATAATTTTTTAATAAAAGGATTTATAAATTGCAGTATTTTGATAAATATATTTTGATATTACCAATTATACCCTTTGACTCCCATTACAGTTTTCTACCTCATTGTCTTGTTTGCAACCTGAACCATTAATTTCTCTCGTCACCATTTTCTTCGGCTCTCTTTCTCTCCTCCATCCTTCAACACATCAAGGCAATCATTTCCTCTGACTCCTCTCCACCAAGTCGAGGCTCAACCTCACCATCCAGATGAGACAACGTGTCCACCCAGCAGAGACTCAACCTCTCTGCCCAACAGCCACCAGACATGACTCAATCTCCTCTTCCTCTTCCTCTTCTCTAGCCCGTGCTCTCATTTCATTCTGAATCACCCGATGATGCTGTACACCAACTGTGGAATCGATTGAAGAGGCTTGTGCGAATTGTGGGATTGTGGCTTATTGCAAAATACCAGATGGGAAAAGTTGCCGCTGATACCAAAATTGAAATCAATAACAGCCTTGTTACATACGGATTGGAAATGTTGACATATTGTCAGATTTTTAGTGATTTTATTTTTAGTTGCTAGCAAAAATGTGCACAAATAGCTGTTGAGGTGGTTTTATCATTCGAACTTGGGAAGGGTTGGGGCATTGTTGTATTCTCAAAGAAACTAGAAAATGGTTAATTTCTTGTTTACTGACATGCGATCATTTTCTCACTGATATTTGATCAAATCCATCTTCTATTCGGACAATCAGAAATCTGTGAGGGTATTTTCGTCACTACAGGAAATTTAATTTATTTTGGCTACTAAATACAATATAATGTCATTTTAGCAAGACAAATCATTTTGGAATGGCAATTATGCAACCCAAACTTTTGGGATGGCATTTTGACAAGTTGTGAATTTTGGAGTGGCAAATAGACAATTTTCCCTAAAGAATTTAATGAAAATCATAAATTGAAATTTCATGATGGTTAAATATGATTTTTCAGTTAGGAGCATGGGAGGCCTCCGTGCTCTTAGGAGCAAGTTAGTTTTACTATATATGTGTATATATATATATATATATAGCTAGACTATTGTGCTAACGTTAGCATTTCGGATCGAAATGCTAACGTTAGCACAATAGTCTAGCAATATATATATAGAGTTAGGCTACAATAATATGTATATCACGGTGTTGCCGTGCTATGCGGTCCATATCTCAGTTTCCGGTGTCCAAATGGTTGATCCGAACCGCTCAATGTGATCTCTATATCAAAATATTTTAGGAAACCAAATTTTACAATTTTTAGATTTTTTTGCTATTTTTAATGATGGGGAGAAAATGGCTAGATCCAAGGATTCTGGTTCATACAAAACAACAATTTTCTACCCATCACTAAAAATATAAAAAAAATTCTAAAAATTGTAAAATTTGGTTTCCTAACATATTTTGATATAGAGATCACATTGAGTGGTTCGGATCGACCATTTGGACACCGGAAACTGAGATATGGACCGCTAGCACGGCAAAACCGTGATATGTATATTATTGTAGCCTAACTCTCTCTCTCTCTCTCTATATATATATATATATATATATATATGTTAGAGATCTTGTACCAAATCATAATTAAATAAAGTTACTGCAACAATTGTCTAAAACTGCGAAGAATTATAGAACTGAGCCCACTGTAGTAACATTTAAAAGGTCTTCCAAAACCAAGCACTACGATAATTACATTACTGATTAAGTTGGATCATGGAAGTATCATTGTATACTTTTATGTGATTTTATTTTCATTTGACAAATATTTCTTGATCGAATAATGAGAATAATGAGAGAGATCTGAGGAAGGGTCGATGAACAGTGGTAAAGGGTGATTACTGTTATTTAAAACATGAAAATGAATCAAATAGACAGATTTTATTAAGTAATTATTAAGAAATAAGAATATTTTAAGTAATTAATATATATAAAGAGGATGGATGAAATAACCATGTTTTTGGTGACCAATCGATGACCATGAAATTAAATCTTAAATAACTACATATTAAATTCATAAATAACAAAACTAATTGATAGAATATATTGTATATATCATATTTTATGTGTATACAAAAATTATATAATTTTGATTTTATTTACATGTGCATCAAGAATTAACAAAAATCTTAAGTTTTATGATTTTTTTTCTCCTCTCTTGATTACTATCGAAACAATGTTAAAACTTTATCATTTTATATATATATGTTATTGAGATAATATAGAGTACATCTAACGGTTTAGATTTTTCAATCTATGTATAAATTAAAAAATGGTCACTATGGGCACCAATGCCTATGGTTATTGGATCCCTCCTCATATATAAATTTAGTACCCGATTTTATTGAGCCCAGCTTATTTCAAGTTTTCATTCACAAACTCATTTTGGTGGGACTTATTATATAACTAATCCTAAACATGATCATATCCTAATTAATCTGTGTCTTAAGTCGTGTAATTAAACAGAACCTTAATACCATACGTTCATACTTAATATATATTTTAAAAATACTGCTCAGAAAATATAATGTCTCAGTAGACCATTAGCCTTTCAATTGTCGGACCAATCATTCTAGATAGTTTCGTTATGTTCCATATTACATGTTGGGTTGTAATTCTTTGATTTGCATGGTCTGTTTAATTACCCGCTTGTATTGGGATGTAAATATACACCATGTAACTTCTTAATTCTTGTTAATGACATATTTGTCAGCCGCTGCAAAGCTTACAAAATAAAAGAAATCACAAGAAATTAAGAGAAATAGATCATAAAGGATAAAAAAGAAAAAAATAATTCTCTGAAAAATGTAAACACTGAAAAGTTGTTTCCATCCTAGTTTCTTGAGAAACTAACCAGTTACTAATTTAATATTCTATTAGAAAATCAATGCATTACAGTAATAAAAGAAAATTATCTTTAGCAATTCTGTTAAACTTCAATTTTATTAATTTTATCAATGAAACTCAATCGGTAAAACTCTCTATTTTATTAATTTTACCATGTAATATTCCATCAGCAAATCAATGCATTACAATCAAACAAGAAAAATTATCTTTAACAATTCTGGTAAACTTCTATTTTATTAATTTTATTAATGAAATTCAATATGCGGAATTCTCTATTTTATGGCTGGTTTACATCAGAACTCTTCATCATCCGAGGTGGGCCCTCAATTGGGTCTGTACCAAAAGAAACTAGACGATTTATTTGGAAATCTTTGGATTCGTTTTCATATGAGCCGTCATGTCAAGTGGGGGGCTCGGGTTATGAATCGCGTTTGGGCCTGTAGGAACTTCGCGGTTGACATGAAAACCATTAGATCGGTCTCCATATGGGCCTGTCATCGCAAGGGGCGGGCTTGGGTTATGAATCGGGTTTGGGCCCGTAGGAACTTCTCGGTTGAGATGAAAACCATTAGATTGACCTTCATATGAGCTTGTCATCGCAAGGGGCGGGCTCGGGTTATGAATCGGATTTGGGCCTGTAGGAACTTCGCGGTTGACATGGAAACCATTAGATTGGCCTTCATACGATCTTGTCATCTCAAGGGGCGGGCTCGGGTTATGAATCGGGTTTGGGCCCGTAGGAACTTCACGATCGACATGGAAACCATTGGATTGACCAACATATGAGCTTGTCATCTCAAGGGGCGGACTCGGGTTATGAATCGGGTTTGGGCCCGTAGGGACTTCGCGGTCGACATGGAAACCATTAGATTGACCAACATATGAGCTTGTCATCTCAAGGGGTGGGCTCGGATTATGAATTGGATTTGGGCCCGTAGGAACTTCGCGGTTGATATAGAAACCATTAAATTGGTCTGCATAAGAGTTGGTCATTGCAAGTGGTGGGCTCGGATTGTGTATCGGATTGGGACCGGTTGGAACCTCACGGTCTGTTTGGAAATTGTCATGTACGCCTACATATGCCATTCGGACAGGCGGGCTCGGATTGTGTATTGGATTGGGACCTGTTGGAACCTCACGGTTTGTATGGAAGCCATCATGTAAGGTAAATCTTATGCATGAGGCGCCTTCAAAGAAGACAACTAATAGTAATAGGAGATGTAAGACTGAAATTGCTGAGTTTGAAGTCATTGTGATTCTCCTTTTGTATGACAGAATGTTTGTTTTTTTTTTTTTTTGAAAGAAAGACAGAATGTTTGTTGAAATATGAGAATGAAATCTCTTCTTATATAGGTATAAGGTCATGAAATGGTAATGAGCAATCCATGAATATTAATCAATGAAAGATTTGATAAAAATGAGAGCAATCCATGAAATTAATTAACGAAATATTTTGTACATTAATTATTTCATATCTCATTCATAAAATCTCATGTACCCTTCTCCATTTTATGTGTGAGCATCGGTAGTTTTACTTTGAGCAAATAATCTCTAACTCTGTTTTTTGGAATCTTATTACTGCGTATTACATTATTATGGAAATCATATATTACTTTTTACTTAAAACATGAGCAAGAACCAATGAATATTTTTAACGTCATGATTCACGTTGGTAACCTAGGTAGAGAATGCATGGCCATACAAACGTGTAAATGATCGATATTAATTCTAATCCTTTTAACACAATGACAATTAATTTTCAGGATAAAGCCAATAATTTGGTAAAATCTTATTGCTAATTGCGGTGTCTAGCTGTTATGCTTGAAGGTCGTACGTAAGCGCCTCACATTTAATTTAGAGGAGGGATCCATTGACAATGCTTAAAATGACAATCTTGACAATCAAGATTTTAAAAAATTTGTAAAAAATAGTTAAAAATTCTTGAAATAGAAAAAAGTTTATAGAGATATTGTTTAACTTATAGATTGATTATGTATCAAATTATATTCAATTTAAGTGACGTTTGATAGCTCTTTAAAACTCGTTAAATTTCAACCGTTAAAAAATGTATAAAATTTTGATAAACTATCAAACGATGTTCAAATTGATTGAAATTTAAAACACTATTAATCTATAAGTTAAAGAATGCATCCATAAAAGTTTTTTCATTTTTAAGATTTTTTATGAATTATTACAAAATTTTTAAAATCTTGATTGTCAAAATTGTTATTATAAGCATTGTCAATGGATCCCTCCTCTTTAATTTATACCATATATACCATTAGGTAGAGTTAGACTATTATACTAATATTAGCGTTTCGCACCGAAATGCTAACGCCTCAGAATTTATATTATCATGTCTGAAATTATGATTTATGGTGCTCAATAAATTATTTATATAAAAAATATTGGGGAACACAAAATTTTTCATTTTTAGAGTTTTCTAAGTATTTATTTTGAATTATAGAAAAAAACTCATAAATATTAATAAAATATTGATGTTTGTACATGCTATTTTCAAAAATTCAAAACAAATACTTTAAAAACTCTAAAAATGAAAAAAATTTGTATTCCCCAATATTGTTATATAAATAATTTATTGAACACCATAAATCATACTTTCGGATACGATAATATAAATTTTGAGGCGTCAGCATTTCCATCCGAAATACTAACATTAGTATAATAGTCTAAATTTAAGGTCTCACGGTCTAAATTTAAGGTTAGATAAAAACCCAGTTCATTGCTTATCGACATAGTTCCCAAATCTTGAATGTCCTCTCGAGCGATTTCGCTTTACAGCGATTCTTTCCCCCGCTTCTCTTGTAAAACTGGATAGAAATCTTAATATGCATCAAATTAGGAAGATTCACGGAGAAATGATGATATAGTTTTATCCCCAAAATGATGGATAGAAATCTCAATATTCCAGTATATAGTTTAAGCAAACGACAAGGAGAAGCCACTCAAATTGATGCGATCATGCAATGTTGGTCCAAATCAATAACCCAAAGTCTAATCTGTAAGTTCCCAAATAAAAGTTGGTTGTATTGATAAACTTTTCATTGTTTCTAGTGGATGAACAATCTGCAGTTTTGTTTAAATGGCCATGGAATGGTACATGCCTTCAACGTGTTTGATGAAATGCTTCAAACAAAATTTAGTTATTTTCATTGGATAGTAAATGCCCTCAACGTGTTCGACAAAATGCTTCAACTATAATTGCCTTCAACCGAGTCACCTTAGTATGTGGCACTCCCGATTTCGGATGAACTACATTCTGATGATGCAATTGAACATCCACCCGAATACAATAAGAAAAAACCGGATTTGGAGTAAGTGAAGCTGCATAGGATATGAGCAATCAGTACGTGCAAATGCAAATGACGATGTCCCTCAAGATCTTTTGCTTGATGGCACTTTACTTGACTTTGAATTTATAATTTTTCTAAACTTACATGTGAACTTTAGATTTGAACAATGTTGCTGGTTGATTTTCATAGTAAGTTGGAAATGGTAACTTTCATCTATATGTTATGTACTGTAGCTTCATTTTTTTATGTATAGTGCTTACTTTTTGGATTACAAGTATCTTAGTTGACGAAAAATTTGATATGTGCTATATTTTATATGTCATTTTCCACCAAAAACAAGCAAACATATAAAAATTGTAATACATGACCTTGATTTGATGAATATAGGTATTTTTAAGAAATCAACAATTAAACCGGTTGACCCCACGGTCCAACCAATAAACCATTGACCCGAAGTTTTACCGGGTCGACGCCGGGTCCAGTTTTAATAACATTGATATTAACAATAATAAAAGAATGATAAGGTTCTGTTGGTAATTATATATTGGGCCGTTTGTTTAATTTAGATTAAATTCTGGAAGAAAACCAAAAGATCAGTTACAAAATGATTCACCATATCTGTACCTTGAATTCAAATTATACTGTACTACGTCAAAAATCAAAATGCTTGATTAATGCTCTCTTGTTATAATTTATATTTTAATTATAAGCACCAACCACCAGTCCTCATCAAATTCATACATATTATTTCTTATCTTTTAATGTGAATATCAGTAGAAACTAAAAAAAAAAAAAAAAAAACAAATTCTGTGAGGATCAGTGAAGGAATTTCCACATTAATAATGGTTACGGAAACCCCTCCCGTCCATTGAGTCAATGTCTCCATATGTCCATAATTGACCGCCGTCCGCTGTGGCAACGACAAATCATCACGGTGCGACACGCTTGTAGTTGATCTGCTGGCTCCTCATCACCTCCGATCGAATCATTACCCTATTTCCTGTAGCTCTCTTTCCTCCCGGCCATTAATTCACGTCAAATTAACTTAAATGTCCACCACGGCGACATCAATCCGGCTGTTTTCAAAATTTGAAATGTACCGCTCAAAACGGACCAAAATCCTTTATATTAACCTTAATTTTTCCCAAACCCTTCCCAAACAGAACCAAATTATCCCAGTTTCTGCCTTCTCGAAAGAAACCCCCTTTAAGTTGTTACAATTCATCTGTTCAACACTTTTTTTTTTATTTAATGTTACATTTTAATTCTTTTAATGATTGGTTACATAGCGAAGAAATAAATGTTACAGGAAAATGTCAATTTGTTACATAGTGAAGAAATGAATGTTACATGAAAGAGGAGGAGAATCAATCTTACCCAATGTTTCATTTTTTTTTATGTAAATGGTGTCCCAAAAGGGTATAGGCTTTTAAATTCCCTATGCAAACACTCGATCGCAAGCGTACGATCTCGTGTAGTACAGTCGGGGTCGAACCACAAGGACGGGGTCAATCCTAAACCAGACTTTACTCGCAATTCAAATCCTGAACAAATAAAGTGGGGGGTTTTGGAAGGTTGGTTTCAAGCAGTTCAAAGTGCGAAACAGTAAACAGCAACAAGTAAAACTCTAAAACAGATTATAAAAGGGCGTTCCTAGGTTTTCAGGTTCAGTTTAGCCTCTGGATTAATTGTCTGCGCCCCGCAAGATGTCTCTGCGGGCTGCAGGGGGGTAGTTAGAGATACCGACACTGTCTTCTAACTACAGAATGTCTCATGTGTTGGCAACCAGTGTCGAAAACTCTGTCTTACACTTTCTGTAACTGTCTGCGTCTCGCAAGATGTCTCTGCGGGTCGCAGACAATCGACAGAAAGCAAATTCAGTTCTGGTTCAAATTTCAACTCACGTTATTAATTCCTATTCGAATCAGATTTAATACAAGTTCCTCAACTGTCGTATTTTGGTCCTTCTAGCAATTCTAGTTCAACAGAAATTCATAGATATATTCCTAAACCTACGTTCAAGTTACTTTTCTTCTCGGGTTTGGTTCGACTTTCGTTGAAACCGCAAATCAACCTTTCGGTATTTCTTGGAAAGCAAGCAATCAACCCAAATAGTGTAAATAACAATTCTTGGTCATGAGATATTCAATTAACCACACCGGATTTGGCCTAATCCACGGGCTTACCAAACAAACAAGTCAAGTCAAGAACACATAATAATTTAAGCACAAGTAACCATGAAAATAACGTGAATCAAAACATAGTACAATCAATCCATAAGCATAAACATCATCATCAACCCTAGAAACTACAAGTCTACTCGCTCATGGCGAGGGAAAACAAACAAAACAAAGAAGTAAAAGAGTGCATGATACTAAAGAGAAGGAGAAGAGCGAGGAAGGCTTCAATCTTCGGTCTCTCCTAGGAATCCTCGCGAATCCGTCGAAGAAAACGATGAACAAAGCAAGGGCCGAACTCTCCTTCTTCTCCAAGGCGGCTAGGGTGAAAAGATGTGAAAAGATATGAAGTAAGATGCCTAAACTGACTCAAAACTGAATTTAAATAGCCTAGGGCGGCTAAAGCAGAAACTGCTCCGCACCGCCCTGCGACCCCGCAGAAAAGTCCTGCGGGTCGCAAGATCCAGTTCCAGTGCTGATTTGCTCCGAATCGCGTCCAAATGGCTTCAAAAGCCAAATCTACCTGAAATTAGGACAAAAATAAACAAGTAACTGGAATCTAGGCATTCTAACACTAAAATGCATATAAACTTGAGAATTTTAGGTCAGAAACAAGGTGTAAGTCTGGTAAAATGCAGATATGAATGCGATGCATTAAATCTCCCCAAGCTTAAAGTCTTACTTGTCCTCAAGCAAAACCTAGAACCTAAGGAACAAACCATACCTAGACCTAAATCCCCCAAGTAGACCTAAATGCAAAGAAAAACTTTGGGATAATGCTAAACCAAGAACGCATGAGCAAGTTTGAATTTTGAATTGTAAATAATTGTGCATGATAATTTCACAAAACATGGGCTAAGGCACAGAAAATCAAGACGAGCGACTTTTACTTCATGAAACGCAACCTGAATTGCAAGTAGGACCATCGTACTTTTTCGGACCCTAGATCTTTTAATCAAACTACAAAGTTGGTATCTCAGTTGCGTTAGACCCACAGTGAACAACTTTCTCAACCTTTCAAATCCATAGACCTCGAAATGCTTTTATTTATTTATTTATTGTATTTTTTTTCTTTCTTTTTGTGAATTCAGAGTGTGAGGGAATGAAGCCCGAGTCAGACGGATAAAGAAAATAAAAGTGCATACGTCCTGTCTGACCGTGACTTCACCCCCTTTAAAATTCAGACATTCAAGGACCAGTCAGTTTGATGGAAAAATAAAGAGGTGCACTCTTTCTACATGACCGCATCCTTGAAATGCCTATTGATTTGGTTTTTAAGACATTTCAGGCTATGACTTTCCACATTTCCCAACCATATTCACATGGATACCACAAACTGAGAAATTACTCTCCATCCTCAATCAGATTTTCGGTTTGCTACTTTTTCCAATTAGTACCTACTTTATTCATGGAACTAGACGCTATAGAACAAGATTCTCTGACCTTAACACAAGTCTCATGAAGTTATCATACACGATTTTTCACAATGCAAACGTCAAAAATTCCCATATGCCTTTGAATTCAACATTTTCCCAAAATTTTTCCCAAAATGAAAAAAGAAGAACAGAGAAAGAAAAATAAAATCCTAAAACTTAGATTTACTCTATCCTTCCTCCCCAAGCTAATCCATGCATTGTCCTCAGTGCATAAAACATAGATGTGAGAATAAATGAGAGAGAGAAATAATACAACCTAAGGGAATGACTGTGCAGAATCGGCGGAGTTTCCGTCGGAGTCTCCCCAAGCTGGCTGCTGCTGCTGTGTCGGCGGCGGAGTGTTGGTTGGATTTGGGGGCGGTGTGGTGTGACTGGTGGTGTGCTGGTGATGAACGGCTTGCGGGCCGCAAGAAGCTCCTTGCGGGTCGCAAGTAGCTGCCAGATCCATGTGTTTACCCCTAAAATATCTTAGAGTGTAACACTAAAATAAAAAAATGAATTGATGAAACATCAAACTTGTAATCCTGAAAATTAGGTGACATGTGAAAATGTTGAAGTTCAATTAAACCAATTTTAAAATTCAAAGGAATATAATCAAATTGGGCTTCACATTATCACAAAATGAGTGTTAAATGGGCTGTTAATGAAAACAAAATAAGAGAAATGCATGTTGGGCTGTATCATCAAATGAATTTCAGCCTTGGCAAGCAAAACCAGAGGAGTTTTGATGCCTCTCCTCTTTTTTTGGTGCTGGACTCGATTTCAAGCAAAACAAAGAAAAAAGATGGATGCGCAGGGGGCCTTTCCCCGTTTCCTCTTCTCTTCTCTGATCCGCTGCCAAGCAAAGCCCACAGATGAAACCCCTTCTCCTTCTCTCTTTGCTGAAACCTCTCGAGCCCAGCCCTGGAGTAGCATTCGGTGCTGAAAACGGGAGGGTGGGTACTCCCATGAGTGCACCTTTTGATTGTGTACCCATAATTCTAACCGTGTGATCACTTTAAGATTCTCACCACCAGATTACCATGACTTAAGAATTCCCACGCTTCCTTTTCCTCCCTTTTCTGGGAAAACAATTAATGCTATAGTGCTTTTGTATAATGCGGACCCCACAAACTTAGAAAAATGAATCTTGTGTCTAGGACAATGTGCATGTAGGTCCTGGTGAGTCACATTTTATTAATTACTTTACTAGATTAAAGTCTCATGACCTTTGATATAATTTGTACACTCTCCTGATTGCTTTTTGTTTTTTAAGTGTTTGAAGAATGGTACGTGCAATCATACCTTGCTAATTATTTTTTAAATACATTTGAAAACATTAACCATTACAAAATATAGAAAAATTATATAAATATATATTATTTAACTAATAAAAGGTAAAAGATCATTATTCAATAAAATATATAGTAATTTAAAAAAATATATGAAGCTTTTATTAATCAGTGTTTTAAATAATAGAATACGCTTGACGGGTGGATGGATTACCGCCAAGTGATTAATTGTTATGCGGACGATTAATGGGGATTTTGCGGATAAATTCGTGTTTGTACTTTCATATTCAAAAATATTAGTTAGTTCTAACAAAATAAGTTTTTTTTTTCATATTTTTTAAATACTTATATCATCTTAAATAAAGCACATAAATCTAAAAAATACGGAATTTACCATATTTATATTATGAAAAGAGCAGAATTGAATACTCTTATAGTTATTTTTATATTTTTCTTAACTTGATGTAAGGATTTTAACAAGTTATGACATAATAAAAATAATATTTCTGTACATTTTATGCTCATGAGCTATTTTATTCTTAATTATCAAATGAAGGGAAAATGTTATAATACAAGTTTTGATATGTATATTCATGTCTTGAATTTACTAAGACTTGATAATATTTTTTATAAAACTATCATACATTATTTTTCAATTATAAAAATAAAAATAAAATAATTAGCTCCTCTTCATGATATTTACAGAATAGTTTTTTTTTTATAAGAAAAATAATTGATATATCTTTTATGAAATGTTTATTTAATACAAATAAAAAATAAGTTAAAATTATGTAGTTTAGTATGTACACAGGCATTTAATTCAAGAAAATTGATGTTTGAATAAGAAAATGTGACTCAATGGTTAAAGTATAACGCAGTCTGTTGAATTAATCTGCTGATTAATCGGTTTTGGCAGCCGATTAATCGGGTTTGCGGGTGACTATTCAGTTTATGCGGCCGACTAAGCGTTTGAAACCACAAAATTCTCATCTCATATACCATACGTGACGGTTTGGCCACCGTTTACGACTAATCGGCCGATTAATCTGCCTTAACGGACGTTTTTTAAAACACTGGTATTAATCATGGAATAAAAAATATATATATAATTGATGAGTAATTGAATAATCAATATTTTTCTCCGTGATAATTCTTCAACAAGTTATGTCTAACACTTCGATAACACTTCATAAGACTTGATATGTTGTAGTCAACTAATTAACACCTACAGATCAGCTACTCGTGCTGCTGCCAAGTACAATTAAAAGAAAACAAAGCTAATATAATCTCAAGAAGCATTCTTAAGTCATAGAGTCATCTAAATTAAGATAAAAAAAATTGACAAAATAAGAGCATGTGGGCAGATGACTATCAAATATGTAGTGCTAATTAACATTCTTCTTCAGATGCATTTTCAGATTCACTTGGACTGCTATCTTCATCAGATACAACCTGCAAATGCATAAAATAAAATATAATGAATGTTACTTATATTGGTGACAAAAAAATATGTCATAAAGTATACTATATAAAAATTATAAAAATTTCATTGAAAAAAAAAAAAACCTGAGGCGCATTTAAGCTTGGTGAAATATGCATGTAATGTAGTAATTCAGAAGCTGATCCGTAGACTGGTGGCCCCTGTATATATGTAAATCATTCTATAAATGACACTTCATTGCATAATCAATTCAAAATATAATGAAAAGAATATAACTGCTTGTGTATTACCTGCATGAAAGCATCTGTTGAAAACATTGGAGCTCCAAAAATATTTAATTCCTTGTCTTCTAATGGTACTGTTGTGCTATTTGAAGTATGTTGTATGTTGCCTGATTTTCCTATAATACAAAATTACTTAATTGACATAATACCAAACAGACTACATATATCATTCACAGATCATATTATAGAAATGTTGTACCTTTCTTTTTATGCTTCTTCTCCTGTTCATTCTTGTTGCATGCCATGCCGGTTCTCTTCTTCTTCTTCTTCTCCAGTGCACCTTTATGACGACGGCGTCCTCGACTATCATCTCTCTTTTTAACTCCAACTGCCTTTTTGGAGACAACTTCCACATTTTTCTTAGTTGATACCCTCTGACATGACTCAGGCACGTCATTCACATCATGATTTGATGTTTTCTCACTATTATTGTTCTGCAAAAATGCTTTCACTTTGTGCTTGAACTCATCTGCCAATTCTTGAGCATATTCATATCCTTGTGGGCTTTGTGAGGCTATAGTGAGTATGCTACTATATGTTCGCATCAAAGAACCATACCGATTCGCTATGCTCGCTTCAGCAGTTAGTCGGTTACCCTCTTCTGATACCACATTGGTCCCATCTTTAGCATCCCTTCGCCATCTCTTCAAATAGTATTTATCAGGAAGCTCTTTTATCACTACCACAGAGATGGGCATTAGCAACCCCAACTTAGCAACTGTTTTCAAGAAAACCGTTGGTGAAAAGTGGCAGTGGCATTTTGGAAATTTAATTAAACATATCAGCAACGGTTTATCAGAAGGAACAGTTGGTAAAGACAACCCCGAAATCTGAGAAAGAATCAACAACTGTTCCTTTAAAAAACAGTTGGGAAAGGCATATCATTCCCAACTGTTCCTTAAGAAGAAACAGTTGTTGATTCATGTGCAAGAGTTAACAACGGTTCTCTACATAAAACCGTTGGAAAAAGGTGGAGCATTCACAACGGATTATAAAACACAAACCGTTGTTGATTCTTGGTAACATAAAATATTCCTGTGCGAGAATTAACAACGGTTCACTCTTAAAAACCGTTGGTAAAGGGATAATCATTACCAACGGTTCTTCAAAGAGAAACCGTTGTTGAACCTTGGCTGACATAAAATTCATGTGCAAGAATCAACAACGGTTCTCTATAAGAAACCGTTGCTAACCCGTTATCATTCCCAACTGTTTCTAAAGAACAAACCGTTGTTGATTCTTGGGTAACATAAAGTAATTCCTGTGTAAGAATTAACAACTGTTTTTTGTTGGGAACCGTTGCTGATTCCTTCTTGTGGCGGGAGAATTTCCCGCCTGTGGCCCATTTAACAACTGTTATTCATTTGGAACCGTTGTTGATTCTCTCCAAGCAACAACAACACTTTTTCCTCACCCAGCAGCTAGCAAATTAATCATAAGGCATATATACCTTCTTTTTTTCCTCCCTCCTTCTCCAGCAGACCAGCAGGCAGCAGCGCCCCCTCCCCCTCCTCCTTTAATTTCAATCTAGCTCAAGAGGAAGTTGATTGGAAGGCATACCACTCTCCCCTCCGACTCCCATTTTCGTTTCGAGATATTGAGGTTAATTCTATTTATCTACTTGATTGAATAATCAGTAGTTATTATATAATTAATTAGCATATAATTGCATGCATGTTAGCATTTTTTATATGTGGGTATTGTCATGCATTAGAACCAAACCACCGGAACTTGAATAACTTTAGGTCGTTACCCGTTCGAGATTAATCCAATAGGGGTTAATCTCGAATAGTCCCCGTTTGGGACTGCTCTTTGAATACCTTGTCTCATTTAGGATTAGTGAACATGCGTTGGGCAATTTGTTGTTCGAGAAAAATTCGGTAGATCATTTCTCCATTTGTTCTCACGGGTACGTGCAATGGCGTACTCGGGGGAGCTAATGGGAAATGCTGCCGAATTTTTCTCGAACAACAAATTGCCCAACGCATGTTCGCTAATGAGACAAGGTATTCAAAGAGTGGGTTAGGATGGTTGGCCGTCCCGGAACCTATTAATTGTAGAACCAGCAGGGACCTAGTACTAATATTGCATGCATAATAAAAATTATATTTAATTATCTCTTACAGATGGATCGTAAGAGTTGGATGTATGGGAGGCGTGATACAAGTGCTTACTTGTTAGGAGTCGAAGAATTCATTAATTGTGCGAAGGAACATATGAGGCGTAGGGGTGATGAAACTATTTTATGCCCTTGTTCCGATTGTGAGAACTTGCGGAGATTTAGGGATGTCAGAGAAGTGAGGGGCCATCTGATCCGTCGTGGATTTAAGGAGCGGTACACTCGTTGGGTGTGGCATGGCGAGTGCTCCGAAGAATTGGCAAATGCGGAGTCAAGCAAGGCTTCCAATGTGTCCGAGACCTCTTTAGATCGGGAAAATGATGTACGGGAGGAAATTGGGGTTGAAAATATAGAAAATATAGATAGCACTAATTGTACGGACTATGATCAAGTAGATGAAATGATGCACGACATTCCTGACGATTTGTGGACATACCAGAATTTTCTGAAATTAATCTGAGCAAAGATGCTAATGTAGAATTATTTCCCGGTTGTACGAAATTTTCAAAATTATCAGCGGTTTTCAAATTATTTAGCCTGAAAGCAAAAAATAATTGGAGCGATAAAAGTTTCACAGATCTGTTAAAACTCTTAGGGGATATGCTCCCAGAAGATAACGAGTTGCCGGATACAACCTACCAAGCGAAAAAAATTTTGTGTCCATTGAGTTTAACAATTGATAGGATTCCTACATGCCCGAAAGACTGTGTACTATATCGAAAAGAGCATGTCAATCTTGATAAATGTCCAAAGTGTGGGCTTTCAAGGTACAAACCGGGAACTGACCCATCAAAGAAAGGTAAAAAACCTGCGGCGAAAATCTTGTATTATCTGCCAGTAGAACCGAGATTGCAACGTCTTTTTGCAAATCCAAGAGACGCTGAGTTGTTACAGTGGGCTGGCACGTGTAGAAAAGACGATGGAATGCTCAGACATCCCGCCGATTCTTCTGAATGGAGAAAGATTGACATGACATTCCCTGATTTCGGTGGCGAACCTAGAAACTTAAGGTTAGGGCTATGTACCGACGGAATGAATCCTTACGGTAACATGAGCAGCCGGCACAGTACCTGTCCGGTGTTCTTGTGCATTTATAACCTTCCTCCTTGGTTGTGCATGAAAAGGAAGTACCTAATGATGCCACTACTGATATCGGGTCCTAAACAACCGGGTAATGACATAGATGTGTTCCTAGCTCCTCTGATTGAGGAACTGGAGAAGTTATGGAAAGAGGGAATACGAGTGTACGATGCATATAAGAAAGAATGGTGTACCATCCGTGTTATGATCTTCTGCACGGTCAACGATTTTCCCGCGTTAGGTAACTTGTCGGGATGCAGAACAAAAGGATACAAGGCGTGTCCTGTTTGTGGAGAACAAACTTGTTCCATACGACTAAAGCATTGTAAGAAGATTGTGTACATGGGGCATCGTCGATTCCTTCGGGTTGGCCACGCATATCGAGGGAAGAAGAAAGAATTCAATGGCAAGTCTGAGAGGAGAAAAGCTCTGGTCCCGTTAACCGGCAAAGAAGTTTACACAAAAGTGAAGCACATAAGAGTCCAATTTGGGAAGGATGTTGTTGCTCATGATAATCCGGACGACTTATGGAAGAAGAGGTCCATATTTTGGGATCTTCCTTATTGGCTGCACATGGATGTTAGGCATTGTTTGGATTTGATGCACATTGTAAAGAACGTCGCTGAGAGCATAGTGGGCTTGTTGTTGAACACCGCAGGGAAAACAAAGGATGGCATCAACGTTAGAAAGGACATGGTTGAAATGGGCATTCGCCCAGAGCTAGCACCCCAAGAAAAGGGAGAGCGTACCTTCTTACCGGCGGCCTGCTACACTCTATCGAGAAAAGAGAAAATCAGTTTTTTAGAATGCCTGCAATCAATTCATGTGCCATCCGGTTATGCTTCAAATATTTCCAGAAGGGTGTCCATGAAAGATATGAAACTGATCGGGATGAAATCACATGATTATCATGTCCTGCTGACTCAGCTGCTCCCGGTTGCCATTCGAGGTATCCTCCCCCCGCATGTTAGGAAGTCGATCACCAGGTTCTGTTCCTTCTTCAACAAAGTTAATTCGAAGGTGATCGATCCCGAAGGGCTGGACTTCTTACAGTCCGATGTCGTGACGACCCTGTGTGAACTGGAAATGTATCTTCCACCCTCATTTTTTGATATCATGGTGCATTTAACAGTCCATCTCGTTAGAGAAATAAAACTCTGTGGCCCCCCATTCCTGCGACAAATGTACCCTTTTGAGAGAGCCATGGGTCAGTTGAAAGGGCTGGTCCGTAGTCGATCGAGGCCCGAAGGAAGTATGGTTGAAGGGTATGATGCTGAAGAGATCATCGGTTTCTATACCGATTACGTGGCCAACATTGACCCGATCGGCCTTCCCAAGCCTCGGCACGAGGGGAGACTCCAAGGTGTAGGTACTATTGGGTACAAACTGGTGAGGCCGGATCACGATTTGATCCGGATTGCACATCTCAAAATTCTTCAGCACCTTGCTGATGTAAGTCCGTACGTCGTCCAGCACCTGACAGAGCTACGTGAGAAAAATCCTTCGAGAAGTGAAAGTTGGGTCACCAATGAGCATAATCGAACATTCATAAGATGGTTCGAAGACAGTGTACATTCCAGACCATCCGATGAAGACGTAAGTGAGACTGTCAGGTGGTTAGCGTTCGGACCCGAGTCAACAGTGCACACCTACCAAGGTTTCGACTTGAATGGCTTCACTTGGTACACTCGGACCCAAGACAGCAAGAGCACCGTGCAAAACAGTGGTGTGACGTTAGTAGCTCTAGCGGCTTCTGGAGATATGCCCCAGCCATTTTACGGTTGGATTGAAGAAATATAGGAAGTAGATTACGTTAAATTTAAGATTCCCCTATTTTACTGTAAGTGGATCGATAACGGACGCGGAGTCCAACGGGATGAGGATGGATTTGTCACCGTTGATTTCAGTCGGTTGGGATACCATGACGATCCTTTCATACTGGCTAAGCAAGCAAAGCAGGTGTTTTATGTTGTTGACCCGGCCGACAAAAAGAGGCATGTTGTTCTTGCCGGTAAACGGCACATTGTAGGGATCGGAGACGTTGTCGATGAGGACGACTACGATAAGTTTGACGAAACCGGACCATTTTGTAATGGTACCGCCATCCAGCCAGTTGATGATGCGCCAGAGACAATCTACATCCGTACAGACCATGACGAAGGAACGTGGCTGAAGAGACGAAAAAGGAAGAAATCGAAGGATCAAAGAAAAGAAAGAAAACCGCATAGAAGGTAAATGATACATTTTTTTAATTAATTAAATAGAATAATTACTTAAAGTAATTAGGTATAATTGAAATTAATTAGATATATAGATATATTAACTAAATTAATTCATTAATGCAGGTGCATGTTCAGCGAATGTATCGGATAGATGACAAGCTTGGGATCTTGCGCCTGTTGAGTTCTAATATTTCTTTTGTTTTGTTTGTGTGTGTTGCTATTTGTAATTAATGTACGTTTAGATAATTTGCTATTTGTAATTAATTAGATATTTCAAAATATATTTATTATAAGCAACAAAATAATTTGCTCGTACTAAGATCATGTTTAGTGAACAACAGTTGTTGATAGAGGTATCAACAACGGTTACTGACTGAGGACCGTTGTTGATGACAACAAAATAACTTTTTAAACTAAAATCTGCGAAAGAATCAACAACGGTTATTTATTAAAAAACCGTTGTGGATGGAAAAATTAACAACGGTTATTTATTAAAAAACCGTTGTGGATGGCAAAATTAACAACGGTTATTTATTAAAAAACCGTTGTGGATGGAAAAATTAACAACGGTTATTTATTAAAAAAACCGTTGTTGATTGTTTCATAGCGGGATTTCCTGAGACCCAAATAATGAATGAATTCCTGTTTCAGCCTAGCTGATAGAGGTAGTATACCAGAACACACATAACAACTAAGTGCCTTTCATGAGCAAATTGTCGTCCATTTCAGCCAACTCAGCTGCTTTAGCCGGCAGGACCAGCTGCAACACCTCAGAAGAAAAGGCAATCTGATAAGTGCCTTGCATGAGCAATCTGCTTTAACCGGCAGGACCACACCTGCAGCACCTCAGAAGAACCAGAAGGTTCACAACTCAATGCCACACCTGCAGGCAAAACCTCGCAGAAGGGTTGATCCTACCAACTCAAGCTGTAGAGATAGCAGAAATGCCTCGAAATCTGCAAAGCATGGTCATAACTCATCATTTTTGGGTACTGTTAGTTAGTTACCAAGCAGGGCACTTGAGTTGGGTCTCCATCTGACGCAAACCGTCAGAGAATGGACTCAGACGGTGCACCAGCTCCTGGCATTTTTCCATCCTTGTTTTATTCCCTAATTACTGTTGCACTTATTAATTTGCTGCTAACTGGAGCTGCGCGCATGCCGGTCATGAGACATGGGTTAGGTAAAAATGGTCTTGCCATTTTTTACACACCTGTAGGACCCCTGTGGCTCCAGTAAAAATGGTCTTGCCATTTTTTACACACCTTGCAACTCTTCTCTTCCTGCCGGCTAAAGCAGCTGAGTTGGCTGAAATGGACGACAATTTGATCATGCAAGGCACTTAAGATTTTTATTTGTATTGTGTCACCATAATTTACCTCTATCAGATAGGCTGAAACATAATTTCATTCATTATTTGGGTCTCAGAAAATCCCACAATAAAATAATCAACAACGGTTATCACTCAGGAACCGTTGTTGATAACAAGAAGGTAATTTTTTAAATTAAAAGCTGAAAGGAATCAGCAACAGTTTCCAACTGAGAAACCGCTGTTGATTACAAAAAGTAATTTTTCAGATTTAAAAGCTGGAGAGAATCAACAACGGTTCCTACATGAACCACCGTTGTTGATTAGATTAAAAGTACTCTTGGCAACCGCATTAACTGGGTCTCGAGATTGGTGCCAGTGCGCATCTGAAGTCTCTGGAAACCCCGCGATTCATATTTTATTAAGGCGCGAAACAATCAACAACGGTTTTTAATTACAGCACCGTTGTTGATTGCCGTCATCAACAACGGTTACTCAAGAAAAACAGTTGTTGATGACAACAAAATAATTTTGTTAAATTAAAACTTTGAATAAATCAACAACGGTTTTTTATATTGAAAACCGTTGTTGATTGATTTCATTAACAATGGTTATTAACAAAGAAACCGTTGTTAGTGACAAAGAAAAATTATATTTTTTATTGAAAACTGGAAAGAATCAACAACGGTTATTTAATGAAGAAACAGTTGTTGATTGTTGTCATCAACAACGGTTTTCAACTTAGGAACCGTTGTTAATGACAAGCAAAATTATTTTTTAGAATTTTGAGATGGAAAGTATCAACAACGGGTATTTATGTATAGAACCGTTGTTGATGGTTATCATCAACAACGGTTATTTAGTAAAAACCGTTGTTGAGTGTGACAACAACGGTTTCTCTTAAATAACCGTTGTTGATGCTTTCACAGTTTTTAATCGTTTGTACTCCTCTCTTTCATTTCAAATTTCACTGTAAAATTCTCCAAGTCCCAAAACCTCTCTAAAACCCTCTCTCGCGCTTGTTCAGGCGATCAAGCCCTCGCTGCCACCGCCGCTGCTGCTGCTGCCGTGCCGCCGCCGTCGCTGCTGCTGCCGTGCCGCCGCTGCCTCTCCTCTCCCTCCTCTCTGTAAGCTCCTCTCCTCTCTCCTCTCTGTCTCCGACCTCCTCTGCCTTGCCTCTCCTCTCCTCTCCCTGCCGCCTCTCCTCTCCCTGCCCTGCCCTGCCTCTCCTCTCCTCCTTCTCTGCCGCCGCCCCCTCTCCCTGCCTTGCCTCTCCTCTCCTCCCTCTCTGCCTCTCCTCTGCTCCGAAGCCATGGACCCTGAAAACCCCGAAACCACCGAACAACCCGAAGAACAACCCGAACAACAACCCGAACAACAATCCGAACCCGAACAAGAACCCCGGAGGCGACGAGGGCCAACCACCGGGGAGACTTACCGCAAGAAGGTAAAAGACCCCGAAAGGAAGATAGAGTTCGGGACAGATGGCAACACCACAGGGGCCGCCACGGGGTCGTTCGCGAATTATGTGGGCCAAACCGCGAGAGATCATGTGCCCATCAATTTCTCGGACTAGAAGAAGGTCCCGTTGGATTACAAGACGAATTGCTGGAACAAAATAAAGGTGTTTTCTTGAACTTTAATCTCAGATTATATTATTAATTGAATTACCTTCATTTGATTTTGTATAATTAATAGAAATTGCAAAATTTAATCTCGAACTTTATTCAAAATAGAAATTGCATAATTGATTGTACAATTAATCGAATTCGTTGATTAACTGAATAATTACTTTATATGTCCTGCAGGATTTCTGGCATCTCCCGGACGACAGGGAGAAGAGGAAGGTCTTGATAAAGGTGGGAGTCCGTTGGAAGGAGTTCAAATCGCACTTGAACCGAATCTACATTCTTCAGGAGAGTGAGGAGGACCATTGTGCAAAGCATAACATCCCGCAACATGTGTGGGAAGAGTTTGTCAGGAACTGCAACACTGACGAGTTTAAGGTTCATTAATTAAATCACTGTTATTTAAAAATCTGCACTACTAATTACTTAATTTGTACTGACGCCGCTGTTTCATAAATTGACAGAAAAAGAGTGCGCAAGGGCGAGAGGCGTCCAAGAAGAACGTGTACCCTCACAGGCTCGGTTCGGGCGGTTACGCGAGTGCAAGGAGGAAGAAGTGGACTCGCAATGTCGTAATTGCACCGACGGAACCATCGGGCACTCCTATCAGTGCCGATTTGGACGAACGGAGCCGCGACTGGATGTTGGCAAGGTCGAAGAGCATCGTCGATGGAGTTGCCGTTATCGACGATCCGGCTATTCGGGAGGTCCAGAAGAGAGTGGTATATATTCTTAACTTAACATTTTAAATTAACTGCACATGCTTTCGTCATTTTAAATTAACTGCACATTTTAAATTAACCGTTATTTATTGAAGAAACAGTTGTTGATTGTTGTCATCAACAACAGTTTTAACTGAGGAACCGTTGTTAATGACAAGCAAAATTATTTTTTAGAATTTTGAGATGGAAAGTATCAACAACGGTTATTTATGTATAGAACCGTTGTTGATGGTTATCATCAACAACGGTTATTTTAGTAAAAACCGTTGTTGAGTGTGACAACAACGGTTTCTCTTAAATAACCGTTGTTGATGCTTTCACAGTTTTTAATCAATTGATTTTAAATTAACTGAACATATATCATGTACGTTAATTTTACTCAATTGATCACTGCAGGAAGGAAAAATAAGAGAAGCGAGTGAGGGATCATTCGTCCCCGACGGCGCAAATGATGTCCTCACTGCCGCTCTAGGGACGCCGGAACATCCCGGGAGAACGCGGGCCCACAGCTCCGAGTACACACGCCGGAAAGACGTCTTCGGGAAGCAAAAGAGGAGACGGGGCGTGACTTCTCACTCCGGTTGCTACTCCCAATCGGAGGTTGACGGGATGAGAGAGGAGTTCGAAGAGAAGCTGAGGAAGCAACGGGAGGAGATGACGGCGGAAATGACGAAGGAGATGAACGCAAGGATCCAGGACCTAATGGCCTCCGTCTGCGTCCCGGGTAACTTCCAACAGGTACTGCTCGGAGGTGAGCTCCAGCAGGCAGGTACCTCTTCGTCTGCGGCGCCGGCACCGCAGGGACCGCCCGCCCCCGAGAACAAGGTAATTTACCTTTCTACTTGTTGAAATAAGTGTCAGACACAATTTCGGTCTGAAGTGATGCACGAACGTAGGAGACGACAATCGACGAACAAGAACGAAATGAAATATTTCGGACCGAAATTTTGTCTGTCGAAACAGAAGACAGATTTCAGACCGAAATATTTTATTTCAGTCCGAAATATGGGTAGACGTTTTTTTTCTGTTTTATTTGTAGTCCAACACTACTCGACGAATTAAAAAATGTGGTTGAGTTAATTCAAAGCTTCTAACAATAATATTTACATTCCAGAGGTCACGCAATTGCAAACTCTATGTTGAGGCGGCGGATACTCAGATCGAGGTGGCGACCGGAAGGATGTTTCTACCCGTTCCGGGCGCCACATGCCACGGTCAACCGATCCCGCCCGATCAAAGAAAGGTGCAGATAGATTTTTGCGTCGAGGCAAATCGGTCACACAAACTCCCGACCCCGGTGGCGGATCTTGTGGAAATCCATGAAGCAGTCGGGAGTTTTGTTCTGTGGCCGGTGCACTTGATAGAGACCGAGTCGACCGGTCAGGTATATATTTTTTAGAAAAATAAAAAACTATTTATATACCAATTCGGTCCTGATTGCATAGGTTTCATTAATCGTAGGCCCGGAGAGCATCGGCACGGAGCCCGAGTACACCGCCCCCGAGGTCGTCACAAGCTGCGAGTCGGGTGCCACTACTTGAGGATTCTCAGGTGCACCGACTTCAGGAGCATGGCCTCGCGCTCTACCAGTTGCTGATGAGCCAACCGTCAGAGGTCGACACTTTCGAGGTCGACTACGGTGTGGAGGATCTAGGGATCGGGGGTACAACGGTGCTCACCACCACCGTGATCACCGACATGCTAAAGAATGATTGGCTCGAAGTAACAATACTTCAAATGTTTAGCATGTAAGATCGATTATTTGACTTTGATATTTCTTTCATGAAATATTAATCTGTAGTTAGCGTAAAAAAATATGATAATTGGTTTTCCAATGTAGTGCAAGCGCACGTCGGTGCAAGATGTTGTTGTTCGGCCGCTTCCGTTTTCTGGACCCCTACCGATGTGCGGCCGACAACATTGCGAGAGAGGGTGCTACTTACCTCACCGACTTCATTGAGCCGATGGAGCTCGACTCGATCGTCTTCCTCTCGTATCACGAAGGGTTCGAAATTACTCAACTCTACTTTAACAAAAAAAATATATAAATTCTTACCTTTCGTTCTCGTTGGTTTGGATGGCAAATAAACTGAAATAATTAATATTGTAGGTCTCACTGGCGGCTTCTCATCGTGCATCTAGCCGAGTCTCGGTGCTACATCATGGATTCCTTGTGTCCCACCGAGGTGCCGAAGTTAACGATTATGGGCTATTTGAATACGTAAGCTTAATAATCAACTAAATTCCGTTCTCCTTTTATTAAAAAACAAAATATGAATCATCGCACTAATTTATATTAATTGTAGGGCCTTCCGAAATTATTGGACCAAAAGAGGAGTGATCAAGAAGAACGGAGGCAAGCTCACGTATAAGTTGATCAAGGTATATACGTATACACGTAACTTATATATACAATTAGGTTTGTAAATATTCAAAAAAAGAAAAAAAGAAAAACGTACGAAATCCATATTGATTCTTGATCTATTTTCATTATTGTAGGGCCCAAGGCAACCGGGCGGCTCCGAGTGCGGATATTACGTCATGCGGACGATGCATGACCTAATAAATACGTGCTATGAGGAGAAGTTACCTTCGGTATATATACCTATTTCGTTTATCAAGTATATATGTTTTATTTCATATTATATATCAAACTAATTCAAATATATGCAACCTCTTAAATTTACAGGCTATTGCATCCGAAAGGTACGAACGACATCAACTCGACGAGGTAATAGAATTTTGTTGCGAATTTTTGCGTTACGAATTGTGATCTCAATCGGATTTTTGTAGTAGATATTATTAGGAGGTTTCGAATTGTAAAATAGGTACAATTAATTGATTTTGTATGTATATAGATTGGTTAATTAATTTAGATGTGTTAATTATGTGATTTATATTAATTTAGATTGGTTAATTTCTGAATGAAACAGAAAACAGAATATATGTGAATGTGTATGGTTCTCTGAATGAAACAGAAACAACATGCCCAGTTCGACAAAACTTAACAACGGTTATTTAATTGTTTAAAAAAACCGTTGGTAATAACGCTGTGTAATAAAACATGTAAATAATCAACAACGGTTCCACAACAAGGAACCGTTGGGAATTACGACAATCAACAACGGTTTAATAAAAAACCGTTGTCAAATGATGAAATCAACAACGGTTCCTACCAAAAAACCGTTGTTGATTCATATAATTGCCAACAATTGACTATAAAAACCGTTGTTGATTAAAGTCGTTTCCAACGGTTATTTACTAAGGAACCGTTGTTGATTGGCATCACCGACAACGGTTTCTTATTGTAAACCGTTGTTGATTGACAACACCAACAACTGTTCCTTATTGTAAACCGTTGGAAAATATATTTTATTTAAATAATTTAGATCATTGATAACGTCATTTTCCAACGGTTTCTCCAAAATAACCGTTGTTGATTCGTCTCATTGCCAACGGTTCTTGGAGAGAACAGTTGTGGATTAGCTTCTTTGCAACGGTTATTTCTTATAAACCGTTGGGAATTACGGTCATCAACAACGGTTCCTTCTTATGAACCGTTGGCAAAGATATATTATTTAAATATTTCAGATCACAGATAATGTCATTTGCCAACGGTTTTTTATTAATAACCGTTGTTGATTGCGTAGGAACAACAACTGTTATTCTCTTTTAACCGTTGATGATTAACGGCATCAACAGCGGTTCTTTAGTAAGCATTAGCATCCCTCGTATTCCCAACCCTCGCTGAACCGTTGGGAATTGTCATAAATAACCGCCGTTGATGATTTTTTCTGTGGTAGTGTATGTTCAAGGCATCCAGAACTTTCAAAACATGACAGCACTGGATACCCTGATACTCAAAGTTGTGACAACTACAAGTAATATGGTTTTTTGAAAAATCATATTGAACAACACACTCTTTCTTTCTATCATCATAACCACCAACAACATTATATGTATGTAGGTCTCCACTTACACCGGTCTTGTGGATTACACAATTTAGGAACTTGCCATATTCCATTTCAAAGATTTGATACACCTTGGGTGTATAAGTACGTGCAGCTTGTTTAAGCATATCAGAAAATGGTACTTTAGGAATCCCTTGACTAGCACGGTAATCTGCAGCTAGCTCGGCATAACGCCGATCTTCTAGAAGCCTATCGAAGTGACAAAAAAAATCCAATAATCGCTGTTTTGGATCCAAATATCTTTTGACTATACTATTTATACTCTCGCTTCTCTGTGTACTTTTCATATCAGCACAAAAGACATGTCGTCCATACACCAAAGCCCACTTTTTTCGTTCTTCAAATAAATTTTCCAACCATTCGTTGCTGTGCAATTCATACTTATCTAACATCTTACTCCATGAGGCTAAAAATTCTTCCTCATACTGACAATCGTACACACAATAGCTAAAATCGTTCTCAAAAGTTCGTGAACCACTAAAAACATGGCTTAAATGCTTGGCTGCATTTTGATACATGTGCCAAACACATAGGCGATGTGTTGTTTCAGGCCACACCAACTTAATTGCCTTAGCCATTGCCAAATCCTGATCTTTTAGAATCACTTGTGGTGCTTTTCCGCCAACAGCATCAGTAAAAGTTTCAAACAACCATTGAAAGGATTCTGCTTTTTCATCAAACAGAAATGCAGCACCAAAAACAACAGTCCCCTTGTGATGGTTAATACCGACTAGTAAAGCTAAAGGTCTACCATACCCATTGATTTTGTAGGTAGTATCAAAGCACACAACATCACCAAAGCAAGCATAATCTAGTAACGATCTTCCGTCAGCCCAAAAAATGTTAGTAATCATATCTTCATTGTCAAGCTGAACATTGCAATAAAATTGTGGATCTTCCTTGATGCGCTTCTGGAGATATTGCATAATCGTTCCAGCATCTCCAAGCAACATGGCATTTGTCCGCTTGGATCTTAAATAGTTTTTATAATCATCTGGAAGGAATGATAGATGTCGGCGCCCTCCAACCTGCTTGGCCAAGAAATCACATGTTTCTTTTGGTTTCAAACCGACAGAATCTGCAATATCAGCAACAACCTTATGTGCGGTATTGAAGTCTCTATGTGACCGCAAAAACTTCTTTTTTCTCGGGGTTGCCAATGGATGGTTGTGCTCAGCAAAAAATGAGGTCACCTTATAAGCACCATTTTTACTAAGATTTAATTTCATGTGCGCTTTACAATCTGTTCGTTCATCCAAGCGCTGATACTTTGGTAGGCTTTTACTTGCTAAAGATTTTCTGCATTTGCCCTCTTTATAGCAATAAAATGTTCTATAAGTAGGTACATCAACCTTATTTTTTCTAATCTTGCCCTTCCGTACACTAAAACCTACATGAAAAGCATATTTGTTGTAGAATTCGTAAGCAACCTCTGTGTCAGCAAATGCCATACCAACTTTGGGTTCTTCATGCATTTGCAATTCTTCCACACCAAGTTGTTCATTCTCCATTGAATAAGATTGAGTCTGTAATTAGATAATTTCATAGTTAGTTTATTTGAGATAATAAAAAGTTCTTCAAAAAAATAAAGCATAGTAGGATAAGTTAATTTACTTACATAAAATTCTTTCAATACACAAATTCCCTTTTATTGATATTTAATCGCATATGAAATTAACAAATAATTAAAAAAACAAAAATATATAGGCGATATATGGGGTCTCATATTTTTATACCATAGGCACTTGTTCTCAATTCCCTGCTATATAAGTTCTTTTCTGCATTTTTAAATAAATGATAATTCAAATCGGTAGCTTCCAAAATAAAACTCCGGTTGTACCAATCATTGGTAATAATATATCAGTTTTGTGTTCAATCATAATCATTGATTAAAAACGACCATATAGGAGATGACAAAAAAAAATTAAAAAAAAAAAATACAGGAAGGAAGCGCTTGATGTTTCTGTTGCTAATCTTTGCTTCCAAAGAAGAACATTTTTTTTTCTATAAAAGTTTCTGCCGATTTTTTTAGTTGAGATAATAGTCTAGTGGTAGAAATTGGGAGACGATTCAAGGTAAAATCAGATGGCTTCAGCACCGAGTACGTGACTTTTGGAATCCTGCTTATTTAATAATTTAGTAAAAAGTAACACTTTAAGATAGCATTAATTGTTTTCCCAGAAAAGGGAGGAAAAGGAAGCGTGGGAATTCTTAAGTCACAGTAATCTGGTGGTGAGAATCTTAAAGTGATCACACGGTTAGAATTGTGAGTACACAATCAAAAGGTGCACTCATGGGAGTACCCACCCTCCTCCCGCTGAAAACTTCAGCTTACTGTGATACTCCGAACAAAAAGGGTGAATGGCGCAGAAGTCCTCTCTGAGCACGTCGCCAACGCCATCAGCAGGAGACAGAAAGATGTTGTGAGGTACTCCAGTCACCGAAAGTCACTGCTACAGTGGCCTCTCTATTCAGTGCGTGCCAAGGAGATCAGATTCTGTGTGGCAAGATCCAAATTGAGCTTGCTAAGGTATCTCCCTCACCTCACAATGCCACCTGCTCCACCAATTTGAAGTGAGCTGAGGATAGCACAAGAGATCAGAAAGGGGCTGCTAAAAGAATGAAGGAATGTGCTGAAGGGATGACAACTTCGTGGCCAGCCTCACCTTCATTTAATACCCATGACGAGATGCAAAGTAGGAGAGCTGGAAGTCCTTGGTGGGCAAGTCAGAAAGATGACGGGAGCTGCAGCAATTCTGCCATGTCAGCAGCACTACAGTCAGCCCCTCTTCAGCTATAAAAGAAGCAGCAGCAGCAGCTCGACACTCTCTCCCCCTCCCCCCAAATTTGCAAAAAAATTGTACTCATCTCTTCTTCTTCTCTTACTGTTTTTCACTTCAAAAAAAAGAAGGTAGAATTGTGTAGAATTAGTTGTAGTATAGAAGTGGGGAGAGATTGTAAGACAAGCTCAAGGATTGAGTCAAGGTAAATTGTAAGGTCAAAAGAAAACAAGTTTGAGTGAAAGAGTCCTTGACTCAACCCCGGCTTTAAGTCCATTCGCCTACCGGTACAGTTGGTACCGCATGGTGAAAATCATGGGCAGATAGCCCTGGTTTGGGCTGAAGTCGAGGGAGTTTCAAGGCTCTACCCATGTATGAACTTCAAATTTTCCTTGATGAATGTCTTTTTCTCGCCGTTCTTTTCTTTTCTTTCTTTGATTGCTCCCCCGGTATGACATGTGCGTTTAACAAATAATGTGTTAACATAAAAAAAAAATCCTTTGCGCAGATGGCACAAGGATGTAATGTTAATATAATTAAGTCGAAAGCATAACAAAAGAACTCAATAACCGTTCACATGCGTACTAACATAGAAACTATTATGCAAAGTTTGGCCAAGTACAGTTAGTACATGGCCTTAATTAACCTTTTGCACCGATCGTGTAAGGTTATGCTTCAATTTCATCGTAAGAAGATGAGATGAAGGGTTGTACGGTTAGTACGGACCCTAAGGGCTTGTTCGGCACCAAGGATCAAGGGTTGGAGGATTAAAACGTTGATCTCCACTAAGGAGCTGGCGTTCGGCTGGTTGAAAAGATCAAGAGCAACGGCTTAAAATACATATAATGTATGTAAAGACTATATTACCCTCAAGAATGTTATAGTTATATGTAGAATGGGTAACAAAGTTCTTGTCTTGTTTTATGATGCTAATATTAATTAAGCAAAAGTTCAAGATTTACATGATAGGAAAAAAAAAACTTATGAAACCAGAAAAAAAAAGTCTCACGAGAATTGAGACACCTATCTAAAAAAATGTCTCTTAAAGAACCATAAACACCAGTAACAGCATGCCAAAAAAATTGCAAAATAACAAGGTGCAATCTCCTCTTTCCAATTGGACTCCATGCTAGAAAATAAGTATTAATAAGCTTGCAACATACAAACTTCTTGCTTTCAACAGCACGTTCCATATTGCACAATTTATAACAACAAGAGGCCATATATCTACAACTTCTTGCTTGATCTATGTTAGCAATGATCTCAGTTCATTTCTGCTGCTGGAGGAATTTCTCAGTAAATTCATCCATATGATTGGTACAATCTATTTGTGTAACTCTTGGATCATTAGCACATATCGGCTCGGTGTCTTGCCGATCTGCAGTATATAAGAAAATGTTACTATATCCACTTAGACAAGCTAAAAAGAATATTGATGTTCGATCAGTACAGACCCGCCAACTAAAATAGACGAAAGAGATGAAAATAGCACATGACACCATCTATGTTTTTCAGCCACAATATAGTCATAAGCTAGATAAATTAATTAGTTTGCATGATCATTTTTTTTCTATTGAAGTGTAGGTACTGTCTAAGCCACCTATCTCAGCAATAGCCAATAGGCTAATGGGGTGATACTGTCTAAATCACATAGTTGTGTCATAAATTGAAACAAAGGTAGCAGTGATCACTGATGGAAGTAATTTATTTGACTACATCATAACATGAATTACAAGTAAAGCAGCTGCTTCAAATGTCCGTCTATAAGCATGCTGCTTTGACCAGTTTATTTCATTGAATTACAAGTAATTTATTTCACTGACCGCACTTAATTTATTACATTAATAGTGTAATAACCAGTTTGGTCTCAATTTGTCCCAACTAATCTTGCAATTGGTTAGTTGGTACAGGACTACAAGCACTGGTGAAGTGATCACCGATCAAGCAATCACCCGCATAGTAAAACAGTAATAAAGCCTTACAATGTTTGATACTGAAAAGCGAGTACATCAAAGGAGCATCCGTCTGAACATCCCTGTGGGTCTAGATCAACTCCGTGCATTGCAAGTTCCTCCAATTTGCGAAATACAGACTGCAAAACAATGTAAAAAGAAAAATCACCAATTGAGATTGTGCTATCTGTCACTGCCAGTATATCACAAATTTTACTAATGCTCATACATGCCAGTATACCAAACTCACCAACTAAAAGAGATATTAAAAATAACCCTAATTAAGATCGTGCTATCAGTATATATTTACACTCAAAACATGAAGAAAAATGGGCACATTTATACTATAATTTTTAGTTCACGATCAAAGTAACTCATGACACTTGATTTATACCCAAATTATTGTGAAGTTTCAACAAGTTCACCAATAGCGATACTGTAGAAAGGAAACGATACCGAGCAAACTGGGTGTCGATGGAGAGAGCGTGTCGACGAGAAAGCTTCTGTGTTGTCGGATTTGGAAGATTTTCGCCGGAGAGCCACCAATCTGTGCCGGATTGAGCACTGCCTTTCCTTTCTTGTGTCTAGGGAAGCGTTCCATCTCTCAGTAAAAGGATGATAGAAAATGAATTGGTCTTGAGGAGGCTGCTCCTGCTGGGGGTATAATCGTAAAAAAAATATATCATTTGGCTCTTGAGGAGGGCTTGAGGAGGATGGTTTCTTGAGGAAGGGGGGGTGATGGGTTAAGCTTGTGAAGCTGAGGAGGGGGTTTGATCTGCTCTAAGGAGCTGTTGTTCGGATGGATCAAGCATGATCAAGCTGGATCAAACGCTAGAGGAGCCTTGATCCACCTCTGCCGAACAGGCACTAAAAGCTCGAAAATTCATTCGTACGGCTAGTACGGTGAAATACAAAGCATAATCGATCCTATTAAAACGGGGTTGATTATGTACTTCTTATGAAGAAATTAAAGCATAACTTCGCATAGATTGTGTGCAGAGAACTGAAAGTGAAGCACAAATGAGGGACAATTGAGGCGTTAGATGCTCGACAGGGTTGGACTGAAACGAGTACAAACGACCCTGGTTCTGAAAATCAACGAGTGCAGGAGTTTTGTTTGTCCAAAAATCCTAAAAATTTTGCCACATCTAAATAACACCTAAACAAAGGTCCTGTCAAAATTTTACCATTTTTAGAATTTTCTGTGAATTGTTATGATTTTCCAAAGTCGAACCAGAAAACCGATACCGCGCTGAACCATCGAAATGCTGGTACATAGAAAGAAAATTAAAAACTGTACCATTCTATGAATTGGACCACTACATATTATCTTATATTCTTGTAGTGCACTTTGAGTAGTACTTACCCACAAAGTTTCATATAGAAATTTCAAGTTTAAGGCCTCAAAATAAATATTTTAAGAAAATAGCAGCAGAAATTCCAGAATTGCCTCTCTAATAAAATTGGATTAAAAGTGTATTAAAAAAGTACCAAATTAAAAAGTGTTCTACATGAGAAATGTTCCCAAAACACCTCTTCAGGTACTCGTAAAATAAAATTGCACTATCGTTAACAGAAACTTTGAATGGGGGCTGATTTCTCCCAGATATGCTGCCGTACCAAGGCTGTCGGTACTGGCAGCAGATGAAAACCCCCCTTTTGCTCTGGGCATCTTCGGCCCCATCGAACCTCACCAGTGAACTACCCTCGCTGAGACGATGCCAGTGGTGTCTTCGGATCGTCGATCGGACGACGGATCGTCGGAAATCAATCATCAACGTCCGAGATGTTGCCACGTTTCCCCCTAGCGAAGCAGGGAATTTTAAAAAGATTAGATGAAAGTTGACAACCCTCAGACCGAGATCCAATGCTCTAGGTCTATCCTCCCTTGTGTACTCGATTGCACTGGATCCGACCCCCACTTTGTGCGCAGCCCAAACAGAAGAAAGAAAGAAAAGAATAAGAAAATAAAAAAAAAGAGCCCATGGCTGCGGCCCAAAAGAAAAAAGGGAAGAATAAGGAAATGAACTCAAATTGGGCCTTAGCCTAATAAAAGGGAAAGTTCGGCCCAACACAAAAATGGGAAGAAAAGGAAAAAGGCCCCAAGTCAATTTAGTAAATTGTTTCATGACTTCAAAACCAAAATGACCATTCGATAAATGATTTCAAGTCCAAATTTCACAAAATCTGTTTCAAAAGTCCACAAATCTCAAATAGAATTTTATGAAACATAAAAATCAAATTTTTAAAACTTAAAAGTTTGAATTTAAATTTAAAACCGTAGTGGACATCATTTGAACAAATTTGTCAAAATTCTATGAGTTTACCAAAATTCTCAAAATCATGAAATGATTTTAAATGACAGTTTGTCATCAAATTATATCCAAATTGACATTTTAAATTTGAATTCAAACCTTTAAATCAAAATTTGGTCAAATGTTTCCCTTTCGGTCAAACAATTAAACAAACATGATTTTGACCCAATAAAGTTTCCAAAACTCACGAAATTCTCACGAGTTCAACAAAATGAATTTGAACACGAATTTGGGCCCGAGTCCTACTGAAAAGTTTGTCGCACTTGATCTATGTCTTAATTAGGCCAAGTCAAGACTCACAAAGCATGTGTCAAACCCAAAACCTAAACATCCAAAACTCAGATCCAAATCCCAAGTACCCAAAACTCAAATCCAAATCCAAATACTCAAAACTCAAATCCAAATCCCAAGTACCCAAAACTTAAATCCAAATCCAAATACCCAAAACTCAAATCTAAATCCAAATCTAAATACCCAAAACTCAAATCCAAACCCAAATACCCAAAACTTAAACTCAAATCCAAAAGTCCAAACATCCAAGACCCAAATACCAAAACTTAAACCCAAATTCCAAACCCCAAAATCCCAAAACCCAAGTCCCAAGCCTCAAACCTCAAAGCCCAAGCACCAAAGCTCAAGCACCAAAGCTCAAGCACCAAAGCTCAAGCACCAAAGCTCAAATCCTTAAACTCAAGTTCCAAATAACAAAGCCCAAGCACCAAAGCTCAAATCCCAAAACTCAAATCCAATAACCAAATCCAAATACCCAAAACTCAAATCCAAACCCAAATACCCAAAACTTAAACTCAAATCCAAAACTCCAAACATCCAAATCCCAAATCCCAAAATCCAAATTCCAATACCCAAATACCAAGATCCAAATCCAAGACTCAATTACCATATCCAAAGCCCAAATTCAAAGATCAAATGTCTAAAACTCAAGTTAAAACCCAAATCTCAAAACTCGAGTCAAAGATCCAATCGACCTGACCATTTTAGACTGGATCAAGTTCAAAACCTCAAACGTGACATAGAAGTCGACTAAGGCTTAAATGTGACATCGAAGTCAATCAAATCTCAAACATGACGCCAACACGACTCAAACGTGACACCGAAGTCAGCCAAGCCCAAGCGTGACACCCAAGTCAGTCAAACCCAAGCGAGACACCGAAGTCAACCAAATCAAGCGTGACCCAGAAGTCGATCGAATCAAGCGTGACATCGAAGTCAATCGATTCAATCGTGACCCCAGAAGTCAACCAAAACCCAAATCCAACAAATCAAACGTGACACAGAAGTCAACAAAAACAAAACCCAAACGTGACCTTGTAGTCAACCCAAACTCAAGCGTGACCAAGAAGTCAACCAAAACTCAATCGTGACCCTAATGTCAATCTAACTTAAATGTGACATGGAAGTCAATTAATATGGAACATGACCTAGGTTGTAGGCTGGCATAGTGCTTCACGTCTACGGCTTGGAAGATGGAGGATTGAACTTGCACCGCTTTCGAGGTCGCCTTCTGCTTGTCCATTTGCAGCTGCAGGGCCTCTATCTTGGCTTGCATAAGGACGAGTTGGTCCACCTCGTACCGCCCTTTTGAGCCTCTGCTGGACTCCCGGCTGGACCACTGCTGTTGATGTGCCACTTTCTCAAATAGCTCTAGGATTGCTTGCGGCCGCGAGTCAACAATTGATCCACTTGCACTATAATCCACCAAAATGTGACTCTGCGCGGTTAGTCCTTCATAAAAAGCATCCACTAGCATCCAATGAGAGAAATTGTGGTGGGGGACAAGACAGACATAGTCGGTTGAATCTATCCTACGCCTCACTCAGAGATTCATCATACCCTTGTTTAAATAAGAAAATTTCAGCGCGAACCTTAGCGGTTCTCCTAACAGGGTAAAATTTTTTCAAGAACTAAGCAGACATTTCGGCCCAGGTACCAATTGAGCCTTTAGGGAGAGAGTTGAACCAGAATTTTGCTTTGTCTTGGAGAGAGAAGGGGAACAAAGCTAGCTTGACATATCCAGTGTCGCTGTGAGGTTCTTTACGGTCCGATAGCACTGGAGAAAGTTGTTCAGATGGTCGTGCGGGTTCTCGGACTCTAGCCCGTGGAAACAGTTCTACTGGATGAGATTTACGACACCTGAGCCGAAGTTAGGAGGATCTCCTTGCAACTCCGGGAGCACGATGGGCCCTTCTGTGTCATCAACTCTGGGGTTGTGATAATCCTTGAGTGTCTGCGGCCCTGCTTCTCTCCATTTCCGTTCGGCCTCTGCCTCCTGCCGGAGTTGACGAACTTCTTCTTCAAGCTCTCGCTGCTGTCGTTCGGCTTCTGCGGCCTGCAGCCTGAGCTGCTCTCGCTCCAAGGCGTTGTCACCCATGTCAGATGACGAACAAGTGGTTTCCGAGTCAGATGAATTTGGGCTAACCTCCGCTGGCGGCAATAAGAATTTCGGGCTCCTTTGTCCACTCCTGAGAAAGTAGTCACCAAACGGAGGGTATTGTGCCAGCTCCTGTCACCCGAAAGAGAAAAAGAGAAGAGGAAAAAGAAAAATTAGAACTGGAAATGAAAATAAAGTGAGATCTAGAATTAATGTCGCCGTCCCCGGCACCGGCGCCAAAAAGCTTGGTGTCCCAAAAGGGTATAGGCTTTTAAATTCCCTATGCAAACACTCGATCGGAAGCGTACGATCTCGTGTAGTACAGTCGGTGTCGAACCACAAAGACGGGGTTAATCCTAAACTAGACTTTACTCGCAATTCAAATCCTGAACAAATAAAGTGGGGGGTTTTCGAAGGTTGGTTTCAAGCAGTTCAAAGTGCGAAGCAGTAAACAACAACAAGTAAAACTCTAAAACAGATTATAAAAGGGTGTTCCTAGGGTTTTCAGATTCAGTTTAGCCTCTGGATTAATTGTCTGCACCCTGCAAGATGTCTCTGCGGGCTGCAGGGGGGTAGTTAGAGATACCGACACTGTCTGCTAACTACAGAATGTCTCCTTGTTGGCAACCAGTGTCGAAAACTCTGTCTTACACTTTCTGTAACTGTCTGCGCCCCGCAAGATGTCTCTGCGGGTCGCAAACAACCGACAGAAAGCAGATTCAGTTCTGGTTCAAATTTCAACTCACGTTATCAATTCCTATTCGAATCAGATTTAAAATACAAGTTCCTCAACTGTCGTATTTTGGTCCTTCTAGCAATTCTAGTTCAACAGAAATTCATAGATCTATTCCTAAACTTACGTTCAAGTTACTTTTCTTCGCGGGTTCTGTTCGACTTTCATCGAAACCGCAAATCAACCTTTTGGTATTTCTTGGAAAGCAAGCAATCAACCCAAATAGTGTAAATAACAATTCTTGGTTATGAGATATTCAATTAACCACACCGGATTTGGCCTAATCCGCGGGCTTACCAAACAAACAAGTCAAGTCAAGAACACATAATAATTTAAGCACAACCATGAAAATAACGTGAATCAAAACATAGTACAATCAATCCATAAGCATAAACATCATCATCAACCCTAGAAATTACAAGTCTACTCGCTCATGGCGAGGGAAAACAAACAAAACAAAGAAGTAAAAGAGTGCATGATACTAAAGGGAAGGAGAAGATCGAGGAAGGCTTCAATCTTCGGTCTCTCTTAGGAATCCTCGCGAATCCGTCGAAGAAAACGATGAACAAAGCAAGGGCCGAACTCTCCTTCTTCTCCAAGCCGGCTAGGGTGAAAAGATGTGAAAATATATGAAGTAAGATGCCTAAACTGACTCAAACCGAATTTAAATAGCCCCTAGCTAAAGCAGAAACTGCTCCGCACCGCCTTGCGACCCCACAGAAAAGTCCTGCGGGTCGCAAGATCCAGTTCCAGCACTGATTTGCTTCGAATCACGTCCAAATGGCTCCAAAAGCCAAATCTACCTGAAATTAGGACAAAAGTAAACAAGTAACTGGAATCTAGGCATTTTAACACTAAAATGCATATAAACTTGGGAATTTTAGGTCAAAAACAAGGTGTAAGTCTGATAAAATGCAGATATGAATACGATGCATCAGTAAGCTGCTTGTTGTTTTTTTTATGGAAACTACTTGTTGGTTTTGTTACAACTTCATTTTTCACATGCTAACTCTTCCTTTTGTTATTGTTACAACTTAATTTTTCAAATGTTCCTTATTTTTTTAAGATGCATGCACTGTGTTTGATTACTGATGCTTCATACTCAGGTTACACATGACTTATGTGTTTGTTACAACTAGCATACATGTTGTTAGTTTGTTACAATTAATATGCAACATTCCATACAGTAATATTCATCTTTATACTGATATAGAATTTCTTCTTAGTTACTAATTTCAAAACATCTATTACATTTGTATCAAATGTCGTTACACAAATTCAGAAGTACATTACATGCATTTGTTATTCAAACAAACTAATGTGGTTTGGGGGTGGGGCTCTAGTTAAACAATATGAATTGGGGCGGAATATGGGTTTGAAAATACAATAACACATTTTGAAAGTCATTGGGGAGATCGAGTAAACCCAAAAAAAAAAAAAAATTACCGATGAAAAGCGGTTGATTTGACATTTGCGGCAGCTACGATTTAAAAAAGAAAAATAAGCGGAGCCATAACGTGGACGAACGATCGATGCTAAGTTGCTGACGCGTTTGCTCTCTTCGCCAGCACAACATGCCACCGGAGCTCTATGGAGATATGGACGCTTCTTTGATGGATGGTAGGTCTCACTCTAATGGTTATTAGCACTGCTTGTTACCTCTAGCTATTATGCTATACTATTACGCAGATATATATTCTCAAATTTCACCAAATATGAACATGCTAGAATTAACATATATTGAAGAATGCACATATATGGAAGCATACCAACAACATGAAATGTTGGGAAAAACGTAACCAGGTTGCTGATAGTAATGTAATAGTTACTATGCTTCACAATGTTTCAAGAACAAGAGAGCATAAAATATAGAAAATATAAACTGTTCAAAATTTAAAAATATGCAATAACACAGATAAATAGCTTCAATTTAATATCATTCTGTGAAGAAGCCGACCGATCGAACAGATTAACTATTACATTACTAATCCCTCAGAAAATCACTAACTAGCTGCAAAAGTCTATCAAAATGGAAATATAAAATCAGTTATTCATCTAACTAAACTTAATTAGCCGGGCCTCAGTGGTGTAACGGATTCGGACCGGTAGGAACTTGACGAAAAGTAGTGTAACCATTGGATTGTTCTGCATCAGATTCAGTCATCTTGGGAGGCAGGCTCGAGTTATGTGTCGGGTTATTACCTGAAGGAACATCGTGGTTGATATGAAATCCATTGGTTTTAACAACATCGACACTAGTTGTTTCATAAGGAGGGCTCGGATTGTGTATCGGGTTCGGACCGGTTGGAACCTGGTGATCTAGTTCATAAGGAGGGCTCGGATTGTGTATCGGGTTTTGACCGGTCAGAACCTCATGAGCTATTTCATAAGGAGGGCTCGGATTGTGTATCGGGTTCAGGCCGGTCAAAACCTCATGAGCTATGTCATAAGGAGGGCTCGGATTGTGTATTGGGTTAGGGCCGGTCGGAACCTCGTGATTTATTTCATAAGGAGGGCTCGGATTGTGTATCGGGTTCGGTCCGGTCGGAACCTCATGAGCTATTTCATAAGGAGGGCTCGGATTGTGTATCGGGTTCGGGCCGGTTGGAACCTCATGAGCTATTTCATAAGGAGGGCTCGGATTGTGTATCGGGTTCGGACCGGTTGGAACCTCATGATCAATTTTAAAATGGTTGGTATGAGGTCTAATGCATGATCCACCTCCAAATGAGATGGCTAAGATCAGGAGAAGAGGTAAGATTGAATTGAAATTCATTGTGATTCTTGTGTTGGAAATTCTTATATATATAAAGGGGATTCTATATTTTCTACAGTAAAATTTACTGTTGTATAAACAGTACCAGCGCATAGTAATTTTTATTGTTTACTGGAAGCTTCTCATCAGCTCCCCTATTTTTTTTTTCAACATCCGTGCCTCTATGTCGCATCTAAAAAAGTTCAAACAACAACAACGCTGTTTCTAGATGTGGCAAAATCTGACTCAACTCGAGAAATTCGTCTAACTCAATCCGACTCGGTATTTTATGAAAGTCAAACTGACCCGACCTGAATCTGACCTGACCCGAACCTGATCCGACCTAACCTAAGATCAAACAATATGCAATATAACTCAAATCAACATACGATCTAAAAAAATCGATATTAAAATTGATCCGACCCGACCCGACCCTACCCGAGATCCTCTAGAAAGTCAAACTGACCTGACCCGCCCGCCCGATTTGCCACCTCTATGCTTCCCTCTCTACAAGTTGTTCGCTCCCTCTGTCTCTCTCCGAACTCTGGTCTCCAGATATGGAACAGAAATTCATCTCCTACTTACACCATCGGGCCAGTAGTCAAGTGTCAAATTAGCACATGAACAAATGCATGGCTAGAGGTGGCAAAATCTGACCGGATCCGAAAAACCCGTCCGACCCGACCCGAGTTTCAGAGAAAGTCAAACTGACCCGAACCCGACCTGACCCGACCCGTGTTTCAGGGAAATCCAGACTGACCTGCATCCATGTTTCAGGGAAAGTCAGACTGACCTGAACCCGACCCGACCTGACCCGAACCCGAACGACCCGAACCCGAGATGACCCGGGAGTAAAGGTGCAAAATCTGACCAGACCCGAAAAACCCGCCCGACCCGACCTGAAAAAATGCCGACAGACGTCAACCCGATACCCGACCTGACATTTCCATTTAATCAAAGTAACCCGACCCAAACCCGAACCCAAATCCGACCCTGACCCAACCTGACAATCTGCCACCTCCACAAAGCTCGTATCGTGACAAATGAATGATAGTTTTAGTCATTTCACTTAAAATTTTGTAAATGACTCCATGTAGTGCGATTTCATATCCTCTGTAGCGCTACATTGTGTAGCGCAAGATGTGAACCATTAGATCATCTCAAGATCCGTGCTGGCTTGAAGATAGAGATGATCTAACGATCCCATCCTGCGCTACACAATGCAGGGCTACAGAGGATGAGCACTCATGTAGTGCGCACAGACCAAGTTAGGCTATTTTTCATTTTATTCATTATGAGTTATGGCCTTAATTTTATTTATTTTCAGTTAACACTAAATAAAATAATTTTATTATGTTAGAAGGTGCAAATTCGCAAAGTGAAGCCTTAAATCATAGTTTTATGAATGCCCCTCTCTATGGGAAACATTACTGTTCCTACGCCGCATTTTTAATGTACTAATTAGCGTATGAGAAAATAAAAAGTATTACTACAGCATTTATATAATCATTGATGATGAAAAAAAATTATCAATACAAATTCTATTTTTAGTGGCATGAGAAATTTCATTTGGCATGATGTATAGTTTAATAAATTGATCGGTGACTTCATTTGCCGGTTTTCTGCCATGGTGACTGGAATGTCATTAGTGACTCAAAAGTGCTCCGAAATTGTGTTACTAGATTAATATGATTGCTTGAAAATCCTTGTATGAGGAAAAAGATGGAGGTGAATAACATTTTTTTCTCAAAAAGAAAATAAAATTGTTTGAGATGAGTATATAATAATATAATTAGGATACAAATAGCCACCTCGATTATGGTCTTTCTAAGGAAGTATAAACCAATTAAGTTACTATGATCATATATCTAAAATTGCAAAAATGCATTATCATGCGAAGCACGATCATCCTCTAGTTTTGTATAAGAACCGAGAGGCAGGATTAGCTTATATAGGGACACGGAGAATAATGCTAAAAATCCACGAATATTAATTAAAAGATTTAGGGTACTGATTCTACATGTCATTAATATTAAATTTGTGTATCTTTAATTTTGATTCACACTTAATTCTTTGTAATTTTTCGATTTCTTACTGTGTTTTCCATGTCTATTTAAATCCTTCATTATTGTAATTTGAATCATACAAAAAAAATTAAATTAAAAGATTTTTTTTTCCAACGTTAGATACGACTAGCTACTTTGTTCACAACGTTTGCCAAGTGATCAATCTTCATTATATATTAATAAAATTAAGCAAGGTAATTTGATGAAGAAATCAGAAACAACTGAATTAATAAATATAATTCAGAATTCAGAATGTTTGCTTAAAAAAAAAAATATTATTCAGAATGAGATGTTATTGCCCCCAATTTATTTCAAGTTCGCTAGCTAATTAATGTGGTGGGAGTTGATTAATCCAAAAAATACCTTTTCCTAATATGTGTCCAAAGTTATGAAATTAAACGAGACCATGATATCTTAATTGTGAAATATTGCAAATAAAAAATTATCGATCATATCTCTATAATTCATAGGCCTTTCATTGTCGGACCAAATATTCTAAAAAATAACGTTTTATTATGCTGAGTGTTACATGTTGTTTAGCAATCCTGGAGTTGCATGGTAAATGGCCATTTTATAAATTACCAGCTGGTTTTGGGATAGCTAGATGCAATTTCTTAATTCTTATCAACAAAATACTTAGCATCTGTTGTCATGTCAACCTTTTGAAAGATATTGTAAGAAAGAGAAATAGAATATATAAATAATAAAAGGGAAAAAAAAAATATAAGCATGATATATACTCTGAAAAGTTGTTTTGTTGACAATAACTTTGAGACTTGAGAAACTAACCATATACTCTGAAAAGTTGTTTTGTTGACAATAACTTTGAGACTTGAGAAACTAACCTTACCATGTAAAATTCCATCAGCAAATCAATGCATTACAATCAAAAAAGAAAATTATCTTTAACAATTCTGATAAACTTCTATTTTATTAATTTTATTAATGAAATTTAATATGTGGAATTTTTAGCTAGTTTTATGGCTGTTTACATCAGAACTCTTCATCATCCGAGGTGGGCTCTCAATTGGGTCGGGACCAAAAGGAACTCGACGATTTATTTGGAAATCTTTGGATTGACTTTCATATGGGCTGGTCATCGCAAGGGGCGGGCTGGGGTTATGAATCGGGTTTGGGCCCGTAGGAACTTCGCGGTTGACATGGAAACCATTAGATTGGTCTCCATACGGGCTTGCCATTGCAAGGGGCGGGCTTGGGTTATGGATCGGGTTTGGGTCCGTAGGAACTTCGCGGTTGACATGAAAACTATTAGATTGGTCTCCATATGGGCTCGTCATTGCAAGGGGTGGGCTCGGGTTATGGATCGGGTTTGGGCCTGTAGAAACTTCGCGGTTGATATGGAAACCATTAGATTGGTCTCCATATGGGCTCGTCATTGCAAGGGGCGGGCTCGGGTTATGAATCGGGTTTGGGCCCGTAGGAACTTCACGGTTGAGATGAAAACTACTAGATTGACCTCCATATGAGCTTGTCATCGCAAGGGGTGGGCTCGGGTTATGAATCGGATTTGGGCCCGTAGGAACTTCACGGTTGAGATGAAAACTACTAGATTGACCTCCATATGAGCTTGTCATCGCAAGGGGTGGGCTCGGGTTATGAATCGGATTTGGGCCCGTAGGAACTTCACGGTTGACATGGAAACCATTAGATTGGCCTTCATATGATCTTGTCATCTCAAGGGGTGGGCTCGGGTTATGAATCAGGTTTGGGCCTGTAGGAACTTCACGGTTGATATGGAAACCATGAGATTGGTCTGCATAAGAGCTGGTCATTGCAAGTGGCGGGCTCGGATTGTGTATTGGATTGGGACCGGTTGGAACCTCACGGTCTGTATGGAAGTCATCATGTAAGGTAAATCTTATGCCTGAGGCGCCTTCAAAGAAGACAACTAATAGTAATAGGAGAGGTAAGAGTGAAATTGCTGAATTTGAAGTCATTGTGATTCTCCTTTTGTATGGCAGAATGTTTGTTGAAATATGAGAATGAAATCTCTTCTTATATAGGTGTATAAGGTCATGAAATAGTAATGAGCGATCTATGAATATTAATTAATGAAAGATTTGATAAAAATGAGAGCGATCCATGAAATTAGTTGACGAAATATTTTGTACATTAATTGTTTCATATCTCGTTCATAAAATCTCATGTACCCTTCCATTTTATGTGTGAGCATCGGTAGTATTACTTTGAGCAAATAATGTCTAACTCTATGTTTTTTGGAATATTATTACTGCATATTACATTATCATGGAAATCATATATATATATTACTTTTTACTTAAATCATGAGCAAGAATCAATGAATATTTTTAACGTCATGATTCACGTTGATAACCAAGAGAATTCATGGCTATTTAAACGTGTAAATGATCGAGATTCTAATCCTTTATCACAGTAATAACAATTGCTTTTTAATATAAATGCAATAATTTGGTAAAATCTTATTGCAAATTGCGATGTCTAGCTGTTATGCTTGAAGCTACATAAGCGCCTCGCGTTTAATTTATACCTTACCATTATATACACATTACAGAATTAATGTTTTATTACTTCGATTTGAATTATATATAATTATATACAACTATACATTATGTATACACCTTGAAGTTAAACCTACGAATTGAAGTATATGTATTCTTCATTTTAGCATGTATATATATACCTCGTGAAGAGAGATCCAATAACCACAAAATTGGGACCCTTGGTGACAACATTATTTATATGTAAATTGACAAATCTAAACCGTCAGATTAGGAGTGACAAAAAAACTCGTGGCTCGCTCGTTAGTGGCTCGGACTCGACTCGTTATTGGCTCGCTCGTTAAGCTCGTTAAGCTTGTTAAGCTAATGAGCCAAGCTTGAGCTTGACATGGCTCGGCTCGTTAAACTTGTTTGGCTCGATAAACTATTACTAATTACAATTTATACTGCTCTTATCATAAATTATTAATATATTATACAACATATGGTCAAATATATATGAAATTGTTATGTAAAATGTGTATGAACATATATTTATTAGTCCTTTTATATTAATTTTTATATAAATTTTGATATAACATACTTAAAATTTTATTATTAAAAAATAAACGAGCTTAACGAGCCGAGCTCGAGCTTGGCCTAGCTCGGCTCGGCTCGGCTCGTTTACACCCCTACGTCAGATGTATTTTAAATCATCTCAATAACATATACATAAAAATGATGAAAAATTTGATATCGTCTCGATAGCCATTAAGAGAGGAGAAAAGATCATAAAATTTGAACGGTTGATTTTTGTTAATGCTTAATGCACATGTAAAAAAAAAAATCAAAATGATATCATTTTTTGTGTACACATCAAACATGAAATATATAAAAAAAATTGATTAATTAATTTTTTTATTTAAGAATTTAAAATATATTTATTTGAGATTTAATTTTCTTATTACTGATGGGTCACTAAAAATTGTGGTCATTCGATCTAGCTCGCCTCATAAGTGAACTCCAATATTTTATATTTATTACATTTTTACGTCAATAAGCCTATCTCATATCAGTGACGTATCGCCAAAAACTATTACGTATCTGCTGCCATAAAAAACTATAGCAGGATAGTGGCATAGTTAATATACGGACCGTGCGATGGTATTAAACGGCACATATTTTAGAAATGGGAGCTGCTATGCTATGGTAATACCATCGGTGATACCGTTGGAGATACCATAAACTTTGACCTAGTCAAACGAACTAATTGTGCAACATAACGTACTAATTGTGCAACGTAACGCACTAATTATGTAACGTAACATAAAACGTACTAATTGTGCAACTTAACGTCTTAATTGTACAACGTAATGTACTAATTGTGCAACGTAATGTACTAATGGTGCAACTTAACGTCTTAATTGTGCATCTTAACGTACTGATTGTGCAACGTAACGTACTGATTGTGCAACGTAACGTACTGATTGAGCAACTTAACGTACTGATTGTGCAACTTTACGTACTGATTGTGCAACTTTACGTATTGATTGTTCAACTTAACGTCTTAATTGTTCTACTTAACGTACTAATTGTTCAACTTAACGTCTTAATATATTCTTCAACTTAACGTACTAATTGTTCAACTTAACGTACTAATTGTTCAACTTAACGTACTAATTGTGCAACATAGCATGCTAATTGTTCAACTCAACATCAACTTAATTATAGATAGCATGTTGATGTTAAGTTTAACAATTAGTATGCTAAGTTGAATAATTAGTATGTTAAGTTAAACAATTATCATGTTACGTTGAATAATTAGCACGCTAAGTTGAACAATTAGCTTGTTTGACCAAGTCAAACTATATGATATCACCAACAGTATCTCCGTAGCATTTTCCTTTAGAAATAAGGGTACTTTTTAGAAGTGGATCCCATTTTTAAAGAGAGAAAAAAAAACTATGGCAAGGACGTGCCATAGAAAACTATGGCAGCGGATGTGAATCCAAAACTATAGACAATAAAAATAGTACTTGAGATTATCTTCAAATTTCAAAAGATTATGTGTTTATATGCCTGCTAATTGTCTATGAACGAAAATCTAAAAGAGTATATATATCTTATTATGCAATAAAAGTCTGAGTAGTTCCGAATATAGTAATCCATGTTGTACGCTACAACTATTTTTCTTGGACAGGCCTAGTGCTGCATATTGAATTTGAGAATAATAGAGCAAAGCTTGTTTTAATTGAAAAGACGAAAGCAAAAAGAAATATATTTTTCTAGAGAAATTGGCCAGTTATCACTTTAATAATCCATCAACAAACCTTACATTACAAAACCATACTAGATTATTTCAAGGAAAATATTCAATAATTATCGATTGCAAGCTTCATCATTTTAACGAAATAAAATAAATGAAACTCTATACTTTAAGTGGTGGGCTAGGATGATGTATCGGGTCTGGTCCAGAAGGAACTTCACGATGTACATCATAATTATTGGTTGGGTCTATGTTTGAGGTAGTTATCTTGAGAGGACTTGGATGATGTATCGGATCTGGACCTGTAGGAACTTCACGATTGAGATGGAAATCACTGGATTGAGCTTCGTAAGATACGGTCTTCAGTAAAGGTGGACTAGGGTGATGAATTGGGTCTGGACCAGAAGGCACTTCACGATAAACACCAAAATCATTGGTTGTGGTTGCAAACGAGTTGGTTATCTTGAGAGGAGGACTTGGATGATGTATCAGATTTGGACCGGTTGGAACTTCGCGATTGAGATGAAAATCACTGGGTTGAGTTTCATAAGATACAGTCTTTTGCCCTGGTGGACTAGGATGATGAATCAGGTCTGGTCCAGAAGGTACTTCACAATAGACACCAAAATCATTGGTTACGTCGAGAGGAGGGCTTGGATTATGTATCGGATCTGGACCCGAAGGAACTGAATGGTAAATTCCAATACCATTGGTACGAGGGGAAATAACTCTAATGGATGATGCCCCTTCAAATGAGACAAGTAACACTAAAAGTAGACCAAGAACAGAATTTAGAGCCATTGTGATTATCTTTTTGGTGGTGGTAAAAGTTGTGTTGAGAAATGAGGTTAAAATTGTCTTATATAGGGTACTGGGGGATAATGACCCAATTATGAGTAATAGATAATGAAATATTTGGTTCATGAATCTATTTCTTCCATTTTTTCTTACTGTATATATCTTTAATTCTTTTGCAGATTAAAAATTAAATGTTTTCTTTGTATATTGTTCATCTTTATCTTTTCAGAGTATAACTTCACAGAAATATTTTATGATTTCCATTATACTTATCAACAAGATTAATAAAAAACGGATAGTTATTTTCGTTAGATACACAATGGCCAATCTATGAGAATTAAATAGAAAGATTCGGTCAATGGATCTGTAATTTTGATAGTTGTTAAGCTTATTATTTTATTATTATTATTATTATTATTATTTTTTTTTTTTTTTTTTTGTCCGATACAGGATGATCATCCGCGAGTATTAATTAAAAAAAAAAATTGGTCGATGACTCTATCTCTTTCCATATTATCTTAGTGTATATATTCTTTTTTCTTTGTAAATTGTTGACCTCTATTTTTTTGAGGTACTTACTATATACCTTGTTTTCTACATTAGTATTATGATCTCCATTTTATATAACTCATGAAACGAATAGAATGCATAGTTGTTTTTGTCAGACTCATGTTAATTGTTTAACGAAATTTCGCAAAATACTATTCTTTCACAAAATTTGACACAACAATAATTTTCTATGTAATTTTTTTCCCGGTAATATACACTCTTTAGGTTCCAAAGTTTTCAACATTAGCATCTTTTTTTTTTTTTTTCTCTCTCTTTTCCATTACCCCACTTACAATCATCTTACTTTCATTTTCATTTAAACGTACATAAATATAATGTATATTGAGTAAATATATGACTCCTAAGAGTATGGAGGTCTCCTATCAGTGGCAGAGCCAAAAATTTTATCTATAGGGTTAAAAAATTATACCAACCGGTATTAGCAATAAAATAGTTACATAGAAATCATTAAATTCCTGCGATTCCCTAATAAAGTAATTTTCATAATTTTATGTGTTTCAAATGCAATAACTTCTACTAAATACATATAAATAACAAGTGAGGCTATTACAACTCTTTGCAAAGCGTCGTGGCTGTTACCCTTCAGTATCATATCTTCTAAACCATAGTTTGAATGATCAATCCAAGTTGCTCACCATAATCTACATATTAAAACCTAGTTGCATACCAAAATTTTCTATTCTTAGAATTTTTTAATTAATTTTTTTTTTTTGAAAATTTGAAAAGTAATCATTTTTATATACTAATTTTTGTGTATTTCCTTTACAAATTTTGTACATATTAGAGTATAGACTATAGACAATACTTGTTAGGTAAATCTACCATGAAGACATTAAGAAACATGCTAAATTGCTAATACAAGAAAGAGAAACATCTTGTGTCTATTGAAAATGCATCCATACGTCCATAGATACACTCAGAATATAACAAATACAACCGATTTTGTAACAGATAGATCTGATTTTTAATCTATAGATGCTATGGACAGATATTCTTTGGACGCTGAGTATTACTCCACAAGAAATGAGACGGATCAAAATATACATCAGAAATGAGAAAAGCAGCCCATGCACAGCCCACAGTTCACACCCAAGTTCCGGTTCTTTACAGGAAAGAAATCAAACTGAAGAAGAAACTCAGAAATAGTATTAGTAGGCTTAACAGCTGAAACAAATTCCGGTTCTTTATTTCTTTCTTTGCTTCTCAAATAGGTTTAATGGTAACATTTAACAATCAAATTGATCATGCAGTGGATTTGTTTCTCCTGTGCTTTCTTTAACTGATTCCTATGAATTACATTGGCTTAGCCCTAAAATAGAAGACATTTGTCCACAACAGAAGTACATCGAGGAGGAGGAAAAGAAAGGGAAAAAAAAAATAGAAGTATCATTAGAATCTCTTCAAGGTATTTCTTTACCATAATTAAATGGTCATAATTAATTGAATTCTAAGTAACTACAAAAGCACAAATTATGTTCTACCATGACATTTCAGATGAGCCCTTTTGTTATAGTCGTACTTGGCTCTTTATTCTTGTTAACTTGAGTGAGCATCGATATACAGAAGATAATATACCAACTGTTCTCAATTCTTTGGGTTGGTTGGTACCATTCTGGACCAGCACTAACTAGTTTCTGGAGTGATGATGTTTGCATGTTCTATGCTAGCTCAAGTAATTATTTGGATGAGATTAATATCATGAAGCTGCTAGCTATGACAATCTCTTCTTTAAGTTGGCTTGTGCATTGATTCTGGTACTGCTGGAAGTACCCAATTGCCCCTTTTGCAACCTGATATCTTCATGAAGAAATCATGGGGCTGGTGGAAGGTAAAGAAATGGGCTGTACACATCTTGAACACTAGGTAAAATTCTGATTTGAAAATAAGTAGACTGAACACCAGTTATTAGACAACTAATGAATTAGTGACAAACGAAACGAATAATTATCAATATTGATTCAGACAAAAACATGCATGAATTTCATTTATTATGTTGTTTAATTATCACTGTGTTAAAATTGTGATATAAAGATACGTAACAGACACCGAAGAGCAGGGCCTTAATTAATTTTCACAGATGTTCTGCATGAATTGCTGAACAACTGGTAGTTACTTTCATAGGTTACATACCAAATACCAGCGTCCTGATCAATATTCAGTACCTCAACTTGATTCTGTTCCTGATCTGATTTTGATTTTTCTTGTATAATTTAAAAAGTTGTACAAAATGAGTTTTTAAGAATACATTTTTTGCAGTACCTTACCTATTATAACATTGTATAATATATATATAGTACCCATTAGTTTTGTAAGCTTATCCATAATTTAACCAGATTAATTCTTCAGAGTTCAGATCATCCTCTATTAAAGGTTTGGCTTATATAACTGGATATATAAAACAGCACCTTTAGCTGAAACGTAAACGTTTAAGTTTGTCTTTTAGAAGACTAGAGTAAGAGTTGGTAACGATTTAACATTATTTAATTGTTTGATGAGCTTTATTTTTTGCCAACATCTGGGCTAAATAAATGCATGCAACAGATTTAAATAATGCAATGAATCAATCCATCACTGATAATAAAAACAAAACCCACAAAATCTATTAGAGATTTATAACATATCAATATATAGCAGGTGATGATGACAAAATATAGTACATAAACGGAGTCAAACATGATCAAATATATTGTAAACCACTCCAACTGCCTCTGATTTAATTTAATTGTGGTGCCCCTAAAATCACCACCTTAATAATCAAAGAGAACTAATTTTGAAACCCAACTCCCTAAAAAATAAATAAAAACCTATATTTACACAAATATATGGACTCCAAAATTTCAAGGAGTTCTTCTTTTAATCCCTCTCATGCATATAGCACACTTTTATTTATTATTCCAGTTAAGTGTATTTAATCAATTTAAATACAACTTATATATTTTCCTCTGCATGCAAATCAATCTGGAATTGGGTGGAGAAGAATTCCTTGAAAAATTCAGGAAACTCCAATATTTGACATACAAATTTTAAATTACTGCACTCCATATGATGATGATCTTCTCAGTGGTGAAAATGGGGGGAAGCTCTTACTTCTAATCTTCTTGTTTAGCAAATTTGGTTGTGGGCTCAAGAGCTGGTACGTACTGGCTCTAGTTCCGCCGCTTGGGAGGCCGCAGATGGGCGACCTTTCGAACGCCGCCTCCTTCTCCATTTCCCACAGCGTGTCGAGGAATGTCTCGACATCACACGGCAAAACGAGCGGGCCCTTCGCGGCGTACCCGTACGCCGATTCCGCCTCCTCAAGGAGTCCCCGGAAGAGCGGGTGGTTGACATGCGCCGTGCGGATGACAAACCGCTCCTTCTCGGGCCCGACGTACACCGAGAAGCACCCGATCGGGGGCAGTGTACCGTTGTCGCCTTTCTGTGACCGGCTACCGAGTGAATAACACTTCCTCAAGGACTTTGTTAGGAGCCTTTTCAGTCCCTTTTCTTTCTTTTCTTCCTCTATTCTCCCCATGGATGGATCAGAAATTCTTTGTTGTATCTTGTGCTGTCTGAATTAGGTTATATAAATGGAGACAGTTGACAGAAACAGGAGTGTATAAGACCCAATATGAACAAAGTATGTGTTGTTTTTGAGTGGAAATGGATTAAAAAAGGGAGTGACAACAAAACCTAAAAAACTTCTTCAAAACTACCTTCTTTGAAACAAAAAAAGCAATCAATATATTGATCAAGGAAATTAATTTACCAGATAACCAACGAGAATTAAACTAGCTACCCTCTGTCATATACTTGGTGAAACATGCAAGCAACTCTCGGAACCTTGAGATTGCTCATAATTAGTTGTTCTCTCCTTCAAAGTCTTTAGCTTTTAATGAGCAGCAGTGTGGGAGGAGCAGAAATGGGATGTTGGTTTTCAATGAAGGGCTTGAATAAGTAAGGAGGAAGGCTACACACCTTCAGCTTTTATGCACATAGAATAGATATATAGAAGGTAAAGAGAGACTGCACTAGATACCTCTTGGCTGATACAAACTCCCTCTTAGGGAGAGTTATATATAGCAAGGTGTATTATATACCAGGGACAGTGATACTATGCCACAAACTTTGCCTCCACAACACTGTGATATGGTGGCATGTGGGTCCGAGAGTCATTTTTTTACAATTTTGAGGGTCGGAGATATATTTTTGTAAAATTTTTTAGGGCCATTTTTGTAAATATTTTTTTAAGGTAGGGTAATTTTGTTAATTTTATTAGATATTAAGTATACTTCTGTAAAATTTTCTGAAAAGGGAGATATTTTTGTAAATTTTTGCCAGCTCATCATATGGTGCGGGAGGCAATATGAGGGGAAATATATATTTTTCCTATATACAAGTACAAACTAGAAAGATTGATATGGACAGAAACTAAAGATAAAAGGATTTGACCTAATCAATATCTATGCTAAATTTGTGTCAAGGTCTATCTGTGATGGATCCGGCGAAATTCCGGTGGTTTCGGTGAAATTTCGGGCGTTTCGGCGACAAGTTTCAGAGATTTAGGTGGTTTCGGTGAAATTTCGGGCGTTTCGGCAACAAGTTTCGGAGATTTAGGGTAACTGAAATTGTTTGATTATAAATGTCAATGCATGAGGTGGAATTATAAACATCCTTTTCTCTCCTCTAGATCTCCTCCACCAGATGTTATGTTCCTCACAGTTGCATTCTCTCAGGCTTCAACTGTGTATCAAAATATTTTTTAATTTTATAGTTTATACCATTGACTTATCAATAGCAAAATCAATGTTTATTTCAGACTTTCAGTCCAGAACGTTAAGATTTCGGCCTTGAAAGCGTGCCAGAATCCAGAAACTCGTGACCTAATTAATTGGTATTTAATTTGAATGAGAAATACAATGGCACAGGAGATGAGAATTTTTTTTGAGATAAAGATCAGGGTCAAGCCACTCAAATTTAAATGTCAATAAAAGACTCCCCATCCGGATTTTGAACCCGCAATCTCCCACACAGAGAGCGTTGCCCTTAATGAGCTACTAGACTAAAGGCTAGTTCTCGAGAAGATGAGAATTCAGAAGTGCAGGTGCAATATGGACAGTATTTTCCTCAAAAAAAAAATGGACAGTATCCACATGCATACTTTATCTATTTTTTTTTTTATGTACATTTTTTTTTATTATATCCGATTATCCATACAGAGATATTACAGTTAATTTATAAAAATCTAAAATGTCAACATAGAATGAAGAGAAGTATATAGGGAATCTCTACTTTTGGACCTGCAAGGATATAAATGCCGAGTTATTGTTACACGTTCCCCATATAAATTCCCCATGCTTGCATCGATTTGGGCATACAGAATTGGGTGGCAAACGTCCTGTTTTATTTTGATTTTAATTTTTTAAACTTCAGAAAGGAAATTTGCCCAATTATTTAATTAGTGGCAAATATACAAAATTAGGAGAAGTGAGATCAGCGCGTTAATTAATTAATTAGTTGTTGATATGCCATTATTTATTAATTAAAAATGGAAGATATATTGTTGAATATGTATAGTGCATAAATATATATAATGAATAATAACATGTTTATTAGAAAATTGAAAGAATTAACACTATTGACCAATTCAAATTAAAGTGCTAACAGAATCCTGGAAACTAAGAGGATTCCTAATTATGAAAATAAAAAAATAATTGGGAGTACTTAATTAATTATTAATTAGCAATTAGGCAACAATAATGCAATATATATATTATGCTTGCTATGTAGCTAGCTGTAGACAACCAATAGCTAACAGTCTTCACAAGTGTGTTACCTTGTATATAAACTCTCTTTATTATTTTCAATCAAATGGAAGATCATGTGTGTTGCATCAAATTGTTGAGTGATTAATTTGACTTTTATCTTCATCTTACAAATAATAATAAAAAACACAGAACATATGTAAAAATTGGCGTTTAATTAAAAAAAAAAAAGCAATTGCATGCATGTGCTGTTTTTCTTGATTTGTGTGTTTTGACTGATTTTTTTTCTTTTTAACTATGATAATTCATAATTAAGAATATCAGTAATTATGTATGTACAATATCAAATAACACATTGAAAAAATGCATATATAGTTACGAGGAGGGATCATTGACTATTTATTTTGCAAATTTGACAATATTGCTTTTCAAAAATTTGTAAGAATTCATAAAAAATCTTAAAAATGAAAAAACTTTTATGGATGCATTATTTAACTTATAGATTGATAATGTTTCAAATTTCAATCAATTTGAACATCGTTTGATGCCATATCAAATTTTGTACATTTTTTAACGGTTATAATTTAGCAGGACTTTAAAGAGCTATCAAACATCGCTTAAATTGAATATATAATCGAAAATACAATCAATTCGTAAGTTAAGTAATACTTCCATAAACATTTTTCTATTTTTATAATTTATTATGAGTTTTTATAAATTTTTGAAAACCACTTTTATCAAGATTGTCAAAATAATTAACCATTCGCATCCCTCCTCTATAGGTATATACTAATATATAAACTGACTCTTGAATTCAACATTTATCAGATAAAATTCTAACATGTGCCCATGGCTATCCTTTGGGACTTGGACAACAAAGCTAACATGCCGAACATAAGAATCCACGTTCAACAAGAGGTTCCATTTTTTCTGCAATATATATACGCTCCGATTTTAATAAACCACACTTGTCAGATTTGGAAATACAATATCACAGTTTGCACATATATTATTCAATATTGTGTGTCAAACTGTCAATATGTATGTGCATGGTTCTAAAACCTTTTTTTTTTTTCTGTGAGGAAAAATGCATGGTTCTAAACCCATGCATGGTTCTATAAAAAATAGTTTTAGGACGAAAACAAGTACACCATGTCCTATATATATACACACCCCATATTTTTTTACTGCACAGTACATAAAATGAAAAGGACCGGTAAAAATTCACTTTTACATTTTTTTTTTTGGTAAAACCATAATTTGTAATTTTTTTATTTTCTATCCGTACAAATATTTAAATCCGTGTTAAATGATGTGTACTCTATGTCCGTATAAGATTGCTCATGTATACGGATTTTGCTATAATGCTATTTGTGCTCTTCATGCATGTAATTAATATGCATTCAATTATCATTGTTGATGGTAAATATTGTTGCTAAATCTACAATATATATATAGTTCTGCCCTTGCAATTAATATTTAATTTTGTGAAAAACAGTACGTACTTAACTTTCATTTAATACTTCTCTAAAGGTTGCATGGATAACAATGCATATATATTAGAGTAAATTACACTAATGGTCCCTAAAGCATCATCCTTTTACCAAATTGGTTCTTAAAGTTTCAAAAGTACCAATTTGGTCCTTAAAGTATTGATTTGCTATCAATTTGGTCCCTAAAGTTTGAAATGTACTATTTTAGTCCTTCAAGTTACAATAACTTATCGTTTTGGTCCCTAAAGTTTAAAATATTTATCAAATTGGTCCCAAAATTAAGTATTTTATTCAAAATTATTATTTTTTCATTTATCTCATATTAATTTTTAGCATTACAAATAATGATAACATATTATTAAGAAACATAAATAATGTACAAATAAATATATTTGTTCATGCTATCAAATACTTATTAAGTAAATTTTAGTATCAATGGATAATGATAGGACTAATTTGATATGAATAAAGTATCTTAAGGACCAAAATGATATATTAGTGAAACTTTAGGAACCAAATTGATAGCAAATCAATATTTTAAGGACCAAATTGGTACTTTTGAAACTTTAAGGACCAATTTGGTAAAATTGTGATACTTTAAGGATCACTAGCATAATTTACTCTATATATTATTTAAAATTTGTGTGAATATATAACAAACTATACTATTCATATGCTCACTATGTATTCATAAAAAAAGAAAAAAAAAAAGAAAAAAAAGAAAAAAAAGAAAAAAAAAAACATTACATCAATTATTATATGACCAGTTGATTATTGTATAAGACATTTGCATTTGAGCCAAAGTGTACATGACTAGCTAAAATTATACTGCATATCACCCTCAAACTTCTCATTAATTTATGATTCTCAATAAAGTTTTCATGGATAAATAATTAAATATTGCGAAGAAAAAAGTTGATTTGAATTGCTATCAAATTATATTTTCTTAGTCACCAATTAGAGTTTGATGTACTATTTTCAAATTCCAAATTTATGATTATATATAATGTGGAATAGTTATATAGCTATTCAATTGTAATAATTAGGTGGTTAAATTAAAAATTTTAAAAAAGTGTATTTTTTTTTTTATCTCTATGTAAATCCGAAAATAAATATAAGATACTTGGGACCCGGATTGATGCCATAAAGATCTGCATGCATGTTTTGGGTAGTCATCTCCGGCCCCCTCTCTGTCATATGTGTGGTGATCATCGTGCATGAAACTTGCCAAATCTCGGTAACATCCATTGGAAATATATATATAGACATTTGATTTTTGTTTGGTTTTTTCGTTTTGAAATTAAATGACAAGTTCTTTTATAATGAAGGAAAAATTTTGGAATGAATGAATATATATATAGTAAAGCTAGCTGTACGTAGTGCTGTACATTAGTACATAGAAAGGAACAAGAGCAACTATATTGTTTATTTTTTTGGGTTTCATCATCTTAACCTAAATCCAACTTGTCTGGGACGAGAGGCTTGGTTAATTGTTGTTGTACGTATTTCATTTCAATAAAGAACAAAGTATATATATATGGAGTTGGGTTACGGTGTTTTGCATAACAAAACTGCATTTTGTTATGCGGTCGTATCTCAGCAACCGTAACTCCGATCGCCCGTCTGATTGGACTGGTGTATTCTACATATCGAAACTCATTGGATACTAATTTTTACTATTTTTGGAGATTCCTAACTATTTTTAACGATTTTTGAAAAAACGACCCTGAATATGAGTTCCAAATAGATTTTTTTATTATTATTTTTTGGCCATCTTTCAAAAATCGTTAAAAATAGTTAGGAATGTCCAAAAATATTAAAAATTAGTATCCAATGGGTTTTCGATATGTAAAATACACCGGTCCAATCGGATCGGCGATTGGAGTTACGGTTGCTGAGATACGACTGCATAACAAAAATGCAGTTTTATTATGCAAAACACCGTAACCCAACTCTATATATATGCATGATTATTGGATTTGTTGAATTTGAATTCTCCACGCAAATTTCTTTTTAGTGAGTGTAAAACTAATTATTATTAAGCTCATTTAAGTTGTTAGTGAGGGTAATTCCAAAGAGGAGAGGGATCCATTGACAATTTGACGATGGGTTTATGAAAAAAATTGAGAAAAAAATGTAAAAAGTCTTTAAAATGAAAAAAAAATGAATAAGATTTTGAATTCTCCATGCTAAATCGTAAAAAAAAAAAAAAAAAAAAAAAAAAAAAAAAAAAAAAACTAGTATAATTTTGGCTTAAAAATATGCAGAAGTAATTAATTCCTCAAACTAAAAAAACAAATATTAACCTTCTAATGGTAACACCGACATATGCATGCCGTCAATCCTAGATGATAATTAATCGCAAACTAAAACAATAAATAATAATCTACGTGCGTCACTGATTAATTATATTATTCTAGTTAATCATCTCTTGTCCTCATTATGAAAAAGTTAATTTTAATACCATTTTGGAACTTAATTGTACCAATAATATTTGTTAATAGCATTATTGGTGTTAGTTTGCAATACTATTATACAATTATGGTCGTTATCATGGTTGTGATTAATTGTCAACGTATTTCTAGCTACTACTGACATGTAACACGCCACTGCAACCAATTGGTTAATTCCCCCTAGATTGAGATGTCCATATACCATCTAGGCTTATAATATATACATATTGGTGCAATTAATACCTTAGCATACGTATATACAAAATCGTTCATAGCGTTGATAGATAACATTTCAGTATATATCTGTTATGCATCTATGTACAATGAATGCGATTCAATGTTCCCCATTCATTCAAAAATTTTGTGCATACATATTGTATTTTATTTCTTATGTAAGTTTATAGACAATTTTGTTAAAACAATAATATATATATACTTGATTTGTTTATTATATTAATTTTAATACATTGGGTAATATTTGAACCCCATATAAAAATTTTCTAGCTTTGCCAATGATACATGTTACATTCTTTGTACGTCTATAAATGTATGGATGACTTTTTGATGGATCCAAGATGTTTCTCTCTTCATATGTTTTGCAAAGTCTACTTGCGTGACGCATGTCATTCTTTTGTACGTAGTCGACTGTGAAGAGACTCTATATATACTATATATGTATACAAATACAAATAATTACATGTAGACAGACAGGTGGGGCCAAATTTATAATGCGTATGAGATGACGGGATGTTAATCAACTCAACATGCCGCCCACGATAATGACAATTAAGAAATTCACATTATTGGAATGGAGCCTAGATGATTTTTCTTTGCTAATGTTGTAATATATGTAGCTCCTATATATATGGATAGTGATACACTGCCTCCCAGTGTGCTGCCCCCAATTGCCCCCATACTGATGCGCTGGCGTTTTCGAAAAGACAGATTACAAAAATGTTCTAAATGAATTCTGGGAAGAGATGGACAGTTTACAAAACATTCTAAATGAATTTTGAGAACAGATGGGTAGTTTACAAAACATTCTAAATTAATTTTGGAACAGATAGGAAGTTTATAAAACGTTCTAAATGTTCTAAATGACAAAAAGACAGTTTACAAAACGTTGTAAACATTCTAAAATACTCTCCCCCTCTCTCTCCCTCTCTCTGCCAGCGCATCAAGAGTGGAGGGGGCGGGAGGGGGGGTAACATCATTATCCTATATATATATATATATATATATATATATATATATATATATATATGGGAGAGGTTAAATAAGTAACTTACATTACTAGCTAGCTAGCTTAGGGTTAATTCTGCTATGAATTGAAAAAATTATGGGCCGTTCATTTTTGCTGATTTGGATGGTTCATAATGATATATTCTTAAGAGTTAAGACGACACAAATAAAATTATAGGATAGGTTGATCAAACAAAAGAGAACAGTTGAATTAAAAAATGAACGGTTACTTAGCGAATCTATATATAGGTGCTTATCTATCTCTATCATATATTTTGTCATTTTTATTTTGATTTGATATAGAAACGGAGATGTAATAAAGGTAATTGTAATTTACAAGGATTCTATTTTGAAGGAGTTCTATCTGTGTATTTAATTAAGAATGTTGATGGAAAACCTTATCAAATCTAAATTAATAACGTATAAAATTAATAATGTTACACGATTAAATAAAGTTTTTTTGTGATTAATCATGAAGTTTGGACAGAGTTGCGTGACCCCCCCCCCCCCCCCCCCCCCTCCCTCACATTTAATAAAATTGACATTTTCTTTTTTCTCATTTTAAAAGATGAGCGAGCATCTTCTATTATTGATAAAAACACAGTTGACCAACTTAATTGGTAAGCGCTATAAATAATTTAAAACGCAATTTATATATAAATTCTGCATATCATGAACAAAAGAAAGATGATTGATTTTGTATACAAATTTATACAATTCATCACATAACATAAATCACCGTAATAAATCAATAATACATGATAAGTGATTAATTATATACATCTACAATCAAACCAACATCACTGTATTTTTTATTTTTTCATTTGAGAAAAATATAATTGGATAAATAAAATATGGAGTTATACTACCGTCAGTCATGACTCACGGGCTGCTCCGTGAGTCACGGTCCAAAAACATATCAAATCACCTCCAAATTTCAATTTATATGGCTCAATAAATTCTTCATATCAAAATCTTATAGCCCACAAAAAATTTTCATTTTTGGAGATTTTTAAGTATTTGTTCTAGATTTTTTAAAATGATACATAAAACATTGATTATTTTATTAATTGCATAGTCACTTTTAAAAAATCTCAAACAAATACTTAAAAATCTCCAAAAATGAAAATGTTTTGCGTGCTATAAGATTTTGATATGAAGAATTTATTGAGCCATATAAATCGAAATTTGGAGGTGATTTGATATGTTTTTGGACCATGACTCACAGAGCAGCCCATGAGTCATGACTAACGGTAGCAAAATTCATAAAATATAATCCAAATTAATTATCAAGAGATCTCATCATTCCAAGTACAAAAAAGCAATCCTCTGAATGGGTTAATCAACAAGTTTCAATTTTCAACGCCTATACATGAGGGCATGATCAGGAAATTTTGTGGTTTGAATTAAAAGAACCAACACTACCACAGAGATGGGCTTTAGCAACCCCAACTTAGCAACTGTTTTCAAGAAAACCGTTGTTGAAAAGTGGCAGTGGCATTTTGGAAATTTAATTAAACACATCAGCAACGGTTTATCAGAAGGAACAGTTGCTAAAGACTACCCCGAAATCTGAGAAAGAATCAACAACTGTTCCTTTAAAAAACAGTTGGGAAAGGCATATCATTCCCAACTGTTCCTTAAGAAGAAACACTTGTTGATTCATGTGCACGAGTTAACAACGGTCCACTATAAAAAACCGTTGGGAAAGGTGGAGCATTCCCAACGGTTTATAAAACAAAAACCGTTGTTGATCCTTGGCTGACATAAAATATTCATGTGCAAGAATTAACAACGGTTCACTCTAAAAAACCGTTGGGAAAGGGCTAATCATTACCAACGGTTTGTCAAGTTAAAACCGTTGTTGATTCTTGGTTACATTAAATATTCATGTGCAAGAATTAACAACGGTTCACTATAAAAAACTGTTGGCAAAGGGACAGCATTCCCAACGGTTTCTAAAGTTCAAACCGTTGTTGATTCTTGGTAACGTAAAATATTCATGTGCAAGAATTAACAACGGTTATTTACAAAAAACAGTTGTTAATTCCTAAGAATCAACAACTGTTATTAACAAAAAACAGTTGTTAATTCCTGAGAATCAACAACGGTTATTTACAAAAAACAGTTGTTAATTCCTGAGAATCAACAACGGTTATTTACAAAAAACAGTTGTTAATTCCTGAGAATCAACAACGGTTATTTACAAAAAACAGTTGTTAATTCCTGAGAATCAACAACGGTTATTTACAAAAAAACAGTTGTTAATTCCTGAGAATCAACAACGGTTATTTACAAAAAACAGTTGTTAATTCCTGAGAATCAACAACGGTTATTTACAAAAAACAGTTGTTAATTCCTGAGAATCAACAACGGTTATTTACAAAAAACAGTTGTTAATTCCTGAGAATCAACAACGGTTATTTACAAAAAACAGTTGTTAATTCCTGAGAATCAACAACTGTTATTTACAAAAAACAGTTGTTGATTCTCTCCAAGAGCCATGCTACTAGAATAAGAGTCTTTGCAGCATTTACCAACGTTTTTTTCTTAAAAACAGTTGTTGATTCTTTTTAACATAAAATATGTATTGTGAAATAATTAACAACGGTTTTGTTTTAACAACCGTTGGTGATTGTTTTCCCTAGGTTCCTGCCTCCACATCTTTCAACAACTGTTTTTTATATGAAACCGTTGTGGATTCTTTTCCCAGACAAAATTTTTGAATCATGTCACTAACTCACCCACCACTTCGTCTTTTGCTCTACTATAATTTCAACTTCAGACCTTAGTCAATTTGTATTTTCCCCAATTTCAAAACCTAACTAAAACCCTTCCCTCTTCATGGAGCATGATGGAGGGCTGCTTGATAGCGGCAACGGCGGCGCAATAGAGGCCAGCACCAACTCTCCGCGAAAAGGCCTTCCTGCAACGGAGGCTACCACCAACTTCACTCTCCCTGCTCTCCGCACAAAGAAGGCCAGCACCAACCCTCGCTTTCCTTGGTCTCTCCGACAGCGAAGGCAGCACCATCCCTGCTCTTTTCTTGCTCTCTCAAGGTAGCACCGGCACTTCCTTTCCTTGCTCTCTCAAAGTTCAAACAAATCCTAGTCAAACTTTCTTCCCCTAAAGTCAAGAAAAAAATTAACAAACTGAATTGTAAATAATTCATGTACGAAATTGTTTCTAAGATATTGCAAAAAAAATATATTATTGCAAACTCACTGTACTCCCTGTAGATTCGGGCACAGGAGAAGGTGCTGATGCAAGATTAGGAGATGCTGGTGCAAGATCAGGAGGAAGTGATGATGCAAGATTAGGAGAAGGTGCTGATGTATACGGATATTATTAGGATTTGTGAAATTCTATTATATTATGATGGATTTTAATTTTGTTGGATATATGAATATGATATTATATTGGATTTTAGTTTGGTAATTAATCTGTGGTATTATTAGAATTTATTATTAGTTTTTTAATGTACATTTTTTTTGTTAATATGGTATATAATATCTAATTTGAATGAGCAAAGGGCTGATCTCTATAAATAAACAATTTTTTTTTAAAAAAAAATCATCATCCCAACTGTTATTTACAAAAAACAGCTGTTAATTTCTAAGAATCAACAACTGTTATTTACAAAAAACAGCTATTAATTTCTAAGAATCAACAACTGTTATTTACAAAAAACAGTTGTTAATTTCTAAGAATCAACAACTGTTATTTACAAAAAACAGTTGTTAATTTCTAAGAATCAACAACTGTTATTTACAAAAAACAGTTGTTAATTCTTAAGAATCAACAACGGTTATTTACAAAAAACAGTTGATAATTCTTAAGAATCAACAACGGTTATTTACAAAAAACAGTTGTTAATTCTTAAGAATCAACAACGGTTATTTCTTATAAACCGTTGGGAATTGCTATCATCAACAACGGTTCCTTCTTATAAACCGTTGTTGATTAACAGCATCAACAACGGTTCTTTAGTAAGCATTAGCAACCCCGGTATTACAGACGGTCACTGAACCACTGGGAATTGTCATTAAATAACCGCTGTTGATGCTTTTCTCTGTGGTAGTGCAAGAATGTTGCTGATCATGTCACTTTCTATCCATCTCTCATTGACTTGTTCTCATCAATGTCTTGAGTCTTTAATTTCCCCATGTCCCAAAAAAGGAAAAAAAGCAACCAAATATTTCAACATCTGATCAGAGGGATTAATATATGTACATATATATTTATGGTTGAAAGTTTCAACTTGAGTTACTCCTTTCAATAATTCTAGTATTTTATGCAGTGCAAATTAAAAAGCATGAGAGTTTTAAAGCAATTATTATATGGAACATATATATTGGTCATTTATATTTTGATTAAATTTCTACTTCAAAAAAAAAAATATTTTGATTAAATTTGAGAGAAAATATTGTGCGTGAATATATACTTTGTCAGTATTTTACTGAAATTTTTTGCCGAAAGATAAATATATCAGATTTTTAGCAATTTTTTGTTTGGATTAAATTCTAACTCAAAAAAAAAAAAAAGAAAAAGAAAAAAAAAGAGTCTAATGTTATATACGTGGTATTGATTCTATGGAATATGGAACAAATAATTAAGCCTCAAATAAGAAATTTGGCTAAAAATGGAAAGGGAAGCTTGTGGAATTAAAGGTTTTCACGGTTGAAAATAATGGAGACAGACTGACCCAGTGTAAAGAAATTATTTTGAATTTGTCATTTTGACTGGAATAAGAGATAATATTGTTAAATATTTATAGCATTGAATATTTTGTGTAGTTCCATTTGTCATTGTCCATATTTTCTTGTATGCATGCGTGGATCAGTCTGCTCAATGGATATGGAGTCAAATGACCACCATCTCTTTTTTTTTTTTTTTTTTTTTTTTAAGAAAAATAAACTATCTTGCAGTACTGTAATTTATTTAATTTTCGTTACAAGTTGTAAATACAATTTAAACTGATCTCATTTTAATAAAGAAATCAGATTTTGTCCAAATCTATTTGGACGGTCCAAATGATTCGGCGAGTCGTATGCTATAATTGTCGGAAAATGATCAATCGTGATTAAGTCATATAAGTGTTAAAAATAGGAACAACGTATGGAAGCATTGTATATATGCTAGCTAGCTATATTTAGAGTGATGGTATCACATGCACCGTTAATAAACATATAAATTGAATCGAACGGTTTAGTCATAACTTAGACAAGATTCTAGCCCTTAAATAAATTAATATCACTTAATTATTATGACCTGTTATTCTTTTTCTAATGAACAATTCAAAATTCAAATTATACCATAAACAATCCCCCGTTTGGCAAGTGTAATAAGTTAAAGCGGAGTAAAAATATTAAATTACCTTAAATCAGTAGTGTTTGGTGGTAGTAAGGTAAATAGATGAAGTAAAGTTGATGTTATGTGTAAAAGATGTGAAATGTTGGTGATTTAGTTTACTACATCTATATAGTTGCGTTAACTTACTACACTTTAAATCATTTCCGTTTGGTGACTTAAAATTGATTTAAGAGCTTAAATCAATTTTACTACGGCTACCAAACGCAGAGAAAATACTCTATATATATGTGTATGAAGATGTAGTATTGCTTCCGTTGAAATAAATTAAAGCTTTTGCCTCAATCCTTGCATGATCCCTAATTGCATGCACAACCAAAGAAACATTTGAAACTTTATGGAGATATAATTCTTCAAATAGTTCCATTAGAAAATTATTTTCATAAATGGTTACTTACAAGTTACAACCTTGTTACATGGTATATTTTTATGAGGAGGGATCCGGTGCCAAGTCTGATCCGGTACTAACGGTGCCAAGTCTGCGATTTTCATATCCAAATTTTGATTTATATGGCTTAATAAATTCTTTATATCAAAATCTTATAGCATGCAAAAATTTTTCATTTTTGGAGATTTTTAAGTATTTATTTCGGATTTTCTAATAGCAACTATACAATATTAATAAAATAATCAATGTTTCATATATAACTTTTGAAAAATATGAAATAAATACTTAAAAATCTCCAAAAATGAAAATTTTTTGCATGCTATAAGATTTTGATATAAAGAATTTATTGAGCCATATAAATCAAAATTTGGATATGAAAATCGTAGAATTGGCACCGTTGGCACCGGATCCCTCCTCTATTTATATATACTAGTAAAGAGCCCACGCCTTGTTTTGGGCTGAAATTGTTATTTATTGTAATAATTTTTTAAGATAATATGTAATGGGCCTTATATTGAGAAAATTAATATGGGCCTTAAATATTAATGGGCTGAGACGTTAATGTCAACGGGCATTATAGTAAATCAATGGTTCTGATCTATCCAAAAAAATGATCAACGGCTCATGTGGGTGGATAGCCCTTTCATATAATTTTTTTCAATATGCTTTTTATAGTAAGGATATTTTCAGTAAAGCAGTAACCGGTAAGTCAAAATAATTACGTTGATGATTGCGGAACACTGAAACTGTTTAATTACTTGACATGAAAAGGACACGTGTCCAAGTGGGCGGTGGGCCAAATAGGGATACAAATATTTCAAAATTGAAGTTGTTTAAATCCAACTTGGAATATTTCAAAAGCTGCATGATGAATGAATTTATTAGATTAAGTTATCAGTGATCTAGCAGCATACTGTGGGAGGGAGGGGGGTTGGCCTGATTCATACTGTGTCAGGATTAGATAGAAGGAACAAAGGAACAGGGTACGTTTGGATCGTGCAAGGATTAGTGTAAGAATAGAGGAATTGGGATTAGTAAGTGAGAATAGTGATTTTGAGATTAGTATGAGGTTAGTAAAAATGTGGTGCTATTCCAAATGATGAAAATGTTGTTTGGATTACATATTTGGAATAGTGATAGAGAGAAATAAATATAGTAATAATATTAAGATGTGTTCTTTTATCATATAACCCTAATTAATTGTTTGTTTTCAATGAACTCATCAGAAATGTTAAAACATATATTTTCAATTTGCAAAATTTTGTATTATTTAGCTCTTCCAAATATTTCCACAAAAAAAAAGAAAGAAAAACAACTTTGCTCATACCCCAAAGCAGAATATTAAAACATATATTTTCAACGTTTCATAAAATTATTTAACAAATGAAAAAATGTTATGATTCTAAAATAAGCAGTTATTAATTTCATGCGTTACTTCATTTTTTTCCAAAAAACACCAAATTTTTTTTTAAAAATATCATCTGTCTTGCGGGTAAGATTTCATTGGATCTAATTATATACAAATTTGAAATCAATGATGTTTATGTTTACCAAAATAGAAGAAGACATTATCAAGGGCAGGTTTTTATTTTTTTTTCCTATCTTTTGTGTATCAAGTGTTCTTCTTTCTTCATTGTGTGATGGGTAGAGCTCCATGGCTGCCATGACACCTCCCATGGTGAGAACCCAAAATAGAAGACAAACTACCGGCAAATGGGGTGTCTATGGACTCCTTACAACGATGAGAGCTCAATGGTAACATTAATTTCGTCTGTTTCGCAATCTATTGAATTCTAGGTAAGAAAGAAAGGTTCTACATTAGTTGGTGAAAAATAATTTTTTTATTGGGAGATGAGACTAGTTGGAGGAGAGAGAGAGCAAAGGCAACGTGTTTGGGAGAGACAAACCCACTGTTCTCACTATTCCATCATTTTGTAGGAACAGCGGAATAGACAATTCTGAAGCTATTCGGGTTAGCAAATTTGTGTTTGGATTGCATCTGGGTTGGGAATAGCAAGCTATTCTCGGAACAGTGCTGTTCCAATCCCATCCAAACATAGCCCTTGTGTTCTGTTCTATAATATTGATTTAGCATAAGAAATTATTGATATATTATGTAAATAAGTATTTTGATATTAAAGATTGACAGTGTGTCCTTCTATTATTTGGGAATGAAATGATGGTTCAGGATGAAGTTTTCTCCACACAACTTTTTAACATGTGATTAGACAACATATCCTTTGTTTTTCTTCCATGAGGACAACTTATCTTCTGTATTTTCTTTAGTAGTGTCATTATTCACAAGTTGTGGGAAACTGGTTTTTTCTTTAGAAATTAAGGAACAGAATCACAGATGTCTAAAATTTGAAAATAAAAATCAGAATTCAGAACTGCGAACAGATGTTGAGAAAAGCTCAAGCCTTTATTTTTTTTTTTTCTTAAGAAAAGTAAATATATTCCATTCCATCAACTCTCATTTTATTTTAGAAAATCAGTTTTCCCAAAAGAACCTATGAAACTGTTTAAAAGCTCTAAAACTGAATATGGGCTCACCTAGCGGGCCACAAATTATGGGCTCTAAATAAATTTGGGCCGGGCTTACAGTTATCGTTTACTCCCACGGAGTACTACAAATGGGCTTGGAAACTAATACGGGCCTTCCTTTCAAACAACAAGCCCATTCTTTGTTGGTAACAAATGTACCTGATCTCCATTATCTCGTACCCTCCAAAAAAATATCAGCACCCATTAACCCATATAATCCAGCTACAGCGGTCACTGCAAGTGGGCCCTCAGCCCTTCTGGTACACGCACTAAATCTCTGCACCACGAGCAGCCAACAGTCTCCATCTCTCTCTCTACCCCTACAAATGTAACACATGGAAGGCTGTCAACAAATCGAATTTGATCTAAATCGAACTTGAACCGAATCAAGCTGGAGCTGAACCGAATTCGAGCTAAACCGAATCTAACTAGCTCGAACTCGAATCGACCTCCGAGCCCATTTGAGCTCAATTATTATAACTTTATATTTATTTTTCATATTAAAAGAGCTAAAATAAATATATTATTTTGTTATTATTTGATAATATAAATTAATTATCTCTATTTTTACTAATTTTATATTAAAATATGATTAAAATTTTATATTTTTAATTCAACAATAAAATAAGTATATTTTGTTAATTAAATAATAAAATAGGTACATTACTATAAATATTTTTAACAAAATAGTTCAAAATATGTCTAAATTACTATTTATCGAGCTATTATGAATCCAATCAGAATCGAATCAAGAAAAAAATCGAGCCAAGCTAAATCGAACTTGAGCTGACAACAAATTGAATTAAGCTAAATCAAATTTGAGCTCAGCCCCAATCGAACTCAAGCAAATTGCAACCTTTTTGCCAGCCCCCTACGTAGGTGAAATCCTACAATAGACCCGGTGTACATTTACTCCCTGTGCCGCTCTCGCTCGCAGTCGCCGCAAAAGCAAAACCACAGAAAACAAAACAAAGCAAAGCAAAACCTCTTTCCATTCATTCATTCTTTCTCGCTGCTGCTAAAACAATATCCATCCAATCCAATCCAATTTAACTACTGATATTGAATTGAATGCTTCCACTCGTTACAAAACCCTAATCTAATCTAATCTCTCCCCTTTTCTCCCTTCTCCCCCAGTCGCCGCTGGTCGATTGTCAGGTTTAGTAGCTGTGGAACCTTTGATTTCTCGATTTATTTATTTGTTGATATGTCGGCTGTTTTGTGTAGGCATTACCTTGTTTAGTAATTAGTAATGTTCTTTGATATTGTCATAAATAATTGTTTGAGGTTTAATTTTGTGATTGATATGACAGGGAAGATTGTTTCTTCAGCTGGCAAATTTGATATGATCCAATTAGTTAAAATTTATAGAGGATATTTTGTTGTATGGAAAAACTAGGAATTCACAAGAGTTTAGGGTTTATACAATTGTAGACTGTAATTGGGAATTGTTTATGTTAATTTATGCCCGTTGTTATTTTATTATAGGTGGAGTTTTGTGTTTGATAAGGAAATTTCTAATTTCTCGGTTGGAGAAATGAACGGCTCGTTTAACAGTCAGATTTTCATTGAAAAGCTCAGCAAGCTCAATGCTAGCCAGCAGAGCATAGAGAGTATCCTTTTGTGCTATGTTCATCTGTTATTTTTTATTTTTCTTGCATATTGCATGGTTGGTAATACATGTTCAATAATTTTTTTAGATAACACGTGCCTTTTTAATTGTGAGTGATTAGTGATCCTTTTTGTCATCTGTGTAATGCCACTCATGATGTCTTTCGATGTATTTTCACTAGTTGGAAATTCAAAAATATTTCCAATTCATAATGTAAGTACATAAAATATTCGAAATGAGTTATCTGCAACCACTTGTGCTGAAAGTTATAGTAACTCCCAAATCCAGATGCACCCATAATAAAATCTGTTCATAATTGAGAGCTTCCTTTTTGTGATACCAGTTAACCTCCAAGTAGTCGTCATCCTCTCAGATTGGCTTGTTTCCTTAATTCTTTTTTATAAAAAAAGCATTATCGCACTGGTGTATTTTTCACAGAAACAAGGCAAAGCAGGTAGTGGATACATGGGAGCAGCAGTTCCACAGTGCCCCTAGGGAGCAGAGAATCGCCTTCCTCTATTTGGCGAATGATATTCTTCAGAACAGCAGAAGGAAGGGAGTTGAGTTCATAGCCGAGTTCTGGCGTGTTTTGCCGGCTGCTCTTACTGATGTGCTCAGGAAGGGTGGTGACAGTGGACACAATACTGTGCGCAGACTGGTAAACATTTGATTTTTGTTCCTCTGATTTATGGATTAGTGGTTATTTAACTTATTTTCCTTATCGTAACCAATCATATGGCTTCAGGCCTTTGATTCAGAAATAGTGCTTGTAGTTTTTATAGGGGTGTTTAGTTTTTGGCTCCTTATGGCATTTACAAGCAAATAAGATGCCTCAAGGAAAATTTTTTTTTGACTTTTGACACTTATTCATCGGTAGAAACTTTGTTAAATTTTCTTAAATTGGATATAGAAATTCCCAGCATTGGATTGAAGACTTTTCTGTCACGATATCTTAATGCCCAACCCTTCAGTGTGAACAATGTTTCTAGCAGAACAACTGGAATCTTGTGGATTCTTCAATTTTTTTAAAAAATTTTTTTAGTAAGAACCGCAAACAATGTTTGCGAGATATTCACGTACGAAAGCTTGGTGCTGAAATTAAAAGTTGGTGACTCTTATAGTTTATTTGGATTAATTTAATTCCAATCTCATATGTGTGTAATAGTTATAAACCATGGTGAGATCAAACTTTGATACCTTTTCCAATTATTAAGTTTTCAGTTGATTGGGATCGACACGATAGAAACACTGAAATGATTTTAACTTTGCATAAACAGGGTGAAAACTGAAAAGCTTTAGTTTCAAAGTTCTCAAAACATTATGCATGATTGCTGATGCCTTTTCTTTTTACTGATTGTTTCTGTAACTTAGTTGGATATATGGAATGAAAGAAAAGTATTTGGCTCGCGTGGCCAAGCCCTGAAGGAGGAGCTCTTTGGGAGGAATTCAGATACCCCAAGTGAAGATGCAAAAGGAATTGCGTATAAATTGGTAAATAATTTATGCTTTGTCAAGAAGTATACAGCTAGGACGTAGCACTAAAAGATGCTACATATTAATACTTATGCCAAATAATTGGGAGTTATCTTCACTCCAACTGTAAGGACTATATTGAATTGTCCATTGCTAGATGTAGTCATTCATTTTAGATTGAATGATTAGATCAATCCTGACTTGATAGCTGCCCCTTTACAACTTTTTCTAGATTTTAGTTTTGACCAGTCCATTGAAATTCCTTACTGCTGGTGCTGACCCAAATACATGCCCTAGTTTCTACCGTCGTCACCAAGGTGGCATTGATATAGTTAATTTATCATAGCAGTGATGCTTCTGGACAATTGCAAATATTTTCAAGAGGTTTAGGGTTTATGATCTGAGAGAGTGAGACTTGATATTTTCTTTTCATGAAAATATTAGTTTCACATTAGTTTTGTCTTAAGGTTTGGAACATTATTGGAGACGAGTCCGCACATTTTTGCAACTCTATCTATCTATAACACTGATATACAAGGTATGTTTATTTTCTTATTATTGGCAGAAGCAACCTTCTAAAGAAATGCTGGAAAAGCTAACTGCAAGTTATGAACATGTTTACAATCTTCCTTTGGATGAAGATACTTTGTATGAGAAATGCCAGATGGCAGTTAATTTTGTTGATAAAATGGAAAGGGAATACGGCAATTCCATCCAAGGTAACTATGATAGATGATTTCCTTATATTAAGATGATTTCCTTATATTAACGTAACTATGATAGATGATTTCCTTATATTAAGATGATGTATGCATGAAACAACACCTGTGTTACCTCACAACACAGATTTATGCTTTGTTTGCATAAGCTGAATACAAGCAATTTTTATGGCTTGACCCTCAAAATTTGACCCTTGATGCGAAACACCCCAAATGTGATTTTTGGGTGTTGATTGTTTATAAAAAAATGTGAGTTCTTATTGAACTCCAAAGTAGGTAGTAAATTTGCAAAAAGCGGTACTTATAGATATAACTAAGAGATAAACTTTCTATTATTTTAGGAGGAAATATCACCTCAGAAGGTGCAAGAGATCTGGAGACACAACAGAGAGTTCTCAGGGAGTGTATAGAGAATCTCAAAGCATCCAAACTGTCCAGAAATAATCTCCTGTCCCACTTGAAAGAAGCCATAGATGAACAGGTTTGTATGGCAAGATAATTATTGGCTTCTGCCCCCTTTATATTTTTTCCTTACTACGGTGCATCTATAGTTGTATGTCATAGAATTTATTGTCTCTCCTTCGTCATGTTTGTAAGTTGGAGATATTACATGTGCATATGTTTATTAAGTTATTTAATTTATTTCAGATAATGAAGCTTCAACAAGTAGACAGCCAGCTTGAGGTACAATGCCACTTTCCTCACTTCATTTCAGTTACAATACATTGAAGGCTCCTACAAGTTGACACTCAGATCATTTGTCCCCAAATCTGGTCTTAGAAAATTAATCGGCCGAACAATGTTAATAGTAAATAATATACATGTCCAATAAACAACAAGCGCTTGTAGATTATATGATTAGGCTTGTTTCAATGTTGAGCTCCAATTTTGTTCTCTTATGCAAAAATGCCCACTAAATTTTTTTTTTTTTGCTTTCAGATGACTCAATCCCGGTATGATCAGGTTGATAAACTCTTGGGACACACTTCTGTGCCAACAGCAGTGGAACCCAGTCTCACCTCCACTCCAAATGTAGATATTCCAACCAATCTCCGAGACCAGACCTTAGCCCCACCTACTGGACCTGCTGATGATCGCAAGTCTGCAGCTGCTGCTGTGGCTGCCAGGCTGGCAGCCTCTACATGCTCAGCTGAGGTGCTCAGTTTGGTATTCTCCTCCCTTGCCTCCTCTGAAACCCAAAACCAGTCAGCTCCTGATGCAAAACGCCCCAAATTTGACCCCTCGGTCTCAGCTCCTGCCTCCTATGTGCCACAGCCTGTAGCCCCACCTCTTCCTCAGTCTCAGCCCGAGCCAGTCCCGCCACCTCCTCCTTTTCCCCCATCTCCTACAAAGGAGGACGGCAATGCTCAGACGTTGCCTCCTGCAACAATACCCCTGCAGCCAGTCATGATGCCCATGTCTGGAGGGGTGGTGCCATTTGGTTATGGGTCAGTGGGGCCTTCGCCGCCATTTCCCTTGCCTGATTACACAGTTCTAGCACAGACACCTTTCGTAGGTGGATCCAGTCTGTACCAGGGCTTGCATGGACCCACAGAGGGTGGTTTATTTGGGGCACCTCAAGCCTCTTTTACCCCAACCCCACCTTCGTTGAGCCGGCCATGAGTTTTTCTTAGTTCTTAATTAAAGGGAAGTTTAATTAATGGCCATCTATGGAGTGTTGTTGTTCACTAGTTGTAAATGTGTTATTGTAGTGATTTTATAGGACTCTGGGATAGCGCCTGGGTCATTTTTCTGATATGCTGTAGACTAGTTTGAGTTAATTAGGAGGTTCTTAGTGGCCCTGTCGTGCGGGTTAATCCGATAACATAGTATACTTAGTTTGGATTTCATAGAAGCAAACCAGTAAAGTGGTGTAGAATTTCTTGGTCATTTATTTTTCTCCTGTAAAATTTGACTTCAGATTTAATTTTGTATTATTGGTCAGTTGAAATTTTACCTCTGGTTTGCTTTGAAATGCATTCTGATATTTTCTTTATTTATGCTGTCATCTAGCTGTTTATTTCACTATTAGCTCTTTTCAGTTTTATCAAGTCATTTCTCTGTTGGACAATCTTCAACAAAAAATTATGTTTTAATATTTATTCGCTTTATTTACTACTACCTTCCACAATTAAATGAATTTATACCCTTTAGAGCTTGTCCATAATTAAATGAACTTTACCGATTTAAATTTATTTTTCTATTCACTTGTTTGAATCCACTTGTTTCTCCAATGTTATGATTACCCTTTCATCTATATTATTTAATATATTATTTAATTGGAACAATTGTTATGTAATTTCATTTTTCCACTAATTCATTTGACTTTTCCTAAAAATTCATTTATTCATGGACGGAGGTTGTATTTGTTAAGAACTCACACGTCGCATTCACTTTTTCAAATTTTCTGTTTCTCCAATGTTATGATTACAATTTTATCTATATTATTTAATTGGAACAATTATTATGTAATTTCATTTTTTCACTAATTCATTTGATTTTTCCTAAAAATTTATTTATTCATGGACGGAGGTAGTAGTAAACAAGTTTTCTTCTCTTTGGCTGATATACTAAACATATTATTGTTCTTCTTTAAATTCTTGCAGAATATGCTTTTTTTTTTTCTCCTGTATGGCTGTATCATATTATACTTCACAACTAAATTACAAGAATCATGCCAATCGTTGTATTAAACAACAAAATTATCATAAAATTTATCAGTTTCCACATTCCACAATATCTACGGACAGAATACATGTTTGCCGTGCACAAGAAATTGTTCTTACACAATCTGGTAAAAGGATAATCAAATATCGTCTCAAAACACTATTTTACACAATCTGGTAAAAGGATTATCACTGATGTCCAGTTGGTCCTATAATTTATCATCCTCCGGCCGACACCATGCCTAAACACATCCCCCTGTCCCAATAGGTACTTAATGGCATTTTACCCCCAAATGTGCAGCATCCCACTTCTGATGCCCTTCTAGTTGAAAACAAAACCTTGGATGGGTTTCTTTCAACTCTACTTATCTTTAATTTATGAACGGTTTTATTTATCATCAGATCACTGGTAACATTGTGTTCATGTATTATCAAGTTACAACTGTTGTTACAACTTGGAAAAGACTGGCTTTCTTTTTTCGATACTGGCTTTAACAGCCTCCTCGACATCACTTGACAGGAGCATGGCAGAGTTCCACGTAGCTATGTGCTCTAGTCCTTGTTGCACTGTCAGATCACGGCTTTTCAGCATTGCAGCCTTGGTCCCCATGATGGCAACTGGTGATTTGTCTGCTATATCTACATCCAGAAAGGCAACATAACAGTTTAGGAAAAAAAATTAGTATATTGGAATATCATCATCTTCAATTGTATAACTGACATTATGTGACCTTGAATAGCTTTTCTATTTTCATATTGGCTAATTTGGTTCCATATCATATTATACCAAATCTGATTGTTACAATAACAGTCCGCATTATGGTACAATGTACTTGCATCAAGCATAATAAGAGTAGAATCCAAGTAACACCATACATTAAATGAGTCAATCAAGCATGACGAGAGCGATGCACCACAGATCCCTAATTTACAAAAATAACCGAGAAATATAAATCTTAAAATTACCCTTGGCAATTTGAAGAGCACCCTTCTGGAGATCCTCAGGAGAAGAGAAAACCCAAGAAACAAGCCCCATCTGCTTAGCCTCAGCAGCATACAACCTCCTCGCTGTCAATGCCAGCTCCATAGCATTGCCATAACCGACGATCTTTGGCAGCCTTTGCAGCGTCCCCAGATCCGCCGCAAGACCCAAGTCCACTTCCTTCACCTAATCAAGAAAATAAAAGGAAAACAAATTAACAATAGCAGAAAGGGAGGGATCTTTGTTTTCCGAATAAATATACCAGCATTTCAGATGTAATTAGTCAGAAATTCAGTAAGGGATATCAAATCAGTATCCCATATCCTGATAAACTTTTACTATGACTGTACCAGTACCACTACCAGTACCAGTACCAATAAGCTCACACTCAATTGGATATAGGACAAGTGAAGAAACTCAGTCTGGTAAAAATCAAAGCCATTAATTGTTCCAGAGCGTATATCTTTGCTTCAGCACCAATATACATGTAAACAAACTAAAGACTAATTAATGAATACCAAAATTAACAACTGAAGAAACTCAGTCTGGTAAAGTCTAGGCTATGAATTGCTCCAGGGTACATATTTTCTGGCAAACAAGCCATAGGTCAATTAACATCAACTCTTTATTTTATATGTTAGTTTTGGTGTATGTTAATTACTAATTAGCCTATGGTTTGTTTACCAGCAATGTAGTATGGACAACCGTTCATTTTTAATCGAACAATTCAAATTTAATTGATCAGGCATCTTCGTTTACTTGTGTCTCAAATATATATCATAACCATCTAATTCAAACAAATTAACAGTATATAGGTCTATATTTCTTTCAGTAATACCTAGCGTCTATAGAAAAACCGTTCATAGCGTCTGTATGTTACATTCCAAAATGTATTTGTTACATTTCAGAACATGTCTGTTAGAGCATCTCCATCCCATGGGCTTAGGGGGTTCTAAGCGTAGGCTAAGCGATGGGCTGGATGGAGAGCAGTTCTTACCAAGGGCATACAAAGGGCTTATTTTGGACATGGTCTTAGCAAGAACTCTAGTCTAAAGTGAGGAAATTGCGTTCACACGAAGGATCTGGGATGGAGAGCAATTCTTACCAAGAGCATACAAAGGGCTTATTTTTAATTTATTCCAACGTTGCCCTTAAGCCCATCCGCTCTAGGGGCAGAGATGGAGATGCTCTTACATTCTCTGTTACATTCTCTGTTACATTCTCTGTTACATTCTGTACACATTTATGGACGTATTGACTGTTTTTCAATGGACGCAAGATGTTTATCTCTATTTCTTTCAATCTATAGAAGAAAGAGAAACATCTTGCGTCCATTGAAAAACCGTCCATACGTCCATATACGTGTACAAAATGTAACAAGATACGTCATGAAATGTAACAAATGCATTTCGGAATGTAACCTATGGATGCTATGGAAGGTTTTTCTATGAACGCTAGGTATTACTCTAGAAGAAACAAGACAAAAGTAACATCAGACCTGAAAGAAAGCTTTCTCATCACAGCATCTCACATCACAGGCAGCAACCAGATCAACACCTCCCCCCACACACGCTCCATGCACCGCCGCGATCACCGGTTTACGGCACTTCTCGACCGCCGACACCGCCTCTTGCAACCTGACCACATTCCCCCTCACCTTCTCCGCTCTCCTCCCCACATCCCCCTCCCCCTCCCCCTCCTCCGCGCTCGCGTTCAGCGCGGAGACCTCGATGCCGGAGCAGAAGTGGGGGCCGGCGGCGGAGAGGAGGATTACGCGGCAGGACGGGGTTTGGTCAAGGAGCGCAAGCGCGCGCGGGAACTCGGAGAAGAAGTCGAGGGTTAGCGCGTTGCGTCGGGCCGGCCGGTTCAGCCGGATCTGGTAGACCGGCCCGGACCGGTCCGGTCGGGTGAGTTCGATGGTCGAGAAATGGGACTTCGGTAGCTCCGCCGGGTCCATGGTGGAAGAGGTTTGTTTGAAGGTCGTCCGTCTCTTTGGGTTTCTATTTCAATTCATATCCTCTACTGCGCAGTACTCTAATCGTTGGATCTGCTTTGAGATGCGTACAACTCAATCTCAAGAAAAACTCTACAATCAGCACTGTTGATTCGCTGCGCAGTACAGTACTGCGCTGCAGAGGATAAGCATTCGTGTGCTTATCTTATCCTCTGCTGCGCAATATTGTACTGCGCAGCGAATCAACGGTATGGATTATAGAGGTCGAGATTGAGTTGCACGAATCTTAAAAGTAAATCCAACGGTCAGTTTACTGACTGCGCAGTAATTTACTGTGCAGTAGAGGATATGAATTGCCGAAGAAGTTGGATTTGGATTTGGATTGGGTCGTTACGAGTTACGGATCCTAAAAGGAGTACGCGTTTGTAAACCGAGCATTGCGTGTAATAAAAACAAACTAGTTGCGATGCCTTGCGCTGATTCGGCACGATTTCGTTTAGCAGATGGTGGTATGAACATTATTTAAATGCAGCTCCAATTTATGTTTGCAAATCTTTCTTTCTTTTTTTTCTCTCTATCGATAGAAAATGAATATCCCTGATTTATATGTATACACATAATGCCACACAAATACACACCTTGAATGAAAATATCACAACACTTTATTGCTAATTTTTTATTTCTTAATTTGGTATATGTCCTCCTAATAAATAAAAAAATATTACATATTGTACATATCATGAAGGTATACGTGTCCTACTTAAAAAAAAAATCTCTACGTGTCAAACATGCATCAAATAAAACAACGGAAGAGAATATTTAGACAAGTACAAAATGTATTGATTAATGTGATTTTTTTTTTTTTGAAGAAAACAGACACAATCTTTGTACACCCAAATTGTAACAATGTTAATCTAATGTAAGTTATTGAAGTTTTTTTTTTTTTACATTCATAATTAAATTTTCCCATTCAAGTATTCAAAATTTTAATCTATGAAAATTTTTACTATATTATTCATCAAGAAATTTAAATTTAGACCGTTCTAATTACAATACAAACTTGATGATCATTGATACAAAGATTCTTTATAAAGTATCAAATGACCAATCAAATTCAATGAAATTTGGAATATAATCGATCTATAAATAAATGAATACGTTTGTATAAGAATTTTCATTTTTAAGATTTTTTATAATTCTATAATCTTTGGTGTAATTTTGTTGTCAATTTGTTTTTTGTGTAAGTGGATCCCTCCTATATTATGATTATTTAAAGGTTATCTTAAAACAATTTAAAAACATGTAATTACAAAATATTGTATTCTAAGAAATTTTAATATAAATAATTTAATAATAATCATAAATCAAAATTTTGAGGTGGTTAAGTACGATTTTTTATTTAAGAGTACGGTAGGCTTCCGAGCTCAAAACGTATATTACAAAATATAATAAACCAGTAAACGTTACGACATATAAAACCGTCAAACACTATTTCGTTGATGAAATAAAAATATTTTAATATAATAAAATAAAAATTTTTGTTGGCCTTAGCAATAGTAAGTAAAGTAAGCTATCTTGTGTGAGCATAGCAATCCTATAAATGCTTAAGTAACATGTTTTTCTTGAAAAAAAAAATGCCATTGCCATGCCACGCAATTCTGATAGGCTACAGACAAAAACGATAGAATCATAATATTTATGATCTTTTGTCCGGACACAAGGGAAGATTCCTTTTTTTTTCTCAAAATTCGCAGTTCGCAATTCTCTATAGTCTTGTGAAACGGACTAACAAACTAATAACAGACTTCAATATAAAATTTCTTAAAATAAGGACGCAGAATATCACAAACATATTGTCTATGTAATTATTACTGGCAATAATGATGTAGTGATCTATCTGAACGCTGGTTTGTGGATGGGGCACAACTCCAACATATATTGATGCAACAATAAATCAATTGAAAAAGACAAAACTAACCATTGTAATCACGGAGAGCGCCCAAAATTCAGCTAAAATCAGAGAAAAAAAGGGAAGCATCCCACCCGTTATTACGGAATAGAGTACGGGGTCAATTTGATGGGGGATATTGGCTGTTAGAGTGATTCGATGGATATATTGGTTATTTAGCAAGTTTTGATGGGTATACCAAAAATTAAGCCTACAAATTAACTTTGCATCAAATGCCATTAATTACACACAACTCTACTCAGAATAAAAAAAAAAAAAGAACTTCCTATCTGACCTCAGCTAAGACATACCAAGATTTTAAAACATAATTATGAAGGCACATTGCCATTAATTACTTATAAAATCAGAAACTAAGAACCCTAACTAATACCTTATACTCGCCATAGAGGAATGAACTGATGATGCGCGCCACTCTAGGCTCCATCGAAGTACTCCTGGTGCTCGGCGAGAGCCGATGATGTACGGAAGCGAGAATGACAACCGGCACATTCGTGCGTGTTCTTTGGGCGGCGGCGCCTTATGTGGCTCCGAAGGGCATCAAGGTTATGGAAGCGACATGACTCGGTGGAACATGCGTAGCACTTGAGGTGCTCGTGAACTAGGTGAGGTTGGTTGCCGACTTGCCCGGCAGCCCCTACGACCAGCCAGGTTGGTTGATGAGTTCTCCCCCGACATCCTCGCCGACAGCCCCAGGCCCGACTTGGAAGACAGAAACCCTCTAGCCCCTTCTTGATTCATTGCGACTTGGCTGGCGGCAGCCCGGCATGGTACCCGGTTTGTGCACCGGCTGCATGTTGATTTACGGCTTGCCCGGCAGACCCAGCGATTTCTATCAAATTATGGAATCGTCTCATATAAGTTTCTATTAAATTTCATTTATTTATCTCAACATATTTTAGTATAAAGATTAAATTTATATTCTAAGATTAACTTAAAATTAAGTTTGAAGATACAATGGGTATATGACCATAGATCTATACTGACATTGAACACATTCACGAGTATTCTTTGGAATGGTATTGCGCAATGCCATCACTATGGGAAAATATGAAATTTTTTATTTTTGGAACTATTTTTCATAATATATGAAGTTGAAGAGAAACACATATTTTTGTATAAGCATACCTACTATTCAACCAATTCTCCTTTTTTTTGAAAAAAATAAAATAAAATCCATGTAAAAGTATACATCTCGAGAGATTAATAAACTACATTTTAATTCTGCCAATCATTTATACAAACATGACAAGACTATCACGAAAAGTAAAACAAAAACGTTATCAAACAAACAAGTATTTATCAAAGAATGGACAACATATAATAAAAATGAACAAATTGTATCATAAGTATTCAATCCTGAAACAAGAGAGCAAATAGAAGATGACTTCTTATTAAGTGTATAGTATAGTATTTAGTAATAATGCATAGTTGCATACTGAATTCTTAGCCGTCCATATGCCATTCACATCAATTTAATTATATTTTACAGAAAAATGTCACAGGTTGGGAAGTCCTTATTTTTTTTTATTCATTTAATTAGTAACAAACACACACACAAGTATATGACTTTTCCAAAGATATTTTCTTATAAACTGCAACATTTTAGTTCTTACTGTCGGCCATGGCATCATGAAATTTAGTGGTTTGATAAGTCTATGAAAATTAAAAAAAAAAAAAAACACACACACAACAGAAGATAACTTCTTAAATAATTTGTATTTAACTTTTTGTATTGAGAAAACATTACATAAATGATCACATGCAATAGTGTAATGGATGATTTTGTAAAGATGAAAATAATTAGGACAATACTCTTTTCTCATTAGCCAACAACAAGTCGACATATTATCTTTGTCCAAATAAATGTTTATTAAATCAAGAGAAAAATCCGATTTTGATCTATGAACTATTGTATTTAGTTAAAATTGATCATTACTTGATTTACTTTATAAAATGGAACAAATTGCTGTTAAATATTATAAGGTCTTGATTCATTTTTTTCTTTGGAACGGAACAATCATTAATTTATAGTAAGGTATTTGCATCATCATTTTGGCCCACCCGGGTGGATCCTGGCAACAAAAATATCCATCTAACGAACCGTCTATATTGTATGATGTACGGATATTGGACAGCGTAGTGAGAGAAGGAAGAGTAATTTCTTCTAGTGTGATTGGATTAATGAGGGAGGGCTCACGACAATTGTTTACGGTGGCTATCCAACCATGTTGGGATCCGATGAAAACCTTACCAGAAAGAGCGGGAATACAGCTACGGAAGCAACTTCCAGTGCGGATGCTAAAGAAGGTAAATACATCATTATTTGATGTCTTGTCGATGCTGCCTTCAAAATAAAGCAAGTAAGGAGCTTCCTCCGGAGGCAGGTGTTTGAGGCCGGTGCTCAACATCTTGCATGCTTTGAGGGACAATTTTATATTATGTTGGAGCTCATGGTTTTTCTTTCGAAAATTTATAGGAATGGGACTAGCTTAATTAACCTGGCCATGATCTCATTTTATATATGGATAAAGTTAAAAATAAATAAAAAAATCCTTCTATTTTAATTTTTCTCTCGTTTTGTACTTTTATTATTATTATTTTATATATATACACCCTCTTTTAGCGGAGATTTATTTAGTATAGACATTTTCGGTGAGATATTAGCAATTTTAGTGGAGCTAATTTAAACTTTTCAATTCTCATTAGTACGACATGAGAATAATTCTAAGCACTTTTGAACTCTAAATTAATGTGCAGGGGAATTTGACGAACGGACACCACATCAATTTCTTCTTGGGTTGAAGAGGAGCGGACCAATTAATTCTATCTGGTATTCCTCATTTTTGGGCCATTGGCCGAGACTTCTTGCGAGTGCTCATCCTCCGACTTTACTGCAATTGTGCAGTACATGGTGTGATCCGTGGATCGTATCGAGATCTTAGCTGGCACGAATCTTGAGACAACCCAAGGCTCACGTCATGTATACATACAATGTGCTGAATTCAATGGAAATTAAATGGTGAAGTCTGCAGAATCACCGGTTCAATGGAAATTATCCAGACCGTTTATTTAATTACATTATTATGTAGTATATTTGTTACCTCGTCGTGATTAATTTACTGTTGTGCATTAAACCTTAATTTCGTATATTTTTCCGTTATTTTTTTTATTTTCGCAAAGCAGAGTTTCAATTTGTTATATTGTTTTTCTTTTTCTTTTTTTTGATAAAAAGATGGAAGTAAACTGTAAAAGCTCCCAAAATTTACCGATTTGTTCAGTTAAAGTCCATGGCTCCGTGGCTCCATGGCTCCATGGAATGCTAAGTTTGGTGATCTGTTTGATGGTACGGTGTTAGCAAATGCACCATGTGGTTGGTACTGATACTTTGATTTTGTGAGATGCTGAAATAAAATAAATATAAAAATTTGCTAAATTTTGAGTATCTTAACAAGGCTGTATTATTCTTCTGTGTAGTCCCTATCACCGTGTTTGGTTAGATCATAAAGTTAAAGAGGTGTAACTTCCTATGTCAAGTTATGACACCATAAAATATTCTTATTTGGTTGAGTAAGTAGAGGAATAAGAAAGGAATAAGAAGACATATATATATGATAACAATTATAATGATAATAATAAAAATAATAATAACATTATTAATTATTATATTATTATCATTATCAACACCATTAGTAATAAACAACAATAATATTATTATAATATCAACTTATTTGATAGTTTTACTAATTATTACATTACATTATTTACTATTATTTTTAATAATTCATTATTATATTCATTATTGTTTATTATTATTTTATTAATATTATATCAGCATAATTAACTAATTAATAGTTTTATTCTTATAATTATTTTATTAAATTTTTTTTATCTCACTGATATATTAATTACTATTTATTATTGATTTTATTTAATTATTTTTTTTTTAATAATTATTCCATTATTATATTAATTACATAATATTATTATAATATTAACTTATTCCATAGCTGTACTAATTATTACATTATTTACTATTAACTTAATAATTCATTATTATATTAATTATTTTTTATTCCTATATTATTAATATTATCTTAGTACAATTAACTAATTAATAGTTTTATTGTTATTATTATTTTATTAAAATCATTTTTATTTCACTAATATATTAATAATTATTAATTACTATTTACTATTGATTTTTTTTATTATTTATTTTTATAATTATTTCCCTATTATATTAATTACAACCTTTGCCATTATTTTATTAATATTTTTATTATTTGTATTATTATATTATTACTTTTATTTTATAACCATTATTATTGTTCTTTGTTCTTTGTCAAATCGTTAACATATTATATTATTTTATTAATTTTATTTTAAATTATTATTATTATTATTATTATTAAATATTATTATTATTTTATTCTTATGTTAATTATTATAAGGCATATAAAATTATATTTTCTTTATTGATTGGTGGGACCCATAAAGACATAAATCATGAAGAATAACTTAAACCACCATGTGAGGCTCCATAAGTTAAGGAGCTACTAAACCACTCTATTCTATTTTATGGAGCCTTGAATTATTCTTATTTGGCTTCTTAAGTGAGTAATAGAGACTTTATTCCTCACTTATGCCACAACCAAACACGGTGTATATGAATTGGCATTTTAAATTGATGCACACACAACAGATTGCAACTAACAATGAACTCAACTGGGGAGGAAACGAATCAACCTCCCTAGTATAAATCCACCTTCTGGTCACAATACCAAGCTGACCTAGTGACTTGACTGGAATACTGTGAAGTTGTTCTTCCGGTATAACTATTTCCCTTGCCTGCATCAACACTGATATATATCAGATTGAATCTTTTTGTACTATATGCCATGAGTTTCAATTCTCCAGATTGCCCAAAGAATATTGCAAAACATCGGTACTTTGATTGTCACATGCCAAAAAAGCTTCGCTAAAACTCAAAAGATATATCATCTACTCTCAGGATGAACTGAGAAGCAGCTCTCCACAAGAAAGTTTCAATCTTTGGACTGAATGAGTTACACGCTTCAATAACAACAAAATTTATGTAAAGCTGAAATATTCATCTAATAACAATAATATATTACAAAAATCTTATAAAAAAAAATTATGACTTCATTGAAATAGCAACACCCAATTAGTAAGAACAGTGACAACACTACAGATTACTGAATCTGACGAAAGAGCCATTAACATTTACTAGTACAACAAGCTTACAGAGGGAATCTAATATGAGCTTGGATGTGCCAACGAAGTGCATTTTTAGAGATGTAAGAAGTTCTATTGCAACTCTAGTGAATATATACAATCATTAATGCAAAACAACATAACAGATAATAGCAACATCCATGCCATGTCCAGTTATGGGATTAAAGATCACACTGGAAAGGTATGATTTTCAGACTTACAAGATCATTTCTAAATGAGGAAAGTCTGTTATTGCCCCCTGAACTGTTCTATTTGGTTCAAACTGCCCCCTCAACTATTTTTTGGTTCATGTTGCTCCCTCAACTCATTGATTTAGTTCACTCTAGCCCTTCCGTCCATATTCTCTGTTAAAATTCTATTGGACCATTCTTATCTTATCCATCTACTCCTGGTTTTCGGTGAGCCATGTATCTTTTTTAAATTATATCACTCTTGGTTCTATGCACCATGTGCATTTACAAAAATATATTCTTGGTGTCTTTCTTCTCCAGACAACCTCCGCTCCCCTCTTTTCTAAATCGATGATTAAATCCAAATTGAAAAATTAAATAATTAATGGTTAGTAAATTTGTGTTGTTTTCACTTTTCTTCTACTTCCTTCTAAAATGTACTCCACTCTCTCGTTAGAACTCCTAAAATTTGTTCAAAGATATTAATTTCTGATTAGAACTCCTAAAAATGCATCAAAACCGCAAAGGAAGCTCATGACAGTTTGGCCGCTCAATCGTTTAATCGGCTGATCACATCGGACTTGGCCGATTTCAAAACACTGGAAGCCAAAGTCTTCTACAAAAAAAAATAACGATGGGGAGAATGGAAACACCGGTTGCCATGGAAGAAAAAAGAAAATAAACAAAAGAAGAAATAAATGACGATGGGGAGAATGGATCTGTTAGAACTTGACAGAGAAAGTTTAACAGTGAGGGACGGAAGGGCAAGAGTGAACCGAATCAATGAGTTGAGGGGGCAACATGAACCAAAAAATAGTTGAGGGAGCAGTTTGAACCAAATAGAACAGTTTAGGGGGCGATAACAGACTTTCCTCTTTCTAAATTTAACTTAACCACAAACCTTACCCTCGCAGAACCATCAAGTGAAAGCACTTTCACTGTTATCCTGTACTACAAGCATGGTTGTCAAAACAACAAATTCTACTCCCATGACTACCACATAAACACTATAATTTTATGTTCATACCCAACACTCTCCTCAGCATCTGCCTTTTCTTGACACGTGCAGCCTTCCTCTTTTTGAAAAGCCCTTCTCTCTCCTTCAACCAAAAGTCAAGATCGGCATCATCTGAGTAATCAATAAAATCCTCAAGATCTTTTGGTGGGTTCATGAAAAAATCTACTAGATCTTCAGTTTCTGACGGGGATGCACCAATCTCTGGACTCCTTTTCTTCGTGTGGACTTGCTTGGTACACATGTTATCCTTTGATCGGTGAGAACCTTCACCCTCCCTGGAAATAATAACAGAGTTCAATTTTAGCACAACACATTACAAACAAATTGCATGTATACAGACACATGAAAGCAATGAGTGGGAATGGAGATGGATTATACATACATCGAGTCCCCATCTACAAAACGCCGTCGCTTCGTATCTGGCAAAACTGATGAATCTAGTTGTTTTCCCTTTGATTTTCTCTTGCAAGTTGAACCCTACAAATGAAGAGTTGAGATTCACCGTTATTTATAGCAAACAATTGTCCATACATCGATACCAAGAAGTTTAGGCATTACCTTTGTGGTTTCCACAGGCTCACATCCATCTCCAGCCAGTATCTTAAGCGCATCGAACTCCTCCCCTTCAAATGCCATGAGGTTCAGGATTGCTGATAGCATTAGAACACATGCTTTCCACAGGAAGTCTATACGTGAATGCAAACCCAACAGCATCAGCTTCAAAAAGTGCTGCATCATCAGCACTGACCTCTTACGGCTTGAGGACCCAACACTAATTGCATCAAGCAAAATCTTTCTCGCAGCTCGATCTGCATTACTGCCCACTAAATGGAACCCAGCATTAGACTTTAAATCCAAATAGCTCATCAGCTGTGCCTCCAATTGTAGATCCTTCCTTTTACCAGGTTTCTGGCCATGTCCGATAATTGCTCTTGCTTCAGCAACCACACGGAACAGAGATGAGGCCAATAGCCTTGTCGAGGCAGCAACAGTCACCAATTCTTCAGAAACTTTGCATCCAGACAACCGCTTTTTTCCCAACTCTCCATCAGCCAACAGCAACGATACTATACTCTTTAGTGTATTCCCAGTTTGGAGCCTCGAACTTTTATGCACAATTCGTTGAGTTTCATCAATATAAGAGGATATCAACAAGAACAGATCCTTCTGAGTGACTTCTCCAGATTTGTTGGGTTGTAGAAGCATCATAATTTCCTTATCTGGAACTCGATTAGGAAGTGACTCTTTGGCATTCCGCCCTAAATAGGGCCTTGATCTCTTACCCATATTCAGATCACACAATGATCTCCAATGGAGTTTGGCAGCCAATTCAACCGCACTAATGGCATCATTTAATCCCGACCCCATAAACAATTCTAAATTTTGGGTCTCAATGCACCTGGATGCCAATATCGCCAAGTGGGCTTGGAGAAGGTATGGCATGGGACAACTTAAACTGGAATTTAGTAGTGATAATGTCGGTTGGAGACCTAACCAAAGACCTATCCCAGAAGCTCCATTACTGGATGCATTACACATCACCAGGGATTTGCAGAATGAATCAGTGAAGTTAATGCATATTTCTTTAGGTATTGCCATACTAAGATGGGCTAGCAACAGTTCTCGGATAGAGAAGACTCCAGAAGCTTCGCCATTTCGCAGTCTAGAAGGTATCAGAAGACGCTTTAAAGGAGGCTGCACAAGAGCTTCTTTAATAAAAACCTGAAAATTACAATAACAGATGTTTTAAAATTAATGCTGACTTGGTCCAAATTCAGGTCACTAACAACACACTGACATTTAAAGAGGCAGTTAAAATGTGCTTACACAAAGATTGGTTCAAACCAAGGCTGGATAACAAATACAATGCCAAAAAAGTTATATTTAGGCTTGAGAGCAATGGTAGGAAAATCAACCAACAGGCTGTCTGGTAAACAAAAGAGTTAAAATGTATAATATACTTGTATAATCTGTATGTGCTAGCCACTCTGTACAACTAATTTCATAATTGAAAGTAATCTGGCTTAAGAGCACCAGTTGTAAAACCAGTTAATGGAAGGTAATATACTTGAATAAATTTGTGTGTGCTAGCCAGTCTGGTACAACCAAATTAATTAGTACAAGCTCACCAGCAAGATGCAGAAATTAATACCAATTAATATAAAAAACATAGTAAGATTAAGGATTTACAGCTCAAATGAATGATCAATTAGGTAAGACTTGCCTCAATTACATAAATAGAAAATGCACTACCCCTAGCAGTTTCATCATACCAGTTCCTACTTGCCTTCATCTAACTTTTAGCCTTTTAGATACTTCATTTGCCCATATATACTGACCTTGTCTCTGATCGTCTACTGTTTCCAATTTTTTATTGTTCTTATTCAATTTCTCAAACTGGTTACATGACAAATTTTGAATATGTAGACTATTAAAACCAAATAGAGAAACTTTAACCAACTTAAGACAATTGCAAGGCTGATTAAGGTTTGAGTACTCAATCGAATTCAGGACCAGTTATGGATCAAAGGATTACATACATCCTTACATGAATACACAACCAACAAAGCTAGCAGTGGATCAATCTGACATGGTAGTATAAACCAAGAAAAATATCATGCTTCGAGCCATACCTCTAATAACGCAGTAAGCGAATGCCGTGCAGCCCCGACGTTCCTTCGACTGTATGCACAGATATCGCCGACGACCGCCAGCAAATCCTTTGCCTTCTCCGCGAGAACGCTCTGGTTCCCCTTGAAAACAGCCAGTGCAGCAACACAGCCTCCGAATTCTTCAATCTCCGCAGCGGTCAGCCCCTTGTTCTTCCCCAGTTCAGCGTTCCAAACCCTCTCGATTCTCCCTCTCGACACTTGCAACAGCTCGCCCCATTTCTCGGCAAGGTAGTTGTCAGATCTGGCCGGAACGAGTTCCTGCCGCTCCGTCATTGTACCCTGGACCACTTCAGCACCAAATCTGGATTTAAATCAAGAAACGTTAAATAAACAATTCTGAAATTACTGCGTAATCAGATTTTGAAACATACGGGGGATCAATTGGACCCCATGCACATGTAAACAGTAAATCGGGCCATGAATAAAGAAGACAAGTAAGAAAACTCTTGAAAATCAAGAATGGAGAGCTAAAACTCGTATAATCATTGAAAGAGCAAATTAATTTCACTTGCTCAAACTTAAACTGTTGTTCTATTAAAAAACCTATGCACATTTACATTTGAGCTCACACAATACAAGTCTCCCAAAGCAAAGCCAATAGGAATAATCAATTAGCAGAATTGTACACAATAGCACGCAACAGAACATAACCATTTGTCAATTTGCAATGCACGACCATACAAATAAGCAACCCTAACTAACATAACCCCCAAATTGTCTTGCTCACTTTTAAAAATGCTACCCGATCGAACCAAGCAGCTAGCAATTAGAGTGGAATTTGAGTCATTAAAGAAGCAAGGATGATAAAAAGAGAGAAAGGGCGAGTCACCTACTAATCTCCAGTCGTGTCGCGACGGAGAGTTTCTTCAGATCGGACTTTCCTTCCTTCACGGATTAGATCGTTCCATCCATCCCCGCAAAGAGGAATGCGGCTGGGGGAAGGATGGAGGACTGAAGTATGTTCGCCTCTGAGACGATCCACCGCGAGAGTCCGCAACGGGGGAGAGAGGGAGAGGCACCCGAGTCGGAGTGCGTGAACGTCCTCTACTGCGCAGTACGGTACTGCGCCCTTTAGATTATAGGGAGGTTTTTTGAGATTGTAGTTAGCACGAATCTTAAAGCGATCGGGCGGCTCACCTATAGCAATTGAGTCGGAGTCGGAGTGGTACAGTACTAGCACGAAAATTGAAAATTGAAGCTTAGGGTTTTAAGGGTTTGGGTTGTTGGGCGGGAGATGAAAAGCGGAGGACCGCGAACTCGCTCCTCTTTAGACCGATGCCATATCCTCTGCAGCGCTGCATTGTGTAGTGCCGGATGGGAGCCGTTAGATCATCTTGAGATCTGTGCTGGAACGAATCTCGAGATGATCCGATGGCTTCTGTCCTGCGCTACACAATGTGGCGCCACAGAGGATGAGCACTCCTTTAGACCGCTCACCGGCACCGCTCTCTCTGTTTTTTTTTTTATTTTTTTACTTCTTCGTTAATAAATGGGTACTTCTTCTTCTTCTTCGTCTCTCTTTTTTATATAGCCCACGCGTTGCTTTTGGGTTGAAAGTGTTATTTTTTATAATAAATTTGTAAGATAATATGTAATGAGTCATAAATTGAGAAAATTGATATGAGCCTTAAATTTTAATGGGTTGAGACATTAATGTCAACGGGCATGAACGTAAATCAACAATTATGATCTATCTAAGAAAATAATCAACGGCTCAGGTTTCTTATTTGCAGAAGATAACCTTTCGTGTCATTTTTTCAATATGCTTTTATATAAAGTAATGATAAGGATTCCAATTCCAAATTTCCGATACGATGATACATACACTGATACACTTTAGTTTCCCAGCTTCTTATAATTAAATAATAATAATAATAATAATAATTAAATAATAATAATAATAACAATAACAATAACAATAAAAATAATAATATTAATATTAATAAATAAGTGTGCTTCTAAAATATATATATATATTTTTTGAGTGGTTTTGCTATAGATTGGTTAAGCAACCTTTTATTTTGAATCGAGCGGTTTTTATCAAACGTAACTCTTTAATTATATCTAAAAGACATATCACGACCGTTGGATTATGAAAATTGAACGGCCCATATTTTATCCGATCCATAGCAGAATTAGCCATATTTTTTTGTGGTACATACAAGTCTCACAGTACATGATCTAAAAAATACTGTTCGAATGAAAATTTTGAATTATAGATGTGTTCTTTAATAATTAGATGGGACGATTTAATTTAATCTAAAAATTACTAAGGGACTTTTAATTGCTTTATGGTGAAAGACCAATAAAATTTCAAATTGAGTAAATTTGAGACATGTTCACTTGTGTATCTATAACATCTATATTATTTTTTATTTGAGGTAATCACATTTTAGCCCTCAGGTACCATAAAAATTGATGTACATTACTGAAGGCTTCAATCTAAGATTTTATTAGTAGAGCTGACAAATCAGCAGAAGCACACTAAATCCATTATCTAATTATTCTGCTTGATACTGAAAACTCCAACTACTATTGAACAAAGAGATAAATATAAGCAAAGCTATACACAACATTTTCAATCCAACCTAAGATAAAGTACACTTGTTATCATCTTGTCTCACCTACAAATTCTCAGAACTGAGATTTTCACTATGCTGAAACCACATTCACGGTAGAGCTCACATCCGACCATGGTGGGAGCCATTTCCCAGGGGACTCACCAAACCCTCCAACACAACAAGCTGATCCAACAAGGCAGCCTTCTCTTGTTCCAGACTCCTCGACTCGGCTTCGGTCTCAGCCAACTCTTTGTCAAGAGAAAAGCTCTCCTCTTCAAGCATCAAATACCTGCGCCTTAGCACCCGGTAGTCCTCTGCGGACCCTGGACCCGTTAAGTGCGAACCCACATTCGACAACTGGCTGGAGCCGACATTCTTAAGACCTCTCTTGGTTGGCGTAGCTTTCTGCTTTGCACCCCCCATGGTTCTCTTTACTCCATTTGGCTGCATAATAGGGGTTCTCCGTACTCCGTTTGTATGCATCATAGGAGAACGTTGTTTCGGGTTAATGGGTACTGGATTAGCAGCCTTTTTTACTACCTTCTTTGGTTTTAATGTGGATATGTTTCGTGGGTCTTGCATTCTGGCAAAACAAAAAAAAACTGTGAACTGAGATTCTAATCGTCTACAACTGAGAACAAACTTCACAATTTTAAAAATATTAAAAAAGAAGATATAAGATCTTCGGGGGACCTAAATGACAACATTCTTTGACATTCAACACCATACCGATACAAACCAGCCAGGAGAATATTGAGTCATGTACCAGTACCGTGACAGTCAGGACAGATAATATACTGGCACCAGTAAAGACACGACTTTTCCCTGAACAAAATTTCGTATGAACCGGGCAGTAATTCTAGACTGGTACCGAATACGACAATCCAACATGTCACAGTTATACAAATACAATGCAAATTTTACCGAGTAGGCTGTCATTAGAGGAGTCCCTTTGACAAGAACAGTTACACAGGAGGAGGAAATTTGCAAACCCTCCCCGAATTACAATTAAGCACATTAGACTCTAACATTAGATGAATCTTACACAGGTCAATTTTGCAGATCAATTTACCAGTACAGTTTAACCTAAACAGGCCGGTGGAGTAGCAAAATTCAATTCAACCCTAACAATATTGTGCCTATGTAATGTTCTACCTGAGGGTGGGTGGGTGCGCAGAGCTGATCGGCTGCCGAGGGCGCGCAAGGGAGAGAGAAGGGAAGAGGCTGCGGGAGATTCTCCGCGGCGGATTACGGTAAGTTCGTCGGAGGAGAGGGAGAATCGGAGAGGGGATTTTCCGTCCGGTCAGAAAGAAAGAAAGGAGAGGAATAAAAAAGGAGTTGTAAAAAGAAAAAAGATGCAAGGTGCTATACTTCTTTTGTTTGTATGACAGTGGGACCCACACTGTAAGTACTCCCCGATTGCCAAGATCTGAGCCGTTCTAGTCAATCCAACGGTCGTCAACGAGTATTGTATTTTGCTGCGATAGTTTCTTGTGGCAGCAGATGGGGACCCGGTTAGAGAAAATAGAATAGAGAGTTAGAGACGCTTCGGATGACGGATCGGAGGTTGGGTCCGTCGCGGACGTGCACGTTCCGGACTCGAACGGACGAGTCGGACGAGTCGGACTCGGGTCTGCTGAAGCTCCACTGACGCTGAGCTGAATTGATGATACTTGCCAGTTGGTGAGGTCAAGCCAGAATATTTTTAAATGGGGTTCAAGTTGTTATAACGAATGTCAATATTGATATAATAGTTCTATAAAGCACATAAATTATAATTATGGGGTTCAATAGTATAATAATTCTCATAAAATATGGGGTTCAAATATATATTTTCTTAAGAAAATACTTATATATCATTAAAATTACTATATAAAATTGTTCATTTTGGAGAAAATATGGGGGACATTGCCCCCCTTCTCTTCATGTAGATCCGCCCCTGGGTGAGGTGGTGCCTGTTGGGAATGATTTTTATAAATGGTTCAACGTTCAAACTTAACTTCATCAATGGTTTTGGGCCAAACATATCTTTACCAATAGCCTTCTCAAAGGCGCCACTGAAGTTGCGCCCTTTAAACTGTATTTTCTCTGCCCGGTGTTGCCCGAAAAGTGAAATCATTGAAGGGCGCAACTTGAACTTGCGTCCTTTAATTTTTTTCAATTTTTATTTTTTTTTCAAAGATACCACCATCATGTAGATTTTTTCACGACCTCTCCGGAATGTGGTTGTACATTTCGTGAGGAGCTTTCTATCAAAAGTTATACATATGTACGGATCGGAGGTTGGGTTCGTCGCGGATGTTTCACGTTCCGAACTCGAACGGAACAGACGAGTCGGACCAGCACCTGTTGGGGCTGTTCGGCAGGGCCTCCTCAAGGCTCCTCAAGCCTCCTCAACGCTTTGATCCTCCTTAGTGCGGATCAAGAACCCCTCCATAAGCCTCCTCTGCTGCCCAGCTTGATCCCCTGCCCGGATTTTTAAGGAAGGGGAATCCATGGCTCAAGCCTTCTCAACACTTTTGTATGGATCAAGGCATCCGAACGTGAACTCCTTAGTGCGGATCAAATTTTGATCCTCGTTGGATTGCTGAACGAGCCCGCTAAGCTCCATGTCTCTCGAGTCAGGAGTCTGATTGAGTCAGGACTCAGGAGTCATGACTAGACCACCACTGAAGGGATGAATATCTACTGCTTTTTCGAGAAGAAAAGCAGGGTCTGCTTTTCCGATCGGATGGTCGGGATCGGTTGTCGCACCGATCTCAAAGTACTTAGGTTTTTATTGCACCGATCTCGATGTACTTCGGTGTTTTTCAGCCGTCAGATCAAGAAAAGCAACCGATACCGATCCCAAATTCCCAACCAACTAGCAGCCTAGCAAGTATCCTCAATTCAGCTCAGCCTCAGACCTTCAGTGGTGGTGCCTGTTGCAGCTTTGTGAACGAAATAAACTAATTGATTATTATTTAATAAAGAATTAAAGGAGTGAGGATAAATTACTTGTGCAAATTTAATGTACAGAGTTATTGTCGCAATGTCCTCAATTTACGCAATTATTATGCCATATATGATGAATATTTGTGCTGAATTTACAACGTGGGCTTTAAATTTGGGCCTGATATTACAAGTTGGGATTTCTTCTGATTGTCAGCCCATCCATTGCTACATTAATTTTGAGGAGGCCACAGCCGCTTACACCAAAAATTTTAGACACCAAAATTATACCAAATCTAATAAATTCATAAAAAAAATATTAAAAAGTAACTTACAGATAGATTATGTTTCAGATTTTAATTTGAGTGCCATTTTATACTCTATCAAGAAGCATCAAGTATGTATGTTATTTTTTTTTATTATTATTACTTTTTGAAGTAGTGTTTGTATGGTAGTTACAATGTCTAAATTTGATGGTTTTCGATGAAGTATCAAGTGACATCCAAATTAAATGAAATTTGAAATACAACTAATATATAAGTAGATTACGTTTGTAAAAGATTTTTTTTTGATAAATATGTTTGTAAAAGATTTTTTTTGAATTTTAAGTTTTTTTTTTAATGAATTTATTAGGTTTGATATAATTTTGATGTCAAAAATTTTTGGTGTAAGTGCTTGCTCATTTATTTTTCAATTCTTGAGACTTCGATTAAGGATTGCACAAATCGATTTTATACAACAAATCAAATCCTTTCAGATGTGTTCACAATTTAATTTGTTGAATGATTGCTCTCTGTTGTTCCCCCCTGAAACGGACAGACAACCCATCCTGCATAAAATACTCATCTCCTAACTGTGATTTAATTTGTATGCTCACATGATTTTATTCATTTTGCTGCCTTATGGAAGTTTCCTGACCTTTAATTTGTAATTGCTTCTCCAATTTTCACCCTCTTTAATTAGTTCCACTTTTAAATTAATGGTGTTTTAACCCACAAGTTATAGCGTTGCAAAAAGGGGTTCCCTACTTCCCTGGCCTCACCAAAAGTCCCCTCTTTTCTCTCATCCTTTGTGTGATTATAAAGAGGAAAAGAAATTAAAGATGATTACTTTTGGATGGATGGATGTGTGTGTGTGAGATTGTGAGACACTGAAGAAATAAAGAGGTTGAGTCTGGTTTACGGCATCAGTACTAGCTTAAGGTTAAGCTTGCTGCATTATATAAAGAAAGTTCCCTTCTTTGTTCTTTCCTTCACCTATATATCACTCACATTATCACATATCAATATATCATATCTCACACACACTTCTCTCCTCTCTCTCTCTCTCTCTGAAACACAAACACTAACCTAATTAATATGCCTTAATTCAATTCATTGAGGCAGATATATACATCACAACAAATCAATTTTTTTGGCAATTAATCAACTAACTTTGTGCTGTTTCAAAAGATGGAGAGGAAAGGAGTGAGTCCTAATGATCATGAAAAGGTTAGGACAAGATTACCGCCGGGGTTCCGTTTTGACCCAACGGATCAAGAGCTCGTGCTCTATTACCTCAAGCCGAAGGTGCTCTCGTTGCCCCTGCCGGCTACTGATGTTATTCCGGAAATCTGCTTGAAGAAATATGATCCATGGGACCTCCCAGGTAACACAACTAAGTTGTATCTATTTTTTTTTTCAAAGTTTTTGACTTTTTTCTTCTATTTAATGGGTCATCTTTTTTCTGACATTTTTTGCAGTGTTTAGTAGCTTTCTTTATTGTAATTTGTATGTATTTAGTTGCTCATGTTGATTAATTATATATATAATTCTGCTTAATTATTTAAAAAACTTAATTAGGAGCCGGTCAGGGCGAGAGATACTTCTTCAATATGCTAGAAGCAAACTACAGGAGAAACAGAATGTACAGGCTAACAAACTCAGGATACTGGAAACTCACGAGCAAGTGTCGACCCGTCATGATAAGTTCTGATCAATGTAACCAGCCGATAGCAATCAAGAGGGTCCTGACGTTCTACATAGGGAGACCGACGTGCGGGTCCCGCACTAACTGGATGATGCATGAGTACTGCCTCATGGAAAGCAATATTATGGGTGTGCATCAAAAGAGGAACTTAACTAATGTATGTAAATTCCGTATATAATTAACTAGTACATTTTGTTTCTGTTTGAGATTAGGAAAATAGTATTCTGCATACATATTCTTATATATGGGGAAATAGGTTCATAAATTAAATCTCAGTATTAAGTATTAACATAAATCTAGCTACACAATGAAGTAATTAAACTGCTACATTTATAACTATTTTTTTTTCATTGAAATTTGACCATATATATATATATATACGTTTCGCAGTAAGAGAAACTAATTAAGAATTAATATCATCATTTTTCTTCTTCCTCCTAGATATGTAATGTTTCAAACTTTCAATCATATGTCTTACATAAAATTGTACTAATTGTGCAGGATTACAACTCCGAGCCAACATACTGGGCGGTCTGTCGCATATTCGAGAAGAATAAGCACAAAAAGCTAGATTTGGAGACTATAAGATCATCATCATCATCGCGCGACCGTGTTCTCAGTCAAGACAGTCGGCTTCGTCGACAACCTTCTTTTCAATCTGATCAAGTTTCAACTGTTTCATCATCAAGTTGCATAACTTGCTCATCAGATGATCAGGTTGAGCAGGGCAGCACTTGCACCTCTAATCCACTTAATAAATAAGAGCTTCAATTAGGCAATAATATTGTAGTCTTCTGCTCAAACAAAGTTTGAGCTTTAGAAATTGCTACTGCCTACCTAGCTAGTGTAATAAATTAATTAACCTCCTCTTTTTCTACTTAGGCACTGTATTTTAGAATTCTGATATATTTTTTTTTTACTTTCTTTAATTCATGTACGTTTATATAAATTTATCTATTCAAATCCATCTAAAGATTCACCTTGAGCTTTACTTTTTTTTTTTGTATAAAATTAAGTAAACTATAATATTTTAGTAATACTGCCGAGCCTAACTAAAGCTGAAATATTTTTTAAGCTGATATATATATATACGTACGTAGGATATATAGTTGGATTGCAAAGCATAAAGAACCTTTAATTGATAGAAAGAGAGATGTAAAGGTTTAAAAAGCAGGATCCTTTTTCAATCCTAGTGCAAAAGGGAATCCAATGCTGCTGTGTTCAAAGCTGGGAATACAATTACAATATTCGTCTTTTGATATAAATTAATTCATATCCCTTTTGTGAGTGCGTGCTTGCTAGCTTTAATGAAGAACAAGAATAAAAATATTATCCAGACAGAGGTAAGCAGATTCTGTTGAAAAAAAGCAGTAAATTTACCAAATTTCTAAGTATATATATTGAAGTGCTTGTACAAAGCTATATATCATTTATATGTCATTGGTTTTATATAAGGACAATGATACCATGCCACAACTTTGCCCCCACAACCCTGTGATGAGGTGGCATATAGGTGGGGAGGGTCATTTTTGTAAAATTTTGTGGGGCTGAGGCACATTTTTATAAAATTGTTAGGGTTATTTTTGTAAAAATTTTTCATGATAGGGTAATTTATAAATTTCTTTAGAAATAAAGGATAAGTCTATAAAATTTTCTGAAAAGAGGGATATTTTTGTAAATTTTTTCTAAGTGCATTGGGGTGTTATGGGGGGCGCTGAAATCAGCTGAGATCCAAATCGGATCTCAGGACCCTGAGATCCCGATCCGACGGTTCTCAGGAACTCTGAGATCCGGACTCAGCAGATACGGGTCCAGAGAACCGTCGGATCGGGATCTCAGGGTCCTGAGATCCGATTTGGATCTCAGCAGATACGGACTCGTTATGGGGGCATTGTTTGTGGCAAGTAATATTTATCCTTTATATAATTAAGGAGTATTCATTGTTTATTTTTCACTTTATAGTGCAAATGTTGGGCAGCAGTTTTTTCTCCTGGTACTTCGACACTCAAAATATGTACAAAAGATGAAGACCCTGATTTTGAAAGTTGAAGTGATATTATCAGCAAATAATTGGACAACATGAGATTGTGCTTCACCAAATATACAGATTCCTATATTGGATGCTTTAATTAACAAGGACATATTCACTCAAAAAAAAAAAAAAACAAAAAAACAAGGACATAATTTAGTCTTTTCCTGAACGGGCACATCAGGCATGAGAACATGAGGAGTATACAATCATTAAGTAGATACGTACCATAAAATATCGGGAAAATTAATCCATCTATAATTTCAGCTAATGTTTTAAAAAAAACCTGAGAGTTCCGAACCTGACCCAAGAAACCCGGAGAAAATGGACCGACCGACCCGACGCGGGCGTCTGACCGGGGCAACCCGAGAGGACCGGGAGGGACGGTCCTCGCAAGGGTAGGTATCCATGTTCCCAGAAAAATTCCCGTAGAAACCTGACCCGAGCAAACCCGGGACCCGACCCTACCCGACCCGGGGTACCGGGGCAACCCGAGAACTAACCCTACCCGTCCTGAGGTACCTGGGCAACCCAGGACCCGACCCTACCCGACCTGGGACAATCCGGGATCCGACCCTACCCGACCCGGGGTACCGGGGTAATAACCCGAGGTAACCCGACTTGGTTCCAACTTTTCCCACCTATGTTAACAACTAATATAATATTATTTAAATTTTATTTTCAAGAAGAATTTTTGTTTTACAACAAATATAATTATTAAATTTTTTTTTCTGATTTTCTATGTTATTTTTTCGGTATAAATAATATTATTTTAATTTTTTTTCATTTTTAATATAGAAATACTATTTTCCTAACTTTTAATTGTATAATATATATATATATAGAGTAAAACTATGGTGCTCCTAGGAGCATGGAGGCCTCACGTGCTCCAAACTCAAAAATCATACTAAACCATCTCGAAATTTCAATTTATGTGTTTCATTAAATTATTTATATCAAAATATCATAGGATACAAAAATTTTCCATTTTTTGAGATTTGTAAGTATTTGTTTTGTATTTTTTAAAGATGACATAGTTTTATACATTATTTTATTATTATTTTGAGGTCATTCTAAAAAATTTCAAAACATATACTTAAGAAACTCAAAAAATGGAAAATTTTTATATCCTAAGAGATTTTCATATAAAGAATTTAATGAGAATGATAAATCAAAATTTCATGATGGTTTAGTATGATTTTTGAGTTAGGAGCACGGGAGGCCTCCGTGCTCTTAGGAGCACGCTAGATTTACTATATATATATAAGTTAGACTATCATACTAACGCCTCAAAATTGTTGTTATCGTGCTCAATAAATTCTTGATATGAAAATATTGGGGAATACAAAAATTTTCCATTTTTTAAGTTTTCTAAGTATTTGTTTGCATTTTTGAAAATAGCTTGTACAAACATCAATATTTTATTAATATTTATGAGCTATTTTCTAAAATTCAAAACAAATACTTAGAAAACTCTAAAAATGAAAATTTTTTGTATTCCCCAGTATTTCCATATAAAGAATTTAGTGAGCACTATAAATCGTGATTTCGGATACGATAACAACAATTTTGAGCCGTTAGCATTTCGGTCCGAAATGCTAACGTTAGTATAATAGTAAAACTCTATATATATATGATTAAAACAAATAATTTAATTTTCAATTATTTTTTATTTTTTTAAGTATATTTTTCGATTTTTGTAGTGTAAAATAGGTGTATTATATTTTTTATATATTTTTTTGTTTTGTTTTCTTATTTTTTTGATATATAACTCCGGGACCGGGCAACCTGAGCAACCCGGACTGGGAAACCCGGGCAACCCGGGAGGGACGGTCCTAAGCTAGGTCCAATCTCATTCTCCCCAAAATTTTTCCGAGGTTTCCCGAACCGGAAAAACCCGTGGACCGGGGAAACCCGTGGACCGGGGCGGGTTTGGACCGACCCGGACCGTTTTTAAATCACTAATTTCAGCAATCTGCAAATATTTTTTTTAGGTAAGATAGGGGTCACGCCAATCAGATTTAAATATTTATAAAAGATTATCTATCAGGTTCCGAACGTGTGACCATTAATTTTTTCTATTTTAAATATAATCTCTTAAATTTTTATTAAAATTTTAAAATTATCAATTTATCATTATTTTTTCTATTTTTAAATATAATCTCTTCAACTTTTATTAAAATTTTAAAATTATCAATTTATCATTGTCAAGCGATCCTTCCCCTAATAACATGGTTTAATATCACTTAATGTTGCGTGTTTATAGTTCATACCTCATATATACCATCGCGTATAATATATACCCCAGTTTATACGCCGTTGGATGCCACATGAAACCTGGCATCAGGGTTTGCCCATGATATATAAGCTTAACCTTTTTTAGTAGCAATCATTAAACTGAGTAGTAGCATTTGCACTTGATAGGAGAAAAAGACATGCATGCTGTAATTAATAGTAGTTAAATAGCTTGCTTCCAAAAGGACAAACTATATATATACTTCTGATCAAATTTGTCAACTTAATTAGTTAGGCATTGTGTATATCTCACGCATTCAATTAATATATGCATGGTCCGATTTGTTACACCAATTTTTATGTTTTCTTTTGCTTAATTAGTTCCTCAGCACAAAATCAAATCTCGATGTATCTCAACTAGAGCAGGAAGCTAAATCAAGAACCAGTCTTTGGTCTAGTGGCTAAGGGCAACGCTAGCTCTCTGTGTGGGAGGTTGCAGGTTCGAAACCCAGATGGAGGTCTTTTATAGACATTTAAATTTGAGTGGATTTATCTCAAAAAAAAAAATAATAAAAAAGAGCAGGAAACTAAATCCCCGGAGACATTTCAATTTTAATAGTTATTAGTTTATGAATTCATTAATGGCAAGTGAACAACTATATGTGGAAAATGAAAAACTAAGTTTATTGAGCCAATACATATTGAGTATTAATTTGGTGACATCAAATGTAAGAATTTTATATTACTTTGTGTTTCACTATTTAAATTCAACAACCAGATGCTAATTAATTTTTCAAACAAGAATATGTATTAACATTTGGTTTTATATTTTTTCCTTAATTCGATATTGCTAGTTTAATATGAGATGTCAGAAATAAATACATTAAATAATAATGCATCACAAATAACTTTATTCTTTCGCTTGAATTTTGTTCAAAATGAACTATAGTAAAATATAAATTTTATATACGTGGATGTACGTAATTATTATGGAAGAGATAATGTTCAATGGTGATTTTAAATATAATTAATTAGACATACAAATTAAATGACAGAAATTTTAAGATATTTAGGGGTACCAAGAACTTTTTGTTAGAACCATATATTATTTGCCATCTAATTGTTAATCCTTGCATCACACAAAATATAATACATATAAAATAAAAAAATATTGATAATACAAAAGCATGAATAGAACTTTTTTTCTTTTTAACAAGGATTTGATGCAAAAACACCTAGCTAATTACATGGCGTGCATATATTATTTGAATTTAAAATTGGGTACCAAATTAAATTCAAACTCTTGCAGCACAATCTGATTTTTATGGTAAAATGTATTATGAAGTGCACAGCAAGTAAAATAAAATTTCCCCTTTGGTTGATAGGTAAAATGGTTGTGATGCTGCAATCAGCAAGAAACAGAGAGAAAGACACTGGAATGGTTAATTAAGCAGTCTAAGTAAACTATGTTCAAAGCAATCACCTTACAATTGGGACATATATATTGGCCTATCAATGTGCTTCAAACCCATATCTAATCCTATTAGCTGCTCTTAAGTACAACCCTTTATTAAATCCAAAATCCAAGTTTGCAAATTAATTAAGTGTTAGTTAGTTCGTTAATTAATACTTAGAAAATCTTCTTGTCCCCCTTAAATGTCCCCCGCCAAGATTCTACTTCAAGATTCAGACTCTCACTAATTACACATTTATTTTAACTCTAAGGTCACACCACTTAATAGTCAAATTTGTTATATCATTGCGTTATGGTAAATAACTGTCTCTGCAAATCTTGTGTTCATACCTGTTCATCGGGGTGTGTTCATACCTCTCACGATGAGGTGTTTATAGTCGACATATTTGGTATTTATACCTATGCATCGAAGATTCCGCGTGGGCTGTCCAAGATTCCACGTTCTGGTGAATGATTCTGTTAGGACTGGTCCAAGATTCCACGATCTGGTGAATGACTGTCCGCCTTAACTGGAGTGTTCATACAATATATTACGTACCGGATGTTCATACTTTATGTACAAGAGCGTGTATTGACGGAGGACATTTAAGGGGGATTTTTCTTGGGGGGCAATTAGCACACCTCTAGCTAATACTTAATACTAATGTTGCATTCAGGAGTAATTAATCAACATAACATTAACATGAAGGTAAGGCACATTAATTACCTGATTGCGCCGACAGTAGTTACTCGAAGCCATGGGTCTTGGATTGCATTGCATTACATACCACAAATGAAATGAAAAGATTTGGAAGTTGCACTTGCACAAGTGTGTTGTCTGTCATCAACTCATCATGCACATTTTGACCCCTTTTGGTTACTTGGAATGTGCCAATCAAGAAAGGAAAGATCATATGCAAAAGGAATATGAAAAGTTGAATGAATGAACGGCATATATATTTGTAGGGATTAGATTCCTGTTGTCTCTCTGACGGATGGATGGTCCATCTGGACCACTGATCTCTTATTAATATTATGTATCTTTTTCATTTTGGCAATAAAATGGAGAGGTCAACACTTATATTTATATTAAGTTGTTCTAATATCTCTAATTAATTAATTTTTGTGAATATCCTTATTGGTAAATTCTTCTGTGGATTGAAAGATATATGAGCAGTTAATTTGTCTGAATTTTAGATATATTTTTGAGGCACAAGGAAAAATAAATACTTGATCTGTTAAATCTGAATCGCTTGATTAAAAATGAAAGTTGTGCATACAAGAACAACTCATCTTTTTTTCATGTCCATATTATCAATATCCTTTTTCTAAGAACTTAATTTTTTCTTTAAAATACCTAGATTACGTACAGAGGATGATGCCATACCTAATTTTTTTTTTTTAATCTATTTTTTGAAAAAATATGCCACACGTATACATAGTGGCGAGCTAAGGATTTAAGGACCATATTTGAGAATGAAATGCAAGTAATCAATCAATGGTGCCGCTGGACCACTCAATAGTCCATATCCTAAATACAATTTTTTAAGCATAATTTATCGACAGATGACCTAATTTCCTATTTTTTTTTGTAACTTTAAATTTTAGTGGAATTACAAATGTATCCTCCTGATTAACGTATTAATTAAAAATAAGAGTGATCAATCTATGGACAACAAAATTTGACCCTCAATCACAACTCAATTTTCTCCTCTAATACAAACTTTGATCCACATAGAGGTGGCAGATTCCCGGGTTGGGTCGGGTATCAGGTTGACGGCTGTTGGCATTTTTTCGGGTCAGGTCGGATCGGGTTCGGGTCAGTTTGACTTTCCCTAAAACTCGGATCGGTCAGGTTTCGGGTCGGACGGGTCGGGCAGGTTTTTTGGGTCGGGTCAGATTTTGCCACCTCTAGATCTATAGCAGAATTTGGCATAAAATAAACATATTTTTAATGGTGAATATAGAAAAGAAAAACCAAATTGAACATTCAATATCAAACTCCATATAGACAAAGATCAAAGGGAAATAGGGAATAGAAATATCAAAATAGAGGGTGCAAATAATTCAGTTGACATTAAACCTATAATATCTAATCTAACTCCTTCAGTTCAGAAATCTCATATACTGGAACAAGCAATGTATACACACAATAAAATACAAACACCATGCACCTCTATTCCATCCGAAATGGAATAGTAAAAGTAAATCTCTATTCCAACAAAATGTGTGTCGAACACCAATCAGCAAAATGGAATAGCACTTGGATTAGACTATTCCGATATTCCTACTACTATTTGGTGGAATACCGTATTAGTGGTCTCATGTGGCTTGTGGAATAGTCCTCAATTTTGTCAAACAACATTATTTACTTTTTTCGAATAGTTCAAAATATCACTATACTTTTTATTCTTCCAACAATTGCTTTTTCATTTTTACTAGTCCAATGACACTATTCTAGCCGTATTCCTTGATTCGCCAAACGGATCCCAAAAGAATACAACAAGAGCCCATATTAGATATATATTCTTTTGGAAAACATGTCGAGTCCACCTATGAAGTAAGTCACCCATCCATCTCTCTCTCACATTCTGACACGCCCACGTGCATCTATGTGCTTGTCACAGTTGCATAAATATTTACTGAAAATAGTAGTGTATCTGTTCACTGGAAAATGATATATGTTGATCGGAAAGATATAAATGTTCATTGAAATTGATATTTGTTTATTGAAAATATGGTGGACCGGTGGATAAGTAAAAGGGGTGGACGCTATCTACAACTCTATTCTTTTTCTTTTTGCTCACACAACTTCTCTTTAGACTTTAGAGTTTAGATGATGTATCATTGTTATCAAGCGAAACTATTGTTACGTTCTTCACGCAATGGTGAATGTTACACTACACCCGTTGTCTATGCATGATGAGCTCAGATAAGTAAAAAAAAAACTGCACCAAATTAATAACTTCATATAATGCGCTAAATAACTCACTATGAAAGTAACATAAACTTGCATCAAACATTCATAATAGCATGTGCAAATGAAGGCATTGAAGTCACCTTAATTAATTGGTACATATATAGCAATTAACACCTCTCACCTGATCTGGTACAGTACCAATAGTACCAGGCTACCAGCTGCAAAACTAGTAGCAGAAGAATCAAATCTGTGTTCCAATATGATTTTAAGAAAGTTCCATAGGGAGAGGTATGGACTTTAGGAATTCTAACTAAAGACTGCAATGCATGTGTAATTGATTCATATGCTTGTTTAAACGTATTAATGATATATCTTCATCAAAACAATTACATATGAAATATCCTTACTCTTAATAACAGGAGATTAAATTTTTTTACATAAAAGTTCTATCTTCCCCAAAGAAGAAACCTCAGCCGTTAATTGTTTACTTAGATTGATCACCACCGTTGATGTACATTAACGTCCCAACCCATTAAAATTTAAGCCCCATATTAGATTCCTCACAAGGAATAAGCTTTCGGCCCTTTATTATAAGATATAATAATTTCAGTCCAAAGTAAGGCGTGAGCTCTTTACTGTATAAATAAAGTCTGATCAAAGTGCATGTCTTTTGGATGGCACTCACAGTTTCACATTTACTATTTATGTCATCTACCTCAAACTACAAATCTGCATTGTGGATTTCAGTGGTCTCTTGCTAAAACTGGTAGGCATTTTCAGAGGTCACCTTGCCGCCTTGCACTTTTCGATCACCTGACATGACTTCGCTACTATATCAGAACAACCACTTTATCGTATGGTACTGCCTCTTTGTCACTGGATGAAGCCTCATTGATTTTAGGTTGAAAAGATCCCAAAACTCATGACAACCACTTTACAATCTGGTACTGCCTAGATGTTTTACCAGTAGAAGCTAGAATGTTTTCAAAACTGGAAGTGTTATGGCTGATTAAATCCTGGCAACCTGTGCAGGTATAAGAAATTAACAAACAACACTACAAAATCAAAATCGGTACGGCGCCATTGCAAGAATCAGAGCAGTGGAAGGTAGAACTGCACTACTGCAAGTACAAAATAATTAATAGGCCCTTCTAAGTGAAATCTCTTTGCATAAACCAAGTTCAAGCCTGTCTTTTTGCTCGATCTAGTTCATAAGAAACAAGATTACTTCAAGAAAGATAAGTCGTAACCGTTTGATTGATTAATTCGAAATTATTTCTCAGAGGATTTCTCCTCATAGATGTCATCATCTTCGTCACTGTTGCCCCTTTTCTTCTGCTGTTTTCAGAGCCATGTTTTCCTACAAGAAAATAAGGATATCAAATCATCTCGACTACTTGGAACCCCGCGCGCAGGTGCAAGGCCAATAGGATGATATATATATAATAGGAGAATATTTCAGTATTTTTAATTATCAAGAAAGGCATATCAGGGAAGGGCACTTTTATCATGATTCAGATGAATCCATAAGATCAGGGATTCAGTTTATATATAACCCATAAAATGCAAAATTGTTTGTTCCCATGACATTTTAATTAACTCGAGTACATTTATCAGTAGTAGTTAAATAACACAGCACAGATGAATGACAATTTTCATACTCCATATCTTGCATCAGTCTGTCACCTGCAGCACAGAGGTCGGAGGAGGCGAGGGGAGGGGAGGGATTGAATACATTTACTGAATATGGTCTCCGGCATAATATCAATAAAGAATGTTGAAAAATTATGGTAACTGCAGAAAGTTTTCTATGTGCAACTCTATTGTCACCAATTTCTATTTACTGGTTTCGACAATTTCGGGACCTCGATCACTCGACTGCTACACCAGCACTGAAGAAATTAATCAGAATAGATGTCCGTTGCGAATTAAAACCAAATTCTCAAACTTTTGTGCTGTGTATGCATTATTGCTTAGCCTGAATTTTGTTTTTGCTCGTCTGTTTTGTGGCAGTGTGTACAGATAGATGGCCGAGCAAAATCCATTGGGTTACTTGCTAACATGGATGATCCAGTGGACCAAATACTCAAATGAACCAAGGTCAGCTCTCACATTCAATTGTTAGTAATACAATACATTGACCAATATCAGTTTTGTTTTCTCGCTAATATCGCGAGACTATTATTAGTGATATTAGCGAGAAAAGATTAAACCACATTTCCATTTGAACATAGTGTAAAGATTAAATCACCTGTTGTTATCTACAATGGTATAATATGTACCTACAAGTACCATAAAACTCTGAACACCCCAAGATCAATTAAACAAGCGTATCAATCCGATAATGTATAGCATTATACGTACAACGATAGTTCTTACACGTGCAAAATTACCCTCAATAGATCATAGATACATTACAGAAATACGTACGGATTAAAGATCAGTAATGCAAAAAGCACCATATATTACATTTAAATACAATCCCTTAGCTATTAGTTAGTTAGGTACTGCCTTGGAGGTGTTAGGGGCTGCACACGTGCCGGTAAAGCTGTAGCAGGTGAGCAAGTTCTGAACTGCACTAGGAGTTCGGGGAAGATTCAGTAGCTTCCTTCCACGGTCCTTCTTTACGATACTCTTACAGTCCGAACCCTGTAATTGAAAGAACCAAACTTTGTTACATGACGGCGTTGAGATGTATTGCGGCTCATTTCAATTTTGTTCGCTGTGTCATTGTTGGTTTTCAGTTTTCTTATTATTCCATTTCTGGCAAAAATCGGGATCGTTTTCTATAATTTTCTTATGTAAAATGTAGGCCAATTAATCTTCACAAATAGTAGAAGAAATTAACCAGTTACCTCCGTCGAGTCCTGTGATTCATCTCTTGCTTGTGGTTTTTGTGTTGCATTGATAATTTCATTCAGTTTCTCCGTAGTTTCCTTCATGTCCTCTGAAATAACAGATAATAATACGCATCGAAAAGTATTATGTTTCTGTACCAATTTCAAAACTTTATATAAGAAATAAATTAAAAGTAGAATTCTGAAAACCTGCACGTTTCATTTGGGGCAGCTTCACTGACTCGTTGGAATCAAAAGATTGATTGTTTTCGGGCAAATTGACGCAATAAAACCTGAAGCTTGGCGATCCTGGCATATCTCTATACAATTCTCTACCGTCAACTTCTCTAATCTCATCTTTCACCTCGATCGAAACCTCTTTCTCCTCATCAATAGGCTCGGGAACAATCGTTGAAAGCTTTGCCTTTCCAGAAGATGATTCGGAGGGTACATTCTCTTGACTCAGCAATTCAGTCGTCGATACAATGCTATATCTGTTCAACATTAAATCTCAAATTAGTTCACACTAAAAAATAAGATTTATGAATGCTGTTCATATCGAAGAATAATAGTTGTTACCTTCTATGGCGCATACGCTTCTTGGCTTCCTCGATCCTACGATGTATCGGCTTTAGCCCCTGGGGAAGTGCCTCTTCCTTGAGATCTAACCGGGAAGCCGTGCACCCCATGTCCCCCTTATCTGAGCTAAAAACCTAATTTTAAACCTGCCACTTGGTTTTCTTTTTTATGCTTTGTTTTAAGGCAGGGCATAAGGCAGAAAAAAACTGGTGATGGACGGTTGTCGTCTCGGTGCAGGTTTATGGTAGGAGAGAGGCGCGCAACGAGAACAGTCGAAAGTAGCTGGCAGGCAGTTGATTGTTTTCTGTTGTCCTGTGTGGCGTTCACTTCCGCTGTTATCCTAATTCGGATAACAGGGTCCTGTTATCCGAATCTGGGGCGGTCGGATCAAAATCAACGGATGAGATTAATTGTAAAAAAGGCCCCCCTATAATCTTAATTGGGCCGATCGGACCGTCCATTTTGATCCAACGGTCCATATTACACAAACAGGGCCCTGTTATTCTCAAAGAATAACAGCAGATTCGGACTCGTCCTGTGTGCTGTTCTTGGTTGGAGAGATTTAGATGTGCATTCATTCAGATTGCATCCAGGTGAGTTTCATGATGAGGTTTCTAATATTAGGCATTGCCATATATATCTGCTCTTCACCTGAAAATTTTACATGTCATATGTATCATGCATCATGTTCTTATCGTTTCATATAACGGATTGTTAGTTAGTTCCTTGGTTTTGATACAATTTATTTCACAAACTTCATGTGTCCATTGATGGACGGTTCATAGAAGTTACACTGTACTGTTACATCTGGGCTCATATGGAGTCAATTTGTCATACTATTTGTTACTTCTATAGACTGTCCGTCAATTGATGGTAGGTCTTACTGAATTTATTTTGGGTAAGTGTATTAAATTTGAAAGGGGTGGATTCTCTGGGCTGCAATTGGGCCACAATCTTTTGATTTTTGTTGATCAAGTTTTATAAAAGCCACTAAAACGTAAAAAACTAAAAATGCATTTGTTGCTAGCTAAGCCATCGCCTTCCAATTATCTTTTTAATTTGTTGGATTAATCAAGAAAAAAACTAACATTTATCAAATAAAATGATAATACAGTTAGAAGGAAAAAGCCCCATTGTTTGAAAACTATTAATTTTGAATTAAATTAGGTACTAAATGAAAGTTCATATGCTTTAAGTTGTCTTGCATGCTCCACCCCTTAATTTGCTGGAGAGTGTGCACCAGTTTGATTCACTTGTATCAATATCTCTTGAAAGAAACAGCATATTAGACATATATATAATCATAGTCATATTATACTATTTTATTTTTTATTTTTTATTTTATGTTTTTCTTTGGGGATTCATACCATGTAAAGCAGGAAAACTCAAAACTGGACTAATTTAGGTCAACATTTACAAATGGAGCCAGCTTTTAAACTGCGCTGAAATCTGCTACGATCCAAATCGGATCGGAGGACCCTCCAATCCTAAATAGATGGTTGAGATTATTGTGAAAAAAACCCCTAAAATCCACAACCGTGGGATCAAGGATTGGAGGGCTATTTGGATCGTAGCCGATACGGACTCCTTTTAAACTGCCCATTTGTGTGTACTAAAGATGTTCAATTTACTTAGCTTGATATATTGGCACTATCACAGAAAGGCATATTTTTCTTTCAAGTTCAACATTTGTAGTGTTGCTAATCTCAAGTGGTCATCAGAGAAAATCAAAATAATACCAAAAAAAGAAAAAAAGAAAAAATCCATCGAACCAATTTCCCTACATGGCTACAAGTCATAAACAGATCAATTTTTACAATGCCATACATACTTGATACATATACATGCCAAACAAACTACTACATACATATACGAACAAGTTCGAGCAGAAAGTACTGACAATCCTTCAGATACTACTTAGGTTTACTAATTAAGTGCTTCTTGTAGCGGATTGAGCCGGGGGAACTGTTGCCACAGCCATTGCTAGCGCTGTAGCATGTAAACAGCGTGCGAACCGAATTCGGTGCCTTCAGTTTCAACATCCTCCTTCCTCTGCGCTTCCTCGGTGAGTGACACTGAGAACCCTAACAGCATGAACAAAAATATTTTACTTTGCAAATTTTCTTCAGCCATTTCATATGTTTCATATATTTGTTGTTTTATTCTGGAAAAGTTCAAGATTACTACTGAAATTATGAAGTTGTTTTGAATTTGGGTTTACCTGGCTCGAGGCTGAGATCGAGGTCGAGGCTGAGGCCTGCGATTCACTGACTTCTTCGATCGGTTCATTCTGTTGTTTTATTTCTTCTAGTCTCTCAGCTGATTGAAGAGAAATCACATTTTCATAAATTATTAATCCATGTATAACTAACAAAAAACAGAGAATTTTATGCAATTCTAAAAGGTATACTTCTGGCTCATAGTATTGAAAACTAGAAAATTTTAAAATTTGCAGAAAAAAAAGCATGCAATTTGAAATAAGGAAAAATGCAACTTACTCGATCGAAGAACAGGTGCTGTGATAGAGTCATCGGAGTCGAAAGACGGCACGTTTTGACAGTAAAATCTGAAGCTCGGCGAACCCGGAAAGACCTCTTCGAGCTCCTCGATTCGTTTACTTATCAATTTGGGCCCGTACCCTGCTTTGTTCTTTTCCATTGGCTCTTTGTTCTTCCTCTCGACTTCCTCGTTGCTCTCCTTTGCCTCCCGTGTTATCATCTGTCGACTTGTGTCTTCTTCTTTTGCCTTTTGACGACACTCTTCTGTATGATGGTTATCCTCCTTGCTCTTCGTCGCATCCTCTTTTTCCTTCTTTGTCGGCTCCTCTCTATCCTTCGCCAATTCCTCGGTTTTTCTTGAGCTCTTAACTTGTACATCCTCATCGGCTTCCTCTTTGTTTTCCTTTATCTTTTCCGTTATCGGGCGATGGCTTCTCTCTTCTATCACCTGCTCGGGTTGTTCCCCGTTCTTCGTCATCTCCTGCCACTTCTGTTTTTTCTCTTCTGATACCTCTTTTGGCGCTCCTCTCTTGATATTTTCTTTTGGGTCCTTTTCTTCCGGTACCTTTCTCATTTCCGAGTCATCCGTCATCGTTAGCTCTTCTTGATCACTGATTTCAGATTCTTCCTCTGCAATTGGCTCGGGTGCGATGATTGAGACCTTGACCTTACCAGAGGGGCTGGTATCACCGGCGGTCTCGGATCCGTCAGACTGTATAATGTCACTGGTGGTGGAAAATGTGTTTAACCTAGTAAACATATGCAGAAGATACTGTTATGTTACCGTAATACCGTCATATTATGTTATGCATGAGACATGTCTTTTGCTTGCACCTGCTGTACCAGTAATGGTACCGTTTCATATTTTAAGCAGATAGTTCATAGTATTTGTTTTCTAAGAAGTGCTTACAAACTATGGAGTGTTCTTCTTTGTGTGGCTAATATTGGACAGTGACGGTCTTTCGACTTAAATTTTGGTGGTGGTGGTGCTAAATCAGTAGAAGTAATAAATAAAATTCTTTTTGGTTTCACTATTCTTTGTTGTTTTCAAGTTTTGTGATTTCATTTTTTTTATTATTTTGTATGATATAAAACTTTTTTCTGTTTTATAGAAAAAAAAGAAGAAGAGAACATATATGAAGGGGCATCAAAATATATATGTATATACATGAACTTAATTTTAGGTACCTTCTCAACCGTCGACGTCGGTGCTTCTTGATGTTAATCGGTCGTAGTCCCGAGAGTATTGATCGATCAGCTGTTTCTATGTCAAGTTTGGATGCTGCGCAACCCATCGATCGATTGCTACGTACCTCGAAGTCGAGTGCCTTTCTTTTGAATGTGCAAGGGATGGAGAGGCACACAGGGTTTTTGAAGAAGCTTGTCAACAACAACTACAAGTAAAGACAGTAAATGTTGTAAGTTTGTCTGTTTTGCTATTTTTAGTGGAGTGCCTCAATGTGGGTAACTTGTTTTGACAAACAATTCAAACAATTCAGAACTTGTTGAAGAAATAAGACTCAGTTGGAACTTGGAACTTCCCATTGATGGCATTAATTAATCCCGTGTGCTTCTGGTATACTTTTGAAAACTAAACCAACATTGATTTATAGAGTTAATTACACTATTATACTAACGTGCTACCGCCTCAAAATTTATGTTATCGTGTTCAAAGGCTCAATAAATTATTTATATGAAAATATTAGGGAATACACAATTTTTTTCATTTCTAGAGTTTTCTAAGTATTTATTTTGAATTTTAAAAAAGAGGCTCATAAATATTGATAAAATAGTGATGTTTGTATATGCTATTTTCAAAATTGCAAAACAAATACTTAGAAAAGTCTAAAAATAAAAAATTTTGGTATTCTCTAATATTTTCATATAAAGAATTTATTGAGTACCATAAATCATGATTTCTGACACGATAACATAAATTTGAGGCGTTAGCATTTCGGTCTGAAATGCTAACGTTAGTATAATAGTCTAACTCTTGATTTATATATATGTATATACTATATGACCGCATATAGAGTTATAGACCAAGTTTACCGAAATAAATAAAAAGTATTTTCAAAGTTCCTTGTAACTTAAATAGTTAAATTGTTTGTAGTTAACATGTTTGTTAAGATGGATATAATTTTAGGGGATGATTATTAATCACGAGTCCACTTTCTTGTGATTGAGAAGGAATAGCAACTGCCATTAGGTTTTTGTTTGGGATAATACGAGTAACTTCAGGTATAGAATTCAGTTGGTGGGTAATATTAACTTAAATATTCAACTCCTTAATTTTCAGAAAAAATGATAATGAACTTCAAAACAATAAGGTTTTAGGATTCAGATATAAAGATACCAAAGTAGATATCAAAACAAATATATACCAAGTTATAATATAAAATATATCTAAATTGAAACGTTCATAACACAAATCATAACGTGTTAACCTGAAACGTTATCTTAAAGCATTAACCTAAAATATATACCAAGTTATCTTAAAGCATTAACGTGTTAACCTGAAACGTTTTAATATTAAGTTGAATAACACAAATCATAAAATTAAGTCATCTACTTAAATCACTATTAATCACAGAAATATTATTTTAAAATTGCCAAAAAGAGGTGAAAGAGCAAGAAAGGAAAGTAACGTTATTTGTTATTTGTGTTTCATATTAATTTCATTAAGTTTCAGATTACCTTTACAGTGTTTTATTTTGATTGCAACATGTTTTAGATTGCGTCTAGATATGGTGATTCCATTGAGAATACTGAGATACCATATATTTTGACTTGATCAAACAAACTAATTATTCAACAATATATATATTAATTATTCAACTTAATATGCTAATTATTCAACTTAAGATCAACTTATAAGTTAAATAATTATATTAATAATTATTCAACTTAATATATATTGTGGTTAAAATGGAAATAACAAATTATTTAACTTAATATACTAATTATTCCACTTACCATACTAAATATTCAACTTAATATCAAATTATAATTAGCATTTGAAGTTGATATTAAGTGGATGCTAAATGTTTAACATGCTAATTATAAGTTGATATTAATTTGAATATTTAGCATATTAAGTCGAATAATTAGTAAATATTTAGTTCATTTGACCAAGTCAAACTATATGGTATCTCTAATGGTATCCTCAATGGTATCCCGGCCTATAGCATTTTTCCTTCTCTGATTAACTTTATACAGTGGTATCTACTTTGGTATCAATTGTAGTATCTCCTAAACATTTCCTTTCTTTGATAAGAATAATCTAATTAATAAAATTGTTGGGAATAAATAATTTTGAAACATCATTGTCGTTATGTAGAACTAGTTTGTGTATAAGATCTTCAATTTTCCATTAGGATAGTGCAAAAGGCAGTAGAGTCATGAAAGAGAAAGGTATGAAAGTGAGAAATTAGACCATCCCAAATATTTTAGTGTCTATGTATCCATATTATTATACAATTTAAGATAAGTGTTACATAATTTGAGATAAAAGTTATAAATTTTGTGTATGTGTAGATGTGAGTCCGAATTTATTATTCTGATTTGGACTGTTAGATCTAAATGGACGGACCAGATTGACCCAATTTAGATTATATGGGGCCTTTTTAAAATTAATCTCATCCGTTGATTTTGATCCGACGGTCCATATTAAGATAATAGGGCCCTGTTATCCGTATTAGGATAACAACAGATGTGAATTCGTGTGGACGTATAGATAGTTAAAATGACGACCCTGAAAAATTCCAATTACTTTGTGTTTCAATGATGGCACATATCATTCATTAATTAGTGCGTCACCAAGAGAAATCCATTTGAAACATATCATTCCTGATTGCCTTATTTAAATATAATTTTTAGCTGATTAGAATTTCCTCATGAATTTCAAAATACATGTCAAACGTTGTAAATTTCTGCATGACCGTAATTTATTCCAGTTGAAACTCCAGCACCAAAATGAAAGATTTGATGCTCTCAATCAAACAAGAAAACAATCCGTTCGGAACTAATTAATTTGTTTTGTCAGATTATTTTCTCATCACAGGAACCCTTGATATACTGATCGAATTGGGTACTTGAAATATATATTAAAAGAGGAGGGATCCATTGACAATACTTATCTTGACAATTTTGACAATGAAAATTTTGAAAAATTTGTAAAAATAGTTAAAAATTCTAAAAAATAGAAAAAAGTTTATAGAGATATTTTTTAACTTATAGATTGATTATGTTTCGAATTATATTCAATTTAAGTGATGTTTGATAGCTCTTTAAAGCTCGTTAAATTTCAACCGTTAAAAAATGTATAAAATTTTAATAAATCATCAAACGATATTCAAATTGATTGAAATTTAAAACACTATTAATCTATAAGTTAAAGAATGCATCCATAGAAGTTTTTTCATTTTTAAGATTTTTTATGAATTATTATAAAATTTTCAAAATCTCCATTGTCAAAATTGTCATCGTAAGCATTGTCAATGGATCCCTCCTCATATTAAAACGGCATCCAATTCAACAACGATTGAAGCAGAACCAAGTTCTTGAAATTCCAGCATTTTCTTCACTATGAATCATTAATTAAAAAAAAAAAAAACAGAGAGGGACATGATAATAAACAATAACAAAGTATTAATAAAAGGCATTGTCTTAACTACCAGAGAACCTGTGCTATGCACGGGGTTGTGTATATTTTTGAGTTGGAACTTGGAGAGGGAAAAAGAAGGCAAGCAAAATCTTTCTAAATGGGGAGAGCACTCACATTGGAAACAAAATAGAGAATAATATATAGAAATAGACGCAATCCAGATCATTGGATTAGTTAAATTTAATCTTAATCGTTTGATGCAGGGTAATTTGTGTATTAAAAAAATTTGAAGAAGAAAGAAAAAATGGAAAGTGTAATAGTTAAGTGCCTTTTAATATAGTATAGACTAATAGACCAAAATTTAATTCTTAATTAGTGCCTTCATTTGATCGCATAAACAATTTCAAATTGAGTTCTCTGTTATAGAAAAATTGCCCCACTCCAAGACATGGAGGAGAACATAACATAATACACAACATCTATCAGTGTTCTTATAGTCTTTCACCAAAAAAAAAAAAAAAAAAAAAAAAAAAGAAAATACATACATATAAGTTTACAGACTATACCCTCTATATCTGTATGTATCCTGTCCTCTTTATTATTAATAATTTATCTGTACAATATTCTATATGAATATGTTAATTATCTGATGTATGTGAGATGCCTAAACTAATTGAGTTACACCAAGAGATTAAGATCAAACTAACCTAAAAAAAAAAAAAAAACTAAAATCCTACTGGCAGCTAATGGACCTGAACTGAATCTTTAACTTTCGGTTTACCGTACATCTTTGGTTTGCCTACCTGGTAAGGCCGGAACCCGCCGATCAGAATAGGCGGTGCCATTTTGACGCCGGACCTGACTTTGGTACCGCCTACTGACGTCCGTCTAGAAGGATTTTTCATTGGATGCTCCATGGAGCTCAGAGTGTTCTTTCTCGACTTTTCTTTTCGCAGATCAATGATTGCTGAAGAAAAGAACTCGGATACATCGTTTGAAGCGTCGAGGTTGTTGTTCCCGATTGCCCCGTCGAGGTGTGGAGGTGGGAACTTCTCTTGTTTTGTCCTTGCACTTGCACTTGTTATTAATCTTGGTACCTGGAGAAAGGAAAAAAAATTATTGGTAATTTCTCAAGGCTTAATAATGTGCCAGTTTATCAACAAAAATTTACAAGAAGCAGGAAATTATTGTGATCTATGGTTCAACCGAAACAAAGAAACTTACAGCAGACTCAAACCGACTGTTCTCTATTGAAATTAGGTGATAATACGACGAGACAAAGAAACTTACAGCGGCGTTGGATTGTACTTGAGGAGTAAGAATGCCTTTGAGTTGTTTACTGTTCCGCAATCGTACCTGCTTGACAGTATCATATCCTACCGAACCATTGCCCCTTGCTTTCCTGTAAAAGATAAAAGAATTTTAGATCACACAACCGCTTCAAAGTGATTAACTGCAATTACAAGTTTTTAACCTCACAAAGATAAAAACCAACAAAATCTTTCAATAGCAGATTAAAGCAAATAAAAGTGATGGTCAATAAATATAGTATGGTACTGGTATCGGTATCAGTGTACACCTTCTCTTTTCTTGGTTTCTCAGTCTTATGTCCATCTCTTTGCTCGGAGGATATTGCGGGAGACTTGAAGGTTCACATGCATAAGGCTCTGTCTTGAAGAACTGTAATGATATATTATTACCAGTAGTTAGTTTGAAAGAAATGTAAATTCAAAATTTCACACATTAACAGCAATATTGACTTCATATAATCACTGTTATTTTTTCACAGCAATCTGAATATAAGAAATCTCCAGAAAAGAAGGTTATTTTATCAAGAACAGTACCAATTAGCACAAATCAAACTACTGTCGACTCATTTGCAACTGATGCTACGTACAATGGGAATTTAGGATTTTACAGTACATGAATCCTACTAGCCAAGACAAGTTTCATGAACCAAACATAATCAATCGAACCAAAAATGGCCACTGTGATACCGTTAATACTGAAAAACTTATTATCAGCCCTCTGGATAACATATACTGACTCACATCGCTGTTTAAGGCATCAGAAGCAGTTCCCCGGTTATCTGGGTCGATCGAAAGAAGGGTTTCCAAGAGGGAGAGGGCGGAAGGAGGTACATCCTTGAACGTTTCGGCTAAGCACCGTTCATAGCGCCTGAAAGTGGTATGAACAATTGGGAGCTTTAGCTTTTTCCAGAATTCCTCGGTCGGTGTTCCACATACCTTGAATATCTTGTGTAGCTGCTCTACCTATTTTACAAGCATTATGGAACAAAATATAGCCTTTTACATATACATCACAATAAGTACCTTTTTGTTTGGCCATTCGAATCTCAACAATCGAGATCTTGAGCTGATTTATGAGAGGATTAGTACTTTAGATTCGAAAAATTTAGCACACCGCATATCTAATAATTAAGTGAGACATCATTTGCCACTTTAACCAGATATTTTTGAACAAATTTACATAATTCATACAAATAAATCTGCTTAAATTTAGCTTTTCCAGTATATTGATTTTTTGAGGATTTCTAGGATTATTCAAAAACCAACTAAAGAAGGGTAACTTAGACTTAAAATTCCTGAAATTTCATGAAAAATACAAATTGGGTATCCTTAGTATACCAGAAACAATACCAGAATTTACTTAGGTAAGAGTAAACTAATACCCATATGGTACCAGAACAACTAACCTCAGTTCTTGCAGGAAAAACTGGCCGTCCCATAAGAAGCTCACCAAGTATGCACCCGACACTCCACAAATCAACACCGACACCATAAAATGTTGCACCCAGTAACAGCTCGGGGGGACGGTACCAGAGAGTTACCACCTGGCTGGTCATGGGCCGAGCTTGTGCTGGGTCGAAGGATGTCGCTAACCCGAAATCAGCAATCTTTAGAACCCCGTCCTTGCTCAGGAGAAGGTTCGAGGTCTTTATGTCCCGATGTAGAATACCGTTTTCGTGACAGTGTTTCAGCCCTGACAGCAGCTGTTGCATGTAGCACTTTATCTGAAAAATAATTTTGAAGATATCAGAATACACAAATAAGCTACTAATTTTAAATTTTTTATACAAATAGCTTGCAAATCCTTCTGAGAGTACTGTTCAATTTCAATTTTCAACTGAAGTTTTAAATCTTTGTCAATTTCAACCAAAGTTACATCAACTCAGCCATGAACTAATGATTTAGATTGTCATTTTCTTATTGTTTAAGATGAATTATCTCAGATAAACCAAATTAAAGCTTTCACTTTATCAAAAAAGAAGAAGACTTTGACAAATCTGATACTATCACTTTACTGAAAAACAGAAATGGTGACAGCAGATATTCCAAAACTAACTAAAATTCTGTTAGGTAATTAAACAATTTTGCTACCCAGATTCAACCAGTTATTCAAAATTAAACAGCTTTAAATGTATTATTACTTTTCCATTATCTCCTGTCAGCTACTGTACCAGCAGCTGAAAGTGATGGCAGTATTTATTCTCAGTCCTAATAAAACAAGTCAGCGACAGACTGGAAAAGCTACCTTTTTCTGACTTTAGCTAAGTGAGAAAATTAGGATTATTAATAATAACCAGAAGAAGTTGCTATCAACTGTAATGTGATGTTAGACCTAACAGAAAAGGGTAGAGAAATTTGGATTTTCCACATGTAATGTAAAGCAGCAAATTCAGCAGAGAAAATTCCACATTGACCAGTCAAAGAAAGGGATGTTTAAAATTTTTAAAATTCTTTCTTCTGAGAATTCTGTTATGTGCCAAGAATTTAGCCATACTGATACCTCCAAATTTCTGCCAGGTTCTTTGATATTATTTTGACAATTTGTTCAACCAATTCCTATCTAATCTTTAATTTATTATTTATTTTATCTTGATAATCCTTCATTGCACAACTGATGGTAGGTAAGTAAGGTTAAATTGCAATAATGATTAATTGTGTTTGTAGTGGCATAATCAAACATAACTGAGAGGGAAAAAAGATGTAAGGTCAAAATGCATATAATGACACAAAATTGTTAGTGTTCATGGATAAACCAGATTAAGTTGGGTTTTACAATCAACAGAAAATGAGGAAAAACTGGCAGCAAAATTGAAGAAATTGCAACTATATGACAAACTTAATTAGCTATTTGTGGCAAGAATCTGACTATAGGAATTAGGAAGGCTCAAATTTTACATAGAATCTTTGCCAAGGGAATATTAGGTATAAGGTTACTTACTCTTATAGAATGATATATAAATTAATTAAATTTGACAAGAACTAATAATCTTATAATAAAGCAAAATACAATACAACTATAATTTAATTAATTCCTTAAAAAAATGGAACAATTGAAGATCCACTGAGGATTAGTTGCACAGTTGAGACCCAATTAAGTGCACTCATAACCAAAAACTGCTAATTAAAAGAGAAACATCTTGCGTCCATTGAAAAACTGTTCATACATCCATCCATAGAGGTGTACAGAATGTAACAGATACATGCCGAAATGTAACAGATGCATCCCGAAATCTAACCTATAGACAATTTTTCTATGGACGCTAGGTATTACTCTAATTAAAAATCACTACTAATTTGGGATTTTTAGTGACATACCTGAGAAAGAGAGAACTTGACACCAGGTGCACCAGCTAGCCCTGCCAGATCATGATCCATGTATTCAAAAACCAGATACAGAGATGGCGTCGTGGCGACTCTGGAGGTGACCAAGCCGTCGAGCTCCACTATGTTGGGGTGCGAACCGAGCCGCCTGAGCAGTGCAATCTCCCGCACCATGAACCGGGCACCCTCGGAGGTCACCTTCTTGTGGGGCTCCCCGAGGCCTATGGCTGCCACCCCGTCGACTCGCACCTTCTTCAACGCGACCACTCGCTTCCTGTCTAAGTCGATCGCCTTGTACACGTTGCTGTATGTACCAGAACCAATCTGGAAAGATAAATGCACACATTTTGACATGTTAGTTACAAATTTCTCATAATGTGTTCATAATTTCATATCTATCTGCAAAGCGTTTTATGAATTTTTTGAAGAATTAATTATTTATTATTCAGAAGGCCCATACAGTGGGGCATTGAATTAAAATAAAATAAAACATTGACTAGCATTTTTTTTTTTCAGACCTGAGTGGTATTCACTAACTAAATTCAATAAATTCACCAAGGAAAATAGGAATTTTGACCAGGGAATTCAAGCAGGAAATTAGGATACTTCCAATTGCAAATTGGTGCATGCAAACACTTCTTATTAGTATTTGTGAATTTTGGTACTCAAATTAGAAATACTTAAATTATAAATTTCTTTATAGTACAATTTGATTAATTACTAATTGCATCTTTTATGAAAGGGAATACCCAAATTAATACATAGAAAATAGAAAAAAAATCACCAAAAATAAATAGAAAATAGAAGCTTGAAGCCTGAGCAGAGCAAAAAGATATATAATAAATAAAATAAAAGATTCTTCTAGAAAGTTAGAAACTGGTGTGTTTCACAAACAAAAGCAAAGAATTCCGGTACAAAAATTCAAACAAAAAGAACAGAATTCACACCTGATTTTGACAACTAATACATAAAAAAAAAAAAGGAAACAAAAAAAAAAATAATAATGAAACGTGTTGAAAAAATTGAAAATTAATAACAACCAATAACAACACAAACCTTCTCAAGTTTCTCAAAGGAGTCGGCACCGCGGGGCGCCCAGCCGGCGAGGGCATCGCCGGCGGCGGCAGAGAGCCACAAGGGCCAGCCGTGTCTGTCCCGCTCAGGCGACGTGATGACGCGGCTGGCCCCCCGCTGCAATTCTGGTGCCTTGAGCGGGTCATCGCGCCGAATTCCCTCTTTACTAAAATCACCACCAACCGATGCCGCCGCTGTCGCCTCACCGGCACCAACCGGGAAGAATAGTGAGAAACAGAGGTCCTCTGCCGTTGCCGCCGCCGATACTGGCTTGCACATATAGCATCCCATATCTTTTATGATATGATATGTATATATATCTACCTAGCTAGCTAACAACGGTAGCTACCTGAATGCATCATACATATAGTCATGTCATGATAGCAAAGATTAAAGAGGAGAGAATTGAAGGAAGGAAGGAAGGAAGGAATAAGAGAAGAGGTGAAGAGGGCTTTTCAGAATTGAGACAGGTTTTTTATTTAGGAGTTGTTATTTTCTGTTCCGGTACCGAATTTAACGTGTCGAAAACAGAACTGACAGTCAAAATAGTCAGACAAGTAGTACTTAACTTGCTTTAAGTTATATGAGAAATTATATTTGTCCCCCCTGAGAACATCTCCAGGAGACGTCCCAAAACACTCCTAAAACCAAAAATTGGGAATTAAGGAGAGAAAACTGTCTCCAAGGGATACCCAAACAACTATCCCTATTTTTAGCACTCCTAAAACCAGAGCCAAATCTCCCTATTTTGGCCCAGTTTTTAGCACTCCCAATATGACTTCCCAAAACCAGAGCCAAATCCAGACCGTTCAAACCATCTTTTGGCCCAGTTTAAATGTATTGGGATCCATATTTTGGGAATCTGTTGGAGATTGAGGTGAAATTTGCTCCCAAAAAATTTAGGATGACACCCAATATAGGTATATTGGGATCAATTTTTCGGGAGTCTATTGGAGATGCTCTAACTTAACTACAGCCCTTGTCCATCTCCCAAACTAAATTGGTAATATTTTCTCTTTCTTTCTCATGCTCTCATAAATTTTGAGTGAATTTTTTTTTTATTCTTGATCTTTGTATTGTATATATATAAGTGTTTTGTTCGATTGAGGATGTGAATTGCAACCGGTAAAAGTGATTTGTTGTATTTGAAAAAAGAATTTTTAACTAAAAATGTATTAGGGTGCTGTTAAGGGGGTATTTAAAGGAGTGCAGTTATCAACTCCCAAGTTATATCAAGACAATTGGAATCCTGTTATCCATATTTTGGATAACAGGGCCCTATTATTTTAATCTTGGCTGTTGGATCAGAACGGACGGATCATATTCGTTCACAAAGTTTCTTTCCCCCTCAAAAACTATACTTTATTATCAATCTGAAACATTCACTTTGATCTGACGGTCCAGAATGGGATAACCAGGATCCTGTTATTTATTTCCCCGTTAATAGCAAACAAACGCCGTTAGTTGGATGTATAATGGATATTTAATTAGATATCAGAGCCGCCAATTAATCGAAGTTGTGTAATTTTATTATTGACGATGTTACAGCTGCGCCGTCCGATCATGTATGGACGATGGGGCTTTCTCTAGGTTAGAGTTTTTTTTTTTTTAATTGGATTTATTAAGTTTTAGGACTTGCTATTTGACGGTGCAAAAAGCTAGCCCAAGATATATTTAGGGATCGGATAACTACAAAATTTGGTGACACCACTATTATCATGAAGCATATAAATTCACAAAAAATCTTAAAAATATTTTACAAATATATTCATTTATTTATAGATTGAATGCATTTCAAATTTCATTTAATTTGAGTATCATTTGGTACTTCATTGAGAACCATCAAATTTGTACGATAATTATAACGGTCTAAATTTAATGGTTCCCGATGAAGCATCAAATGACACTCAAATTGAATGAAATTTGAAACGCATTCAATCTATACGAAAATGAATATATTTGTAAAAGATTTTTTATTTTTAAGATTTTTGTGAATTTATATGCTTCATGTTAATAGTAATGTCACCAAATTTTGTGGTTATCCGTTTTCACTCAAATATTTTTGTATGAAAAATATATTATTACATGCACGGGTATCAGGATTTAGAAACTAACAATTTGTTACTATTATCGATGTAAAAAAGATTATTACATTGTATGAAATAAAAAAGGAAAATAATTAATTAAGAAGAAATATTTTTTTTACAGAGTGATAAATTTAGCACACCTTTAATTATAGAAATTCGATTATCGATGCAGCAGCTGCGCCGTCCGATTATGTACATACGATGCAGATCTTTCTTCTCGGTTAGAGTTATTTTTTCTAATTGGTTTTTGCTTTAGTTGTAAGGCTTGCTATATATATTAATATGACGGTGCTGAAAGCCTAAAATATGTCTGTATGAAAAATATATTACACGGATATATATATATCAGGTTTTAGAAGCAATGACTTACTAATTAAAAATTTTGTGAAATAAATAGCTGATAAAAATATAACTTTAAAATGAATAAATAAGGAAATTCTTTTTTTAGAGCGATATTTATTTAGCATCCCCATTTTATTATAGAAATTGTATTATCTATATTCAAACTTGATTGCGTTCTATATTAAGGCATTTCCTTTTCGGCTGTTCATCTTCTTATTTTCAGTTACGTTCTAATTACTTTATAATAATAATAATAATAATAATAATAATTAATAAAGAGATAGTGGAGTGTGCACACATTTCTCAAAACTCATACGATATGTGCGATAATATATGTCCCTTTACATACAAGAAAGAACTCCGATCTGGTACACAGGTGTCGATGTGGGTATGTGACTTTCACAATCATCAAAGTTTAGATATTGTTATGTTCCATTTAATTTGATTGTGTTTGTAACTTTCTATTTAGTGATACTGACTAGCTGGACCTTAATAAAAGGTTAGGGTTATTAAAATTTCAAATATATAGCGCTATTCAAAAAAAAAAAAATTTCAAATATATATCATTTTTGTTTTTGAAATTTATTTTTAGTTATAATATTATGTACAAGTTCTAAATTTATTTGTTTGTACATTATTTGAATTTTTTACTACTATATTATTACTAATTTTAATGCTAGAATATCTGATAAATAAAAAAAAATAGTTTTGAATGATATACTTAATCTATGGACCAGTTTGAGATAAATTTATAATTTGGAGGGCCGAAATAATATGTTAGAAATTTGATCAGCACTAAAGTCATATAAAAAACCATTAGGCCCTGTTCGGTAACAGGGTTTATTTTTGGGAACGGATACTTGTGGGTATGGATTATTTACTTGCAATTTGATGAAATCCCATGATGTGACAGCCATTTGGGAAAATAGAAATTGAGTTTGACTCAATTTTTTATTCCCAAGGTTTTAAGCCTCTTTTGCTTTATCGGATGATACCATTTGGGAACTGTGACCCAAACTTGAGAAACAATATTTTTGCACCGAATATGTTCTGTGAATTTTCCTTGGAAAAGCAACCCAGTTAAATACATTTCCCTTACCATTCCCACTGGTGCCCAGCGCTCCGAACAGGTCCTTAGGGTTTATTAGGGTTTTTTCTTTCAAAGCTGAACTGAATTAGACTAATTTAGTTAAATAAAATGCTAAGTTCAAGTTACTACTTATTTTTATGCTTAAACATGTAGGAAATGAAGAGATGAAGCCAACTGAACAAATGTCATACAGATTGAAGTAATAATGAAGAAGATATGGCCAAAACAAGATTGCAGCCTCCGCATGTGGACTTAATTGGCCACATGCAGCCTCCCCATTAGAAGCCCGAAAGTGACAGAGAAGTACCAAAATAACCACATCCGGACCCCCAGTCCGTATGCGGCCCTTCCTAAATCCGATATACCTTCCATAGCCTCTTTTTCTCTCCCATGCGGTCCACATGCGGATCCAATTAGCTTCATATGGCTCTATTTCCCAAAGTCGGTTTCTTAACAGTTTTTGTGCACCTCAAACTATTTTGGGCATTCCAGAACCGTGATAACTCCAAGTTTAGATATGTTTAAACCTATAAAATACTCTTTAAGTAGAAGAGATCTAAAAAGTCTTGGAGTCAAAATAATCATCAGAAATTAGGGTTTAGTGTAGATCTTACGGGGAATGTCTTGAAGAGAAGCGATTTCATCAAGAAGATGAGAGTTTAATCATTTCTTTCTTTTCTTTAACTTGTTTCTTTTATTTTATTAATGTATATTTGTAAGACTTCCCTACATATGTCTAGTTATATAATAACTTGTTTAGAGGTTGAGGCATGTAAACTTGATGGCTTGATGTTTTAATGCTACTCATTGTGTTTTTACTTGAAATTATGTTGAGATTTTCTTTTAATTGAGCTTTTAATTGATCTTTTAATTCAAAGATTAATATTAAAGCAAATATAAATAGAATTTCAAGTAAAAGCACAACAAATAAAATTAAAATACCAAATTATCAAGTTTTATATGTCTAAACATCTAAACAAGTTATTAGCCAGACATATCTAGAGAAATCTAACACACATACATCAATAAAAATCAAAGAAATGAGTCAAAGAGAAACAAGAAATGATTAAACCCTCATCTTCTCTGTGAAATCGCTTCTCTCCAAAAAATCTGCATTAAACCCTAACTTCTTATGATTATTTTGACTTCAAGACTTCTTAGATTGTTCTTCTTGAAGAGCTTTTTATAGGTTCAAACGGATCTAAAATCGGAGTTGTGACGATTCTGAAATATTCAAAATAGTCCGCAATGTGCAAAAACCATCAAGAAACTGACTCTTGGGAAATAGGATTACATGTGGCTAATGAGATCTGCATGTCGACTGCATGGAAGAGAAATAGAGTCTCTAGAATGTCCAAAGTTGTTAAAGTACTTGTATACTATACTGTATATATTATACAATATAATTGCATATTAAATGAGTTATTTTGAATATTTATTCAATTAATATGACCACTAATATAAATGGTTTTGATTTTGATTTTTTTTATAGCTATGTATTAGCTCCCTATGATAAAAGCATATGGTAAATAATTACTTACCAAAGTATGTTCAATTGAGATTTAATTTTTTTCTTATTAAAGTGAACCAGATAGTACACCATCTCCCATTTCGATAAACCAAGTTCAATAGTTCATACATTGAGATTTAATATCTATTAACCAAAAATATATTTTGGTGTATATTAAGAAATTCACTGTAATTCAATTTTTATATGAAAACAGTAACGATTTAACTTTATCCTTAAATTAAAAAAAAAAACGTATAAAAATAAAATAAGAGATTGTTGTATCATTGGTTTCGCTATCCTCTGCTGTACCGTCTTCAATTGGCATGCTGGTAACGGACGATACTGAGAGCGAAAGATATCTGCAAAGAAATGTTGAAATGTTGAAATACGACTTGGTGGTGGATATATCATATGTCACTCATTTAAAAGGTGCATTCACACCTCAATGCCCCCATATAATTTTTTTTTTTTATAGTTTACTACCTTTTTTCTTATTTTAATTGCTTTGAGAACTGAAAATTATATTAGTCATTTCGTTTTCCATGAAATTAGATATTCTTAGAAGTGTCTCATGAAATAAGACTCTAAACATAAATAATTAAATAAATATGTGTATATATACATAATACATTGGTGGGTTTTATTTTTAGTTTCTAACTGCCGCGTGGAAGTTTCGTCTTTTACCTTTTTTTTTTTTTTCTCATATATATTTAATTTCATGGTGGAGGCGCCGCATTATTTAATTTCATGGTGAAAGAATACTCAAAATAAACAACAGTTGTCAGTTGTCGCTTTCTTTTTTTATCACTCTCCATGACTCCATGGTGGAGGCGCCACATTATTATTATTTTCTTTCAATTCAATATATTGCAAAGACGAAACGAAGTACAAGTATCCGCTACTATATATAACAAGAGTCCGAATCTGCTGTTATTCTCAGCGATAACAGGGGTCCTGTTATCGTGTTTGTGTTCGTCGGATCACACCGAATGGCTCAGATTGAGTATGAAGTTCGGTTTCAAAGCTAAAAAAAGTTTTGCCGAACATATTTTATCCATCCATTTTAATCTGACGATGCTGAAAAGGAAAGCAGTGCCCTGTTATCCGAAATAATTTCAGATAACAGGTGATATGAATTCTATATAACAACATATTTCACACTAACCCGGTATTTCATCATTAAATTGGAATATCGATTAGCTTTTTTTTTTTTTTGGATCTCTTCCACTTTTCTATTTGGTGTTTGGTACCACTAAAAATTTGGAATAGCTCAGTATTAAGGAATAGTACGCGAAGAGGATGATGTCAAACACACCCTAATTATTTAACTAATAATTAAAAAGGGCAACAAACCAAAAAAAAAAAAAAAAATTCAGATGAGGCGATAAGCGTTAAATTCTACGCACCAATGCAATGCAAATGTCCCCACAGATGGGGGCATGGGGCTTACAAGGACGTTTGCTCTCTGCAAAGTGCAAATAAAATACTGATGTATATCCTAAAAAAATATGAATACTGATGTGGAAATATCATCAGAAGTTCAGAACAAATTTCTTTTTCAGGAGCGTTGTCTTGTGAAATTAATATATATTTCCTTGGTTGTGTTTTTATTTGTTACTAGTAAAGAGTCTGCGCTAGCTTGTTTTGAGTTGAAATTATTATATCTTATAATAAAGGGTCGAAAGCTCATCTATTGTGAAAAAACTAATATGGACCTTAAATTTTAATAGGCCGGGACATTAATGTACGTCAACAATGGTGATCAATCTAAGTAAACAATTAACCGCTGTGATTTATTCTTTAGGGAAGATAGAACTTTCATGTCAAAAAATTCAATCTCCTTTTATTAGGAGTAAGGATCTGTAAGAGGAACTTGATGACGAAAACCTCATGTTGGTTCTTGTTTGGATATATAGTTGGTCGTCTACCTGCAGGTTAATTTGGTATTGTTTGGTTTATTGTAGGCTGTAGAGTTTGTCAGTTGTTGATTTGTGGGTTAATTAATTTGGCAGGTTTTAATTGGGTTTTTTATGTTGTAGATGTGTTTGAGGATCTTGTTCGTTGTTCATTACGTATGTATTTTGTCGACGAGTGTTGACTCTAGAAGTGGTTAATTTTTGTGTTGCTTTTGTTGGTATTTTGCAGTCTTCCGGAATTGGCATATATTCCACTATTTCCACATAAATTCTCTTCGAAGTCACAGTAACAACAACGACAGGATTTACATGGTCGAATTGTTTATTTAAAATTTTAAATGAATCAGAATCATTAATCTCAAATTGACATGCTTGAATCATTAATGTACAATATAAATTTGATCCATTTAGGAAAACTAAAAATTTAATTACCATGACTAGTTTGAATCATTAATTTACTGATACTGAAAAGACCAAAAAAATAAAAAATAAAAAATTCTAATTTAGTGGCAAAGTTAATGATTTCCTATGTAGAGAAATATCTTGAAAAAACTGTCTATACGTTCATAAACGTACAAAAAATGTAACATATACACTCTGAAATGTAACAGATATATTTTGAAATGCAACCTATAAACACTATGGACAACTTTTCTATGGACGCTAGGCAGGGGCGGAGGCAGTGCCCACCCCTGAAATTTTTTTTTCAAATATATACCCTTAAAAATTTACAAAAATATCCCCTTTCTTAGAAAAAATTACAAAAATATACTTAATTTCTAAGAAAATTTACAAAATTGGCCCTACCCTGAAAAATATTTACATAAATGTTCCTTGAAAGTTTTTACAAAAATACACGTAACTTCCTTATTAGTTACAAAACTAGTTCTATCAGAAAAGTTGAACCACCTATACATCGGAGTCTGGCTCCGCCCCTGACGCTAGGCCTCTTTCCTGTATAAGAGATTACAGACTCTCAGGTCAAAATTTTGAATGACAACTACTTATAGAAGTTTAAAGTCACATCATTTTGATTGTTGTGTTGAGACCTATTTATAAGGCGCCTCTAAACTTCTAATATTCTATGCAAGTCTGAAAAATGCTGGTTGGTAGTTAATTACGGGTCTTTCACGTTATTTGTAATACCCAGCAAATTCTACCTTTGAACTATCGTCCAATTATATAAGGTCATAATATACTCTATGATCTTTTAATATCTTATTTTGATGGAGCTAGCTATCACATGATTTATTTTTGGCAATAATATTCCAAATAAATGTGAAAAAAATATAAATTAAGGTATTTGTTTATTTTATGGATTGGGTATTACAAATTTTCATAAAATATAAATGGTGAATTATGCTATGAATTGCATAAAATATGAACCGCTTGATTGAAAATAAACAGTTGTCCATAGAAGAACGTCTCAATATAAATATTATTTCATAGTGCATCAATGATGATCAAACTTTACGCAATTTGCAACCAGTACAATATAATGAGTCTTTAATGAACCATCAAATATCACTTAATTACATATCATTGAAACACAATCAATTCATGATTCAACAATATCTTTAAATATTTTTTTATTTTATGGTTTTTTCAATATTTTACCAAACCTATTGAAAAGTTGAAAGTATAGTTATTGTATATATTTTATTGACAAAATATTTCATTGACAATGAAACATATATTTATATTTTATTTACCACCAATGCTTCATTATATTTACATTTCATCATCTCTGTACTTTATATTGAATGTACCATCTCTCTTGAAAAGATAACACCATATGGACAATCCAAAAGTATAGTAGAATAGAACATTTAATTACAGATGATATTTTTTGAGGTAGTTAGAACTTAGAAGAAGAGTCGTAGGTAGCAATCACTCTTTTTTATCTATCCATCGGTTCACCGTATTTCCGATTAACATATAGCATTTTCTAGTAAACAAATACACTACGGTTTTTAGTAAACATTTATGCAATTGTGACAAGTGCATAGGTATGCGTGGGTGTATCAGATTGTGAGAGGGGTGGATGGGTGACTTACTTTATAGGTGAACTATACATATCTTCCATGAGTGTGTCAGATTGTGAGAGAGGTAGATGAGTGATTTACTTTATAGGTAGACTATACATGTTTTCCTTCGAAGAAAGCTGGTCACAGGTCTAGACAAGTCCGAATTAAGAAGTCCACTTAATTGTCGGAGGAATCTTGACCAGAATGGTTGCTGTCAACGTCCTTTATTTTTTTTTCCCTTTGAATATATATAGTCCTCCTTTGACTAAGATAAAATGGTAAATTATATATAGGATCATAGGGAATTAGGAATAGGCCTAACTTGGGAATTTCATATGAGTGTTGATTGAAGTCCAACGCCTCTTTGAGTCCAACCTGTCTAACGTAAAAAGTCGTTCATTATATCTTTACTCCTAATAAAAAGGAGATTGGATTTTTTGACACGAAAGTTCTATCTTATTTGAAGAATAAATTTCAGTCGTTGATTGTTTACTTAGATTGAACAGAACGGACGAGAGAGTCCCACAATGGGATCAACAATGCCTTAGACATTTTTTTTTTCTGTCTTGAAAGAACAGAAACATAAAAAAAAAAAAATTACAAAATGAAGCATCAAATAAAGTAATAAACCTGCTCCTCATGTTAATCAAATTTCTAATATTACCGAGTTGAAAGACTGAAGTACACGTACTCTAGTAAGAATTTAAAGAATTCAATAAATTCGGTAATTGACTTATATATCGTACTTTATTTTTTTTAGAGTCAAGTTTAGCATTTGACAAAATAAAAAGCACAAAAAATAGGTCAACAATTTTATCTGCACATAGGAAATCGTTAGAACCACAAAGTATACAAAACAAGGATTTTTATCCGCTGTTATAGTTGTGATGGCAGGATGCTGCCATTGCACCTATGACAATAGGACCCACCATTAAAAGGGCACCCCTATTTCTAAAATCTCAGCCGTTTAAAATGAATCAATGGCTGTAAGAAACTATGGCAGCTTCCTGCCATCAGTTTTATGGCAGCAGATACGGACCCTACAAAACAATATTTCTAGAGCCACGTTCACCATCTCTCATTTCTTTTGAATTAAGAAATGAAACAGGAAAGTTACACAAGAAAATCCTCAAAGATAAAACTAAAAGCAAGAACGACTTGCTCTTTTAAACTATCCATCTATTTATCAGCCAAGCCTGCCAATTGTAAGCAAAAATATAGTTATAACACAGCCGACCTATTATAGAACATAAATATTTCCACTGAATTTGTGGAGGACTGAACATTAAACTTCATCATAAGTATTTGTATTTGCATTGAACTTCTTCAAAAGTATACATGATTGCTTTGTTAATGGGCAGTGGACCTGTACAATCAAAAATCCAATTTGGGCCTTAACGTAATGTGATTCGGCATAATTTTATCCAAACTCTGCAAAAGAACCAAACAGATATCACTTTTGGTGGTTAGTGGGTCAGAGGGTGGGGATAAAAGCAACATCACCTGTCCAAATCACTTCACACTTGTTATTAGTGCCAACGCGCAAATCAAGTAGGTATTGATGTTAAACTACTATCCTTACTATATATATATATATATAAAAACATATTGGAAAAAGAGCGGGGCTATTATACTATTAATAGTATGGATTGCTCCATACTATTGACTCTTATCTCTAATTTCAAAATATTAATGGTCGATTCAAACCGTTCATTATGATCTTCATATACAATTTTACTTGTAAACCAAATTTTATATTTTTTGGAACTTGTTTAGTATTTTTTTTAGATTTTTAAAATGTCACCTATTTAAATGGCTCATAATGTTTTAATCAAGTGACTTTTGAAAATATCTTAAAAATAGTAAAAAGTTACCAAAATTTTTAAAATTTGGCTTACAAGTTAAATTGGATATGACGATCACAATGAACGGTTCCGATCGACTATTAATATTTTGAAATTGAAGATACGGCCAATAGTACGAGGCATATTTGTACTATTAATAGTACAATAGCCTCACTCTTGGAAAAAATGAGATGAAAATGCTATCTTTCTCAAATAAGAAATTTGAGCCGTTGATTATTTTCTTAGATAGATCAGAATCGTTGATTTACGTTAATGCCCGTTGACGTTAATGTCTCAGCCCATTAAAATTTAAGGCTCATATCAATTTCCTCAATATAAGGTCCATTACATATTATCTTAAAAATTTATTATAAGAAATAACAATTTAAGTGCATGTAATTGTGGAAATGAAAGCGAAACATGATACTTCCTAGTTCCTACAGTCAATTTTGCTGTTCAAAGAAGTGAAATGATTGTTGAATCATTGGGGAATAAAAAAAGAAAAAAAAATGCAGCGGATGAAATGTAGAAAGTAGGATGAAGGTTAAGAAAGACGTTAAACAAAGTTAAATATTTCATATGGAAGGGTGTTTGATAACAACATTGCAATGAGGGGATACTGATTACTGACAAAGACACAACACTGTTATGAAGGGATGCTGACAACAACATTACAATGGTACCATTACACTGACCCAGAAAAAGAGATATTCGAACAAGTAACAAGAAACTGAAAAGATTATAAAAAAATGAGGAGCAATACCTCATGTAGTGGTCCTATATTCTGAAGTTCTAAGTTAGCACAAACTAGATAAATAACCCAGAAATCAATCACCCCACAGCACAACCAAGGACAGAATTATGAACTACAAATTTAATGCGGACCGGGGGAGAAATTGGTATTGAAACAGAATCCAACTCCTGCAAAACCTCAGACGACAAAGAGTATGCCAGACACTGGATTTGTACTAACATTCAAAGGATGCTAGCACTAGTAGGCACCAGCCACAACCACCAACTATGATTTGGCCTCTACTGGCAAAGTAACAGAAACATGTGATATCAGCCCAGAAGCAAGCCAAAGTGTTTGCTCTCAAGTCTTTATCTGAACAATTAATACAGACTTTATAATTTATATTGGACATGCTTTCAAGTTTCAACTATGGCAATGCCAATTAGTAATTAGCATAGCAGATCTGCATAAGACTGCAAACAGTTGATATGGTCATAAAAGAGAGAAAATGACCATATCTAAGAACAGGATGATAACACACTACTTGGCTACGAACAATTTGAAGACTTGTATCCAAGGCTAACACAAGATGCATTACATCAACGAGCACAGCATTCAATACATTTGATTTTCCTCCCAAATTTTTACACTTCAACAGAGATGAGCTAAACAATTAAGAAATGAGAATAAGAGATCGAATCAGCCAGCACAGAGCTTTTCAAGAGCTAGGTTTTCATCTCCATTAACACTCTTTAGTGTGCTTCTGACAAGATCATCCGGGAAACCCATTTCCACAAGTCTTTGAACCTGAACATGAACTCAAACTGTATTACTGATGACTGAATTTGTATATATATTTTTTTTTCACCTATTATACCCTTTAATCAATAATATCCTTGGGTTTTTCAAGATGATAACAAAAAGAACTGATAATTGGTTCGCAATATTTATGATAATTGCCTGTGGGACATATGATTTCAAAAATACTGGTATTATTTAGTATGAAATGGACCAGTGAACACAAGGCTTCTCCTTTAAAAGTGTATATTGTGACAGAATTATAAATATATATTAACTCCACCAAACTTAGACACGGACTAATATAAAAAGTAAAACATAGAAATCAGTCAACCAGATGTTAAAAGAGATGATAATATGGCATGGCTCGGACTGGGTTATGACATAGTAAGAGAAACATAGAATTCAGTCAACCAGAGAGTTGAGGTACAAACAATTTCCCCCAATATTGCTAATACCATTGAACTGAGACACAGGTATGCCCCATGGAGTATTACTAGTGGCCAATATAGCACAAATTTATTTACCTTCTCTTCAATTCCCAGAGAGGTTATTTTTGCAAAGGCCTCAGTCCAATGGCGAGCTGTTGACACAAATCTTGGATAGTCCCTCAAGTACTGCAAAAAGTTAATCAAATATATATCTGAATGAGAATAACTTGACATGAGGCTCCATCTTGTGCTCTTCCTAGTCCAACCATAATGCTTAAGGTTCAACCATAATGGATACCATTAGACTATTATAACAATATGCCAATGACATAACTTATTAGTTAAAATTCTTAAAGCTTCAAAAATCTTACAGGTGGGCATATCAAAGATTTAATTTTTCCAGTTGGTTTAAGTATCAATATCAGATTTGCATCAGATGTGCATAATGTTAGGTTATCGGAGCAGTAACGTAGCATAGGGCTCAAGCAAACCCATCAAGCTACTCGAGCACATTCAAATAATGATCCTGATACTCTGGCAAGCAATGAAAGGGAAAGGATTTTCCTGCAATTCCTCACCAACATCAGAGGTTTGCCTCGTACTATTTACCCATAAAGGCAAATATGAGAGAGATAGATGGTTACCTGTTGAGCAACAACCGCATCCTGAGGGTCATCAGGCTCGGGGGATGATAGAAGAGCCTGAAGAGAAAGAAGTGCTGTCTTGAGTGTCAGAGCAGGGCTCCACTGGTCCTTCAAGATGTCCAAGCATATAGCACCATTCTGACTGCTAATGTTCGGGTGCCTTTTACACCCCACAAACAAAAACACATTCAGCAAAGAAATTTAAAAAAAAAAACACACAGACACACACACACACACACATTACACATGTCCAAGTATAATCAGTCCGTATGGCAATATTCGTGACAGATTTAACAGTTCACTGCGTGGTCTGGAAAATATTTGTACGAACAATCCAACACCTTAAGAATACCACAACCGAAAACCTCACAACTCGAGTAAGTGGTACATTCTGAATTGTTGAAAACATCACAATTCGAGTAAGTGGTACATTCTGAATTGTTGAAAACCTCACAATTCGAGTAAGTGGTATACATTCTGAATTGTTGGAAACCTCACAATTTGAGTAACTGGTACATTCTGAATTGTTGGTTTTTCTGTATATAACATTCCTTACCACACTTTCGTCACAAATTGCATCTTGGGAGGCTCGAAAGGATATCCACCTGAAAAATACAAAATCACATATATCAATTTCCAATTCTCGGGCAAATCCATAAGACCACCAGATATCATCCTTGATCACAACATAAAACCTCAATTGAACCACCAACCAAGGCACAATGACTCCCAATTGGCACATCCAAAACCCTAATCACAAGATCTGAGCTGACAATTCAGGATAAAGAGAGAAAAGAAGAGGAGCTCACTGGGGAGGCGGATGTCGATGGTGAACGTGCCGCCCTCGTACGGCGAGGAGACGGGGCCGGTGATGGACCCGACGAGGTGCGCCAGATCGTGCGCCGCCCCGCCATCCGGCAGCGCGATGCTCACGCCGGATATCTCCCTGTCCCGGTTGCACTCCACCAGCTCCTTCTGCACCCTCGACACGTCCAGCATCCTCGTCTCCCTCCCGCGCTCGCCGCCGCGCGATCGGCAATCCCCCGCCGCGATCGCTGTATAAGTAGGGTTTCGTTGGTTAAAGCCCTAGGCGTCGGAACAAAGGCAAGAATGTTCTTTTCTTTTCTTTGCTTCGCTTGCCTTGATCCATATCTATTGTGCTGTTCACAAGGTCAGCCGTTGGATAGTCTTGAAATTCGTCCTAGCGCGGATCTTAAGACGATCCAACGGCTGATACTGTGAACTGCACAATGCAGTACAGCAGGGGATGAGCACTCTCGAAGAAAGGCAAGAATGTTCTTTGCTTTGCTTCGGTTGCTTGAGCCATATCCCCTGCTCTACTGCATTGTGCAATTCACAACGTCAGCCGTTGGATGGTCTCGGGATTCGTTCCAACGCGGATATCGAGACGATCCGACGGCTGACACTGTGAACTGCACAATGCATTACAGCAGGGGATGAGCACTCTCGAAGAAAGGCAAGAATGTTCTTTTCTTTGCTTTGGTTTCGTTGCTTGATTTTGATTGTGGGAATTCATACATATCCCCTGCTGTATTGCATTGTGCAGTTCACAACGCCAGCCGTTGGATTGTCTTAGGATTTGTTCCGGCGTGGATATCGAGATAATCCAACGGTAGGCGATGTGACTGCACAGTACAGAAAGTCAGGGGATGAACACTCTGATTGTTGGAGGTGTCGTCTGCTCATCCTCTGCTGCGCAGTAAATACTTCTCAGCGAATTGAACGGTGTGGATTGTGGTGGGGCTTGTGAGATTGAGGTGCGCGAATCTCAAAATAGTTCAAACGGTGGGAGTGATGGATAGTAATTTACTGTGCTGTAGAGGATATGAAAGTGGAGGGCCCGGTTCTGAGAGGGGAGGGGAGAGGAGAGGAGAGGAAGTGGTATCGCCTGCTACTCTGCTGCGCAGTAACGTACTCTACATAGTATTACACCCGTTAGATTTGCTTTGAGATTTGCGTTTCGAATCTCAAGAAGCGCTCCATTGTTCCGCTAGGTGCGTTTGCTGCGCAGAATGTAGAGGATGAGGAGTGGGTGGGAGGGAGTGAGGTTACCGCGGAGTGAGGGCAACTTTTGTGCTGTCTGTCTGTCAGACACTCGGAATGTCTTTCTTTCCTTGTTTTGGTCTGTCTGGGACAATTACGGTGAAGATAGCTTTGTCCTTTTGTTTTGTTATATTTATGTTAAGTTTGGGGGTTTTGGGGCATGAAATTGTGTCAGATTAGTGAGCCTGGATGTTTGATGTTTGTGGGTTTCCTTGATTCATGTTAATGGTAACACAGTTTAGCACAAATTTGCATTCATGGGTTCGTAGTTTGTGAATATACTTGAACACACATTTATTTGTTAGAAAAAAGGAGATCAATTTCATTTTGGAGTTTCAAAGATATAAAAAAAGTTTTGGTGGGTATCAACAATTTAGACTATTTTACTCACATTAGCGTTTCAGACTAAAATGTTAACGCCTCAAAATATATTTTATTGTTTTTGAAATCATGATTTATGGTGCTCAATAAATTTTTTATATGAAACTATTGGGAAATACAAAATTTTTTCATTTAAAAATTTTCTAAGTATTTATTTTGAATTTTAGAAAAGAATTTATAAATATTAATAAAATATTGATTTTGTACATGTTATTTTAAAAAATACAAAACAAATACTTTGAGAACTCTAAAAATAAAAAAATTTTGTATTCTCCAATATTTTCATATAAAAATTTTATTTAACACCACATAAATCATGTCTTTGATTTTAGACACGATAACATTAATTTTGAGGCGTTAACATTTCAATCCGATCCGTTAGTATAATACTATAATGTAAAACTACCAAACTGTTCATCATGTGTCAGGACTCTCCAAAGGTGCAATACTACGTGGCAAACAAATTTACCAATTTAATTATTGGAAAAGTGCATCACATTAATTTGAAATTGAATATGCATTAAAAGTCACCCATCAATACATACTAGTATCTTACCCGTGCGTTGCAACGGGTCTTATTTAATAAAATTTCTTGATATGAATATTTTTATTATTGTTATAACTAAATAAAATTATCCGTAACTAAAACGTTAAGATTTGAAGTCATTTTGTTTATTAGTTTTTTAATAATAACAATGTTTAATGTGAAGAAACAAAAAAATATACAAAGTTAAAATAATATTGTAACATATGACACATTTCATTTATTTTATTTTATCATATTATTTCTAAATTAATTAATTTAGTAATAAAATTTAAAATAAGATTTGTACTATTTTTGGAACTTATATAATTTTGATATATGTTATATGTATAACGGGGCACCTAAAAATGTTAATCGATAATCAAACGTCTAAGTGAATAATTATTTTTTATTTCTGATTCCCAAGACATATACTTCGGTAATTATAAACTTTTGATTTTAATTAAAACTAACACATGACGCATTGTCTCTGTACGCCTATGTGAGTAAAAACCAATTAATTCAACCGTTTGACGCAAGCCCAGTATCCCATACGCGTTTTCTTTTTTGTTTTTGTTTTTTGTTTTTGTTTTTGTTTTTTTTTTGAGAGAAGACAACACGAAGATCGAATCATCAAAATTAGATGATCAATGGTAAAGATTAAAACAGATTGATATATCCGATGGTCGAAAATTAGTTTGGACAAATAGTTATTTCAATCTCCAAATCAACTCCTCCTTTTAAGGATTAGAGATTTTGAATGAGAGAGAAAGCAACAGCTGGCAAAACTGTGCGTACATCTTCGCGTGTAACGATCATGAAGAAGTCTAATTAAAGACTTCAACACAAAATTACTTTCACATAAAATCTCAAAATACATCCAGGTTCACATTTATTTTTAAAGTTTAATAATAAATCTGGACCGTTGCATGATCAAAACATTCAATATGCATTATAAAGGAGCAAAGATAATACAAGAGGCACATTATCACAAAGATTTTGTTTCCTCCTCATAATTAATATTGATAATAATACTGATAGGTACATGTATACATTCATTTTACAACCGTGAGTTCGTGACATTAGCATTTCAAATAAATTTACAAAAAATCTTAAAATAGAGAAAAAAAACTTCATATTCATTAGTCAATTAATTACATGGTATAACTTCAATGCAAATTTTTTTTTTATTCGAAAAGTTAGTAGCAGCTACCAACAGATTCAATGCAAAAAAGAGTTGTTATTCTATGGATTGGCTAAGCAACCTTTCATTTTGAATCAAGCAGTTCTTATCAAACATCTCTTTTAATTTGTGTCTAAAAGATATATTATAACCATCCAATTATGATAAATGAACAGCCCATATTTCATCTGATAATTAGCCAAAACAAAAAAAAAAAACTCTAATATTGAAACAGAAGAACTTCACGACAGCATGATCACTAGACAACAGAGACTCTGATTCTCTGAACACACAACATGACATAAACTAAACCGAAGGGTTCAACAACAAACACAGTACTAGGCGCGCGAACAACTCCAAACCAGATACCAAAGCAAGAACTAGAAAACCCTGGACATAAATCCAAACACCCAACAATAAGAAAATAACGCAAATATGACCCTTAAACAGTAAGAAACGATCGCGAGAACCAGATATGATATATAGCATCTCAACTGCTTCTGGCAAGTACCACTTCGATCAGTTGTTCTCGAGTTCACCAACGGTACGTGCCCTCTTGTTGCACTTAAGACATACAAGATTGTTGGTAGGTAACATCATGTACAGGTAGCATGAGGTGCAGCCTACCAGCACCGGGTGATCATCGGAAGGAAACAGCTCGAGTACTTCAGGTCCGAAACCTAGTTCCTCTGAATTATCCTCCTGTTTGACATCAACAAAAGCCATACCGGCATCGGAGCTCACTCCAACAGTTGTTATGTAGTATTGTTCATGATTCAAATTGCCATATGCTCTCGAGGCAGCATCTTGTACCATCTGTCCCTGCATATTAATTTATGTTTTTTCGTTTAAATTGTGAATGCATGCTTACTAGGATATTTCATCAGGGATATTATGGTAATATTAATTATGCCATAAGATAAAGTACCACTACACATCATGCATTTCAATCAAAAACATATTTTTTTCCTTGGTACACAAAAAGATTCAGGAGAGTTTGAAATGGTATTCATTTTTGGATGTTGCTTCTGTACTCGCATACAGATAATTTTATTGGTTACAGATGAATCACATAATGGGTAATATTCATTTATAATATCGAAAAGAAATTTTTTTTGTGGGAGTATTGGAGTAAAATTCTTCATTTTTATATATCCTGTTACCTGGAACAAGTGTAAAATAAAAAGTTGAAGTACTCTCTCTTTGACTTTCAAAATGGTATTACAATAACACAAACAAGAGATTTTGAGGATTACCAATGTTTCTAAATACTGCTGATCAAATTCATCATCCTCATTGCAACTTAGAGATGCAATGGCCTCCAGTACATACTGCCTGAAGCGCTCATTCGCGATCTCAAGCTCTTCCTGATACGACATCTTCGAATGTAGTGATGGATGTAATAGCATAAAAATGAATGGAAAGATTAAGAAGAGAGGTGGGTTTATAAAGAAAAACCGAGTCGAAATCAGTCAACACAAATAATAATGGTCGATAGTGTGCGAGTTAAGTGATACCGAGATGCGTTATTGCCGATTTATGTACTACATTAAACACTTACCGCAAATGATAAATTTAAACACAATAAGATCGTTGACCAATTACAGAAACGGGATATATTTGAATGATTTTTAATGTACTAGATTTACCAAACTTGTATTTTGTATATATGTATCTATATGATGAAGAAAACACAATTAACCTAGTTTAACATTAGAATTTACAAATTCATAGATGTAGTTCTATTTGGAATATGATTATAAAAAAAATTACTATCTATTTCACCAATCTAAACAACAGTAAGAAAATTATGATTGGATTTCAACATATCAAGGGTGAGAAGCAAATTATATGCAACAAATGTAACAATAGGTACAAATTAGTATACAAATACACTTAAATATAGCCATTAAAATGTTTCAATGGCCTGGATTTAACAATCCTATCAAATATTCAACCGCAGTATTTCATCGGTAAGCTATCTATGTTGATGAGCAAACTAATAAATCTTAGTTTTCTTCGTTATTGATTTAAGTAGTATATATTTTCAAGTATGCAATATAATTTCAGAACAAAAATTGTGCAAGAACATGGAAAATTAAGATAAAAGGGGATTGACAGGATAATAGCTGCACAACATAGATGCACTCACTAAATTTTGTAAATTACTTTCATATGTCAAAAATTTATGGATATTTAATTTTAGGGGATGCCATCTTTCTCTCAAAGAATAAATGTTTTACTAACAAAACAAAAATTTCTAAAAGTAAAATTTTGTCATTATCACTTACAGTGCATGAACTTGCTAATTAATCGCCCATAAATACCAGATAATTAAGTTCTAGAATGTTCAATAATGTAAGTACTGTCATGAGATTTAGTGAAAATATAGTGGTGAATTTGAAACTTCCAACCTGAAATTACTACTTAAATGCGTTTAACACATAAACATAAATGCAAAGCCTGGTATTCTAGATTTTTTCCAGCAATGTAAGCACTTGCATAAAATTTACTATAGACATTATAGTGGTTCATTTTGGTAATTTTCAACATTAACTATTTACAGGTTTATGCATCTCAATTAATTCGCAAAAAAGAGCGAAAAATATAACAACTAGATATGAATGTACGTACCGAAACAAACATTTATGTGCAGCATATATAGAGCAAGAGCTACATGCACTTCTCGGTACCTGAAACAGTAAGCATGTAGGCAACAGTGCAATGCCATTACCTCAATCACAAATTAACAGTTTATATATACTTGCCAATTTGATTTAATATATTCTGCAATATCATACAATACACGAAACATGAGGATCGTAAATAAGAGCCACTTAGATTAGCCAAGGAGACTGCCTGAATAACCAAAAGAGGTCGTCATGTATGCATCCACCGAGCAGTGCATGCAAGAATCATTTTGCGATAATAACTATTTACTTCCTTCTTGAGATCAGTAACGATTTTCTGTTTTTTCAAAACGAAGAATTATTAATCTTCTTTTCCAACAAAATCAGGCAGACAGAAATTAAAAGACCTCTAGATGGTTACAGGCAAGTCATCCTTGGCTACCAAAGATAAAACTCTTATTATCATATCTGAATGATTATGTGATTATGTAAGTTGGGTTGCTTCTACTGCACCGGCATGTACCAGTATATATAGATTGGTAAGCCGAAGCAAGAGAGATCAAATATCTTCTGTAAAGTAGAGATTAGAGAAGAACCAATTCAAATCCACCACTTGGATTGGCAACCTTTTCTGAAAGTTCACTTTTCCTTTCCATTAATTATTTTCAATTATTCAATTGGAATATATGCCGGCATAGAATCATAGGGTAGGTTATGGTCGACCTAAGCACTTAGCTAGATTGCCAAATCCGGCATGGAGTATCAACTATCAAGTAAGACATATGAAAATTACCAGTTTACTGGTATCAGTTCTTACAAAGAAGTTAAGAATTGACAATTGAGTTAACCTATTTTATATATGCATGCCCCTGATTTTACTCCAGCTAAAACAATGCAATATGAATAAAATATAAAATAAGTATAATTTTTGACACCTAAAATAGGAAAAATTAAAGAACACAATTAATTTGCTGTCTCAACTTTTGTTTGATTTTGCAGTGGATTATGGTAGTAATTTGTGAAACAAGGAAAAGAAGAGATTGCAAAGGTTATGGTATTTTAACTGGAGATTGAAATATTTATTTCTTTTATGATTTTTTTTTTAGAAATGTGTATACCTATCAAGTACTGTGTTGATGATCCATAATACCAGCATTGCTTGCACATTTTGGTCTCTTAATTCTTTTAAAATTTGATCAATATCCTTTCTAATTGAAATGCTCTAAACCATTAGTAAACCTATTCAAGCACTATATAATTATATATAATATTTTGTTTTGGAAAAAGAAATGTTAAACTCCATGATTAAAGGAATAATAGTTATAGAGCATTTAGACAAAATGTGCCGACCAACGACAATTTGACATTATCTCTTTCCATTACAATTATAGTTTTATTATGGATAATATTGAAGAATCAATACCTTTTCTAATTATAAAAGAAAATCTCAGGCATGGCCTTTTAGAATATAATGGTATTCCAAAATTTCTGTAAGGAATAGCTCTAATCAGTATAATCATTTGCTTAAGATATATTCTTTTTCTCTGGCTATTCTTTTTCCTTACAAAAAAGTTAATATGATGAGAGGCATAAAAATTAAGGTCAACGCCGATAAATCTCCCTCCACTTCATGACAATTAGCATTCTAATAGTTGATTCTGAAAACTACCCTCTCCCTTTAAAATTTTCACATAGGCAATTATAGTTCTCTAAATTTGAGTGACCTGACTCTAATTATATAGTAGATAACTCAACTAATTGTATAAACCTTATTAAGTTCCACAATTATACCATAGGAAGTGATCATAGTGTAGACATATATAATTTTTCATTTTTAAAGACAAAATTGACAAAACATACACTGGTAATCTTAGACGGAAAATAAAAAATAGGATGAGGGTCTTCCTACACAAATTATAAGTGCATGTCTTACGAAAATTTGAACTCCCATTCAGCCACCAAGCCTTTATTTTCTGTATATTGATAATGCCTTCTCCAATGGTTCTAACTTTTAAATAAAGTTCAATTAATTCATACCAGATATGTGTTTTTTAGTTTTAACTAATTAAATATGAACTAAAGTTTTAAAGGTACTTTGCTTATTGTTATGTATATGACAAAAGATTCAGATGTACTAGCATCTGTATTGATACGTATCCGATATATGGTATGATAGGTAAAACCTTATATGATACATTATTAGGCATGTTTGGCTGGGTCATCGATCACCCATGGGATCGGATATAGTTTATGTAGGAAAAATATAATTCAATGAGAGAATTCCTTTCCCCCTGATAACAGTACCTCCCCTGGGATTGAACCTTCTCTCGAACAGGGCCAGAAGGCAACGGAAAACAAAATGATAGGTGGAGTTCTTGAAGATAACCAACCAAGACAACACAAGTAGTAAAAGCCTCGAGTGCGCAAATTAACTATTAAGTGATATATATTTATACCAGTGGGCATTATTGCAATCTCATATATATGCTACATTGAACTCTCATCAGAACTTAATAAGTGAAACAAAGTTGTTGACTAGATATATGAACTAAGATATGTTTTGATTATGTTCGGAATATAATTGAATAACATGATAATTAATAAACATTCGGAATTGAATATAATAATTAAGTTGGTTTCCTTCTATACAGATGATTCGATGAAGATAACCCCGAGAGGAGCAATGAGATCTTTTTTCGAGCTGATCGAAAAGAACCAAATCAAGATTGCATGCCTTTTGGCAACCTTTTTCCAAAAGTCTATTATACTGTTCCTTGCTGGTATTCATTTCCAATTGTACAAATCATCAAATGGAATATATTCTGGTATGAAATTGTAGGATAGGGTATGGTCAACCTGATTGAGCATCAAATATTGTCAAGATATGATATGGAATTATGATCAGTCTGAGCACCTAAGAAATTGCCAGTTCCGGTATCACCAGTTCAGTGAAATTAGTTTTCACTGAAGCTTACTCAAGAATTACTTAAAAGCAATTGTAAATTATTATACCCCAAATGCAACTTACTCCTTGTTAGCTAGACAAGGTTAATAAAATAAAAAATAGAGAAAGAACAGTGTGAGCACCTGAAATATCAAATAGGAGACCCTGCTGATCAAGTGCTGAATAGAAATTGTAGGCTTCAAGGATGCATATTTCTCATTTTGGGTTCGATTTGGAAGTCGATTAGGTTGGGTAATCCGTCAAAGAGAAGAAGGGGAGAATGGTATATTTTAATTTTGGGAGCCGATACAGATATACCATTGTATCTCTTGTCGTTGATACGGATGATTTGACTAGTTAAACTTCTTTCCCACTCTTTATTTTATGTATGTAAATCTGTTTATTTTTTAGCGAAAGCTATTTTTTATGTATATAAAACTAATTTGCTGAACTTAAAAATATTAAAAAACTTGTATATTAAGCATTTTTGCCTACATAAAAAAAATTTAATAACATGTATTCTATAACCAATACATTGCATACTAAATAAATTTAAGTGCATAATTAATGATTTTATTTACATATAGTATTATAAGTTGTAACATACAGTGTAAAATCAATACACTGCATACTAAATTAATCTGTATGCATAATAAATAAGTTTACATACATAATTAGCTATATAGTGTGCATAAAAAAGTGTGATAGTGAAATAAAGAGGAAAAGAGGGAGATGATGCAGTGAACCGGAGGAAGGGGTCATGAACCGGTTAAAATTCACTGAACCAGATATTGAACCGCGACTTAGTTATTGAAAAACAAGTTTGATTCGGTGAGTTCAGTTTACATACATAATTAACAGATTTTGTTGCATAATTTTCAGATTCCGCTGCATAATAAAGCAAAAATAAATAAATAAATAAATAAAATAAATAAAATGTTGTACACGTACCAACGAGAGTTCCATCCAATCACCATAGCGTTTCCTTTTAATTTTAATGCTTTTTTATTTTTATTTGGGGAAAGTAAAATAGGAGTAGAATATAATTCATTTTATGATTTTCTTAGAAATACGTACAAAATACTATGTTAATATGGGCCATAATAACCCCAATATTGCTTGCATAGTTGGGCTCTCAAGTGTTGTCAATCAAATTGGACGATTATAATGTTTCTTTCTTTCTTTCTTTCTTTTATTTTTTTTTCTTTTTCTTCTGTTCTATTCATATCGGAGAATTTATACCTATTCTGCTTATAAGAAAAATTATATGGATGGCGTTTTAGAATGTGAAGGTTTTACAAAGATTGCTATTTGGATTACCCATTCTGTATAATCGTTTGTTTATGATAAGATATTCACAGGGATATCAACGAATTCAAAAAAAAAAAAAAAAGGGAATATGAGAGGCATTCAGATTTAGTTCATGACATTTCCAAAAAGCATCATAAGAACACAAAATTTTTCATTGCCCATTCATTCCTAAACACCACAGACTCTCAAAACAACATAAAAGGTATGAGCTCATTACATAAAATTCAACATGAAACCTACTACATCAAATAAATTCAACAACAGTACCCAGCTAAAAAAGACATAAAATTAATTAAGACAATAACCAGTTACTCAATACTTGTTCCCAACTATAAGTTCTTGAATAATACGAGCTCTCTTGTGACATAAAATACATGCATGTTTGCTGCTTGATATATACCATCATGTATCTGTAGCATGCAGTGCAGCCAAGCAACACATACTGATGAGAAGGAAACAGTTCAAGCTCATGCTTCGTCTTCGGCTTTTTAGGATAACGTACCATTGCGCCACTTGATTTCGGCAGTACCGTTCGAGGCCTCTCCATGGGGCTTTTTAAAGCGTTTTCCTATCATAAGAAGCCTTGCCATATATAAGCCTTGGTGACAACTTCCTTCTGTTGAAAACGTAAACTTAATTATGATAATGATGTTAGGTTTATTTACTGACTGCAGCTGAAACCAATATAAATAAGGATCTCATTGTTATTTTCTCTTGATGTTCACAAGAATTATAGAATTAGTAAATAAAAGATTTCGATCTTTACCGAAGTTTCTAGATATTGCCAGGGTAGCTTAACCTTCTCGCAGTGTTGAGGCGATGCATCGACTTCGTGAAAGTACGACGTGAAGTGATCATCTTCAATCTTGATTTTTTTTTCTGATATGACATCTTTCATTGTAAGATATGGAAGCAAAGGTACAAAATGTAATGCGAAACTTAAGGGGAGAGACCGGCGTTTTGAAGATAACCGAGTCAAGCTAGTCAAAACAGATAGTAAACGCCCTGAGTGCGCGAATTAAGTGACGCTAGTGCGTATTACTGCGATCTTATGTGTGACATTAAAAGTTCTTACTAAAGGATATAAATTAGCACAATCAAGTCTTTTGACTACAAATTACAAATTAAGTTATGTTTAAACTTTAAAATTTTTAAGAATTAAATTTTACCTCTGAAATGATGACAATAATTAATGTATGGAATTTGATTATGATAATCTGACAGCTAAATTGTTAGTTTTAGAAACAATGAAATAATTATTGATCAACAACAAAAGAAAAATAAAATTCATGCATCAACAATTGCCTTTCTCACAGTTATTTTTTCCCTGGTAATTTGGTTATCTGGACTCTGGTGAATTTCAACATTAACAATCAAAATGTTTTTTACTCTGAGTTCATGTAATTCTCATTTCACAATTAAAAAAAAAAAAAATCAGATATGGATATACCGAAACAAACATTTGTTCGCTATTCAACTCTGGACTTACATTGTGTGTTTTGTGCAGAGGAGATCAAGAGCTTCACATCTCTATACCTGAAATGGAAACCAATTAAGAAGGCTGTGAAAAAACATTGTCATCTCCGACGTCGTGAGATAACAGCGAGACATTCATAGAACATACAGGTCTATGTATGGAAAATATCATAATATTTTCTGCAGTAAATGATATAAGAGGATGATTAATAGAAGCCACTCAGATTAGCCAAGGAGACTGCCTGTAAAACCAGAGCTCGATTTTCATCCGACATACATATATCAGTCAAATTATCTTTTTCCATTATCTTATAACAAAAAATAATGCTCTTTCCAAATCAGGCATACACAAATAACCTTTGCACAAATTAAGCTCTAAATGGTTACAGGCAAGTCATCCTTGGCTATCAAAGATTAACTCTTATCACATATCTAATAAGTATGTTTAGTAATTTAGTTGGTTTGCTCTGAATAGATACTGGCATGCACCCATGTGTATATATATATATATATATAGATTGGGAGAGCCTAAAGATAAGATAAGATATCATATCAAATCTTTTTTGTAAAGTAAAAAATTAAGAACCAATTCAAATCTGCCCCTTAATTAACAACCTTTTGCAAAAGTCCACCATTAATTACTTCTCATTTATTCGTTTTTGGCTGTTGAATAGGAACATATTCTCTGGTATAGAATCAGAAATTCAGAATTCAGAAGGTAGGTTATCCTGAGCGTCTAATGTTTCAAAATCTGGTATTAGGAAGCACGCACCGAGACGGAGATATGCGCTATATACGGAATGTTACAAGTACCACTCAGGTAGTTATCAGTTTTACCTTGGTTAAGACTTAATCCCGGGTTATTCCCCAAATACAGTTTAACCATCAGATAATATCATATCATGAGAATAAAATTATAGAATAGTCGATTTCGGTTCAATTTTGTAGTACACTAGATGTGTGCCTCGCGTTGCTTTGGTGGTAGAATAATATTTTTTAGAAAAAAACAAACTGAAATGTAATCTTTTTCTACTTCGGCAAATATTGTTGTGTAAGGATAAAAGTTGTTTACAACACATTTCATATTTTTAAAAACAATTATTGAAGCATACGTACAAAAGGAAGTTTAAAGCAATATTTGTAGAGAAGATCAGTTGATAATGGTTATCTTGACAAATTTGATGATGTAGCATGGAAAAGGTTTTAAATTACTGTTTAAAATTCTTAAAAATAAAAAAATAGTTATATATAATTAACTTTGCAGATTGGCTATATTTTCAATTATATTTAATGTAAGTTTTATTATAAGCTATTGATAATTCATTAATTTGCAACATTTTATAAATATACAGAATTTAGATAAGCTGTCAAAGAATAATTAATTTATTGAAATTTGAGATACTTTCGATTGTTAACCAATCTCTTCTCATAGTTTAAAGCTTCTAGCTAGCTGATATTGTAACTTATATTTTGTATATTGTTTATTTATATTTCTTATGTCAACCATAATACTTTCTAGATTATTCTTTTAAACAACTCAATGGTAAGATACTATTGGAGGATCTAAAAAAAAAAAAAAAAAATACTGTTCATATTACTGTTCCTGTTACTGTAGTAGTTCGTCCAGGCTTAAATATACTATAAAGGGATTAGGGTGGTAATAGTACTGAAAGAGGGAATAAGAGGAGCATTGGGATTTGGGACATCCAATGGTACTCTCCAAACTTAATTGGGACACTGTAGAATTATTTCAATTTTCAACAATGTACTACTTTTTTTTTTTTTTTTTTTTTTTGTTTGGAATGTCTGATATAGAGGGGCCAGAATCTCAACACAGCTGCAAAGTTGGGTTCTTCATTGGTTTTCAAACTGGGACAATATATTTAGCACATCATAGGCAAATTAATAAAATCTGCGGCATCAATCTGACCATATATACAAGCAATATGATTTCTTTCAAAAAGGAAATGCTAAACATTTCTGCAAGATTACAGTATCATGTTTTTCCTGATTAATTGATACAAAAAAAAAAAAAAAATCAAGTCCATTGCAATGATATCTTCTTTTGTTTTACATATTGGAGAATATTGAGTTTTTTGAAATTTGCTATAACTATACCCTTTCTATAGGAAGAACTGAAGAAGCTGGCAATTATCGCTCTCTATACTTCAAAAAAATGATAATAATTATAAAAGACTGGAATATGATGGAACTCCAAATGTTTGACTTGTTAAATTATAACCGTTAACAAGTGTATAATATTTTAATAAGCCATCAAACGATTTTCAAATTGATTGAAATTTGAAACTATATCAGTCTATAAGTTCAAAAAAAAAAAAATCCATACACATTTTTTTCATTTTTTAAGATTTGTTATGAATTTTTTAAGATTTTTCAAGAACCCCTATTATCAAGATAATCAATATAAGCATTGTCAATCAATCCCTGCTCTTTTTCTTTGAGTAAGAGCTAGCGTCCACCTTTTTTACTAATCCATCGGTCCACCGTATTTTTAATGAACAAATATCATTTTTCAGTAAACATTTATATCTTTCCGATAAATAGATATTGTTTTCCAGTGAACAGATACACTACGGTTTCTAGCGAACATTTATATGTCTGCAGTAAGCACATATGTGCACGTGGTGTGTCAGAACTCTGAGAGTGGATGAGTGGCCTACAAAGTAGGGGTGCACTCTAAATGTTAGAACATCTTTCCAAAATCAGGCATGCATGACTCCTCCAAGAAAATTAAAGAAGGAAACTGGAAACTGGAAACCCAATTTCATCAGGATAATAAAATAGGAAGAACAAAAGAACAGATAAAAAACCTTGACAAACAATCTTCCCCAATTCATGAACCAAGAACTCCACGCAATCGATGAGTCCTCTCCACTTCACTCCCTTCTTTTAAAAGCTCGAAAGAATTGAAGGAGGCTTTCAAAAGCCGCCTAATTAATTAAGTTTATTTCTAATAATCTCAATCGTTTATTTTAGTTTAATTTAACCTGTGCGATCCGTTCCTGACCGTTCGATCGATTTCAAGCCCAAAGTTGGAGGCCCAAAGTACGAGATCCAAGTTAAGCCCGAAGAAGGGCCCAAAGCTGAAGCCCGAAAAAGGATCTTGACCATCCCCTGGATGAACGGTTTAGATTTCCAAAAGATAAACATGTTGTGTCTATTGAAAAACCATCCATACATCCAAAAGTATGTACAAAATGTAACATATGAACGCCGTGGACGGTTTTTTTATCTCGTACTTTGGACGGTTTCTTTCTGAAATTCTTGAGAATGGGAAAGAATTTTTGTGGGATTAGGAATTGAAGGGTGTGGGTTCCGCTCTCATGAGTTGGAAATATTTTATGTTGGCTTTATATATTACTAGTATAATACCTGCTCCAAAGCACGGGCCATTATTTGTTGTGGATTTAAAAAAGAGCAATTAATGGGCATTGTTCATTGGGTGGCGCATAAGCAATTAAGGATACGCATAGCCTTAGACTGAAAATCGATCGAAAGTACAGAATGCATATGTGAACGGACATGATGGAACCAAATCAATTGATCCAACGGCTGAAATTTGTTTGAAGTAGCAGGCGATTGCCTACTATAATTTTCATTAAAATTAAAAATAAAAAAGGATTACATAGGTAGTGTTAGGAGAATGAAAAAAGAAAGAAAGAAAGAGTAGATGGCTCCCTCATAGAGGTGCCGTAATAAAATACATTGTAGACCTGACAAAGTCAGGTCGCGGCAACATTTAAAACCCGTTGTCCCACATGATATGCCCTATCCCACAGTCTACTAAGTTGTTTTGTTTGCTGTATGAGTGTCCATGTTGGCCTTCGTTCTCCTTTGAAGACTCGATTGCACCACTCTTTCCAAACCGTCCATAGTAGCGCCATCAGAGTCGTCTCCTTGTGCGCCGTCACGGCGAGTATCCAATCGGCCGCAGCGATATTGCGATGGGGCATTAGTCGGAATACCCGAAGCAACTGGATAGTAAGTGTACAATGGAAGAAGAGATGCTCAAAGGATTCTACTATCCTCTGAGAACAAAGTGTACAGTGGTTGATGGCCGGTCATCCTCTTTTTAGTAGGTTGTCTGCTGTGTACAATCTGTCATGTAGCATCAACCATAGAAAGGTCTTGACCTTGGGTGGGATCGGGAGTTTCCATAGACGTTGAAAATGAGGTTGTCTCATACCCGGATTTATGAAAACCCGATAAGCAGATATGGATGAGTAACGACCCGTTGCTGTCCACCTCCATGTTGTTAGTGGCGCTTGGTGTTGATCCTTTTCCATTGAAACCGAGAACATAGAAATGATAGAGGTAAGATCCCTTAAGAAGAAAGATAGATTGAGAGGGGTCGAGGAAAGTGCTTGTATGGATACTATACCAAGATCCTTTAGTAGTAAGGACCAAGCGGCCGTCGGATCCGTGTGTAATATCCATAACCATCTCATTAGAAGAGTTTTGTTGTGTAATTCCATATTCATTAACCCGAGGCCCCCACACTGTTTTGGGAGTATTACCTTATTCCAAGGAAGTAAGCAATGGCTCCCACTGTATGATAAGTTTACATCCCGCCAAAGAAATCTTCTCTTAATACTATCTATCAGAATTAGCAGCCATTTTGGGAGCAGGAATGCCTGCATATAATGTAGAGGGACTGAGTTTAGGACTGATTTGGCAAGCACCATTCTTCCTGGAAATGAAAGATGTCTGATGGCCCAGCCATGGAACCGTTTCTGTATCTTTGTGGTAAGTGGCAGGAAATCCACCTTTTTTGGTTTCAGAGCGGTGAGTGGTAACCCAAGATACGTTATTGGGAGAGATAGCTGTGGGCAATGCAGTATGGACCCGACTACCGGAATCAGTTCCGACGGGATAGAGATAGGTAGAAAGCCACTCTTCGCTAAATTGACCTCCAAACCCGAAACAGAGGCAAATACTTGAAGTAATCTAGTCATTAATTGTAGGTTGGTTGTGTGCGCGGGTGTTATGATGACGGTATCATCCACGAACTGTAGCAATGTTGTTTTGACCGTCGGCACCGATACGAGTAGATGCTGCACCTTATTCAACATCGTCTGTAGCATATCCGTTGCCAAAACAAATAGAAGTGACGATAGGGGATCCCCTTGTTGTAGACCTCATCTATGAAAGAAGGATGGGCCCTGTAATCCATTTAATTTGACCGAGGAAGAAGACGAAATGAATAAATTTTTTATCCAAGCAATCCATAGTCTCGGGAATCCCCGTCTTTCCAAGACATGTAGTATGAAGTCCCATGAGAGGGAGTCAAAAGCCCGTTTGAAGTCCACCTTAAATAGAACAGAGGGGATATGCGACTTTGTTAAGTGTATGAGAAGTTCCCTTGTTGTCACGAAAGTTTCCATCAACTGTCGGCCTTTTATAAATGCGGTTTGTCTTTTGCTTATGAGAACGTCCAAGTGTGGCTGTAGACGTAAGGCCAGAATTTTTGTTATGATTTTTGGAACCACTGAAATCACACTTATCGGTCGAAACTGATCAATCCCCGTTGCACCCGATTTTTTGGGGATGAGTGTAATGAACGCCTTATTGACCCTCCATAAATCCAATTTATAGTAGTAAAAAGCCACGACCGTGCTGTATAACTCCGCATGGACAATTGGCCAATATACTTGAAAGAACTCTATCGGAAACCCATCGGGTCCCGTTGCTTTTCCTTTGGCCAGTGAGAAGACCGCCTCCTTAAGCTCCTGAATACTGATCGGATCAGATAGTTGAGATAGGCGATCTTGCATAGCCTGATCATCTGGTAGAAGGTTTGATAGGTTTAGAGTAGAATTTCCCGAGTGTTGAGTACCCAGCATAGCACGATAGTGTGCTGAGAATCGCTGCATAATTAACGGAGTGTGCGTTGTTGTGTTGCCTAGGTTGTCAGTGAGTTGCGAGATATAGTTTGAGGACTGTTTTGAAGATGCATACGAGTGGAAGTATTTAGAATTAGTATCCCCATTCCTCAACCAGTTGATAGAAGCTCTTTGTCGCCATTTGATTTCCATTATGGTAGCTAATTTGTATATGTGCTCCTCGAGTCTGATCCGTAGTTGTAACTCTTGAGGCGATAGATTTCTTTTTCTTCTGCTCTGTCAAGGATCTGTATGATATGCTTAGAGGTAGCAGTGAGTGTGTTATAACCTTTGAACTTTGTTCTTGCCCATTGAGTGAAGGTTTTTCTTGTCTGTTTGAGGTTGTCTGAAATTTGTTAGGAACAGATAGTCTTTTCAATGTGTAAAATCAACTCCTCCTTTTATAAGGAGTAAGGATGTGATCTTATCATTATGATACTTAATTTTTGCATCGTTAGAAATAACTCTCAAAGAAATATTTTGTTACTTCAAAGCCAATTGAGTACGTAACAGACTGCATCTTCATATTAGTTCAACTAAAATAACAAAAAGTATCATTTTTAATTAATACCACAGCCGAAATAATATTTTTTTTTTTGTTTTTCAATTATTTGTAACTTGGTGCTGCTGTCAACCTTTGTGTCAGGCACTACTGATAGTAAAATCTTTCTCTGTGTAGACATTAAAGTATATCATACAAACCACAAATATAATACCATCGATCAAGCATTATTGTGCTTAAATAATAAACAAAAAGGTTATTTAGAATGTCCAATAACTAATCCTAAGTTCTTACTAGTTAATTAATAACATATACCAGCACAATATATTAATTACACCAATAACGTTGATAATATACATAAAGACACACTTGATGCATTCATACACTCACATTTACAGAAGTATATGCCTCCGTGTTGATCATTCTTGCCTATACTATTATACCCCAAAATCTACAACTTTATCATGCTCTACAAATGCGAGGTTTCTCGAGTATTTCTAAATTTAACACAATGCTCCCATAAGTGAAGCCCTTGCCAGTATTTCATTTTAACCTAACCTCAACTCCAGAATAGATACAATAAGAGTAATACCTAGCGTCCATAGAAAAACCGTCCGTAGCATCTATATGTTACATTTGGGATGTATTTGTTACATTTCGAGATATATCTGTTACATTCTGTATACGTCTATATATGGATGTATGGATGGTTTTTCAATGGACGCAACACGCAAGATGTTTCTCATACAATAAATGTTCTTAATATCACTTACTATTTCCCCTTGTACTACCATTCAATCAGCATCTTTCTTTAATGAGCCCTGATTGCTTCATGTTCATGGCAAGAAAGAAATGCCTCTCTCACATGAGGTTTGCTGTTCAACTATGGACTTGCATAGTAGGTTTTGCGCCGAGCAGAAGAAGAGCTTCACATCTCTGTACCTGAAATGGAAAGCAATAAGGTTGCAAAAAAAGAAATATTTGTCGCCTGGCACCTCGCTCGTGATCGATATCACAGTGAGTCAGTGACACAATCAATGAAATTATATGTCTATGTAAGAAAAATATAAGATAATATATAGAAGGCCCCAAAGCTGAACAGTATATATATATGATGAGATGATCATTGACTAATATTTTCTGTAGTAAATGATATATATATATGAGGATCATAAACAAAAGCCACTCAGATTAGCCAAGAAGACTGCTTGTACAACCAGAAGAGCTCGATTCAATCCAACACATATCATTCAAATTATTTTTCCATTTTTTTAAACAAAGAACTGGTACTCTTTCCAAAATCAGGCATATATTATATATACATGACTTCAGCTGTTCAGCAGGTATGCATGCAAAGCTCTAATTAAATAGTTACAGGCAAGTCATCCTTGGCCATCAAAGATGAGACTCTTATCACATATCTAGTTATCTTAATTTACTTGGTTAATTTGCATGTATACTGGCATGCACCCAAATATATATATAGATCGGGGAGCCCATAGAGGAGATATCATATCAAATCTTTTTTGTAAAGTAAAAAAGAAAAAGAACCAATTCAAATCTGCTCTTGGCAACCTTTTGTAAAAGTCAACCATTCCTTTCAGATTACTATTAATTCATTTTGGGCTGTTGAAAAGGAATATATTCTGGTATGGAATCAGAAGGTAGGTTATGGTCGACCTGAGCACCTAATGTTGCCAAATTTGGCATTGAGAGCACTGAGTCAGAGCTATATATGAGCTGTTTATGGAATGTTACTAGTACTACAGTAGTTATCAATTTTAATTAAGTTGGTTAGGACGCAATAATAAGACCTGCTAGCAAAGAACCAACTTTTGATCTAGCGGCTAAGGGCAAGTAATGTTCTCCATGTGGGAGGTCGCGTGTTCAAAACTTGGATGGGAATCATTTATGGACGAGACTAACAGTACCCCAAACTAAATCCCCCACAAAAACCCCCCAAACTAACTTTCCGTTTTTGGCTAAAAGACGCATCCAACAGTTTCCGAAAATGGAAATACGCGTAAACTTCAGCCCACTTGCGCTCCAACTTGTGCTCCAACTTGCGCGCCCACTTGAGCGCCACTTGTCATGCACGCTGAAAGCCCAAGAGAGCACAGCCCACCTACGCGCCAAACGGTGTTTATATTTTTAAATGTGTTTATCCAGTTATAAAAAGGTGTTTATTTAGATTTTAAATGTGTTTATCCAGTTATAAAAAGTGTTTATTTAGATTTTAAATGTGTTTATCTAGTTATAAAAGGTGTTTATTTAGATTTTAAATGTGTTTATCCAGTTATAAAAGGTGTTTATTTAGATTTTAAATGTGTTTACCTAGTTATAAAAGGTGTTTATATAGATATTAAAGGTGTTTATCCAGTTATAAAAGGTGTTTATCGAGTTATAAAAAGTGTTTGTACTGACATTAAAGGTGTTTATCCAGTTATAAAAGATGTTTATTTAGATTTTAAATGTGTTTATCCAGTTACAAAAGTGTTTAGGTTTTGTACAAAACATTAATGTTTATATTGCTGGCTAAAGTGTTTAGGTTTCTTACAAAAATGTTTAGATAAGAATAATAAGTGTTGCTAGGTAGGATATTCGTAGATACGAAACAGATCTTCAAAGTGAAAACATATCGTCGGTGAGACAAAACAGATCGCCGGAAGACAGTGATTCTCGGAGAGGAGTGGGGAGGGGGGAGTGGAGAATCGGAGGCGACGAGGGAGACAAGACATATCGTCGGAGAGATCGCCAAACTCAATTGCAGAGAGCCAGCAGAGAGGGAACTTTGAAGAGAAAGTCGAGATGCATTCGGAGGTCGCCGGAGGCGAGAAAGATATCACGATAACTGGAGCTGACGAAGGGACTGCGATCGTCGAAGGTGAGGGAGAGACCGTGATCGCCGAAGGGATTGCGATTGCCAGAGGAGATGGAGGGGTTGCGATCGTCGAAGGCGAGGAAAGGATCGCCGGAGATGAGAGAGAGAGAGAGAGAGAGAGAGATCCTGATCATGGAGAAAGAAAAATAAAAGAGCAAAATGAGAAAACTGTGAAACAAAAGGAAAGACGGTTTAATAATTAAAGTGGTTTGAGAGAAGTTGGGAGGTGAGAGATTTTTTGGGGGATTGAACGTCGGGGAGTAATACTTTTTCTCATCACATTTAAATTTAAGTGGCTTAACTCTTGACTCTGATCTTTATCTCAAAAAAATAAGACCCGCAAGCTGGCAATGCAATCATTATTTCCCTTTTGGAACAACAATTAATTTGAGTACATATAGCATAGTAATCATAAAATCTATGGCATCAACTAACCTATAATTATATGATATGTTTCAAAGAAAAATTCCAAGCATTTTCATATAATTATTGTAACAGAATTGTTTTGATAATTAATTAAAAAAAATTCCAGCTACATTGCAGCAATATCTTTGTTATAATATGGGAGAATCAATACCTTTACCCGTAATACGAAAAAAACAATATTCTAAGCATGGTCTTCAGAATATTATTTTTTTTTTTCTTTTTAATTTGCTGCAAACAATATCCTCTGCAAATGTCTGGCTTGTGATAAAAAGCTCTAAAAACTTAATAGATTTGCAATGCATGCTTGTATTTGACATCTAAATATTCCAAATTTGTGGAAATTTTTCTTTTTCATAAAATTCTCCGAATTAATTTTTATGGAAGATGTTCAAATTAACTATATTTATATTTTATGGTATTTTACTATTTTCTTATTGTATATTTGTATTGTATGTGTAATTAATCTACTAATCTATATATCCGCTCCCAACTGGGACCAGTCGGTGTTGGATTGGAAACTACAACACAAATTTAAAACTACAAATATTGTAGTAGTTCGACTGGATCGGCTAAACAACCTTTCATTTTGAATTGAGCGGTTGTAATTAAACATATTTCTTTTATTATATTTAAAAAATATATCATGACCATCTAATTATAAAAGTTAATGACCCATATTTCATCCGATCCATAGCAAAATTGGTCGAATTTAGATATATCTCAATTTATGGACCTAACCTTCATCAACTCCTGGAGCCTTACTGGGCCTTAATTCATAATTTCTATAGGCCCAATACAATTCCAACCCCTCCTCTTTTGGGTTTTTACAACTCCAACCAGGCCGAATATATGCTTTGAATTAACAATCTTCATTATCCATCAGCAATTTGTGGGTCTGTGTGTTGCTGTCAGTCACTTCATTGTTCTATGCTCATAACCTGTTTGACAAAATGCTTCAGAGAGATTCCCTCCTCTTTTGGTCATTTGAACATGGTACATTTTGATTGCCCTTAGATTAATTGCTCTATACATGTTGTTCAGGTTCCATATAATTAATACCGTCGAACACAGGGAATATCGGTTAAGCCATATGGTTCCATTAATTAGGTTTTGTGTTATAATTAAGGCTAAGCATTGATGTCGATGGTGTCGATTAGGATGGTCAAATTGAATTTGGGTATTTGTGAAGTTTATTCTTTGAATTAAAACAACTTGAGCATGAAATCGGTATCAAGTTGCATGCTATACGATTTGTGGGTTTTTCTTTTTCCATGGAATAATTGCTCTTTTTCTTGAACAAAGGGAATAATTCCATGCAATCTCTCACTTGTACATCCTGTATCTTGAGTTGACCAATGCAATATATATATACACAACAACTGTCAAACAAAAGAAACCAAGAACATATTCTTTAGATTGTCAATAAAGTTTGCAGAAGATCTAGCGAAGACACGGATAAAATATGCTATAATTGTATACAAGATTTGGTCCATCCATCCAAATATCTAATTATTCTCCTTTTTGTACACTATATATACACATGCATTCGAGCGAGTAATAACCAAGCCACAAAACTTAGTAGAAACATGAGTGATCTCAGGTAGCCGGTGATGTCTTGCCTGTGGAATTCTTTTGTGGATTTCGGTACAGCAGTGCTGAAATAAATATCAAAATGATCCCCACAGGCAGTCTCCTAGGTTATTTCTGAGCTGTTCTTGATTGACTTCTTGTTCATATCTTATACAATGATATGTCATATGTCGTACAAATTACTTTCGAAGAGAAGGAAAGAATATATAGCGTCGTATCGCTAATAAGAGTTTTCTTCAGGTAGCCAAGGATGATTTGCCTGTAACCTCTTTCTTGGTATAGGTAAGGCATTATCTTTCCCAGGGGGTGCTCAACGGGCAAACTCCTTGGCTAATCCGATGGACTCTTATTTCTAAGTTTAAGACTCCGAATGACTGAATCTTTTTCACAACTTTCAATTTGATATTGGTTATCTTTATAATTGGTTTGATGGGGAGCCACATATAGATCTCACAAAGTATGATTATATTTTAGATATGATCCATCTTAAGTTTCATCATGCAGCCATTAGTCGATATTAGCCCAACTCTCGAAGTTAGCAATAGCCATATTCTACGTAATATCATTTCTGTTTTTGTATGATATTGCAAATTAGAATGAGTGTTAGTATAGAAGAAATGCGAAAAACCAAGCAGGTAGGTGGAATGATCGAAAAGTAAAACAAAAAATTTAGAGGTATACACACCATTGGATGATTCAACTTTACAAGCACCTATATTGAATGATTGGAAGTACCTTAGCTCCTTATTTATCAGTGAACTTCATACAAATCAACCGAATAAAAACAATGGAACAGATTGTTACCTTGCAGTCATTTTAACTGATTGCAAACTGAGACCCGAGTTATTAGCCAAACGATCCATGCCAGTCAAACAATTATTTTAGAATAATGAATTGTATGATACTAAGATTACATTGCATTCTTGATTTTGTTGCTCCGCAGGTGTTGTAGCGTCTCGAATCAAAATATTTCACTGTCATAATTTCTGCTGAGTCACTGATGAGTATAATTTTGTAAATTGGCTACAGCATGGCATTGTAGCTAACTTTGATATAGATTTTCCTTTTCCAGACTTTTAGTTTTCTTGTCAGAATCGTCTTTGTTAAGTTCTGGTCTTTCTGATTTCTTGAAGTATGCAGCAGTCTCTCGCCTCAATTGTAATAAACCAGCATTAGCTGAGTTACATTTCATATTCACACAATGATTTGTTATATTTCTTGATTATGAACATCATAATATGTTTTTAGCTTTGCATGAACTATTTATCATTGTGAGTTTTCTGACAAATACCAGTTTTGCCGGTACATGAAAAATTCAATATATTTATCAATATATTTAACAACATTTCCCTTGAGCATGACTTGGATCACATTATCAAGAAATACTTCCATGAACATATAATCACGGTCGTCAGTTAATTTACTGTGAATCTGAATCATAATAACTGACGCTAACGCTTGATCAGATTCTGCGCACAGAAATTTTACTATTCACCTGTTAATTATATTCCTGATCTGAATTTCTTTATTACAATCTCAGAATTGCCTACTGAGGAATTCAGTGAGAGCTTGTATCAGCTGCAGCTGATTCTACTGTGATTTTTAAGTTATGCCACCTTTCCGATTATGGCATGTAAAAGAAATTCGGCACTATATAAAGCTGATCATTGTACTATATGTTACTTCTATTCCAATCAAAGCCATCTTCCTATTTTCTGTTTTCATTGACAGAAAGTAACTCTATACTAGATGATCAACTACCATATATGTTACTTTTTAAAAATGGTGGCTCTATATATGCTAGCTAGCTGATGCTACATATATAATAATTGTTTAATTAGCAATATGATGAGTGATAGCTAGACTTAGTCATCAATTTTTGTTAGTTATATGCCCCCCACTAAATTCTATGGGGGGACATCTGGAGGCTAGAGCTAGATAGCTAGAGTACCAAATTTTACACAAATCAATGAACAAATTAAAGCAATGCACAGTAAATGATTCACTGGTTAATCACACAAGATAAGATCCAAGAAAGACAGGATGCTTTACAACACAAAGTTCAAATTCTCCATTAGAAATATTAAGGTGACTAGGTGAGAAATATAGTTAAGACTTAAGAGTAATACTTAGCGTCCACAAAAAAACTATCCATAGAGTCCATAGGTTACATTTCGGGATGTATCCATTACATTTCGAAACGTATATGTTACATTCTGAGTCCGTATCTGCTGAGATCCAAAGCGGATCTCAGGACCCTACAATCGCGATTCAACGGATGTGGTTTTTAGGAGGGGACTTTTGAAATAATCTCAGCCGTTCAAAGTAGGATCGCAGGGTCCTGAGATCCAAAATGGATCTCAGCTGATTTCAACGCGTTACATTCTATATACGTCTATGGATGTATGGACGGTATTTTAATGGACGCAAGATGTTTCTTTATAGTTAAGTCACAAATATATGGCACCTTAATTTACAATTGCTTGATAAATCACAGATGGCCACTTGTGAGTTGTGACAGAAATTTGTCTTTGAAGCATGATTTCTTTATATTGGTTATCAAAATATAAATCACAATTATCACATAAATGTGGCCTTGTTACCTTGCAAGTTGCAACTTAACTGGCCAACTGATCAGTAATAGCTAAATCTTAGTGGTAAATGTACTTCATGTATAGCACTCTACAGGCTATTAAACATTGTGACTGGTAAAATAAATGTATGTTTCCTTAAGGTGCATATGAGCCAACCAAAATCTATATATAAAGTTTAAAAAAAAAAAAAGAAAAAAAAAAATCATTCTCAATGGTGAGTTATTGGGGTTGAGTACTAATTAACCAAATTTGTTAAAATTGCCAGATTCCTTGCTACAACTTTTTAAAATGCTTTTTTCTGGTGACAATGGAGCCGCCATTCTCTATATATGTAGTACATTTATGATGTATCATATCTTAAAAGAGTTGACAAGCAGTGCTAGAACTTGTACAAGATGAAAGAGGACCAACCAAAAGCCAAGAACATATTCTTCAAAATGTCAATAAAGCATTTAGAGATCTGATTAATCAAAAAGTATAATATATGCTTCACATAAGATATGGCCATGTATGTATTCTCCTTTCGAAATATATATTCGCATCTTTGTTGACGATACATATCGAATTAATTGGAGCAAGAAACAGAAACCATGTCACTCCTTGCCATAGCTAACAAGAACATATCTTGGATAGCCAAGGATGAGTAGCCTGTGATAACTTTCGTAATTTTCATGACGAGTATCGAAGGATCACAGGCACTCTCCTTGGCTATCTGAGTTGTTCTTGTTCATATGTAAATTTCAAGCATGGCTTTTTTCTAAGTTATGCAGATATCGCCCAGTGAAGCAATAACAAAGGTAATTTATCGTTTAATTCTAATGACGAGAGTCTACTTCAAGTAGTACGTCGAGGATGCTTTGCCTGTAACATCTAATGGAAATCTATAAAGCCATACAATAATCCATTAGATTTCATTGCGGTGTTCCACGTACAGTTGGCCTCTTTCACTAATCTGATCAGTAGCTCATGTTCCAAGCTAACTTTGTATCCCAAATTATGTTCGAAATTTCAACTAATGTTCCAAGAACGCCCAATTTTAAACCTGGTATGTTGATATTTCCTATTTTATTTTTGGAAATTCTGGTATGCTGATGTCTGAGGCCTCAAAATTTTTTATTTCATCAAGTTCTTACAAAACTCAAATGCCCGACTGTATAACCGGTGCTTGCTAGTGTTAGTCGTCACTTTGTGCAATCAATTCTGATTTTTATCTTCCCCAGTAACATCATTCCACTCTGATTCTGTATTTCGGTGTTCACTTCTTCCAATTGAAATGATTTGTTTCAGGTTTAGTTGAGTTAGCTTGATCAGAAGAATTATGGGGTTATAGGTCAGGTTAAGTTGGCATGCTTAGTTTGGTTGTAATTTGTTTTGATTCTTGAGTTGATACAGAAGGATTTAGAGACGGTTAGAGTAGCTTGATCTCTGGTTGGACCGAGTCAGATTGGTTCACTTTGATCTTTTAATTGAAAACAGTTAGATCAGATCAATTTTATATTTTTGTTCGAAGTTTGCACAACTATATATGTCAGGTCGGGTCGAATTCTGTCACCATACATACCAAGAATTTCTAGTAACCTGATGGATCTATGTACAAACATAAAGTGCTACAAATAATTGCACAGATAAAAACTTCATGTATTTCTATTAGATACTTTTAGAAATGTTTGGTGAACTGTTATCAGGCAAGTCCAATGTGATGTGCCAGCTTTGTTCTCTCTTCTTCTTCTTCTTGTTTTTTTTTTTTTTTTTTTCCCTTGAAAGATGATTAAATGATTTTTATGAAGTTTAATCAAAGATTGAAGAAGCAGAAAGGTGAACACATTTGGAAATTGCAACTAACAAACTTTTGCTTCTGATAAAAAAAAAAAAATTACGTGGGCCGTCTTAAAGTATAATTAACTAATTTTTTGCATATACAGAAAAAAAGTGCAGAAATGAAGGCCCAATTAATTTATACATCATGTTAAAGTCCAAAATATATTCTGTGTTTTTGTACCCTGACAAGGCCCATTAATAGAAGTTAAGCATTTGGTTCCAAACTTCCAATTGACATTAACATAGCAGAATTAGCCATTAATTAAATAATAAATTAATTACATATTTTTTAAGAGTTTTTTTCTTAAAGTTGGCTCCTTTATTTTGGATTTAAGTTTCATCGATGGGAAAAAAAGGATACAGCATATGCATTATCCATATCTTGCAATTTTTATCTGCTTGCTAAGAATAATTTTAATGTAATTTTAGGAGGACCTATCCAATTAACTAAAAAATAAAATTTCATCTATTAACGGCAAAAAAAAATTAATAATAAATATTTCAACTAATTACAAATGAATGTTTTCTTTTTTTATTTTTTTTGTAACAAGATCTACAAATGAATGCTAATAAATTAAATATTCCAACTAATTACAAACGAAATTCCCATAATTGGTTCGTCAATCACAAGTGAGAATCTAAGTTAACAAAAGGAAAAATAAAATGTACCAATTCCCCTATTTCTGTGGGCCCTTCAATGTTGGTTTTACAATATTAGATTACAAATTAATACACAAAAAAAAAAGAAAAAAAAAGGAATTCCTTCCTGATTAATTAACTAATTAATTCCAAATTAATTTAGCTTCCCTTGTGGCATTGAACCCTGAGATCATTGGCAGAGGCATGAGAGAAAAAAAAAAAAACTATAAATGGTCACCCCTCCGTATCAACTGCATATTAATTCATAGTAAACATATCACAATATATGCTTGTTAATTATGAACTGGTAATCAGGTTCATTATGGGTAATCAATTAGTCCTCTATTACTTCTGTCAGCATAAATCTTTAATTGTCATTAACATCCATGGTTAATTAATTAATTAATCAATGTCTCCTCTTGACACCATATTTTTTAATTATTCACATGATGTTCTTCTCCTGCGGTAATTCAAGGTCATGACATGGTCTGCAATGGCGACATTATGTGTGGTGGTCAACTCATCATCTCTTGTGCCCCAAATGTGATCCCTCACGTATTGTAGCATCAGGAAAGGGGGCAGTGATTGGCCCTTGCAACAGATCTCGACCTACCATGAAAATGCCCACACATATATATGTCAAAAGTTTTTTTCAGATGAAAATGAGGGTCAAGCTACTCAAATCTAAGGAATCGGATATTGTTCAAAGCCATTTTGACGGTCCAAAGGATTTTCAGAACCGTACGATCTAATTATTGGTAGTTGATCGACCGTGATTTGATCATGCATGTAGGTACTAAAAATAGTATGCTGGTTATATTTAGAACGATGGGGTCACACACTAGCTATCACCGTTGATAAATATATAAATTGAATCGAACTGTTTAGTCATGCTTTTGGACGGAGACCATCAAAATGGCTTTGGACAAAATTCTAGTCCCAAATTTAATTGTCTGTAAAAAAACCCTCCATCCAGATTTCGAACCTGCGACCTCCCAAACAGAGAACGTTGACATATGTCAAAAGTTCAGATTTTATTATGAGGCTATGATTGTTGGAACAAATGCAAAATTTCTTTAATTGAACAAAGCATGTTTCTAGAACCATTCAAAAAATATTGCTTAATATAAACAAGGTAATAATATATGTTAATTTATGCATGGAGTTTTGCTGCATTGCATAAACTTTTGTTTGGTTAAGAAATAAAATTGATGAACCTTTTTGAGCCGCATGATCAGTGAAAGTAAAAAAAAAAAAAATGAAAAGAGTGCAATAAATTATAAAAGTTATAATTTATAGATAGCACCTAATTAAATTAATTAGGACCTATATTACAAAGGAAACTCATATGTCGATATAAAAAATGATACAAAAATTGATAACGACTGTGTTAGTTTCATATTAAATGAATTAATTTTTATATTAACTCATTTACAATTCAATTTATTAAGTACATATATAACACTGTATACAAATAAGTAGCATAGTAAAGTCATTAATTTGAATAATATATATTTACTAATCAAGTTGGTATCAATTTCAAAATCTTTATAACAGTTTTCAATTAGCAAAAAGGAATCAAAACGCCACAACACTATTAAAAAAATGTCATGTCCGGATAAATAAATAATTACACATCCATGCATAGATTCCCTTTTTCTTTTTAAATTTTAATCTGTTCCTTTCAATAAAGAAACCTGTCAATAGATTCGGATAGCATGATCATTAATTATAGGAAACTTGAGGTTGATTTAATTAATCTATGTTGGGTATGTCGTGCATTTTAATTTGTGAGGAAAATATATATGTCGTGCATATTATTGCTTAATTATAAATATATATATATATATATATTTAATTTTTGTTTCCATTTCACATAAACTATATAGATTGGCTTACAAATTAAAACGTTGAAAAATGAAATATATCCATAAGAGCTAATTGTTTTTTCAATAATATATTGAAATAAGAAGTTGAATTTTAAATATATCTACCATTTCAATAAAGTGAGTAAAATTAACGAAAAAAAATAACTACTGAAACTACATACGTATACTGATCTTTTTAAGGTCGTTGCACAAAAAAAATTGCATCTAATTAATTAATTAAGAAAGTTCTTTTTCTGTATGTTGGGGCGACATGCATAATACTTTTATGAAGCTCTCACCATAATTGGCTCCAACTGTTGTAATTAATTAATTAATTAATTAATTAATTAATTATTCTAATATAATTAATTAATGACTTAGTAAACAGACATCATGACAATTAATCACGTAACACGTTTGCCCACGTCTATGATTGTTCATGTAATTAAACTTCTTAAGTCTATTTTTAAAGTAGAAATTAAAATCAATGATGCACGAGATCATGTGTGATCTTCGATCTTGCATTTTAATTACATAATTAAATAGACCTTAATTACTCGGTTTGACCATCGTATATATATATATTCGTATGTGTCGTAGGTTCGAACGATTTTTGACGGGTTTTTTTGTACAAATCTGTCCCAAGTTTAATACACCAAATGAAGTAGAAAATCCAATGAAAAACAAAGGTTAACAAATTTGTATTTTTTATTTATGAAAAATTGTAATATATTATTTGTGGCGCTAGCTCACATAGATTGCTATATAATATGTGCTCAAATAATTAGCATCCCCAAAATTAATTACATACAAAGATAATGCAAAATATCCTAGGGGCGTTTTCATTAAAATTAAAAATGACCTCAAGAAGTACATGTCATTAAAAAAATAATAAAAAAGATATAAATACCAGTGTTATATACGGCGGGTTGTATGAATTTAGCTAATAAAATATATGAAAACACCTTCCGTCCATACATGTACTGTTCATAGATCGAGTCACATGTGTGACACAAATTGTTACATTGAGGTCCACATGGGTCCCATTTGTCATACAACTTTGTGACTTCTATGGATTTTCTATGTATGGACGGTAGATACGACTCTAAAATACATATCTTCGATTTGTTCCTATTGTATACATAGTACATGTTTAAAGTGGGGAGTTTTAAAAGGTGCATATATATATATATATATATATATATATTTGTTAATTAGTAAATGAATGCTCCATGAAAAATTTACCAATTATTGAAACAAGGAGCATAATAACGTGGAAAGTAAAGATAACATAAATAACAAAGAGACCTCAAGACATGATTACTCATCACTTTACTAGTTTAATGTAATATTGAAGTGTACATGTGACCTATATAATATCAGCTATATATATATGTAACATAAGCCTATACTCAAAAGTTAAACATAAAGCCATTTAAGGTTCCTTAATTAGGTCCCAAGTTTCTTTCAGCTATATATATATACACAAATAAATAATGTGAAATTAATAAAGTGGTACTAATAATAATAACTTACAATTGTATATATTCGTTTAACAAATAGATTACTGTAATTAGCAAATATATTAGGGTTGGACAGAGGCTGGATATATATAATTATAAATCAAGAAGGGTGTACACTTGTAATTACTTGTTAGTTCTTCTTGCATATATTTACTACAAGATGTGCACATGCAGGCTGTATATATTATATATATATAGCTGAGCAAATCCTATATGATGTATTCTTAGACTTGGTTTTTTCTGCTGTACCTCAAGTATATATATATCATATTTTTATCAGAAAGGTGAAATGAAAGACATCAAGGAACGATGAAAATCTCGAGTTCAAGCAATATGGATGCAGTGATATATAAACTGCTAATATTTCCTATATATTGCATTATTAATTCTCTACTGTACTATCTTTGTATTATATATGTAGCTGGTTAATACAGTATTAAGGAAGTTAATTGGCACGTTTCATCAGTAGTGATGCCTCTAACAGGAGATGTCAGAGAGGCTAAATTCTTATTAGATTATTACTAATTATCAAAAATATTTAAAAATAATAATAATAAATAAAGTATATACCTCTGTTTCATTTCTCAGCCCAAGTTTGCTTGCCAAGTACTTCATCAGGAGCCTTACTGTCATATTACAATCCCTAAAAAAGTATAAAGTTTTAATTAGCTAGTGAGAAATCATAGGAAAAAACAATTAACATAGTGGAATATTAGGTGAATGAAATGAAACATGCATATAATATAGAGATAGAGAGAAAAGAAAAAGGAGGGCTAGCTAGCTACTTGATTCTTAGGTAGCTCCTTTCAATCTGAGGCAGAATTAGGGGCTCCTTCAATCTGCAGTGCAAAGGAAAGCTAGACAGGCTTACTCATGAATAAAGGACAAGTGATATGACAGACACAACTCAATTGGTTTTTTATGATTTCTTGAATGACATATATATTATTAAGAAAGAAAGAAAGATATGCATGGCAACTTCATAAATTTGCAAATATATATGTGAACTTTTTTTTATTTATTTACTGGGTATAATGTTAATTACCATGGAAAGTAAATAATTAGCCCCATTAATTAATTAATCAAGTAAATGGCAGTAATGAAAAAAAAAATTCTAAAAATTAATAATATATATAAGGTAAACTTACAGTAGATGTTCTCATAAGCAATACATAAATGGTCTCACATGAGATGCTTATTCAATATTCACAGTACTCTGCTTGGGTAAATTATTTTTATTTATTTATTTATTCAGGATTATTATTATTATTATTAATTTATTATTATTGTTATTGTTGTTAATAATAATTTATTATTATTATTGTTGTTTTTAATAATAATTTATTATCATTATCATCATCATTATTATTATTATTATTAATTGAAATAGAGTATATACGTATATATATATCAATGAAACCTCTAAAATTTGGAAATATAAAATAATATTAACAAAGAATAGAGCATATACGTATATATATATCAATGAAACCTCTAAAATTTGGAAATATAAAATAATATTAACAAAGACGAAAAAATTTAATTACAATTTCCATAAGATTAATTTAATTAGAGATAATCCAAATGAATTGAACCCTAAGATAAACTTACTGATTTTGAGCTGCAGACAGAACCAACCATACACCGGCCTCGGGTCGCCGTGGTGGACTTACGACCGTAAAATCCCCTCCTACTACCAGACCCCTCGAGCTTCTTCCATGCGGGCCCAACAAAGCTTGCCTCTGCCTCTTGAAGCTACAGTTAATCTGCTTTCCCGCTTGACACGACAGCCTACGATCCTTGAACAATTCGAGCTCGGTCGGGTCGGTTTTCCTAACCTTATGATCGCTCGACGCCACCCCCAATTGGAGCCAATCTTTGGTGCTTGTGTTGGAGCCAAGTTTCGATCTTTCTTCCACATCTTTCATTCCTTCATCCCCTTTGCTCTCCAATACAATGGACGGCTTCGAGAGGCTCTCTCGGTCGAGCTCGAACCGGGGCTTGGTGAAGAAGTTCGAAAGGGGTAATTCATGGAGTTGATCAGCCATGAGGTTCCTTGCTGCTGATGATACCATAACTCTCATTCATTCATACAAAAAACACAATCATAAAACTTTCACATACTCATCATCATCTCATGAATTTTCTAAATTTGCCCAATATATATAATACAAAGCATATATATATAAAAGACTGCAAATAAATTGATGGAATCGTACTTGGGTGTGTTCTATATATATTGGGTTGCTTTGTTTTGGGGCTGAAAGTACGTTTTTAAGGTTTGCAAAATCTTTCTTGCACCAGGTGTGGGGCAGAGAGAAGACTAGGAAAAAGGAAGGGAGGAAATATATGTATGATCGGTCTCACTCTCTCTGATAATTGAGGGCACAGATATATTCGGTCTTGATGAGAGAGAGAAAGCTAGCTTCTTAATTTTTTTTATATATATTATTTTATTTATTTATTGTTCTTAATTTCTTGCTAATAAGACAATTTATGTTTGCTTTTGACCGGTTTGCATGCGGAGTATTATAGAAGTCAGTAGTAACTAGTAAGTTTTCATTTACAAATGGTTAAAATTAAAAACGTTGAAAAAATTCAAAACACAAGGGGTACGTTTGGATCGATAAGGATTAGTGTAAGAATAGAGGAATTAAGAATAGTAAGTGAGAAATAGTGATTTGGGTTAGTAATAAAGAATAGTAAAAGTTAGTGTTATTCTTAAAAAATAAAATATTGTTTGGATTGTATATTTGGAATAGTAAAAGTTAGTGCTATTTTCTGTCTATTGTTCTTACAATTCCAACTTTTTGTTGGAATAGCAGATTAGTCTATTCTCGGCTATTCGGGAACAGCAAGTTGTTGTTTGGATGATACTGGATTTAGAATAGTACTACTAATCCTGAGAATAGACTATTCCGTTGGCATCCAAACATACCCAAGGTCAAAAGACTCTAAACAAATTAAATGCATTCTTGAGGGTAATTTTTAAGAGACGAGCTAACTGTACCGTAATAAAAATCTCCTAAAATATATCCCACCAACGTGTCTCTAGTATATTAGCTATGAACATATTAACGTAACACATACGAATATCCAACTGAATATGGTATGAAAACATTTAAGTTAGGATGGATGATCACTTTTCAAAATTTAGAATCTAGGACGCGTCCTATATATGTACATGAAATCATTCACCAGAATGTAGAATATTTGATGCCGGCCCTATGCGAAATCTTGAATGCGTACGTAGGTATACATAAACTACTCATCGTGGAAATAAGTATATATGAACACCTTGTATGACGTGTAGATTGAAACACCAAATGATCGCAGACAGTTATTTATCTCATAACATCATGACCCAATATATAGATTAAGTGGTAGGAACATAATAAAAGTTAAAAAAAAAATTTATAAAGTGGTTAGATGGATGATAAAAATTGATAAGGAGACGAGAAAAGGGGATATAAAAATTTCCTCAATTTTTAATTTAGAAAATTATTAGTTACATGGATGATAGCTTCTATCAACTCTTCGAAAAAAAAGAAATTTATTAGTTACATGGATGATAAATGAAACTAAGGTGAAATTAATTAATATTCAAAAGCTCCACAGTGTTAATTTCTACTTCAATTATCAAATTTATCTTCGAAATTCCAGATCAGTACCTATATAATCTAGAAAATACCTATTTAATATTTTGGTAGTAATTGTTTCAAAATTTTCAATCTAATATATAAAATAGTTACTTAATATACTTTGGTGCTTATATAATTTGTAAAGCACCATTCTAGTCCTTAAGGTTCTTCATATTAGTAGTTTAATTAGCACATATATCATTGTGTGCTCCTTCAAAATTTTAAATTTTAAAGAGGTTATATGGTCCCTCACTTATAGATTAGGGCTATAAATTATTGTTGGCATCAATAAAAAAAAAAAAGAAATCAAACAAAACAGGCATGAACAACGACAACAAAGGGTGCAGAACATATACAATTTAAATATATAATTAATTCTTTAATTTGTGCAGGGCGGAGCCAGACTCAAGGCAAACTTTTCAAACGAAGTATAAATTTGCAACTATAAATTTTAAGAATATTATATATATATTCTGTCAAAATTTTAAGGAAAAGAATACCAACTTGAATGCATATATTTTCTAAATACATGCTAGCTAGGATAGATATGGCATAATTTCATCAATAAGTTATATATAATTTTTGTACATTACTTGCAATTTTTTTTTACAATAAAACATACTTCTATAGATAGATATATTTGGGCAACATTTTTCTGAGAGAATATATTTTTAGATTTAAGTGGATATTTTTTACCATGTCCCATTTCTTTTTAGGAGATTTATGAGAGAATATATATGACCATTATTGTGGCTCCGCCCCTCCTGTTCGTTGGAGTTGGTTAGAAATTAGGAATGTGTGGAACTGTGGATGATTTTTTTATATGTATACATATTTTTTTTAGGATCATGCCGTGCAATCAAATGCTTCCAATATTCTTTGACACGTTCCTAGATTGAGATCTTAATGTACTTTTGAATATTTTATCATCCTAAATTTAAACGTAAGTACGTAAGTGGCTTGTCAACGTACAGTTATCCAAATTAGAACACAATACTGAAATCATAGAATAATGGCATGCAGTGTATACAGTAATTAATTAACAAGCTTATACATAATTTTAAATATATTATAAGATTTTTAAATTAACCATTTAATTAATTATAACACGAATGAAACATTATTATTTTATCAAAATATTTATACTTCTTTAATATACAAATAAGTGAATTTGTATGTATTTTAAAAATAACGTAAAAATTTTGTGTTAGTCGACTTATATTATATCAAATCCGTAAATAATTAAATAATTCAAGAGAATATTGAAAAAATAATAACTTGTTTGTTTTGGAGATAATAGCAAGAGTAATTAAAAGGAGTAACTCTTTAATATCTTCCTCCCAAACAATTTTCATATTTAATTTGTTAAATTACAAAACAATAGTTAATTAATTCATAATAATTTTATCATACATACATATAAAACAGTTAAGGCTGCTCGTCAACATTATCTAGACGAGGCCCTCACGTCCCTAACAGTTAGTTGGTACAACATATAAACTAAATTGCTTATTTGCATGGTTCATTATAACAAGCTTATAATTATTTATGTGTATATATATCTAAACATATTAGCTGTTGTAATATGTGGTTCTCATATGAAACTATCTTATAGTGCTTTACATATTGCCATTTTGTAATTTAAAAACTGCTTACATATATATTTTTTTAATTGATTAACAACATTTCTTTTTTTTTTTTTTGACATCTTGATAAATCTCTTAACATTTATTTTTCCTTTCCCTTTAAGGAACAGAGAATTATAGAATTGTACAAGTACCAAGAAACAGAAATTTAAGGAACAGAGAATCAAACTATATATATGTCATGCAACTAGAAGAATACACGTCTAATAATAATAATAATCATGATCATATATAGCTGACAATTATAGAATTGTATATAAAAATATTGGAAATAGATAAAGCTGTGCTGCTAGGCTGCTAGCTAGTTATAATGTTATTTCCATATATTAACTGGTCATTAACTAACCTAAGCTGTATGCTAACTATATATTTATCCAATTTGTTATAAACTTATAATATACAAACATAACAGCACAATATGGGCATGAACATTCATTCAATGTCGACATATATATATATATGGCCTACTAATTTAAACTATTTTTCTCCATTTTATTTTTCATTATTATATTATATATATATTAAAAAGTACTTACTTTAGCACCTGTTGGATAATGGATATATATATATATATATATCCAATATATCCAATTGAATATACTATACTATAGTCTATAGATGGGATCAGGATATTTTTGAAGTCACTCTTATATTGAATATTTATATTTATGAGATATAAGTTATAACTTATAATAATTGTTATATATTTAAACAATTAAATGTTTTAGCCGGCCAGTAATGGACCACAATTAAACTCTGTGCATGTCATATTGCATTTTCCCAGATAAAAGATTAATTCAGAAGTCAGAACTATTCAGGTCAATAAATTGAAAAATATATATATTATAGAAAACTAATTTCGTACTACATTTTTTTTTTTAGTTTAATATAAAGAGGTATGAAAGGGACATGAAAACATATTTTATTGTCGACCATCAATATTAATTCCCATATGAATATATATATACGTTCAATAATTACAAATATTGCTCATGACAGAAAAACTTATGTCTTTATTTTGGAAACTAATAATATATTCTTTATTTCCGAAATATACTAATTGGACAACTTTTTAATACTTTAAAAGTTTCGTAACTCTTTTATGAATAAAATAAAAGGAAAATTATGTGTCCTACTTATGCAATTGTGGCATACTCATGACAATGGATAGCTCTGTTCATCTATTAAATAATTAATTAATTACATTGTAAAGCGTATAAAAAAAAATACTCAACAGAGGATTTTGAAAATCACTTATGAAATTAATTTAGTAATTATACAAATAAAAAGTTTATGTATATATAGCTTCCAAAAAAAAGTCTTATAAATTTATAATGATATAGCAAGATTTTCTAAATTTTTTTGTATATAATTAGTCCTAGGGGTGTCAATGGGTCGGGTCGGGTCGGGTCGCATTATTTTAAATTATCTGTTAAATGGGTCTGACCCGACCCGACCCGTCACGGGTCAAAAAGTCTGACCCATACCCGACCCGAGCCGTTTTAATTGTATATATTTCTTTGGACGATAATTATTTCATATGAGATAGTGTGGTGTAGTGGTTATATGAATGTGTAAAATCTTGTTGTTATAGGAAGGTCTTGAGTTCAAGTCCCAAGTAATGTATTTTTATTCCATTTTACTATTTTTTATTTTATTCTTATATAAGTCATAGTAGTGTAATTTATTTTTGCTCAATTTGACCTTCATTTATTTTATTTTTTAGTGCAAGTTTAAGATACTCATTTTTTATGTTTTATTATTGTATTTTTATGGCACGAGTTATTGTACCCATTTTTTTTCTTGTTTTACCTTTTTTTTTTTTGGGCATCCAAATATGTTGTGTTTATATGTACCACATACTCTATACAATTAAAATTGAATATTTTAATAAATATCATATATAGAATTAGTTTTTCAATATATTTTTTTATTATTATTGATAAAATTAATGTCTACATTATATAACATTAAACTACAATCTTGATTCAAAGTTAAGTACACTGACAGCGTCATATATTATTCTCTACAGAATGTTAAAAACAAGATAAAACTATAATTAACATTGATCGAATTACAATTTTATTATTTCATATGCAAATAATCTTAATTAATGTATAAATAAACTTCAAGTAATGCTAAATTATAAAATAAGCACAAAATGTGTAAAATTAAGTGGGTCGGGTCGGGTCGGGTTGACCCATACCCGACCCGACCCGTGACGGGTCAAAAAACTTGACCCATACCCGACCCATTTATCTTCGGGTCGCTTCGGGTCGGGTCGGGTTCGGGTCGGGTCGGGTCGGGTCGGGTCGACCCAATGGGTCGGTCACTTTTTGACACCCCCAATTAGTCCTTAATGCAGAGTCACTGTCATATATATATATATATGGCTTTTTTAATGTAACTTAAATGCAATCCAATGAAATGTAGATGTACTCCAAATGTGTACTTGTATGAGGTTCCGTAGCTGTCTCGATATATTTTGCTACTTAATTTTGGAGTATATCTAATTTCTCATATTTAGATATATACTTAGCATTCTAGCTTGTCGGATAGGTTGTTAATCTTAATTACTAAATACGAAGGAAATTTGTGTAGATTAATAAAAGTACACACAGTATGACAACAGTTGTCTATTATTGAGCTTTATTATAGAGAAAATTCATCTTTTGATCCATGACAAATAAACTAAGTGGATCTTTCGTTTCCAGCAAATTAATTAATTGGTTCTTAAATTTTTCAAAAACACCAAAAATTTTCCCTAAAATTCTTCCAAGAACTGAATCGGTCCTTATATTTTAAACTTTGCTTCAGTTCTATAAAAATTAATGATAATTAATCACAATCATAATTACCAATTTAATTTGGATTGGAAAAACTATAATACCCTTGAACTTTGTTGTTTATTTATTATAAATAATACTTATTTAATTTCAAGAATGTTTTTTTAATGAAAAAAATTTGCTCATGAGCCGTTTAATTATTTTCTTAAAAAGATCTATTCCATGAAAATTGAAATTCAGATACAAAATTTTAATTTTTTAAATAAATAACAAAAACTTTATTAAACAAGTATGTAGTCTCATTAGAAATATAATTATATACATTGTTAAATCCAGGAAGGACATTTAATAAATTAGTTACATATATAGTAATAATTTTTTTTTATTGAAATATATAGTAATATTTATATAATCAGATTGTACTTGTACGACATATTAAATAATTTCAGTTATTTAATTCATTTTCTTAAAAAGATTGAAGACCAAATTAAATTATTGTTCAACTAATTTGAAGTATAATATTAAAAGGTACAGTTTAATTGGCCTGTTATAATCCAAAATTGATAATTATGAATGAGATTATTATTTGGGGTCACTTTGTATATAATACACACAAAATTGAAAAGACTGGGGAGCACTTTGTCAAAAATTGAAATATTAGAGGGTTAAAATGGGATGACCTAACTTAGTTTTTTAGCAATATTTTAAGAGTTGAAATATGAATATCCCCTTATTAATTATATATATACACACACAAATATTGCAAATGCATGTATGTAATTTGCAAAAGCGCGTAAACACTTATCATTATGTTAATTTATATATTAATCTATATATTAATCTATATACTAATCATGATCACATTGTTTGTAGTGTATATATATTTACTTGTTCGTCATCTAACTGGCGTTCTTAAAAAATTCTCTAAAGTAATTAAGCACGCAAATTGTCATCCATTTAATTATATATCTTTCCTATGCAATTAATCCTAATAATAATAATAATAATAATAATAGCACTGCACGTACGTTAGACTTTATATAGCATTAATAATAAACTCAACATTTTTTATATATGTACAGTTAACTATTATTTTATTCACCATATATTAACGACTGTAATTAGTAGATATGCTTCTAACAGTTTTCTAATGTTTATATTCGGTAGTTTTAATTTTCAATTTTGGATTTGCCTTTTCAAATTTCAGATTCAATTCCGAGCTGGTATTAACATTACTAAATTTAAAGTTGAATATTAAATCCCAAGAAATATATGTTAGTTATCTATTTTCTATTTAACTCAAGTTCCTATATGGTGTTAATTTTTTTTATTTTGATGCTAAAATTTATTTTTCTTGACATCAAAACATAAATAAAGATTAATAAATTATTATTTTGTTACTCAAATATGTAATTAAATCTTAATCCAATATCTATTTTGTTGAATATATTTAAAAGTTGTATATTATGACTTTTATCTTTTGAACCATAAACTGACCAATCTACACCTTTCATATGAATAATCAATTCTTAGAAAGTTGGAACCATAAGTCATCCCGATGACTCCCCCTTCGGATCAATCCTAGGTCTGCTACGGTTTCTATTTAAGTAGCGACTACTTAATTACTAAGGAATTGTATGACTTGTTATCCAAAATTTTGGGTAACAGGGCTCTATTATCCTATAGTGACCGTCAGACCAAAACGAACGATTGAATTTCATTAAAAAAAATCTTCTCTCCTAAAAAACTGTACTTCGCTATCAATCTGAACCATTCATGTCTTCTGATCCAATGGTCATGATCAAGATAATCGAAATCTATTATCCTCAAGGACTCGCTTACATACTAAGACCTTGCAAAACCAGTAGTAAAATAAAGAAACTTTCTAAGCGTCCTCATTTTTAACTATCCACATACATCCACATATACACATAATTTATAACTTTTATCTCAAATTATTAAGACTTAACTCAAATTTGTAACAATGTGGACACGTGAATACTTATAACCTAGGGTGTGTTTGGATGGTGCAAGGATTAGTTCAAGAATAGATGAATTGAGAATAGTAAATGAGATTAGTAAAAAATAGTGATTTGAATTAGTAATAGAGAATATGACACGCTCAGACGGTATAGGCTTTTAATACCCAAAATATGCCCTCGATCGCAAGCGTACGATCTAATGTAGTATAGTTGGGGTCGAATCCACAGGGACGGAAATTAATTCTAAACTAGACTCTAAACTCAATTCTAAATCCTAAAGAAAGTTTTTTAGGGTTTTTGATATAAAAGTGGGAGGGAGGGAGGGTTATCAAAGATTGGTATCCTAAACAGTAAAATATGCTAAACAGTAAATAATAGTAAATAAAGACTTAAAACTTATGATAAACAGGCGTTCCCAGGGTTTTCAGAATCAGTTTGCTGTCTGGATTAAGTGCTTGCTACCCGCAAGATGTCTCTTGCGGGTCGCAAGGGGTACAATAGATGAAACTGCTCTGTCGGTTACTTGCTTGCGGTCCGCAGGACGTCTCTTGCGGTCTGCAAGTAACTGACAGACAGTCGGTTTTGGTTCTGGTACAGTGTTTTAACTCTAGTTATCAATTTCTAATTAAACCAAAGTAATTACAAGGACCTCAATTCTCATGTGTTGGTACTTTTAACATTTTTAGTTCAATAGAAATATATAGGATTATCTCTAAACCTAAATTCAATTCACTTTTGTTCTAGGGTCCGATTCAACTTTCGTCAAACCGCAATTTCTCCTTTGGGTTACTTTTGGACAACAAGTTATCTACCCAATTAGTACAGATATCAATTCTTAGTCAGATGATATTATTAACCACACTAGATTTGGCCTACTCCACGGGTTTACCAAACAAGCAAGAAACAATATAAGCACAATTTCATGAAAGCGCAAGTAAATTAAAAATAACTAAAGTAGAACAAGTATGCAATCAATCCATACAAACAAACATCATCATAAACCCTAAGAACTAAGAAAACTACTCAGACGTGACTAAGGAAAATAAAAACAAGTAAGAGAAAAAAGAAAACACCAATGAAGATTAAGAAGGCGCGAGTAACCGTCTTCTTGACTTGAGCGGCGTTCAAACCTTCTCTTGACTACCTAAAACTTGACTCTAACTTGACCTCTAACTTAAGACAAATTTAACTTAACTCCTCACACAACTTGATACAACTTCATACAACTTCATACAACTTGATACAACTTGACATCTAGAACCCTCTAAGATGATGCTTATATAGGCGAGGATGCTCCGAGAAATAAACAACTGACTTCTGGTCTCTAGGGGCAAAATTAGGTAGAGATCCTAAAAGAGATCACCTAAAATAAGCGAGTGCGCCAAAAAATAGAAGTTCCAGTCGGTTTTGACCTCCTTGCGGCCCGCAAGAAGGGTCTTGTGGGTCGCAAGTGCCTGAAATAGCACTGTCGGTTTGCTTGAAATAGCTCTTGGCGGTTGCTTGAGGCGGTTGCGAGCCGGCAAGAAATAGAAATGGCGGTTTTGTTGTGCTTGCGGCCCGCAAGGCCTTGTCTGCGGCACGCAAGGAATGCATTCCAGCTCCTATTTTTGCTTCTTGCTCCAAATTTAATCCAAATAGCTCCAAAAGCTCCATTTTCCTAAAAATTGGACCAAATCAAAGCAGTAACTGGATTTTAGACATTTAACTACCTAAATACATATGAACTTAGGAATTTTTGGTCAAAATAAAGGTGCAAGTCTAGTAAAAATGTAGATATAAATGCGGTGCATCAGAATAATAAAGGTTAGTGCTATTCCAAATGGTAGAAATATTGTTTGGATGGTATATTAGTATATTGGTATGTTTGGAATAGTCCTCTCTTCCAATATTCTCACAATTCCTTCTTTTAGATGGAATAGCGGATTAGCACTAACCCGAGCTATTCCGAACAACAAATTTCTTGTTTGGATTGCACTGTGTTCGAAGATAGCATAGCTATTCCGAAATAGTGCTATTTTCAAGCATCCAAACATACCCCTATATATAACCCTAAAATAAGCAGAGAATAACAAGATTCCGAGCTTTGCACATGCAAGTGTATATATATAGTGAATCTGGTACTATCTGGACAATCATGAAACCCAAAAATGCAGGAGCAATGTCGACGAATTCTCTATATTGTATTCTCTCTTACGTACTCTCTATCTCGATGTCCCTTTAATTTTGTTTCTTGTATGATTGCTTCAATTGATTCTGTTATAAGAGTACGAGTGATTTACTTGTTTGCGGTTGCATATTGTAGAATTACAATTTGATCTAGAATTGTTTTGATAAATTGCGAATTGATCGACGTGCATGTTCATATCTCATTTAATTAGTTCTATTTAGATCAACACATATGTATGAACTGTAAAAGTCTGACCGAAAGATCTTAAATATGTGAAAAAGGTACAATGGTACATCTATTATTAATCGATTCATAATATAAATATAATTAAACAATTAATAACGGATCAGATCAGTTTGCATCATAAAGGAATAATAATAATAATAATAATAATAATAATAATAATAATAATAATAATAATAATAATAATAATAATAATATTTTGATGAACATAAGTATTTTTTTTTTTTTTGGGGTCCAAACAGGAATGACCTGTCATCGATCAGACCCAGTCACGTTAAGTAATAATACAATTTTTTTAATCATAGAAAAAAATGAGTAACTCTTGTTCGCAAATATAGCATGATCATATGGTTTAATAGACGGACTCGATATGGTCTAAAAAGTTCGAATAGAGTTTAACCAGTATTTGGTCTAGTGGCAAAGGGCAACTCCATGAGAGATCGATGTTGTGGGTTTAAAATCTGGATGTGAGGTCTTTTATAGACATTTATAATTTGAGTGGCTTGACATTCATCTTTTATCTCCAAAAAAAAAAATTAAAAATTAAAACTATGCTATTATCTGCTAAAATTGTCTCCTTAATTATTAAACAAACTTATTACAAGTAATTATATCACTCAATGCAACTAAGCGGTTGCTTTTTGATGGCCCACAAAAGCAAATTGAATTAATAATTTAAATTAATTATTACAAAGAAATACTTTTATGCTATTGGACTAAACGTAAACTACTTATTAAGTACGTATATATACCTCATATATATATTAGTCATGCTACAGCGCACTTACAGTTGCATGTAATTAACTTAATGTGATAATATACGTGCTAATAACTATAGCTTAATTAATGTTTTAAAAACCTATGTTAATTTATTAATTTCCACGTCGTCTTATATATATATATATATATCTACGTTTGTTGAAAAATATATAACAAGCCAGCAACGTGAAAGAGAAACTTTTGAAGTTTTGAGATAAGATAGACAGAGAAAAGTCATCCTATTATTTACGAAAATATAATTAATATGAAGAACTCTACCAAAATACTTAATTAAATTTATGGACATAAAATTATTAGCAATTTTATTGTAATGTTCAAATGAATTAGAGATTGAAATAAAGCATTTATTTATATACATGTCAAATGAGTTATTATGCATGCTAATAAATTTATTGTGCAACTCAGTTTGTACTACATTTGCATAATAACTCAGGTGTAATTTGCATAAATATATATAATAACATATCAATACACGGCTAGCTGTATATATAATTATGCAGATCAAATAAATTATTAATTATATGCATTAGTGACTTTTCTATTCATTAATTTCTTAGTCTTCCTTGTTGCTTTATTTTTGTGCTGTGTCATGTTAATCTGTCTGATGTTATGATGTTGTTTGGTATTTTGCAAAGGTTGCTTTGCATATGACTCTGGTTGTTTTGAAGTGAATAATCTTTAGGAGTTTGGATTAGGGTAGATCACAATTTTCCATCTTCAATGGATTCTGTGGAATTTAATTTCTAGTTATTTTAGGTTTTGTAATAGACTTGTTTTGGCTTCTTGAAAAGAAAAGGGAAGTGGTGGTAATAAAATTCCACTTTTTTCAAAAAAAAAAAATGACTTTTCTATTCAACGTCGACTATATACATTTTTTATAACTTAGCTACACAAATTCCTGCAAATTTTGAATTTAAAAAAAAAAAATAGCTACAAAGAACCCAAGCAAATTATATTTAGAAACTCTGCACTTGTTATTCTTGATCAAAAGACCATTAACGGTGCACCAGGCGATAGTACGTATATCCTTACTACATATAAACGGTCCAGATATACACATACCAAAAAAGATACCAAAACAGATACAAGTTATAATGTAAAATATATCTAAATTGAAACATTAACAAATTATCTTGAAACAATTAATGTATTAACTTGAAACATTGTAGTATTAAGTTGAATAACGAATCATAAATTAAATCATCTACTTGAATCACTACTAAATCACATAAATATTACCTTAAAGTTGTTGAGAGAACGTATGGGAGCAAGATAAAGTGAAAGAGCAACAAAAGAAAAAATTATATCATTGTGTTTCATTTTAATCTCATTAAGTTTCAGATTAATTTTATAGATATTTCATTTTGATCGCAATATGTTGCAAATTAACGTTAACTTTGTATGGTGGTATCCTGATGGTATCTTTTGCGGTATCTCCATAGCATTTTCCTATATAAAAGCATATTGGAGAAAATGACATGAAAGGGTTATCTTCCACAAATAAGAAACCTGAGCCGTTGATCATTTTCTTGGATAGATCAGAACCGTTGATGTACGTTAATGCCTCAGCCCATTAAAATAAAGGCCCATATAAATTATCTCAATTTAAGGCTCATTACATATTATCTTAAAAATTTATTATAAGAAATAACAATTTTCAGTCCAAAGCAACGTGCGGGCTCTGTACTAGTATATATATATATATACAAACGGAAACATCATGCTTCCATTGTAATATCCGACCATAAGTCCATAAAATATAAAGTGATGTAACGGTTATATGCAGATGTAACAGGTACGCACATATGATGCGTAACATTTAATATCTATGAAAAATTCATGCATGATGACGGTATCACCCAATATACAATTAATTACAACAGATTCGGTCTCAAAGTTGCAAACAAAATCCAAAACAAACAGAAACAGAAAGTAAGAAAGAAAGAACAAAAAATAAATTGCATGCATGACAAGATGTTTGATAATGGTCAGAGGTCAGAGCATCTGAAGTACCATAACCCATGAATTATGATTGATCCCACAGGAAGATTTGCTGGTCCACCTGCAGGCCATGCGTCTGTTTCTGTCTCCCCTTCAAAGGAAAAAAAAGGAATTAAGGAAGTGATCTTCAAAACCTCTTTCCTAAAAAAAAAAAAAAAAAAAATCTTCAAAACCTCCAATTTTACGTATGAATAGTGATTCTTGTTGTTGTTGTTGGTCCATGCAAAAGCACCAATAAATTTTAGAGTAATAGCCAGTGACCACCTTTTTATCTATCCACCAGTTCACCGTATTTTTAATGAACAAATATAATTTTTCAGTGAACATTTATATCTTTCCAATCAACATATATCATTTTCTCATAAATAGATACATTATGGTTTGCAGTAAACATTTATGTCCATCTAACAAGCACATAGGTACATTATAGGGTGAACTCAACATGTTTTCCTAAATTGTGAGAGAGCGGTGGATGAGTGGCCTACATTATAGGGTGGACTGAACATGTTTTCCTAAATTTTATTACATTAATTTTTTTTTTTTTTGTAAATATTAGCTAGGACTTCGATCTACAAAATTAAAATTGAACATTTATCATGTTCCTGCATTAATAGTCAGATATATATCTCTATATCAAAATTATTTTTTAAAAAAATCTAAATTAATTTAGTTTTTTTTTTTTAAAATAGTGCTATATAACAACAGAAAAACGTTTCACCAGTAATGAGCATCTTTATTTAAGAGGCATTCTGTTGTGTATATATCTGATTTTTGTTGTTTTGCTTGTTTTTGGTCTCTAGCTTAATTCTGTCTCTGGGTCCATGATTGTTCCCAGTACGGACACCATGAGCATAAATGACTGATATAGTGATATTGAATGCCTAATATTCCAAGTTTTGTCGAGATATATAATTAGAGTGCAGTCGTGCAGAGTTTTAACTCTTTATGTATAGTGGCAGACTAAAAAAGAATAAATAGATAGATAGATAAACAAACAAGAGATTATTATTTCGACGTGTATATTATAAGTATTTGTATATAATACTTGTATGGAGGGATAATGGACAAAATTTATTTTGAAAATCTTAATGATACTGTTTCAAATAAGTCTGAGAAATCTTAAATATAGAGAGAAAAAAAAAAAAACATCGTTTCATAGCACAATGTCAATAATAATTATAATTTTATATAATTGGTAATGATTGTAATTAATATATTTTCTGTGGCCTATATATCCAACAGGGACCCTCTGATATCTATGTATATATATATTAGTAACAAGCCCACTCCTTGCTTTGAGCTGAAATTATTATTTCTTATAATAAATTTTTAAGATAATATGTAGTGAGCCTTGATTTGAGATAATTTATATAGGCCTTAATTTTAATGGGCTGAGAACGTCAACGGACACTAACGTACATCAACGGTTCTGATCTATCGAAGAAAATGATTAATGGCTCAGATGTGAGGATAGTCCTTTCATGTCATTTTTTCCAATATGCTTTTATTATTAGTAAACATGTAACCAAATTCCAAAACTTAAAAAGAGAGTTTGAAAAAAAAAAAAAAAAAAAATGAAGACTCCACAAGTGATGTTTTCCAATATCCTTTTATTATTAGTAAACATGTAACCAAATTCCAAAACTTAAAAAGAGAGTTTGAAAAAAAAAAAAAAAAATGAAGACTCCACAAGTGATGGTTGTGGTGGATTTGCAAGTACGCAGGCATGCATGCAGTAGGCATTTACACTGCACATTGCACAGCAGCTAACAGTAGCACTGCATCTGCATGCACAGCACAGCACTGCACTGCTGAGATTCCAAACTACAACATCACTTTTGTTCCTAAAAAGAACCAAAAATCCAGATGAGATAGATGCCTATGCCTACATTTGCATATTTGCATATATTATCATGGGTTGTGGACTTGTGGCTGTACTTGCTGTGTCAATTGACCAGTAACTTGGATGCTCTTTTTGGCAAAACATCTTGCGTCGATTGAAAGACCGTCTATACATCTGTAGACGTGTACGGAACGTAATAGATACACCCTGAAACGTAGCAGATACATCGCAAAATGTAACCCATGGACGCTGTGGACGATTTTTCTATGGACGTTAGATATTACTCCTCTTTTTGCATCCATCCACTCATCCAACTGGTATGCAACCCTACGACTTTTATCGGCTTGTTTCAGTTTTCACTGTTTGTTGATTCTTCTCGGTTTTATTGAAGTTTTAGCACTACTTAAGCAGTACATTTTCTGTTCAGGTACAAAGCAGGTCTACTTGTTTGGCCTTTTTGGTTAGCTTCCACTGAAATTTGATGGAAAATATTACCAATCGATGCCGAAACGTGTAAACAATGGCATCATAAAGGACTAGCCGTGCTTTCGAGATCGCGCAGAGAGCAATGCTCGGTTTTGGAACCACAAGGGGAAACCATACACATGAAGGGGCTTTAAATAGTGTTTACATTACTAGAAGTACAGTTCATAGCTATACATTTCATGGGCAAGTAGCCGTTGTAAGTAAATAACAAACAAATGTGAAGAAAATGTGACAATTTAATAAACTGATCACATTATGAAGAGGACCCAAGACAATAGCTTCAGTTCCTATTCTGTTATTTTTAATTACTCGATTTTCTTCAGTTCTTCGACTTTGTGAGGCTTCAAAGTCTCAACAGGGAAGTACTTGATTCCGACAAGATCACCAACTTTGCTTATGACCTGGAAAAGAATTTTCAGAACAACAGTCAGAATTCAGAAATGTTGAGAAATCCATGACTTGCGAAGAATTCAATAAAAACATGCTGTGAAAGTCATTTTCACTTGTTGAGGGGAAAGCTAGCTCTCCAATTCTAGTTGTGGTGCTATACCTTAACCCGGACAATACCAAGATCAATTTTTTAATTTAGTAAATTCATAATTTAGTACGAGGTTTTGATGCACCACCAATATAATTAAAGAGACATTTGTGTTTCTGCATGGATAGAGTATTTACAGGTGAAATCACAGTATCAAACAAACTTAATGGAGGTAACGAGATGAATTATAGTTTGATTATGAATATTTTAAAATGAAATTAGTAAAACAAAAGCTTTGTAAGGTACTAACTCTGGTAAAAAAGAACTGACATATCAACCACATCAATGAGGCAAATTAACAAGATAATACATCCACATGTAAAAATGGAAAATAAAAATTGAAAAGTACCTCCAATCCCTTGATGAGATCCTCCCGAGTATGTGCAGCAGATATGCATATGCGGGCTCTTGCCAGAAGCAATGGGGTGGCAGGGAATGCAACAGTCACCACAGCAACCTATACGTATTAAAGAACATTAGAATCACATATCAGATTTTTGCATCTAGAGAGTAGGAGCCGCCGTCAAATTATTGGAAAAAAAATATATATAGATAGAGGGGTATGTAACGTACGTGCTGGTTGAGGCATTCACGTGAGAAGGCAGGGATCTTGGCAGGGTTGTAAAGCATGATAGGCATGACTGGGGAATCATTGTCCCCCAGCACCTCAAACCCCATCTTCTGCAGCTCTGACCTGAAGAAGTTGCTGTTCTCCCGTATCTGTCTCAGCTTCTTTGCCCCTGTCAGTATTCCAATTTCATATCAGATCTTAGTACAATACTAAATTAAATTACTGAAATTTACAATGTATGGCAAGGTGTGTGTATGCACCTCGGTTGGTGCCATCCTCTCCAAGAATAACTTTCATAGCAGAGATGACTTGCTGAACAGCAGGCGGTGACATGGAAGTTGCATACAGATGTGCCGGGCATGTCCTCTTGAGATGTTGGATTATTTCCTACAAGATTTAAAATGAACATAGACAACATATATGTGTTAAATCACCATGGTTCAGTTTGTGCATTTTATTAGTATTACCTACTATAAATTTAGTAGCTGTTAAGGTACCAAGCAGCTATGAATATCATCATTGTTATCCTCACAGATTACCCCCATGTAGTTAACAAAACCAGCGCAATAAAATTTAGCTCACTGGTCCGCACTTTGTACCAAGCTACACTCGCATATACATACAATTACCATGCCGGACTGGCTCAATAACGACCTCCAAGAATATAAAATAATATCAGTGATCTTTAGAAGTATCATTATGAAGTAATTGCACTATAACATTTCAAGATGTCATACTGATCACTGAATATTTTGCAGGACTCTAGAGACGAGACTAATGAAGAGTAACATACTTTTGATGCAGCAATGTAGCCTCCACAGGACCCAAAAGATTTGGTGAAGGTTCCCATCATAATGTCAACATCAGCAGGATCAACGCCTAGTAGCTCACAAACACCTCTGCCGGTTTGCCCTACAGCTCCAATGCTATGCGCCTCATCCAAGTATGTATAAACCTATTTTAGAAATTAGAAAGACAGTTAAAAAAAATGATTTGTCCTCCAAATTAAGCATCTAAAAAGAGATTGCAGATACCTTCGATTCAGTAATGGATTGATTCAGTACTGGTATACTATATGGCTTATTAAACTAATAAATTTTATTTTATCCTATAAACAGTCATTCACTTTTATAAAGAGGTTTTAACTTGGTAAATATGGCTCTGGACTTTGGTATTGGACCTCATAATGCAAAATCCGGGATAATAAATGCCATCAAGATTGCTTAACTGATTTGCGGGTAATCGCAGCATGCAAGGAAGAATAAACTTAATAGGTCTCAAGAAGAACAAGCACAAACTTGATTTAAGGGGGAAAAAACAAAAAGGAAAAAGAGAAAAAACAAAGGAAAGGAAAGGAGCGATAAAGTTATTTATTTAGACAAAATTCAACCTTGTATTTCTTGCAAACTGCCATTATCTCTGGTAATTTACAAAGTTCGCCTTCCATACTATAAATGCCCTCAATGATTACAATTATTTTTTTCCAGGGCCTATGCGTGCGTGGTTGTCCATTTGCAATCTGCTCTCTCAATACCTCTTCCAAATGTGATGGACCTGTTTATTTATTTTTTAAATTAGAAGTCACATTTGCAAAAGAAACCAAAAATATAAAGATAAGCAGGTACTTGTTACTAAAAGGCTGATCAGGCTGATCATTGTTACGGAAATATTGTATGCATAAGATAATATTCCAGAACTCAGAAAGGACCACTTGTTAGGGAAATATAGGGCTGACCATTGGCTGCACAAGTGATATTGCCATATTGTACTTTCATATGCTGGACTAATATCATCACAGATGTAATTGATTAGTTCTAATGTATCAGTTGCATTGAAAGCATCATGCAGGCATCCGGTCTTGGAGTTACAGGGACCGACGGGAACATAAAGGGAGGCATGATGAGTGTATATACTGCCGATACCGGTATTAAAGAGAACCAAAGAGGCAGAAGCTGGATTGTTATGGGGGTTTGGGGAAAGGTTGAAGCTGCCAAACTCAGGCCTCTATCTTCAGTGATCCCTATACTGATTGAATCTGAGACAATGTAGTCACGCTACCAGACACTGATAACATGGGGTCCATTCAGGTTGGCATAGTCCATGTAAATGATGATTTTTGCTTCATAAGACATGGGTTCTTAATCAACTAAAATAGGACATATTGGTAGTGAGATGTACCATCCACTTTGGCAGAGTTTCCACTTTAGAATTTATCAAACCAAGAACCATATTTTTACTGGTACCAAGCAGTATAGTCATGTAAATACTTACTGTTATGTTGGAAAACCCGAACTGTTGCGCCAGAACCTCTTGCACCATTAACAATTGAATTATGGTTTAGGGAGTCGCTGATGATAAGACTTCCCTGCATCCAACACAAATTAAGATATTAATTGTGGGTAAGCAACGAGTACCTTTTTTTCTGGGCATCATCGTCTCCATTCAGAATCAATATAAAAATTTACTGTGCAAACCTTGCTAACAAGAGCTGGAATAATGGCCGAATTTGTGACATAACCCATGCCAAAGAGAATAGCAGCTGGTTTCCCTACAAATCTTGCAACCAACTCCTCCAGCTCAGTGTGTAATTTAGTTGTACCTACATAATTTCATCACAGTCAAAACATTTTGCAAAAACTCAAAATTTTAGTACTTAGCATCAGTTTGGGCACCATTCTTGTGTTCAACAACATGATAGGGGATAAGGTAAACCCTAGATCATCAACACTTTCTTTTATAGAAATACTAAGGCTGGTGGGGATTCAAAATTATCTATGTTTCGAGGTATATGGATTTATTTGGGGTAATTGGAATCAAAGAGGAGGACAAAGTGATTTTAAGTTAAATAGGATTTGTAAAGGTGTAGTGCGTATATTGTTTTCTATGCATATGCCTCTAAAATTTAATATTACCGTGCATTTTCATTCAAAAGCACAATTAACAGTAGCCAGATGTTCACCGTGGAGTGGTAATTAGTTCTATCTAAATTAGCAAAATGAGTATAACTCATGCTGAGATGCACTCATTTTAAGCTTATTGGACCTGGTTTTACAAGTCAAGTGAAGTTAATCTTGTCTGACTTCAGCTATTACCTTGGGGAACATAAAGACATGCTAAGATTTCAACTAACCACATCAAATACAGGACCCTTATATATTTTCAGAATATAATTGCATCGGATTAATAAAGTATACCTCCATCAACTCTGACACTGCATGTGCTGACAGAGTATTCTTTAAGTGACTGGATGACACGTGGAGTGCAGTATTCATCTGCAGCGGCGAATCCGAGGTAATTGTAGGAGCCCAGATTCAGGCATTTGTTTGTCTTATCAGTACGACTAATTTCAATAATAAAAAATAAGTCAGTCATGAGATAAGGATTAAACTCACAAGACCAAAGCAAAACGATCAAACTACAGGCAACTACATCCTCCAAATAAGAAAAATGTGCCACTGCTTTGAGAACTATTAGACCATATGCCATGACATATTTTTCCAATTTCTCAAAGTGAACCTCTTAATCTCTGACTGAATAACTGAAAAGGGACAACCAGTAAAGAGGCAATTGACAATACTCCCTACATTTCCGTTTTACAGTGGCAAGGTAGATGTTTTCATGTTTCGGATGCACACACCAAAGTACAATTCAAAATATGAGCTAGTATACTAACTGGAGAGTTTTGTTGTTGTCGTTAGAGTAGCGCTCAACCACGTCAAACCAGGCATCAGGCGCACTGGCAATGGGCCTTCCAAAGCAATCCTGTCATGTAATAACTCCGTTAATTCTACCACCACATCAGTGATTAATTTGCAAAGGTAGCTCAATATATTGCACGAAATCATACAAAAAAGTAGTTCTCCAGCATTTATAATAGAATTTACCGAAAGTATGGGTACTGATACAAAACTACAACTAAATTACCGGTACATTATTTATTTAGTATTTACAGATTTCGGTTTCTTTTGACTCTAATTGGGTTTCATCACTAGCCTAAAGCAACCTGTTTGGGACTAAGGGCTTCAGGATTGTAATGAAAGACCCACCTGAATCCGGAGATAGAGACGTCTCGTGTAGAAATCTTCCAATCCTAGACATATCGGCGCGTAACCCTGTCACATCATTATAACAATAATTCAGATAATCAGAGTAAGCATCAAGAAATAGTTGACACAATGACAAATTAATCAATGAAATTATCCTACACAAATAACACAAATTGTAACTTCAGGTTCGCATTTGGTACAATCAATTCCGAATTCTAGTGATCCGGAACAAGGGAGAAGAAGAGAAAGAGGACCTGAAGGTTGTTGGATTTGGACCAATCGAGGAGCTTCCGGACGAGATCCCGGAGCTGGCCGAAGACGAAGAGGATCCCGTAGCTGAGCAGCGTGGTCAGCGCGGTCAGGTAAGGCAGCCTCACCATTTCTCCCCCTCAGCGAGATCTCGGATGCCGATCGAGTGTTAACTGATAATGATAAGTAACGCGTGCTGCTGCCGAGACGGAATGAATGGAATGGAATGGAATGGAATGGGAATGGTCTCCTTGTTATAAATGCATTGGGAAGTAAGCAAGCAGGAGGAATCAATTGTTCCTATTTTCCTCTTCGTTGTCGTCGTCTCTCTTGGTCATCAATGGCGTTCGATGCGAAGGCGAGAGAGAGATATGAGCAGTGGATCCGGTACAGGAAGGAGCTTGTGAGCCAAACAGTATTTCCTTTTCGAGTGCTTATCAGCAGTTCACAATGTCTACCGTTTGATCATTCCGAGATTTGCGCTGGCACGACTATCGAGACAATCCAACGGTTGACATTGTGAACTGCACACTGCAGTACAGCAGGGGATATGAATTCATCCTCTGCTTCGCAGCGAATCAACGACGTGGATTACAGGGGTTCTTCTGAGATTGAGTTGCACGAATCTTAAAGAAAATCTAACGGACAGCGTACTGCGCAGTAGAGGATAGAATATGTATTCGTATTTTCTTGTATCATCAGTTCATCATATGGATCGCAGTTACTGGGGGGTTTCATATGCAGTCAGGTATATGGACCGTTAGATTGTCTGGAGATCCGAGTTAGCGCGAATCTTGATGCAATCCAACTGCAGATAATGAGCACTCGGATCAGGGTCGGGCCGTTCATGGCTTGATTGGGTTAGTTGCTTGTGTGCCGGGAGTAAACAAAGGCTGTCAGTGTAAACTAAAGGCTGGAATTTTGACCTGAGGGACGCCGATCCGATGAATGAAGCCAGTATCCGCTGCAATTGTGACAGCGCAAGTGATTGAATGGACGTAATTCTAGCCGTCCGATTGAGATCCTACAGATGGAATACAAATGTGGATTGTTGGAGATCGTCTCATGGTTCGTGCGGTATTCTGTATGAACGGTTCGGATGGCGTACCATTAGTCCCATGCATGAGATGCGAATTGTAGCGGATGCGAACTGGATGACCCGGATCTATTGACCCCCAGTTCTTTCCGAAACGTCAATTTGGGACATTAATTTTGTTGACACGGCCCAAATTTGATTTCTACGACGAGCTCGACGTATTTGTTCCGGCAGGCTGTACACTCTTCATTAATGAAATGTATTTTGGTCAAATATGATCCGGCTTAAATTAATAAGAGATACATAATTACATAAAGAAAACATTTAAGAAAAGTCAGAATTTACCTACGAAGTGACGTTCAAGTGAATCAGGGACTTCAGAATGTTACAAATAGAATTGTCAATGTAATGACTTATTTGTAACAAGAGCTCAAAAAATAACATCGAACCTAAAGGATTTTGGAAAATTTATATAGTCCACCTATAAAAAATAAAAATAAATAGGGCACCCTCATAATTTTCTTTGCCAGACTGACATATAAGTATTAATTGGAAACTGTAATATATTTGTTAATTGAAAAATTATATTCATTAATCAGAAAGATATATCTGTTAACTAAAAAAAGTTTTGTTAATTAAAATATGATAAATTGGTGTACAATAATGGAAAATGGATTGTACCAGTTTACTCAAGGATTTTTTTAAGTGCTGTGATAGAAAGTTCGGTAGAAAAGTCTTTGTGATAGAAAAGTCAAATTAAATTATTTGACGTACAATTTAAGTTGAGCCGGGTAGATTAATTTTGTTCGCTCGACGTGTGGTCGAATTAAAATAGAAGATCCAGTAAGAAAATAACCAACCGGGAAATCATAAATTCTGATTTGACATGCACGTACACAGTTGAGTTTGACTTTACATATGTATGCAATTATTGATAGAGGGATACAATAACCATAAATTTTTGGTGTCTTCAGTGACTACAAGATTATTTATACATAAATTGTTAAATGTACTGTTAGATTTATTATAAATCATTTTAATAACATATACACAAAAAATGATGAATATTTAACTTTGTTTAGATAGTCATCGAGAGAGAAGAAAAAAATCATAAAATTTCAGACATTTATTTTTGTTAATACTTGATACATGTGTAAACAGACTCAAAATGATATAATTTTTTGTGTAGATATAAAATATGATATGTGCAAAGCATTTCATCAATTAATTTTTTTAATTTAAGAGTCCAAAATGTAATTATTTAAAATTGAATTATGTGATTATCGATGGGTACCAAAACTTGTGATCATCTGATCTGTCGTCATCCAAGATGACGTTGATTTTTAGGGGGAAAAACACGATGTATTACAAATTGATACCGACTTATTATTTTATGTTAATGATCTTACTATACACTATATATTACAAATTGATACGGACTTATTATTTGTGTTAATGATCTTACTGTACTAGTGTATATATAGTACTGTGTGATTCAATTTAAATGAGTTATCATTCGTGTTAATAATATGCAAGTTCATTAATGGAAGTCAGTATCAATTCATTAATAAAAGCACAGTAAATAACAGTTGCATAATGGATTTATAAGTCAGTATCATTTCTTTTCTTTTTTTTTTTTAAGAAAGTGGAATATTCCATCAGTTTCATTGAAACTTTTTATTCGTGCCCATTGAGGATTGAACCCATGACCTCTTAGAAGTCATCCTAGTTAGCTACCACTTGAGCTACTAGGCCATTTGCCAGTATCATTTCTTTAATTTTATGTATCTAATTTTCTTGTGGTCAGGATATAATGATATAATAATGGAACAGTAAATTAAAAATACAAAAGAATTCGTTTGTAAATATGTTTTTAAACTTATAATCAATTTATTGTGTCTCAAATATCATATCATTGTGTGTGATTTGATACCATCAAAGACAAATCAAGATTGTATACAAAAAAAAAAAAAAAAAAATATTCAAATTATTTATAGTTCCATTCGTGATATCAAAAAGGCATGAAATATATACATATGTTTGCTCATGAATTAAATATGGAATATCATGAAAGAAATTAAAGTTAGTTGAAAAGAAACAAAATAAAGAAATTATATCATTATTTAATTCATATCTTCTATTTCTAAACATACAATCCAAAAAAAAAAACATTTTTACTATTCCAAATAGCACTACATTTTTATTATTCTGAAGCTAATCCAAAATTCACTATTCTTTCTCTATTCTTACTAACTATCTCAAAATTCTACTAATTTTAGCACTATTATTTGCTAATCCATAATGTTTTCGTTGCTAGAAATACAGTTCATGGGCATGTTTCAGTTTCTATTCTCTTTTCTAATTTCACTCAATTTTCTTCAGTTCATTGATTCTGTGAGGCTTTGAATTTGAAGGCTCAACAGGAAAGTACTTGATTCCCACAAGATCACCAACCTTGCTTATGACCTCCAATCCCTTGACGAGATCCTCGCGAGTATGCGCAGCAGATATGCATATGCGGGCTCTCGACAGAAGCAACGGGGTGGCAGGGAACGCAACGGTTACAACCCCAACCTATATAAACATTTTAAGAAAATTAGAAACATATATCAGATGATAGGCATTGCTAGTTTTAGAGAGAAATAAATAGAGAGAGAGATAGCAGGTGGTGTGTACATGCTGGTTGAGACATTCGCGCGAGAAGCCAGGGATCTTGGCGGGGTTGTAAAGCATGATAGGCATGACCGGGGAATCGTTGTCCCCCAGCACCTCGAACCCCATCTTCTGCAGCTCTGACCTGAAGAAGTTGCTGTTCTCTCGTATCCGAGCCAACTTCTTTGCCCCTGTCAGTATTCCAGGAATTAATTCATATCAGGTTCAATTCAACTATTCAAGTACTGTTTTGAATTTCTGGAATGTACAATGTATCATAAGGTGAGTGCATATATACCTCGGTTGGTGCCGTCTTCTCCAAGGATCACTTTCATGGCAGAGATGACCTGCTGAATGGCAGGCGGCGACATGGAAGTTGCGTACAGATGTGCAGGGCATGTGCTCTTTAGATGTTGGATTATTTCCTAAAAGAAATAGAATGAACAAAAAAAAAAACACAAATTTACTTGGATTACTGCAATCAATTAGATTGTATTCTCAGTAAGAACAATATGGATATCATTATTAGTTATTACTATCCTCACAAATTGATTACCATCATGTCAATCAACAAAACCGGGGCAACAGAAAAATACAAATTAAATTTAATAAAATGATGATTTGCTACACACAGCTACACCTTCAAGACTATAATATACTATTAATTATGAGTGATCTTTTAAAGTATTAATATGTAGCAATCTCATTATAACAATTTCATAAGTTGTACTGATAATAAACATTTAAGAGAGCTCTAGAGTAAAGATTAAGAGAAGCATCTTGCGTCCATTGAAAAACTGTCCATACATCCATAGAGGTGTACGGAATGTAACAGATACATTCTGGAATGTAACAGATGCATCCCGAAATGTAACCTATAGACAGTATAGACAATTTTTCTATGGACGCTAGGTATTACTCAAAGATTAACGTAGAGTGATATACCTTCGATGCAGCAATATAGCCTCCGCAGGATCCAAAAGACTTGGTGAAGGTTCCCATCATAATGTCAACATCAGCAGGGTCGACGCCTAGTAGCTCACAAACACCTCTGCCAGTTCGCCCTACGGCTCCAATGCTATGTGCCTCATCCAAGTATGTGTAAACCTTTTTAAAATTTAGAGACGAATGAGATATATGATCTGCCATCCAAATTAAACACCTCAAAACAGATATCAGATTATTTTGACTCAGTAATCATCTGATCCAGTTCCAATATACTATATGGCTTATTGAAATAATAAATGTACTTTCATCTTCTGCACTGTATTTCATTTTCACTAAAATGTCCTTTTCTTAACTCGATAGATATGGTTCTGGTATTGGACCTGATAATGCATAATCCGGTACCATAAGTACGATCAAGCATTCTTAAGTGATTTTGCGGGTAACCGGATGATGCAAACATGAAATAGCTTAACATGGCCAAAAGGAAAGATATAGTTGAGAGTAATTATTGAAACAAAATTGAACCTTGTATTTCTTGCAAACAGCCATTATCTCTGGTAACTTGCAGAGTTCCCCTTCCATACTATAGATACCCTCGATTATTACAATTATTTTCTTCCAGGGCCTATGCGTGCGTGGTTGTCCATGTGCAATCTGCTCTCTCAGCACCTCTTCCAAATGTGATGAACCTGCACATTTTATTTTTTTGTTTTGGTAAAATTAGAGGTCAAGTTTCCAAAGGTAACGGTGATTTCAGGAAAGTGGGCGAAGCTAAAAAGCTGGCATCAAGCAGTATTGTCATATAAATACTTACTGTTATGTTGGAAAACCCGAATTGTTGCGCCAGAACCTCTCGCACCGTTAACAATTGAATTATGGTTTAGGGAGTCACTGATAATAAGACTTCCCTGCATCCATCACACATTAAATATATATTGTAAGTAACTAGTACCATCTTTTTACTTGGCAAATTTGTGTCCATCAGTATAAGAATTTACTGTGCAAACCTTGCTAACAAGAGCCGGAATAATGGCCGAATTTGTGGCATAACCCATGCCAAAGAGAATAGCTGCTGGTTTCCCTACAAATCTTGCAACCAACTCCTCCAGCTCAGTGTGTAATTTAGTTGTACCTGAATAATTTATTTAGACCAAAGTTAAACTTTTTGCAAGATATTCAAAGTTAAACCGGATCGGTACAGGTGCAATGGGTGAAACAGCTATTTCATCTGTTATATTACCATGCATTTGGTCCAAAAACACAATTTACATTAACCAGAGTGGTAATTACTAATTAGTTTTATCTAAATTAGAAAAATGAGTGTATCTGATGCTGAGGACCTGATTTGACAGACAAGATGAGGTTAATTTAGTCTGATTTGAGGCATAACTTGGGAGAACCGAAAGACGTTCTGATATTTCAACTAACAATATCAAATCAATAGATATGCATGTACATTTTCAGATAAAATTAATTTGCGTCAAATTGATAAAGTTTACCTCCATCGACTCTGACGCTGCATGTGCTGACGGAGTATTCTTTAAGAGACTGGATGACGCGCGGAGTGCAGTATTCATCTGCAGCCGCGAATCCGAGATAATTGTACGAGCCCAGATTCAGGAGTTTGTTTGTCTTCTCAGTACGACTGTTTTCAATACAAAAAAATTACGAGATGAGCATTTAACTCACACCCACGAAACAAGAAAAACGTGCCAAAGCTCTGAGTTCAACTAGACCATATGCGTAACATATTTTCCCAAATTTTCAATGTGAACCTCTTCGTCTCGTCTCTGATTGAATTAATGAAAATGAACAGCCAGTAAAGAGGTGACTTAAGATACGTACTCCCGACATTTCCATTTTACAAGGGTAAGTTAGATAATTACATGTTCTGAATGCAAAAATCAAAAGTATAGTAAAAGTATGTGAAAGGATCCTAACTGGAGAGTCTTGTTATTGTCATTAGAGTAGCGTTCGACCACATCGAACCAGGCATCAGGTGCACTGGCAATTGGCCTACCAAAGCAGTCCTGTGATGCCATAACTCTATTAGTTTAAATTTAGCACTACATTAGTGATAAATTTGCTAAAGTAGATCAACATATTGAGCAAACTCATACAAATTAGTAATTTCTCAAGCATTTGCATGCATGCATAAGCCTTTTATTCTGTGCAGAGTTAAGAAAAAGGTACTGATACTGACTGAATTCTACTTTTAACTGTGCAATAATTCACTGAAGAAAATATTGCATAATTTCCTAATTAGAAATTGGTACCCATCTTCCAGAATGGCCATTTCAACAGGACACCGGTATACAATAAAAATTGACCATATAATAAAAATTAGATCTCGAGCTAGATTGTAACAGAAAACCGACCTGAACTCGGAGATAGAGTCGTCTTGTGTAGAAATCTTCTAAGCCTAAACATATTGGTGCATAACCCTGTATCACAAACATATGATTATCAGATAATCACAGTAAAATAATTAAAAAAAAAAAAAAAAAAAACTAGTTGATACATCGAAACATATATTAATCAAAGCATCCTACAAAATTAAATCATGCACAAATGGCACTGGTGCTACAAAATAAAGTTCCGATGTGGATGTAAACATTGATTATGGTTCAAATTAAATGTTATATTGAAAAGTATAACATTTCCATACTTCAAATTGATTCGCCTGTTGTATAACCGGTTCTAGTTAAATCCTAGTAATACAAATTAATAACAATAGATAATTCTGCATATGTACTTGGTAAACTCTTAGAACAAAAATTCAGAAAATAAAATAAAATTGGACCTGAAGATTGCCGGATTTAGAGCGATCGAGCAGCCTCCGGAAGAGATCCCGGAGCTGGCCGAAGACGAAGAGGATCCCGTAGCTGAACAGCGTGGTTAAAGCGGTCATATAAGGCAACCTCACCATTATCTCTCAATTAATCCTCCACAAAACTCAAATTCCTCAAATATATTGTCTGATATCACTCACTCCCTCACTCACTCACTTCTCAATCTTGAACCAACTAGCTACGAGTGTGTATAATACTGTTGATGAGAAAGAGACGGGTGCATGCAATGCCTTTTAAAGCTGCATTGGCAGGCAGAGATCGAGGAACTCGTCTCCTCGGTCGGTCGTCCATGGCGTTCGTTAGTTAGCGGGAGATCATGTGAAGGGGGCGGGAGAGAGAGAGCGGGCGGACTGACTGACCGACTGACCGAGTCCGATACGAATTCATATCCCTGTGCTGTACTGCATTGAGCAGTTCACAACCGTTGGATTGTCTTGAGATGCGTTCTGGCACGAACTCAATACAATCCAACGGCTGACGTTGTGAACTGCACAATGCAGTACAGCAGGGATATGAGTCCGGTACATGCATACCTACAGGATTTGATATCCTCTGTAGCGCTGCATTGTGTAGAGCAGCATGTGAACCGTTAGATCATCTCGAGATCTGTGCCGGCTCCAATCTTGAGATGATCCAACGGTTTACATCCTGCACTACACAATGGAGCGCTACAGAGGATATAAGCACTCGTACATACGGAGACGAATGTTTGAACGGAAGTGGGCCAGCATGGGCTCGATCGATCGGACGTGACGTGACTGTTACATGAGTCTAATTAAGTCAAAGAGTCATCGATCGGCCCAACAGATTGACCGGTTCCGATCCGACCCATCTGGTGCGGGAAATCTCTGGTTCCGCTGTATAAGGTAGGCGTGCTTATCCTTCGCTTTAAGGCACGTTGCCATGGAGTATATGTCCATTAGATCGTTTCGAGATTCGAGCCAGATAGTTTTAAGATTCGTGCAGACTCGAATCTCAAAGCGATTCAACAGCCTATATGCTTCATAGCACCCTATCTTAAGGCAGAGGATGTGAAATCATAAGGCAGAGCGGTGTGATTGTACGAGTATGAACGTATATAACACTGACCGTCCGATGGGGATCGTACGGTGGGTGCTATACGATGCGGCTTGTGAGATGGATGGTTAAGAATACTTGGCAGCCGCTATCAAGGTTTCAAAAAAAAAAAGAGAGATGGATGGTTAAGATTCGTGTGGTGTTCTTTTATGGACCGTTTGGATTGCATGGTTTTAGCTCTATGGCTGGGATGATATTAATTATTTTTTTGCGGCGGGTGTGATCGAAATGATTTTGCGGATCCTTCGCACTCGTTTAATTTGTTTGACGTACGTCATAAGTTCCGATGATACGCCAATTTGATTCTTTTTATTAAGTTTGTTTATAATGCAACCAATTTTCTTATTTTTTTTGTTTTTTGTTTGATTCCGTATTTTCGACGTAGTTGTCCCGTTGAAGTGTAAACCTGCAAACCGATTACTCAGCTGTGTCAAATCAATTTCGAGGAATTTTTGTTAGATTTTCACGTGTCGTTGATACCTTTGGCAATGCTACTAGCTTTTTTTTTTTTTTTTTTAACAAAGCCCGTAAGCAACCCCTAATTATCCCCTGCCTAGCCTCTGTTGGGACTTGATCCCGGATCTCCACGGTGGCCGGGAACCCATATCACTACCACTTGGCCGTAGCCTCGGTGATGCAATACTACTGGCTAGCTAGACTGGTTCACAATTAGTTATGGTTTGACACCGGCTCAACATGCACATAACACCACTTGACCAGTTCTGCTTATTCACTTTTTTTTTTTTTTGAAGAAAGTGGAATACTCCACTAGTTTCATTGAAACTTTTCATTGAGCTTATGACATTTTGAAAGTCATCCTAGTTAGTTACCACTTGAGCTACTAGATCATTTGCTACTTATTCACTTATTGACCTTATATATTGACATATCGACCGTTATATATCTTCGATCTTTTCTCTGAGCCTAATGATCTTCTCTTTTGTCCTCTATTAATTCAGTAGTTCTGCTTATTTACTTATTTACATATCGACTCTTTTCTCTTTTCAATTTAGAGAAATTAAGCAATATAATTAAATTGCTTGATTCTTCTCTAAAGATATTTATACATGTTATTTTCACTAGTTTTAATCCGAAATTGACTTCTCAATTTTCATGCACCATTATCTGTTCAATTTTGATTTTGACTCGGCGAAATTTTTTTCATTTCAAGGACGTCAGCAGCATGCTAGTTCATGAGGGCACACATTTGTAAGTGTAAAGAGTTGACTGTTGACCAGTAATTAATGCATGGTGGTATCTATATTACTATATATGTATCAACTCCATAATTTCTAATTAGATATTGCATGGGCATTCATCAATTATTCGAAAATGCATTTCTGTGGTGTTTGAATATATATTTAAAAATATTATAATAGGTCTACGTGCATAATTTTATGAGGAGGATCTATTGATAATTCTTATCTTGACAATTTTAACAATAAGACTTTTAGAAAATTTGTAAAGATTCATAAAAAAAAACTTAAAAATTGAAAAAAATTTATGGAGGCATCACTTCACTTAAAGATTCATTGTGTGTTTCAAGTTTCAATTGATTTTAACAAAATTTGATGACATATCAAAATTTTATACACTTTTAACGGTTGTAATTTAATGGGTCCTTGGAGAGCTATTAAACATCACTTAAATTAAATATATTCAAAAGCATAATCAATCTATAAGTTAGGCAATATATACTTACATTAATATTTTTTATTTTTAAGAACTATGAATGATTTTTTGAGACTCTAATTTTATTTCTTTAGGTATTTCGTTTAAACTTTGTCAATGGTTGAACTTAGCATAACTTGGTCGACTCCTCGACTTGAAGTTTGTTAGAACAGTAAAACGACATTAAACAGATATTTGAGTCAACACGTACGTACTGCATGTGCATGCTACATAATAATCTGTGTACGTTCTTATTCATTCATTTGACGTACAATTCAAGTTGGTCCTGAAATCCTGTTAGACAGACCAATTTAGCTCACTTCACCTATTGACTGTTTTTTTTTTTCAATTAAAAAGAGGACCTAGTAAGAAAATAACCACTGCAAGCGTTGAATAATAAATTCTTTATTATTATTCGGCGTGCTGACAGTTGCACACGTAGGGCTGGCAGAAATGTTCGTAGTCCGTAACCCGCTTGAGTTCAATTCATTCTGAGCTCGAATTCGATTTAGCCCGATTCGATTTTTTATCAGGTCGAGTTTGGTTTAGCTACGGCTCGATTTAGTTCAAATTCGGTTAAGATCAGATTCAATTCGATTCGATTCGTGGCATGTTTGTCTATGTTTATAGATTAGAGACCAACCAATTTACTTTCAAATAGTTCCTTCCAGAAAAGATATGGCATATGGGGCCACAAACTGATATGATCTTGGGCTATTTTTTGCATGCATGTCAACCCAAGAAAGTTTATATATATATATATATATATATAGAGTTTGACTATTATACTAACGTTAGTATTTCGGATCGAAATGCTAACGACTCAAAATATATGTTATCGTGTCCGAAATCATGATTTATGGTGCTCAATAAATTCTTTATATAAAAATATTGGGGAACACAAAAATTTTCCATTTTTAGAGTTTTCTAAGTATTTGTTTTGAATTTTAAAAAATATCTCATAAGTATTAATAAAATATTAATGTTTGTACATGCTATTTCAAAAATGCAAAACAAATACTTAAAAAAAATCTAAAAATGGAAAATTTTTGTATTCCCCAATATTTTCATATAAATAATTTATTGAGCACCATAAATCGTGATTTCGGACACGATAACAATAATTTTGAGGCGTTAGCATTTCAGACCGAAATGCTAACGTTAGTATAATAGTCTAGCTCTATATATATATATATATTTAGAGCTAGACTATTATACTAACGTTAGCATTTCGGACCGAAATGCTAACGCCTCAAAATTGTCGTTATCGTGTCCGAAATTATGATTTATGGTGCTCAATAAATTCTTCATATGAAAATATTGGGGAATACAAAAATTTTCTATTTTTAAAGTTTTCTAAGTATTTGTTTTGCATTTTTGAAAATAGCATGTACAAACATCAATATTTTATTAATATTTATGACCTATTTTCTAAAATTCAAAACAAATACTTAGAAAACTCTAAAAATGAAAAAAATTTGTATTCCTTAATATTTCCATATAAAGAATTTATTAAGTACCATTAATCATGATTTCAGACACGATAACATAAAATTTGAGGCGTTAACATTTCGGTCCGAAATGCTAACACTAGTATAATAGTCAAACTCTATATATATATATATATATATATATACATATATATATACATACATATATATATACATACATATATACATATATATATATACATATATATATACATACATACATATATACATACATATATACATACATACATATATACATACATATATATATACATACATACATATATACATACATATATACATACATACATATATACATACATATATATATACATATATATATATATATATAGAGTGAGGCTATTGCGCTTCATGAAGCGCAGTGGCTAGTGCGCTTCGGTTTCATATCTCATCAACCGTAGCTCGAATGACCAATCCAAGTTGCTCACCATAATCTTGATATTGAAACCTAGTTGCATAACAAAATTTTCTTTTTTTAGAGTTTTCTAACTATTTTTATGAATTTTTGGAAAATGACCTATTTTATGTGCAAAATTTGTACATTTTCTATACAATTTTCAAAAATCCAAAAAAATAGTTAGAAAACTCTAAAAATGGAAAATTTCGGTAATCTACAAGATTTCAATATATAGATTGTGGTGAGCAACTTGGATTAGTCATTCGAGCTACGGTTGATGAGATATGAGGCCGAAACGCACTAGCCACTACGCTTCATGAAGCGCAATAGCCTCACTCTATATATATATATCTTCAGCTATCTTTTGGTAATTAAACAGGGCCGATATATATATATATATCACCCGCTGGCTGGGCCCGGATATATAATTAATTTTGCTTTGCAGGTCATTGAAAATATAGAATGTCTAATTAATCCTTACTATATATAAAAGCATATTGAAAAAAATGATATGAAAAGGCTATTTTCCCCAAATAAGAAACCTGAGCTGTTGATCATTTTCTTCGATAGATCAGAACCGTTGATTTATGTTAATGCTCGTTAACGTTAATGTCTCAGCCCATTAAAAATTTAAGGTCCATATCAATTTCCTCAATATAGAACCCATTACATCTTATCATAAAAAAATATTATAAAAAATAACAATTTCAGCCCAAAGCAACGCGTGGGCTCTTTACTAGTTAACATGAAACACTGCTTAATTATAAATATTTCCCCGAAAATACAGAATGTCTAATTAATTAAGATGATGTACAGAAAACACTGAATAAAAAACAATTAAACATGGAATAGATTTTCCACATTATATAGTAGGCCGATATGTGTTGTTTTAATCAATTGATGCGTGCACGGAAGCTCTCACTGTCTGCCTGCCTTCACCTATATTCGATATGGAGATCGAAAATTTATAGCATAAAATGTTATCATGCCAATCTTGCATCTGGTGTTGTTAACCTGCTTGCAAAATTGAAAAAGAAAAAAGATATATTTCATCAATAAACAGAAGAACAAAAAAACAAAAAAAGAATGAAAAAAATACAGAGGCAGCTGGTCGTTAAAAATCTGCACCTATATATTATATATATCGAGTTCGAAAAGCAAATACATGTATTTTCATTTTGTTGCTATACAAAGATGTTTCGATTTATAGATAATCCAATGAGTTAGATATTGACTAGGAGGTAACAGGTTTTGGAATTAGGTACACTCTACAATTCAATAATTCATTTTGTTGCTATACAATTCAGCGCCTCCAAAGATCCATTCATTTTTCTTAGTTTTGGAATTAGGTACACTCTACACGCTTTATATTGTTTTATATTGTTAAAATTATAGTTCATTATATTTGAACATCATATGACAATCAGATATTTCATGCTATTATATTAGAAAAAAGTATACTTTATCAAAATTATATATATTGGTCATCAGGAGATGAACTTGATATATAATATCTACATTAGATAATTAATTGCTCTATATTCTTTGTTTGGGAATTAAATTTTCTTATAAATTTTTCTGTTAATATTAGTTATGCTCCCACCGTGAGGTTCATTATTCCATTTACTTTATTTTGTGTAGGTTTTTCTAGAGTGCTCTTGCTGTGAATTTAAATCTTCCAAAATTTTTTTTTTCCCACGCTTACATAAAAAAAGTATTTTATACCACTCAACTTAAATGGAGGTTCATGTTTGTGAGCCTATTAAATTCTACTTTATAGTAAGAAAATTTTTTATTAGTACTTTGTGTATGAGCAAAACCATGTTTTTTTTTTTTTTTTTTTAACTTTTATATCAGCTATCTTTTCTATAAAATGTTCATATTTGTTATTCTTATTTATCTTATCAGTAATAATTTTTAATCCGGGGCGAAGCACGGGTTACAGCTCTAGTATATATATAATCAACGTGACAAAAATTGTACGGCTAGCTAAGAATTGCTTTAACTTTAATTAATTAGTGAACTCGGTGGTGACCCAGTCCAAAGCGCTTTCCGGATGCCTTTAATTAATTTTAATTTACCCACCAGGCCACAAGCTTGTATTAATTTTTCAAGTTGTCATTTTGTAAACAACTCCTAGAGTTATAGTCAATTACTTTTTTTTAAATAAAGATGAAGTTCCAGCCACTCAAATTTATATAATTTATAAAATACTTCTATCTGGATTTCGAACCCGCGACCTTTCACACGGAGTGTCTTGCCCTTAGCCACTAGACCAAAGGCTGGTTCTGAGTCCTAGTCAATTATTGACACAGACAGAAAAATATAAATTAGTTTGATTCCCACCATGCATTTAATTAAGTTACAATTACAATCAATCACCTGAATGTAGTTAACATTGAACAACCCCACCATCAACTTATAATTATTTATTTTATCTATTTATTAATTTATTTATTTGAGAGAGGACTTCATTTAATTTGTTTATCAATTCAATTGGTAGATACTTTTCACGTGCCAAATTGAAAAGTTGAATATGGGCAGGATTGACAATAGAAAACGACTGATCACTTATCCATACAATTTAAAGACATACTTTAATTAAAGAACAGAAGTTGATAGTGCATAAAATTATAATATAGTCATTTCTTTTACCTACAAGCCCTTGTGAAATTCGTATTTGTAATTTTATGTTGTCCAGATTAATTCCATATATATTCAAGGAGACCTTGAACATAAAACAATACATTAGAGTAGTTTAGTACCCTATAAAGTAGCTCCTAAATTAGCTCCCAAAATATAACTTTTTAAATAGTATAAATGGTACGATTAATTCATATAATAATGATGTAATTAAGTTCCCAAGAAAGTAATAAAATTTGGTTTTCTTCCCCTTTTTTTTATGGGTGGTTTGTCACACGGATTCTGATTTTGTCATCATCTATTCATCTTTTGATCTGTGGGCGCATGTGAAGGTTGTCTCTCTCTTTTTTTTTTTTTTTTTTTTTTTTTTTTGAGATGAAAGGTTGTCTCTCTTGTAGTCTTGTGTGTGCATGAACAGATGAAAAAGGAATTATGAGGCAGGCAGGGAGCAGAGGATCATAACTTAAAGAGAGTACATGAGAGCAAGTATATATGTACCGTTTGACAAAAAAAAAAAAAAAAAGAAGTACGAACCGTTCCTTGCGCTTCTGCAGGAAACGTTGCAACGACCTTTTCCTTGCCATATGCATACCTGAAAAATCTTTTTATTCAAAACCCAAATTATTACATGGTAATTATGTTAAAAACTAGAATCCATATGTGTGTGTGTGTGCAAAGATGAAAACAATATCTATATATATATATATATATATATATATATATATATATATATTTATAATAATGCATGCTCATTGATTAATTAATTGTTTGAAGGCTAATTCTTTTATGGATCAAATAAAATATGGGCCGTTCATTTTTCATAATCAGATGACCACAATATTTCTTTTAGATACAACTAAAGGGGGATGTTTGATAAGAACTGCTCGATTCAAAATGAAAGATTGCTTAGCCGATTCATAAAAGAACAACTCATCTTTGAATAATATTTATGCAAAGTTAAGCATTATATTACAATTGATTAGAAGATGTGTCTTCATAATTAAAACTTTATTTAAATAACGAAATATTATCACCTTCCCTTAGCTTGGCCACTAACTCCTCCTGATGAGAAGAGTTGCCCTTTGTCATTGAGCTCTCTTCCATACTGGCTTTCTCTGCCATCTCCATGATATATTCTGCCTACACATATATGTATTTCATATTTTTAATCAAAATTTTACTAGTTATAATTACTACTTCAAATAATAAGAATAATAATATATAACAATGTCAAACTGAAAGCGTCATCAAAGTAAATTTGGAGACGGATTTTGATATATATTAACTACTACATATAGTTGTGCCATATTTAACTGATTTCACATCTTCTGCCTTAAGGTAAAGTGCGGCATGGCACGTAGACCGTTGGATCGTCTCGAGATTTGAGCCTACATGAATCTTGAAGTGTTCCGATAGTCCACATGCCATGCCGCACTTTACCTTAAGGCAGAGGATGAGCACCGTATTTAACTATATGGTGTATACATATAGCAAAATGATCATGTTTTTTGCGATAAAGATGAGAGTCGAGCCACTCAAATTGAAATGTTTATAAAGCAGAATTTATTGTTAAAACCCTAAGAACTTATTGGTCAAGAAAAATAAGAAAATATAGGGTTGGCCAATATATATACCCTGCGTTTGATAGCCGTAGTAAAATTGATTTAAGCTCTTAAATCAACTTAAGTCACCAAACGGAAGTGATTTAAGGTGTAGTAAGTTAACGCAGCTATATAGGTGTAGTAAACTAAATCACCAACATTTTACATCAACTTTACTTCATCTATTTACTTCACTACCACCAAACATCACTGATTTAAGGTGATTTAACGTTTTACTCCGCTTTAACTTACTACACTTGCCAAACAGGAATAGTAGGAATGCTAATTAATGCATGAATAGTAAATTACAACCTGCTCTGAAGAGAGATGGAAGATTCCAACTGCTCCATTGAAGAAAATTGTCAGTGGTTGATTTGAAGTACTGTTTACATCGGAGGTACCAACAGATGCTCTAGATGATGTAGCTGAGTAATCAAATTAACAACAAGTAATTAAAGCAATAAAACTAATTAAGCTGTATTTACGAAATTAATTAACATGAATATATATATGTTATTATATATGTTGCATCATTACTTGTTAACTCGTATTAGTATTAACACAACTATATTGTGGTTATATATTATATACATGCATTTTGCACCCAGCAATTAAAAAGGCTCATTTATATTTAAAAGGGAAAGGGCCACTGGCCTCAATTAATTCTTATACAATCTCTTTTTTTTTTTCTTTTTTTTTTGAAGAAGTAAGCAATTAGCAATGGAGTTTTTAAGAAACTTAAAATAAATACGAAAAAATATGTAAAAATGGATAAGGCTTATCTAATTAAATTATTGCGTTTATAGATTAATGGGTGTTTCAATTTTATGTCATTGGTCGTGCAAATTGTATAAAGTTTTGATTACCTTAACTACCACACAATCTTGAAATTGTATATATAGAATTTGAAACACCATCAACATTAAGTAAGAATATATCTATATTTTCTTTTGTTAAGATTTTTCTGAACTTATTTGAAAAACTAATTAATGTAAAGATTATCATAATAAACATATTATCAAAGTGATTACTCCCCATGTATAAATAAATACATAGAAAAAATGTATGCATGTATATAATTATCATGTGATATATATAAACCTTAGATAACAAACATAATTAGTGTAGAGAGAAAGAGAGAATTAATATTGACCAACCAGGAAAGGTGAAGTTCCTTTCAATCATCACCGGACGGGGTCGTCGAGCCGTGCTTCGCGAACAGCCAGCCATGGCTGTGGTGTGTTCTTCCTCCATGTTTTCCATTACAAACTAGTTAGGAGTATGATGAGAGGAAGGGAAGGTGTGCATTAAAATACATGAGGAATTAATGAGAGAGGAGAGAGACTTAATTAAGAAAATTAATTAATTGTACAGTGCCTTTGCTGTGATGTTAATTAATTTAAAAACAGAATGCAAACAATGAGCTAGAGAGAGAGAGAGAGGTGATCATGAAAGGGACTTCGTTGGGGGGAGAGAGAGAGTCTTAATTAAGACCACAAGAAACATATGCTGATATATATGTATGCATTGATTAGTTTTATTTATGGATGTTCTATTTGATCTTCTGGGTACAAAAGATTATGGCTCGTTTTGTGTCCACTATTTGTATAGTTGGGGACTAATTATAGCTAGCTTCTATATATATGGTCTTAATTAATTGTGATTTGTGAATATTATATACAAGCATATTTTATCAAAATAATTTTTTTTGATATAAAGATGATAGTCAGACGACTCAAACTACTCAAATTTAAATGTCTATAAAATATATATATCATCCAGATCTTGAACCCACAATTTCTCGTACGTTGCCCTTAATTAGCCACTAGATCAAAGATCAGTTTTTCTAACCAGATTTTTTTAATGAAAACAACTTTTCGATTTCCTCTTTATTATATTATTTATGTAGAATTAAATGTACCCTTTTTTTTAATTTAAGAACGGCGTTAAATCTATAAACTAGAAAGAGGGGTAGCTTTCCAAGCACCTCAACTATGTTATATCATCAATATTATTAACCATTGATTTTGTGTAAATATCTTCATCTACTTTGATCCAATGGTTTATATATATTAATTCTCTCTCCCCATTTAATAAGATGTTATGATATGTCTAAAATAAAATTTAATCTTAGAGTGGTCCAACATTTATATGTCATTATTTATAAATTATTACATTATCATCATCATCATCATCATTCACATCAAAAATTATAAATTATGTTCAATTTTTTTAATTAAATATATTTAATTTATAAGTTTTATTATTTATTTGTTATCATATTTCGGGTGAAGCCCGAGTTACAGCTCTAGTATTAAAAAAAATCCACTACTTTTTCGTACAGGCATGAAACACACGAATCACAACACAGCTAAAAGCCAATCTAATATATATATATATATATATATATATAGCAAATTAAGTAAGGCTGAATAAATTTTGAATTTTCGTCGTACGTGTTGGTTGGAAAGCTAAATGGCACAGGACTTTGTCCGGTGCTTTGCGTGAGAGGCACCCAATAGTATGACTCAATTAAGTTTACATAAATATTGAGATGCTTTCATTATCTCTCTCCCCCATCAGTCCTCTTACCTCTGGTATATATATACACAACACTAGCTAGGAATTCGTAAAAGACAGCAGAAACGAAATTAAACAAGATAGAAAAATGAAATTTACTCCAATGATAGCTAAATTATTATTTATTTTTTTTATCTCACGACTATAAATGAATATTATCCATGTACCTGTAATTAATAAAATTCATTGGGTCTGATCATCGAAGCAACACCCTAGAAAAATATATATATATGGAAAATATACTTTAGCAAATAAAATTTTGTACTAATTTTTGAGTAAAACTATGAGTGTGACCTACCGTCCATCCATGGACGGTCCATCACACTCACAAAGTGTGATGTGGTGGGCCCCACCACGTGACTCTTTGTGAGTGTGATGGAAGTCCATTTGATGGACACAAGATATTTCTCTAAAACTATTGTGCAAAATTTAGTATTCCTCTTTGAAATGTTAAGGACTCAAATTATACTTTACCCCACTCGAAATTTTGATTTATGGTTACCATTAAATTCATTGTATGAAAATAACTGAAAATACAAAAAATTTCCATATTTAATTTGAGATTTTTAAGCATTGAATTCAGATTTTTTTTTTTAAATTCATATACAAACAAGCACTAGTATTTTCATATAATAAATTGAATGGAACCATAAATCAAAATTTCTCAAGTAGTGACAAAGTATAATTTGAGTTGTTACTGTTTTGGAGCGAAATGGAAGAACTTTCATATTAGTCTAACTCCTAATTATTTTTATCAAAAATCGTTTAAGCAAGTAACTAACTGATCATATGAAGAAATTTGAACTATATATATATATTTAACTTATCAAACAAAAGGTAGTGCACATAGCAAAACTCATAAATATTATTGAACTTTTCATGAAAAAATAGCAATTACACAAACTAAGTTTGGTGGTTTATACATCCAATAATTTTGTCTTAAATTACTCTCGTTTCTTTATGATTAACCCTCATAAATATATACGCAAAGCCGCGCCGACCGGATTAGTTCAAATTTATCTCAATGTTTAATTGTTTACCAATTGCCACTCAATTCGTACATACATATATATATATATAGCCGGTAAGCTAAATTTTTTGTGCCATTTCATCTACTGGGGAAATCAAATAGGAGTACTTATATATATAAATTTTCCTGTAGCCTGGAGCTGTAGGGTTGCATCGAGAGACTTATAATTTACTTTATATAATTCTGTTTGTTAGCTTATCAATTAATGTTTCTTTGATCTTTAATTTGTAATTAAGCTGTAAACATCTCCAAGAGATGTCGTAAAAATGGATCCCAATATATCTATATTGGGTGTCATCCTAAATTTTTTGGGAGCAAATTTCACCTCAATATTCAACAGATTCCCAAAATATGATCCCAATACATTTAAACTGGGCCAAAATATGGATCCCAATACATTTGAACGGTCTGGATTTGGCTCTGGCTTTGGGAAGTCGTATTGGGAATGCTAAAAACTGGGCCAAAATAGCTCGATTTGGCTCTGGTTTTGGGAGTGCTAAAAATAGGGATAGCTGTTTGGATATTTCTTGGAGACAGTTTTCTCTCCTAATTCTCAATTTTTAGTTTTAGGAGTGTTTTACGACGTCTCTTAGAGATGCTAACCATCTAGACCCCTTTATGACTTGTGTGAGGCCTGATCAGATTACTGAAGAGGAACCTCTTACTGTCAAGGAATAGTGATGGACTGTTTCCTTATGACTCTTTACTGAAGAGGAACCTCTTACTCATGTCTTAGAATAGAATAACAAAATAATAGCTATTCCATGTGCCAAACAGAAAATAGCTATTCGAATTGCTCTAAAAAATTGTTAATCCCCTATTCCTCCTATTTGGTCGAATAGCGGAATAGCTATTCAAATAGCTTTAAAAATATTTATCACAATATTTCCACTATCCGAATAACTCTAAACATCGCTATTCTTTTTACTCTTCCAACAACCACTAATCTATTTTTACTAATCAGATAGCACTATTCTATTGCTATTCCTTGATTTGCCAAACGGACCCTTAGGGGTTTCAGCTTACAAAATAAATCTTCGACATACGTGACAATCTGATATGATATATCCAATCCGACAGTCAAACATGAGCTATATATGCCTATCACGTCTATTAATTTTCTCAAATAATTTATGATCTACCAGCAAACTCCCAATTTATGACTCTTCATGCATGAAGGTCTTCTGACTGAGGGCACAAACATGATATTAATAATTGAACATATTAACTTTTATCATTCTTGTGGTTCTTTGCGTGATATAACGTACAATGATATAAAAAGAAGAAGAAAAAGGTTTTTGTAAAAATAATATTGCTTCTCTTTTTAAAATTTTTTTTTAAAAAAAAAAACATGAAGGAAAAAGAACCCCTCTTGTTAACAAAATATTGGGGCTGACATGAGTGTATATATATATGGGCTTCTGCTTTGCACTTGGGCCGTGCTAAACCAACCCAAATTTTAGACGCAAAGGAAAAGGGTTGCTAAACTGTAATTATTGGCAGTCCAGGAAATTAAATTATATCAAGATATATGGGCTGATAAGTATCATTGAGATCGACTGCTGTTATTGCTAACAACATTGATTTGAGTGTGCTATTATTCGTTAGAGGATAAATAACACAAGTCATGTTTTAGTTAAGAATTAAATTATGGTTATGAATTATGACAAGTAATTATTGGGGATTAATTATTTGTATTTGTTACTGCAATTTTGCATTTTCCCTGCACGGCCCTATATATTTAGGACTATTCTTATATATATTTATAGTAGAAATCAAGCAATCACAGGGTATGATTGGTTTTTGGAAAATGCTATGGGGATACTGCAAAAGATACTGTCAGAGATACAACCATATAAAGTTAATTTAACGTTAATCTGCAACATGTTGCGATCAAAATGAAACATCTATAAAGTTAATCTGAAACTTAATGAGATTAAAATGAAACACAAATGATATAATTTTCTCATTTGTTGCTCTTTCACTTCATCTTCTCCCATACGTTCTCTCAACAACTTTAAGGTAATATTTATGTGATTTAGTAGTGATTCAAGTAGATGATTTAATTTATGATTTGTGTTATTCAATTTAATACTACAATGTTTCAAGTTAATACGTTAATTGTTTCAAGATAATTTGTTAATGTTTCAATTTGAATATATTTTACATTATAACTGTTATCTTTTTTGGTATCTGTATATCTGGAACGTTTTTTTTTTTTTGGTCTTTATTAATTCTTTTTAGGAGCATTAATATCTCCAGTATTGGTAGGTGAGTCAGATATTTAATTAATTTGAGTTTTACGTGTACACTACTATTATACATGTGCTATATATCAGAATCTGATATCATAATTTATAGCCTTGATTTTAGCAATCAATCATTTCTTGACCACCTTGTGCGACTAAATAATATACTCAAAACCCAACAAAATAATATTGATATATTACAGGATAAAGATAAATCATTTTGTGGGGGCTCTCTCCTGTCTCCATCTCAAGTGCTAGTTTGAAATTGAAAATTAGTTAATTAACCTAATTCAAATTATTAGCTCAAATTCAGACATCAAACATAAAACGGTAAAAACATCAGTTACATCTATACTATATTATAAAGCACGTAAGAATTAGACGTCTCCATTTTTTCTTTCTTCTTCAAATTTTTTAATCCCCATTCTACCCCTCAATCAACGGTACAGATCAAAATACATTGATTTTAAAGGTGTTGATGTTCTCCAATCAAATAACTTCCTCTCCATTTTAGTTTTTCCAAAAACGGAAAGATCTCAAACTTGGTATGAAGACATCAATGCTGATTAGAATTTACATTAATGAGGAATTAACTCTTTATATTCTAATATTCAATGAGTTAATTTAGTGTAAAGATGAAATTTAAATAGTAAATAATGAGCCAAAAATCGAAAGATGTATTATATGGCCGGTATGATATCAAAATTTAAAAGGTCCGCACAACGGACGGGTTCTTGCTAGTAACTAATAACATGCAATTCAATTGACAGCCACTGTCAATTTTTTTTTTTCAAAAAAACTAATAACATGCAATTGCGTATATATGCATTATTTGAGTTCAACACCATTCACTAATTTATTACTGATACAATTTAATTTCTCAACAGCATATTATCAGAAGAAACTATAACTTATTTCTTACTATTACTGGTATACCAGAGCTACATATATAGAAGAAAATCACATCATGAAGATGAAGGTGTCTTTGCCGCAAAGGGGGCACGCATCGATGGTTTTCGAAAGCATCAGGAAGCAGTAACAGTTGCAGCATCCGCCCGCCACAAGGGTATCGTCAAGCTTCTCTTTCTTAACCTCAGACTTCTTTCCTCTCCTTTGGTTCTTGGGACGTCGTTCCTGCTGGTCGGCGCCTGTTTCGTCGCCATCGAACTCGTCTTTCGTAACATGTTCCTGCATTCAGTCAATGTTGCTCATGTCAAGTGCAAGTTTTCCTAATCGGCATTTTAGAATCAAGAGGCTGCACACATGTTGGACAGTTTTTTTTTTACATTTTACACAAATCACAAATATTTGTGACTTCCATATATAGCTGGGCAAATGTCAATAGTGTTACAAAAATTTCAAAACAAAATCATGAAAACAAAGATGTGAAACCTTGATCATGACGGTCTGATCGATGTTTAGTTTTCTCGGGTCTTCTGTTCGCCTTTGATCTTCGATCTTTTGAAAATGATAAGCAACATATTGCGCTTTATATGTAGGTCGACGTTTGATAAGATGTCTGTTCTAATTATGAAGAACATTCACATTTTGAGCTCACTTTAGGAATACAAGATCTTGATCGAAAATGTACGATATTCCTTTAAATGCATGTTCGAGAGCTTTTCGACCAAATTCAGGGATTCTATCTCTGACCAGGCTTGTATTTACTGTACAAAACTAGTGAACAATGAACGGCAATTGCGTATTTTCTCAATATATAAACCGAACATTATTGTTACCTATAATAGTACAATAGCGTCATTGCGTATGCTCAACAAACCATCGATCGGAGCATGAATATGCAGTGTCGTATCGATCATTGCTTGTAAGAGTACAGCATATGATATAACCAGGTGGATTGATGGACTGAACTTAAACAATGATCCGAGTACTAAAAAAAATCATAGAAAATTATGATAAATTACAATTAAGTGGATATTTTCTGTGAGATAATTAGATAATCAATAATTTTATTCTCTGTTTAAAGGTTTTTAATTTGAGGAGGAATTAATATAAAAAGAAACTAGCTAGAAAATTATTATATTATTTAAAAAACAGAAATTAAAGATCAAGAATTCAAGATTATAAAATCTGCTCTTACTAAAGTACTGCACCTCTATCAAGGTTTCATGCATGATGTGATGATATCCAAAATACAGTTCCTGGTAACAGGAAATAGCCAAGGAAAGAACAATAAGTGCCACTCAGAATAGCCAAGGAGACTGCCCGTTAACCCGCCGTAGTTATCTTCTAAATAAAATTGCGAAAACGAACTTGAAGACAGGTTTACTGGCAAGTCATCCTTGGCTATCAGAGATCGACACTCATTATATACATCAAATATAGATAGATATCTGTCTTAGTTCTCCTTGTTGAAGAACTCTTCTCTTCCTTGCATACTAGTTCGTCGGGTGCTCCTGCATATATATAGTTTCGGAAAAGCGATTGATTATACTTATTTATCGCACGCTATCTTAAAAGCATATTTTTTTTGCATATTTTTGCTTGTCTTTCTGATCACCATTTGTTTAGAGCATATGTTCTTGCATTCATTCCATTGAAAAATGCAATTGCAGAATTATATTAGTCAACTCTTTTTGTAAATAATTATTTGGTTGTAAGCGAAAGGAATAATCTTCCAAAAGCAAACTTCTTATCATTTCCAAATGTGGAATAATGGCTGGATATTTTTCTGTCTGAATATATATTCTTCAAATCTGAATTATGTTCTATTAGAATGGTTACACTTGGTATTCTAGTCGGCTTATTTATTTATTTTATTTGCAGCTAGCTAGATAATCATAAATCATTATTTTATCAAAGAGTAACATATATAAAGTTATAAACACACACACAAAACAGATAAAATTAAAATGAGAATATATATACCATTTTCCTTTATCAGTGTCCTTTTAATTTGTTTGGTTGTCAAATGATGCATATGGTCTTCTATATAATCAACTAGTTCGATTTCCAGCAATGTCTAACAAGAAACAACACATCAACAAATGACATATCTACTCCAACTCTTCTTTTATTAAACGATAACAAACTGTTTCAGACTTTCAGTTAATCAATTATTTTTTTTATTGTTTTTCTCATCTCTTCTATCTTTACAACACATGTACATATGTACATCCAGTTTACATATAATGAATATAGTAACTAATGCAGAAGGGCATATCACATATGTGATATCATGTCTATCGTCACTTTCGGTATACCAAACAATGCTTGTTTAATTGAAACAATGGAGAACAGGCTATTAGTACAAGTAACACTGCAGGAAATAATCAATTCCAACAGATGCATATATGATTAAATATATACTAATCGGCCTGTGCAGCATTCTGGTACAAACCAGAAGGTTTAAGTGATCTAGCTAGTCTGTAACAACCAACCATTAATATTACTTGTATCTTATTCTTACCTATTGGACAGGCCAATGTCGCTTGCTATAGCTTAGAACAATGAACTAATTGCCAAAAAGACAATTACACACCAAACAAACTGATATATAGCTGTGTCGTCAGAGCATATATTTGACAGTATATTATTCTGCTAGAATTGCCAGCTACTTCAGTCGATGAAATTAATTATAATCATGATCAAAATGGAAAACATACGCATCCGTCTTGTTCAGTAGGTACAGAAAAGGATTGGTTATGGGGATGAATATGTGATTTGACTGAAGAATGTTAAGAGTTTGTGTCTTACCATAAGTGGTAAGAGTTTACGTCTTATTATGACTAATTAATTAGTTAATTGGGTTTGGAATTTAGTTTTATTTGTTTCTGTATGGGTTGTTGATTGTTGATAGAAGCAGCAAAATATGTAAGTACATGGAAATCTATAACATTGAGAAACAAACAACAACTAATTGCACCACTGAAATGCTAAATATATATCACAATCTCATCAATTAATTAATGCATGGATTACGTTAAATTAAACTTAATTAATAATTATCTACTTGTAGCCAAAGCCATTATATACTGGATAGCTTAATTTAATAGCACAAGATGAGAATATATATTTCAAAATGAAGGGATGGTGGATTAATTTATATCTTTCCCAGCATGGACATCTTTCTAGCTATGCCCCATTTGTTTCCACTCCTTCAAGTCCAATTTTGTCGTTTAATTTAGAACTAAAGGTTGAGGTTCCATTCATATCTACTAATTAAAGGAAAGCATATATATCTTTGGTCTACTTGACACAAAATGATGCTCATCTCTTGGTAAGGAACTTAGCCAATTATGAGATGCATGTATATATGTGGGATTGCAAATTAAGGCTATATACATTGCCAAAATGAATAAAAGAACATATCCTAATTAGTCAATAAGGTACAAAAATGATGACAAGAATACAAGATATTCTTCAAAAAGATTGATAAATGGAATAAAATTTGGTTGACTAGTGAAAAATAAATAGAGATAAGAGGTGATAAGAAGATACTACCTAGCTTTTCCACACCTATATATATGTGTTACTAACAGAAGAGTACTTCACCACAAAAATAACAAAGATTTGGAGCACATATATATATACATACATAATAAATAACTAATAAGGGTTTCTTTGATAGCCAAGGATGACTTGCCTGTCACCTCTCTCCAGCTTAATTTCTCTCAGGTTTAACTTGAGTTTGACGATCCACAGGCAGTCTCCTTGGCTAATCTGAGTAGCTCCTTATTCTGTTTAAATTTTGGTCTTGGGTCGACATAAGATCTCAGATGGTTCATGGTACTATGTAATCTCAAATTTCAGCAAATAATTTCACTAGGGTTAATTAATTGCTTTTCTTGATTTAAGTTTTGTGTTGGTTCTCCATTATATTGTGGATGGATATATACATGTCGTTATGGTTCATAATGTAAACTGACAACATTGGGGGTTAGTTATCGTTGTATATATTGCCACAAATTACTCACAATTTGACCAAATATTTTATGATTTGTTAATCACTTTTTTTTGAACTAATTATAATACTTTATTTTTAACTTGATTTTACTTACCATCTGATCAGCTTTTGATGTCTGTGGCGATGGAGGGCAATGGGAATATTAGGAGATGGGCCTACTTATCCCAATGGTCCGATATAAAAGAGGCACTTGCAATGCAATGACAAGTTCCATATATGCATGCATATATGTACCCATCAAGTCCAAAGGGAGAATAGGTATTATATATAGCTAGGTATATATCAACCTGTCCTTCCATTTCTAAAAGAAATGGAAGTTCTAAAAGAAATGGAAGGAGGTGAATAAATTCACTTTTTTCACAAAAAAAAAAAAAGGTATATACCAACCTTAGGCCCTCCACTAGCTTATCTCCTAAGTCCTAACATATGGCACGGTTCCATGCAGCAGGTGGGCCCAGTCATGGAGACAAGGGGTTTCTGGGGGGCACTCGCCCCTCATGATCTATCCAAAACATTATACTATATATAAAAGCATATTGAAAAAAATGACATGAAAGAGTTATCTTCCCCAAATAAGAAATCTGAGCCGTTGATCATTTTCTTGGATTGATCAGAACCGTTGATTTACGTTAATGCCCGTTGACGTTAATATCTCAGCCCATTAAAATTTAAGACCCATATCAATTTCCTCAATATAAGGCTCATTACATATTATCTTAAAAATTTATTATAAGGAATAACAATTTCATCCCAAAGCAATGCGTGAGTTCTTTACTAGTATGCATAATACACAATTTTGTTGTTCTTTCAAGTTTGAAATGTTGTATCAACTGTTAATCAAATTTAAATTATTATAGTTCATCAATGGTAAATTTAATAAAAAAAATCTTTTGATTGTATTAAATTTTTGTCCCATATATAATTAAAAAGGGAATAAAACATCTGAATGCATAGAATCAATCACAAATGGTCATTGATAAGTATATATTTAAATAAAAAAATATTGCATCTGGATTAATATTGAATATTTATGTACCTTAAATTTAATAGTAGAATGTACTTAGTTAATGAATGTTATTAATTGATAAAAAATTTTGCCCCCCCCCCCCCCAATCACCTCGAGATTCGGGCCAGCATGAATCTCAAGGAGATCCAACGGCTCATGTGCTGCCATATGTTAGGAGATGTGAAATCCACTAATTTTACCATGCCCCATATTCAATGATGATTGATTCACTGCCAATTTGTTTGTGCTGCTTGTTTTGGTAGTAATGATTGATATTATGATATATCCCCTGCTGTCAGCTCTCTTCATCTTCAACCGCTTGTTTCTTCTTTACTTTTAAGATGTCAATTTCTTCCTAGATATATAGCATTTGTGAGCCGACACGAATTTGATATATAGCATTTGTGAGCCGACACGAATTTATGCCCCGGAGCAGCCATAAGCCATATATAAGGTATATTTTTCTCAAAAAAAAAATATATAAGGTATATAGTACAGAGCCCAAAGCAACGAAATTATTATTTTTTATAATAAATTTTTAAGATAATAGGTAATGGACTTTATATTAAGGAAATTGATATGGGCCTTAAACTTTAATGGGCTGAGACATTAACGTTAACGGGTATTAACGTAAATAAACGGTTATGATCTATCCAAAAAAATGATCAATGGCTCAGGTTTCTTATTTGGGGAAGATAGCCCTATTATGTCATTTTTTCCAATATGATTTTATATATAGTAAGGATATAGTACAAGTACAACACATACTTAACGTGTTCTTGTATCATTTCATTGTGTAGAAAACAGGAGATATGCAAATTAACAATTCACATAAAGCATCGTCTTGACTGTGAGATGACTAATTAAATTGGAGACAAATCCTAGCCAGAGTGTGATATCTGAATTTTTGACATTCTAAAAAATTAAGATATATTTACAAGACACCTGATATTTTATAGACGTTATTTATTTGTGAATATTGACGGGAATGAAAGGAGTAGTGATCTATTTTTACTAGTGAAGTTAGAATGATTGGCATAGTTGCTAAGACAAAATAAATGTTTTCATTTTTACATGATAGAAGAATGTCCCATGGCTTCTTTATTCAACAAGATTATAGGACGGAAAAATGTCGTAATGTGGATTTAATTCAAGTAACTATAAGGGCATGTTCGTGAATTTAGAAAGTTACAATTAAGGTTTAAATTGTAAAAGTTCCATTTAAATGGATCCATTGCCTCAGTGATGTTTATCTTCTATTGTTCTGATATTTCTTGAGGTTGGTACGTGGCTTCTTGTGAAATAAACATCTAGGCAGGCAAAGTGATGAATAAGCTGCTTACAATGCATGCTCAAATGGGATATTGATCTTCTCGGTTCTTCGCAATAACAGGGATTTGATTTGGTCTTCACCTTCCGTCCGTGTGTGTATATGTGTTCTCTCGGTTGCACCAATCTGAGATCGAAGTTAGGGTTCCACACATCTAAATCTATTAGCAGTAGTACGAGTGTATATATGGGGTATATATGATTGATGATCAAACTTGGACGGAAAATGGATTTCATGGATTCTTGGTATTTGACATATATTTTCTACTTCTTTGATTCGTTGGTTAATAAAAGGAACTAGGCATAATTATATATTGATTATTCTCGGAAGTGATAAAATTATGAATAATTATTAGGATTAAATATTTGCAACGCTCAGAGTGATGCTGACTGATGTGCGATTGTCGGATCAGACGGTGACATGAAATCGGGGGAAATGATTCAGGCATCGTGATAAAGTATTGTTAGACAAGTGCGAGTTCCGGTTATTTATCAAATCTATGAATTTAACTGAATGCTTTATTTATTAACAATTGTGTGGTGATTGCTTATACTGTTGATATACTGTTTATGCGTTAAATTGTGTAAACTGATCTGAATGCTTGCATGTTTGCATACTTGATAAAGGTAAGTGATTGCATATATGGTATTATGCATTTCTGGGCTTGTCTGTGGATACTGTTGTTACTGTTGTTGTTGTTGTGCTTGTGATTGTTGATCATGTACCGGATAGAGATACCTGCAGGAGGTTAGCTATCTCACTATAGCGCTATGGTTAAAGGACATGCATGTACGGGCATGTACGGGATATATATTTGGATCTCTGGGTTTGAGGTACATGAGGATATACGTGCTCGTGCACGGGATTGCTTGCTTGTTATATGTGTGGTATATGTGATATACGTGTTGATGCACATGATTGTATTTGTTTGACTTGATTTGTGATATGTGCTGAGATGCATGGGTTATGCAGGTTGCTTATGGATTCGTCTGATACAGGTTTGTGTTGTTTCTGTATATTCTGGTATTTGCTTTGGTTGGATATAAGATAGTAAACTGATACATGTGATTTTGTAGGGAAGACGTTAAAGGGGTTTTGAAAAGGAAAATGAAAGGTGTATATCGACTTGGCGTCTAATTCTTTATAGTTGCAGGGATAATGATTATCGTCACTGACGTGCATTGTTATGATTTTATAAGTTTTATTCATGTTATTATTAAAAGTGATTATTTAGTGGTATTCAGTTTAGCTAGTGGATTTGATAAATACCACCGGCTGGAACTAAATACCGCACTGAGAGTGCTTTAGACTCTCACCTATTCCACTTTTCGTGGGTTCCAGGTTACAGGTTTGCGATGCAAGGACGACTTGGGTGAAATAAAAGATTGTGATATGCCACGAAGGGATTTTGCGGGATTTCATTTTATTAATTAATTCCACTATATATAAAGGGTTTGGGGCCTGGAGTTGGCTATTTGAGAATTGTGGTTATATTTACTTGTTATTGGTAAAGTATATTGTTGCATATTTTATAGCTTTGTGCTTATCAGCACGGCTACTGTTCCACCTGCTTGTCGGGATGTTACACAGAGCTTGAACATTTAGCATCGAGTAATACCTAGCGTCCACAGAAAAACCGCACTTCCATAGCGTCTATACGTTACATTTTGGGATGTATCTGTTACATTTCGGAATGTATCTGTTACATTTCGGAATGTATCCATTACATCCCTTACATATTTATAGATGTATGGACGGTTTTTCAATGGACGCAAGATGTTTATCTTTAGTATTTGCATTCACCTAAATTGCTAAATCGGTATTGTTTTATAAATTCCTACAAAAAAAAAAAACTCAAAAGTCAAATCCACATACATTTAATGAACTTGCCTAAATTAATTTGGTTTCCATCATTTTTTTCAGAACAACTCTTATTGCTTTTTATTGAGCAAATTGAACCACATAGTCCGTTAACTTATCAAATTAATTATTTGTATTCATTTCGAAACAAAAGAGAGCATATAATTAAGAATTATAGGCGCAAATGGCCAAATGTGGAAAATGGATAATTTATTTATTCCACATTTACACCACAGAACAGAACAGGCCTAAACAAAAATATAACACTAGCTAATTATTAATTAACAATGAAGTACTTCAAAACAGATTAATCCCTCTCCCTTCCAATTTTTTTTTTCTTTATTCAAATGCCTTCCAAGCTGAATGATATTGCTGATTGCCTGTGATTCTCCATGCTTCTAATTAAAACAAGTTCCTACAAGAACATTTTTATGTTAATTTTACTGATTAATTACTAATTTATTATTATTTATTTATCAATATATATGAAGGTGCTAATTAGAAACAATTAATTAATTAAGAAACAAACATTTGTTTATATATCTTACAAAAATCAAGTGGGGAGGTTGAAATTTCTTCTGGAATCTGTGCTGGATGGACTAGTAATGAGCTTTCCAACAGGGAATTTGGAAGTGAATATGACAAAACCTCTGCTGGGTATATTTCTGTTTCTGTCTGCCCAAATAGGTTCAAGCCGTAATTGGTCCATGTAACTGGGCTCACTGAAGCAAGCTTCATTGAAAGAAACTGGAATATATATACACCAATAATAAGAAAATAAAAACATTTAACTAAGTATATAATTAATTATGAGTTATGAGATGACACAAAGAAATGTCCAATTTTTTATTTTATTTATTTATTTATTTGTGTTATTGATATATCATTTCTCTTATTTAAATTTTCCCATATTGACCCTGTTTCCTATAGTTGTCTAGAAAATAACTGATTTACAAATGATGATTTTTTTTCTTATTCTGATAGCTATATATAAATTCTTGCTATAATAATATAGAATTATTAATAAGAATTGATGCTTTGCAATTAATATCATTCTTTTAATTAGTTGGTTTATGGCTGTTAATTAATTACCTCAACTTGATTCTGCAAGGATTGCACATAATTGATGATTTCATCCAGCAGTGAGGCCTTTCCTAGCACCTGTATAACCACAAGATTGCCAAATCAATATATACATGATATGTATTTCACTATTTCCAAACGAAATGTTACATTGATTATCTCACACACTATTAGTAACACAAGTTAATTATAAAAGAGAATTTTCAGAAATCTAACCTTGCAGCTGCTAGGAAGAAGGCCTTGAAGGGTTCTCATCTTTGCACTTATTTTTTCTCTCCTTATCTAAAAATCAATCCATCAAACAAAATCGAATGTAATATAAATTAAGATATCATATAACCATGATACGCAAATTGCAACATTATATTCATGATGAATTTTGCTAAGATACCATATATATGTTCTCTTATAACTTTTGCTTTGATGTTCTCCTCCATTACTTGATGAAGGAAAAAAAAAATCAAATAATAATGTACCGCTACATTAGAGAACATATATATAATTATCTTCATGTCATTGTGACTAGTATATATCATTAAATTTTAATATTTGATAAATAAATCAGCAGTGCAAAAAAAATAAAAATAAAAATTACAACATATATATAAAGTAAGAAAATTAAACAGTACTCTCTCTGCAATGCTGTGACTGTCAGTAGCTTGGCCTCTCCTTGCCCTTACATGTATGTATCCTGTTGAATTTTTTCCTTCAGTAATGGCATTATCATCTCTCATCTCACCATTGTTTGCCTTCCATTTTGTTGGGTGTTTCCGCTGTTTTATCTACAAATTAAAGCAACATTATTTATTACCTTTTTCAATCAATTTTTCAAGTTTTTTATTATGAAAAATCAATTTCTACATGTAGCAAAGAATGAGAAGTTAATATATATCTCAAATATAATAAATAAAACGAGATTGTGTTCTTTTCTTTTATTACTAATTATGAACAGGAACAAGAGCCAATGTTGATTTCCTCTTTATATATAAGCGTACCTTGGATTGAAATGAGCTAGTCCTGTTGCCATTTGAAGCTTTTCCCTTGTTGTATGCAAACTGCTGACGAGTTTCTAAAGAAGAAGACGAGTATTCCATTAATGGACAGCCGTTTTGCAAACAGTCAACAATATTAAATGTGTTGTTGTGGACATTAAATGGTTCCATGTTGGGTCGGTGTAATATGTCATTCGGTAATATGGAAACCATCGCTTGCTTTATATATATAGGTTGCATGAGAGAAATCTGTTGCTTCCATTGAAAAGTTGTTCGTAGATATATGTGTATAGACGTATAAATTTTGCAACAAATATATCTAATTTGTAACATATATTTTATATTTTTTTAACCTATATATATATGAACATCGCTAGGGACACGCATTCTATACAGGGGCGGATCTAAGAAACTTTTACACCCGGACACAAACTGTCTAATATATAAAGGAGTTCTTTTACATTGTATTTTGCTTGGCAAATCATTAAACCCGGACACAATATATAATTACAATGTAAATAAGTATTGTTTAATACAAAAAAAAATTAGTACTAATCAATACATTTCAAAAATTTTAAGTCCGAGCATAGGCCTAGGCTCGCTCATGCTTAGGTCTGCCCTGATTCTACAGACTCTAATTAGGTATTACTCTTTACATGAATCAGATAGAAACTTGGAAGTTCAAACCTGAAAAGGTGAGCCATGTGTGATTTGAATGACATGAGGAAATTTGAACCGTCCGATCAAGCAATTTATTATCGGAACAAGTTCCATAATTCCTAGTTTTTATTTTGCACATGAGGGCTGCATATGAGCCAATTATATGTTGGCTCGAGCTGGACAAGCTCAAACTCGGATCAAACATTATACGAGTTGGTTTGAACTAGTTTTTATTTTGCACATGAGGGCTGCATATGAGCCAATTATACGTTGGCTCGAGCTGGACAAGCTCAAACTCGGATCAAACATTATACGAGTTGGTTTGAACTAGCTAATTTGAGTCTCAGTTTCGAGTCAAAATCTCAACTCAAACTAACCTTGTATATCCGATAATTTGACCCTAGATCAAACAGCCAGAATCAGACCTAAATCAATCTAGGAGCCAAAAAAATCGATTGTCAAATAGACTCAATCCAATCTATTCATTACCAATCAGATATATTCCACAAGGTCAAACTGATCTGATCTATTGCCTAATTAAGCGACTTAAACCCAACTTAACCACGCTCATTTGATGATGAGAAAACTAACCCAAAAATGTATTGAAAAAAAGGTGTGCAGTTGGGCTCATTTACTAAACCATACGGGTCTGGTGCTAACTGGCTAGCCTCTCAATTAAGTTTCTATAATTCATTTTCATTTCTATAAAACGTTTGCATTTGGGATTTTTGAAAATCCATGTACAAACAAGTACTATATTATTGCTATTTTTGGGTTATATTGAAAAATCCGAAATAAATACTTAAAAAGCTTTAAAAATGAAAAAAATTTTTTGTATCTCCTAGTATTTTCATATAATGAATTTAATGGGAGTCATAAATCGAAATTTCGGGCATGGCAAAGTATAATTTGGACCGTTTACATTTCGGAGCGAAATGCAAACGTTTTCATAATAGTCATTTAATTTATAGATTAATTGTATTTAAAGTTTTATATAATTTTTGTTCTCATTCTTAATGTATTATGGAAAGAGAAATTATCCTTGCACCTCTTATAAACGCCATTGTTAATTTACACCCAATGTTAATTAGGTATGCATAGCCATAAGTAAGCAAGCTCCTTTTGAAAATAAATATTCCATAGACTTTCGTTTTTGCCTTCTTCGACTTGAAGATTGATTATTTTCATCTTCATAGTGTAATTAATCAAAATGCATAATTTAGTTTAATTGAATCTCTACTCAAACAATCTCATGTATGAAAGGGGTGTCAACGCAACAAAAACAATTACGAAAATGAATCGTTTCGTTTAACGAAACCGTAAATCGTGTCGTTTGGACGAAACACAATGGAAGAACAAAAATAATCGTTTCGTAGTGGAATTAATTATCATATGAAAATGAAAAACGAAATAGAATATATTGTTTCTTTTTGTTTAACGAAACCGCAAATCGCGCGTTGCATTAATTGTTTTGTTTGAACGAAACGAAATAACGCAAAATTTTGTTGCATTGACAGCCCTATGTCTATATATGATGCATGCAAGTGAAGTCTGTCACAAATCAATTGGTTGAATTTATGGACAAATGATATTGGGTGCGGGGTCATAAAAATGGTGGGCTAATAATTGCAAGGAGCTACCGATTCAGCTAACATTCAGATCGTATTAAATGTACCGCAACAACGAAAATGCCCTACAAGAATCTACATTTAATAGCCGTTGGGGCATATAGCTTTTTTGTCGCATTCTTATATATATGGATTTCTGTGCTAGGATATATCATAATATATTATAGAAGTTGATAATTTGAATTGATTATAAATATTCTTCAAAACCAAAACAACTATAACAGAAACTTTTATTATAATACATATGCAAAAAAGATACAAAACCACTCCTAAAAAAATTTACGATCAACCATTTATGCGTACGCGCGTAATCTGTTCAACGGAGCAGCATCGCACAAAGGCTAGTCCTTTAATGTTAGAAACGAATATATAATAAGAAAAATAAGAAGGAAAAAAACAGAGAGTATGGTGCTTTAATGCTTCATTCACCTATTCAAGGTGTCCGAGTTGAGAACCAGCCTTTGGTTTAGTGACAAAGGGCAATGCTCTCTGTGTAAGAAGTCACAGGTTGGAAATCCAGATGAAGAATTTTTTATAGACATTTAAATTTGAGTGGCTTGACCCTCATCTTTATTTCAAGCCGTCCGAGTTCATAAGCTGATGAGGTACATATCTCTCTATATTAAAAGGCACGTAAGGAATGGAGATCTCCATTACGTTCTCATGAAAAATGGTTAGATGGGACTGCAATGGGGGGTCCAGATTGTAATTTGCCGTCAGATCTGCAGTGCATGATGAATCTAATATCAAATCAACTGTTGGATATCCATGATCCATAATTAATCTTATTTTGGATATCTATTCTGGATATTGAACATTTTCAAATATGGATATCTATTTTGGATCCAAATATGTTTTCAAATGTTCAATTGTAGACTGCAATTAAAATAGAATACATTAATGTTTCCTATGTTTCCCTCTTTTACATGATATAATTGTATTGTCTCTAATTTGAGTAATGGAAGCCTAAGGACCGGGCGTTTAAATGTCAAATGAAAAAACAATCTTTTTTTTTTTTCCGCTTGATAATATGTTTTCCATTTATCAATTTTTCTCTCGGCCCCTACATCTAAGAGAGACTGAAAAATATCAAAATACTAGGCCATCCATTTTCATTGAAACGAAAATATTAGAATTCTAATTAACTGCTCATGATTAACATTTTAAGAGTAATATTATTCCCCTAAAAATCAAGATAACAACTTACAATATTACTATATCAAAATTTGGTATTTTAATATTTATTGAAAAATCATAAATAATGAGTAAGACACATGTCCCAATTAAATGTGGTTGTAAATAAATCATAAACTATTTGGTCTGAAATGATACAAACTTAAAATTGAGATTATGGCCAACTAGATACTTCAATTGCAATAGAGGATTAAGACAGGGGGATCCCTTGTCTCCATTATTATTTGATTTGGTTACTGATACTTTATGTCAGATGCTATATAGAGGATTACAAAGTGGAGATATTGTAGGAATAGGTCCTGAGATTGAGGATAGGTCTAGCATTTCACATTTTCTATATGCGGATGATACTATATTTTTATTGAAAGCTGACAGTCATTGCATTGAATCAGTGATGTGGGCTCTTATAGCTTTTGAAGGCTTAACTGGAATTAGAGTCAATAGAGACAAATTTGAAATGGTACCTATCAATATTAGTATAGAGGAAGTCACTGATTTAGCAAAAATTATAGGATGTAGGGTTGGAAAATTCCCAATGAAGTATCTTGGAGTTCCATTGCATGATAAAAAGCTTAGAAAAGTGGACTGGGAAATAATTCTTGAAAAACTAGTTAGAAAACTCTCTAACTGGGCAGGAGCACAGCTTTCTGAAGGGGGGAGATTAACCCTTTTAGATTCAGTGCTAACTGCAGTCCCCATGTACATGCTGTCCCTATATAAAATGCCAGTAGAAATACAAAAAAGAATTGATAGGGTTAGGAGTAGATTTTATTGGCAAGGAGCTTCACAAAACAAGAAAAAATATACTTTAATTGCTTGGAAAAAAATGTGCTTACCTAAGGAAACTGGGGGGTTAGATATTATTGATCTACAAGCTATGAACATTTCATTATTGCTTAAGTGGTGGTGGAAATTAAAAGATCCAAGATATACAAGCATATGGAAACAAATAATATTGGCCAAGTATCAGTTAAGTAATAATGAAGAACAAATGTCTCCCCTATGGAAAGATATATACAAAATAGGTAAGATAGGAAATATAGGTTGCAATATGCAGGTGGGTAATGGCAGAAACACCAATTTTTGGCAAGACAGATGGCTGAATGAATGCTCAATTGCTATCATGTATCCCCAATTGTATGATATATGTGAAAACACTAATGTTTCAGTATTTGAAGTAGTACTGTCCAGAGGTCAAGTTTTGAAATTTAATAGGCAACTCAATGGAATGTTACTGATAGACTTTAGTTATCTTTGTTGTATTATTGATAAATGCCAATTGACAGTGCATAATGACATACCTATCTGGAGGTGGAACAATACAGGGGTATACAATGTGAAATCTGCATATGAATGGATTATATTTAGGGGTATAATTGAAAATCAATACATGATATGGTGGGAACTGCACATACCTTTGAAAGTAAAAATATTCATGTGGAGAGTTCATAGAAATAGAATATTAACAAGGGATCAAATGTGTAAAAGAGGATGGGGGGGCTCACAATCTTGTAACTTTTGTGCAGATGATGAAACTGTGGAACATATCTTTCTAAAATGTGATATAGCTAGGGCAATCTGGTTCTGGATGGGGGAATGTCAAAATATGTTTAATCATTGGAAAAATTTTAATGATATTGTAGATTTTGCAAATAACCTCCCAAAGAAAGATAAGGAAGCTTTTCTGACAGTGTTTAGTGGTATCTGCTGGACTATATGGTTAAACAGAAATAAGATAACATTTCAAAACACTGATGTGAATTCTGCAAGAAATATTATTGTACTTATCTGTTTGTTAATCAATTACTGGACAGGGAACATGAAGGAGGAGGTTTGCAGAAGATTGCATAGGTGGATGCCCCAAGCTTTGGAGGAGATCCCTCTTCAAGTCAGAAGTCCAGTGTTGCAGATTGCAGTTTGAAGAAAAAGAAATGGATGAAGACAAAATTATGTTTACTTAGTTTTAAATAAAAGTTAGATGTTAAATGAATCTGTTTCTGGTTTAATGTTCTTTTGATGAAATACGCTGAGGTATTAGCTGTGATCAAAGTCTAATATAACTCTAGGGGAGTGAGGTGAGCTTAAAGATTTAGAGGTGATAGGGTAGGTAAGTAATCAAAGGAGAGGTGAGTCGTATGCATTGAGTATATCTTGTTTTGCAACTGGTTTTATTTAATGAAAGGGCCCAATGGCCTATTAATCCAAAAAAAAAAATTGAGATTATGAAATTACCTTCTTAATTAACGCATTGTAGTCAACTAAGATTTTGTCATTATATTGTTAGCATTAATTTTCCCTAATGAAAATTAAATTGTCCGCAGCATGTTGCGGGTACGCTGCTAGTATTATATATAGACGACTAGGATCTGCACCGACTTCGCCGTCCTGATTACGACCGGGTCCATTTTTAGCAGTCTATATATGCACGGACAAAAAGAAGAACATGAATTAACTGCTGAAACTGAAACAAGTTTTTACTGTGACTGGCTCCAATTAATTTGAGCAGTGCACGGACAAAAAAAAAAGGAGTGATTTTAACAGGTTTCACTGCTTCCAACCAAACTAAATACAGGTTTTGTAGAAGTTTAGCATTGGACAAGTATTTTTATGCAATTTTTATTATTAAATAGATTTCTGGACCGCGGGTCTACGTCAATATTTTCTTTTTATTTTTTTTTACTAATTTTTTTTGGACATTTTAAGTTTATTTAAAGAATATTCATATAAAAAATATATTTTATTCAAGAAAAGTGCTATGATCTAGTCATATTTCCGATACCAACTGATCAAAATATTAAGAACATGCATGATCGCCAATTGAGTTTGGAAAAAACACCAGGGTAAAAAATTGAAAATGAAACAATGTAAGAGCTGATTAAAATTTTTTAGCTTATCAATATATGAAAAAAAAAATCTCTTACAAATGTAAGTTTATGATTGTAATACGTGTGTATGGGCTGTTGAATAATTTCCAAGTGTTACATTTTGGAACTCCATATAAAAGAAGGAGAAATAATAGTATTCCATACCAAGTCAAAATCATTTGTGAAAATAAGTTAGTTGTTCAGCTATTAAGTAGTTTGGTTAGTAAGGCTTTAGAAAAAAACTATACATAAAGTACGCTTGATAATGTTTTCATCTAAAACAAAAATGGAGGTGACAAAAACTTGTAGGGACCCGTTAGATTGCCAAATCATATGGCCCTCAGCTCCAAATGAAAGAGGAGCCTTGTTTTTTTTTTTTCATTTTTAGAGGAGATAGCTTAATACTCTTAATAAAAAAAATAAAAAAACATAAAATAAGCTCAATGATGTCTCTATTTAGAATAAAAATTACATAAACTTGTTTAGATCGTCAGATCATCAGATCATACGGCTCTCATCTCCAAATAAATGGGGAGTCTATTTTTTCTTCCCCCTCTTTCTAATGGAGATATGTTAAATTTATTCTAAGATTCTTCATTAAATATATTATATTCCGTGAAATTTGTTAACATTTAGTTAAATACTAATTGGTGCAATTTATATGATTATATCTATAAAAAGGTAAGAATATGCGGCATATTGAATCTATATCACATTATCTAATTGCATATTGGGAGCGGTATATATATGAGAACTTTAGTCTTTTTATCTTACTGAGCATCAAGGCATAAAATTTTTCGAAAAACTTTTCCATCTTGCCTGCCTTTTGTATGTCACATCATTTCTTTCTTTTTAATTATTTCCTATCTCGTCTTAGTGGTTTTCCCCTTTTTGCACAACCTTTTTAAGTGTCCAAAGAGCTGTCCCTAACACATATATTAGTGGTGGCAAATCGGGCGGGCGGGTCAGGTTCGGGTCGGGTCAGTTTGACCTTCTAGAATATCTCGGGTCAGGTCAATTTGACCTTCTAGAATATCTCGGGTCAGGTTGGGTCAATTTTAATGTCTACTTTTTTTAGATCGTATATTGATTTGAGTTGGATTGGACGTTATTTGATCTCGGGTCGGGTCAGTTTGACTTTCTGAAAAATTCCGAGTCGGGTCGGGCCGGGCGGATTTCTCGGGTCGGGTCGGGTTCTGCCACCTCTACCATATATAGTCATGAGTGGGATCACTTGATAATGTCTGTGATTCTGGCAATGATATTTTGAAAAAAGTTAGAAAAAAAATTTAAGAATTAAAAATCATACAGATACTTCTATATATAGATTATAATATTTCATTAATTTCATGTAATTTAGATATTATTATGTACCTCATTAGTTAAATCAAAATTTGTTATGTAAATTAAATTTACAGTGTGAGTGTATCAAATTATATTTATGTGATTAGAGTAGAATTCATTGTGATTCAAGTTAACTTTCTTATCATTTAGCTCAATATCATATTGATTCTAATTAATTATATATATTTATCTAATGAATTCAAGATTTCAAATTTAAATTAATACCTTTTGTTATCAAATTTAATTTGTATTGTGTTAAATTAACGTTACAGTACTGCTTCCATTATTTGAGTACATAAATCTGGTACAAACCCTTCAAGAAAAAATCGAAAAACTGCAAACATAAACGTTACCAAAGGGGGCTATTAAATGTGTTAGATATTGTAGGTGCAGAGAGCATTTAAAGTGGAATAGCATATATGATTGTCCTGGGGAAAAAAAAGACACTTTCAAACTGATAAATGCTGATTATTTTCTTTTGTCTGCTCTGCATGCATTTATTAATTTGTATAGATTATAGAGAAGGGACCTCATATCTGAATATCTGATATCAGAATGCAGGCTGCAGTTTCAATTAATTTTGCCTGGGGTAGTTCTGCCTCTGCATCATGAATTATGAGATTGAGAAACTAAAAGGATCTTGTGCCCATAAAAATTTAATTAGCAAGATATGATAAAAAGAAGTAAAATGTAATGGGAACAAAATATATATGAGTGATGCTACTAAGTTTCAGACTGCACAGTCAAAATATTAATTTTGGATCGAATGAAATATGAACCATTTATTTTTTCAAATCGGATGGTCATCACAATGTATCTCTTGGGCACAAATAAAGAGAGATAGCTGATCCGTAAAACTTAATCCGCTTGATTGGAAATGAACAGTTGTCATAGAAGAGCATCTCAGAAAATAAACTCCAACTTGAATTTATTTTCTATACTTTTTTTAAATGCAGATTGAAACATTTTCCTTTAAAATGTAATGATGCTCATATTTTATAAACTACAATTTATTTTACTTTTTTTTTTTTGCCAAGAACTGCTATAAACAACCCAATTTAGGTTACAAGCCCAACAGCCCAATTTGGGTTTATCTGAGAAAATTCTCCAATTCATATGATATTCCTGCTCTATTGTTTTTTTGTGTTCCATATAAGCATGAAACTTTAGTCTATAATGAGAATTAACGAGAACAACATTATTCTCAGAATAAAAAGAGCTTGGACATGATCTAGAGAAAATGATTTATTACTAGTAGAAAATTAATGGTCATTTCAATCTTCAAAAAAATTGTCATCTGTTTGAACAATTTTAGTTTATATACCTGAATCTACCTTGTTGTTTTTTGTTTGTAAATAGTCTCCAAAAAATGGTGATTTCAGGCTTCAAAACATTCATTACAAGTTTACAACCAATATACAAACGAATCAAGACAAACCAAAATAAAATTACATCTGTTGTTAACATTCATTTTTTATTTTGTTGTTGCTTGGAAAATCCCTAATTATCATGTTTCAAACACATTTTATCCTGTATATGTGTGATTCACATGGCAAGCTCTTGTGTCTTGGTTGCAACATCAGGGGTAACCGTAACTCCACCGGTCGTCGGCCTGAAAATTTCGCAGTACATTTATTACTAACCGAATTGACAAATAATGAATTTCAAGATTTTACCAATTTTTTTCTCATAATTAAGTGCGCAAGTCGGAATGTACACTTTTCTGGTAACAATCTCGCGAGAGCATTCATCATGTGGTTTGTTAACAGTAACCAGGATTCAGGTACAACTGGTATATATGAACCTGACAGAAATCTATACAAAAAACCTCAATTATTTCTAAGTCGACAAGACAACAACTGCGTTGTATATATTATACCATACGTACCGGTATTTGTATAACAGTACCAGAAGCCTTAAAGGCACCTTATATAATCGATAAACAGAATTTAGAGAGAAAAGGGATATAACAACATACAGGCCAACAGAGACTTTGAAGGCATCATAGATTATCCATTGTGCTCCCGACAATGTTCCGATCATGAATATCCTTAAAGGGAGACCGCGCGTAAATAGCCCCCATAACCCTAGATTTTTCACAGCCTATAAACAAAAATACAATATGCAATATTATTTTAGAAAACTATATGACAACAATAGTATTTATATGATTTTGGTGTAAAAATCAGCAATATATCATAATTTTTTTTTTCCAATACTGACAATAGAAACTGCATGTTTCAGGCCTCGAAAAATTAAGTCGAAAGTTGAAACGGGTAATTTTTTTCTGGAATCATGTATAACTGGGGACCCTGGTTTCAGTACGAGGAAAATCCAGTTTGTTTTTGCAAAACATTTTCTATGTTTCTATGTATAAATTAATACCAGTATAACTGAATAACAGCATTCTGCACTAGCATTCGACAAGATTTGAGAAACATGAAAATGAATAATTGTACTAAATCACTTACATCGCCAACTGTGGCACCTTTGGAGTTATTAAGGAACGAAACAAGGTTATCGGCTGGATGAGAGATAAGGGCACATAAGATTCCAGCAACATAGCCACCAGCAAAACTGATGCCCAGTTGAAGGGGCTTGCTGCACTCGTCTTTCGGTACTGGTACGGCTTTCTTGTAAATCAACTCGACAATGTTCTCAAACGATGCAAATTTCATCATGGTATCTGAACAAAAGAAATAATGAAAATATGAAATATATTAATATAGACTACATTATACATTTTGTACTGGCAGTAGCAGAAAACGATATTGGGAACTGGAAATATTTTATCAATATTAAATTTAGTTTTTTGTTATGCTGAAAAAGGCGGAAAAGAAAAACGAAAACCATGAAAACAATGTTGGTACCAGTACCAATTTCTGCTCAATTAGAAGATGGAAAAATTATCACAAGAACTTATCATCAAAATTGGAACAAAGCATATATTAATTTATATAAATTTAACTCATAAAGGTATTTTAGATTCTTACATGGTATCTGTCGACCCCAGAGCGGCACCAGCCCTTTGTACAAACTGCATATCAAAATTGTACATCATCAGAATTCACCACAAACTATTAGCACTTACATAAAAGATAATAAATTTATCACATCTTAATTATCATATTAGTTGCAAAAGGTAATTAAAGAGAAGAGTTCCGCAATTACCTTGAAACACCTTCGGCACGAACCATCTTTGGAAGACCGTCGTGCAACCCCCGCGCAAAGCCCGGTTGAGTCTGAACCCTGACCTTGACAGCCTCCATAGGACAAAGAGCGACATCAGCTATCACCTCCGCCGAAGCAGACCCAGCGAGGTAAATCAGAGTCTTGTATTTTGCTGCATACTCGGGTCCGACAAGGTCCATATAGGACCTCTTGAAGTATTCGTAGAACCCGTATTTGCACGCGCCTTGCATGCTGTAGCCAAGGAACGTCGGCGACCATCCTTTGAAGAATCCCCTCAGTCCCTGCTCCTTGAATAGGATGTTGAATCCTGACATGGTGCTCTTGTACTTCACTGGATCAATCTGAAAAATGTTAACAAGGGTAAACATTGAACTTGTCGGTTATGTGATCAAATTTTGTTCTAAAAAAGGGTAAACATATATACTGAATTTAATTGGGTTATTTGCTTATTTTGTAGTATACGTTTTATCGTCTCTAAATCTTGCTCATTTGTTCTCCTTGATCACAATTGAATCCAATTGTCAGAATTTTCCTGGTAACTTCGCAATGGAACAGAAAAGATACAAAATTTTCTCAATCTACCAAAGTTCCTTTGCATTAAAGAAATGAAGTTACAATATACTTAATCCTCTATATATATATGCAGATAAATTTGCAGAAGTACCGAAAAATTAAGAGTAAAAATAGTACGAAAAGTTGAAGATCACCTCACCTGCATGTTACACTTGACGACATCAAGAGGGGTTATGGCAGCGTGTGTGATGCCGCAACAGAGAGCTCCCCCGATCCCGCAGGCCGCATAGTACTCCTTTGAGAACAACTCGATTTTGTGGCGCGACGGTTCTAAAGGTGACTGAGCAAAAACATCAGAGCTGTACAAATTTTTTGCACTAGAAAATGCACCATTTCTGTTTGAAAATAATGGATTCATTGTGTTATACATGGAGCCTTTCTTGGCTGATGAATCCATCTTTATAATTTATTATCTGTGTTTCTCTCTTACCAGCTTGCCAGTATATATATATACTAAGTATGTTTTGTGTATGTTGGTCGATATATATTGTTTATGTTGTTTTGAAGTTTGATATATTTGAATTAGGGGGAGGAAGAGTTTGAATTGGGCAGTGGCTTGGGAAAAAAGGTCAGTTGACAAGTCTACTGGTAATTAGATATTTTGAAAAAAGAGAGGTATACTGGTAATTGAGGACATGTTTCATGCTTGGACTAAGCCTGGAGCAAGGAACATATATGCACCAAGTTTTTTTTTTTTTTTTTTGTGTGTATGTTCTTAATTGAATCACATAGGAATTATTTTGATTATGCTATTGACAGGAATTGCACTCTTCTGTAACAAATCATCTTTCACTTACTTTCAAAATTTTGTGCAAGCGTTTGGTAGCACCAAATTTAGAAGAAGAGGAGGAAACGTCCTTTGCATAGCATATGTAATTAAATAGTAGGAGAGAGAAGAAAAGAAAATAATAAAATAAGAAGGAGAATGGGTAATAGAGGGAAACAAATAATAAAATAAAGAAAAGAATCTGAAGATCTCCGGCTGTCTTCCGGAAGATAGTTTATTCCACCAAATTGATGGAAGAAAATAATCTGGCTTTGTGGGGTGAACTTCCACTCTATTCCACCATCGTTTGGTACTTTTTTTCTTCCTGAATAGCCTCTCTTCCACTTAATTCTAGAAGATAGATGTGACAATGATACCAAACAGGCCTTAAAGCTTTAAATTTTTTTATTATTCAGCTAAAAAACATTGTTATAATAAATAAATTTGGTATAATGAGTAAATTAAAGCTCATACAGCTTTTCCTAACTTCAAAGACATATCAAATTGCCTTCAAATTTTCATTTATATGGCTTAATAAGTTCTTTATATCAAAATTTTGTGAGATATACAAATTTTCTATTTTTGAAAATCTTTACATACTTGTTTGAGATTTTTAATAGTAAACATACAATATTAATATTTTTTTATTAATAATTTTTTATGTATCACTTTTAAAAATATAAAAATATTTAAAAGGAGTTATTCTTCTATTGATCAGCTAAGCAACTTTTCATTTAGAATATGGCGGTTCTTATCAAACCCTTCTCTTTAATTATATCTACATATCACAACCATTCAATTATAAAAAATGAACGTCCGTATTTCAACCAATCTACAGCAGAACTGGCCTTTAGAAATTCGTGCCGTGTTTACAATTCTGGACTTTAATTTCATGATCCCATACATATATGTTTTGGTACAAAAATTTTCATGAAAATGAAGTTTAATTATAATTTGATATCATATATTCATGAGTTCAATTCGGCTGTTATTCCAAAAAGAAAAACAGGACCCTGTTATTCCATTGTGAACCGTTGGATCAAAATCAACGGATTAGATCTAGTTGAAAAAGACCCCCTAAAATCTAAAGTGGGCTGATCAGATCCGTCCATTTTGATCTAACGGCCCACAATGGTATAACAGGTCCTGTTTTTCTTTGAGAATAACAGCAGATACGGATTCATATATTCATATGGGCTTATAGATTGGATGATACAAATTGCTCTTGCCAATAAATGTAAACCAGGTGCATGCATACATGAGAACATTAAACTTTACTGCTTAATATCAGGCTAATAAAATGATATTCAACGGTCATCCGTGACGGCTTAATTAGGAGAGGTGTACAGCATTAGCATAGCATGATATGATACCTTTCGTAAGCAAAAGGAACGCCTCCAAATGTCCCGGAAATTTCACCAAATTAATTCATGTTTGTCAAAACTCAAAAAGAATCTTGCCATTTTTCAACCGGCCCCACATGTCAGAGACAGAGCACACAAGGTATATTCGCTGGATTGATCTTCATGTGTTTTACAATTCGTTTGGTGAACTGATATATAATTCTAGATGCAGATGGTCAACTAATATAAGTCAACGAGTCCGTATCGGCTACGATCCAAATTGGACTCCAGGACCTCCAATTGAAATCCGACAATTACGGTTTTTAGGGAGTTTTTTTAGAATTATCTCAACCGTCAGATGCAGATTTGAGGGATCGTAGCTGATTTCCAGTGCATAAATCAACCCACCTACCTGATTCGCAATTACGATTTAACATGGAATATTCTTATCAGCCGCATCAAGATTCGTGTAAATTACGAACTGAGCTCCAGCGTAGATTAATCATGCATCTGCTGTTCGGTTTTTTTTTTTTTTTTTTTTGGACAAGTTCAAAGTGCTTCAAATAAGACGCAATTATTTTAATTCCACAAATCAGCTCGTGTTAAATTAATTTTGCGCCAAGCTTAATTTCAGATCTCGCTTTTACTTTTGTTCCTTGTGTGGGAAAGCGAAAAAAATTCACTAAGCTCGATTAATTCAATTAAAATGAAATTAATTTCATAATATTTTAGTCTTCTTGGTTACATTATTGTGAAGTATGTCGTGTGTGAGAGAATTTTGTTATAGTCAGCAAAACTGATCGAGTTGTGTATTAATTAGTTGTCACAATATGATCATGTGACTGGTGACTTTTTTTTATCAAAATTATACAAGAAAAAAATGTCTAAACTCTACATAAATGTCCAGAGACATCAATAAGCAATGAAGTGCACCGTATTTTTATACTCCACTTCAATGTTAAATCAAAAACTGTTGAGTATGGAGGCACTAGCTATAACAATATTTTCTATTATATCTCAAAATATTGTTACAACTACTACTTAAATACTAAACCTCCATATACCCCTAGCTTCTTACTACAACCTAACCTCCAATTCACTACTATCTCTTGCTTGATTGCTTGGTTTCTACATCCAACTCCATACCCCTATTTATACTAGTTCTATGGAGGATTCTAGAACCTAGATATTTTTCCATAGATATTTCTATAGATTATTCTAGACCTAAGATATTTTTTTTTGTATCCATAATGTTCTAGATTATTCCTAATAAATATCTCAACACCACATTACTCTAGATAATTCTTGATCTTGGGCTTGATGGGCTTGGGCCTCAGCGTTGATTCTCAACACTCCCCCTCAACGCTGACTTTGTACTATTCCGATTTTGGTACTCCGCGTCCATCCGGATCATCATACTTGCAACCTCGCCTTTGTGCTCGTTGAGCTTGGCACTCCTCAGTTATTTGCGATCGAACTTCCCGATGGACTTCTTGAACCCGCTTTACTAGTGGTCCCGGCACTAGTCTTCGTCGAGGTCCGACTTCTCGACGGATCACCGGACGGGCTGTAACTCCTTGCACCAACTCACGTCCTTCAGCTATAGTGACACTTCTATATGTCATCCTGACAGCATCACCCTCCTTGGTGATGACTTCCACCTTGGCGCTCTCTTGTGGCTTCTCTTCATCAGCCACGATGCAGCTTATAATTTCGGCCTCTTTTACGACTTTGGTCTCCTCATCGACCAATTCTTTAATTGGTTCTTTAAAAAACAATGACTCAAAGTCAGTTCTATTTTCATACTTACTTACCTCTTTGACATCTTTGATGTCTTCCATGAACGATGACTCGGAACTGATCTCTTCCTCCTCGAGATCACTGGCCTCCTCGACATCTATGCCATTGATGAAGGACCGCGATTCGACGTCTTCTTCCTCAAGCTCATCAACTTCTACAATGTCTCGTATATTGTCGATGGGCCAAGCCTCGATGTCGATCTCTTCTTCATCTTCTATGGCATCTTCTTCATCTTTGATCGGCCACGACTCCATGTCGAACTCCTCTTCCTCTGGCTCATCAACCTCAGCAACCTCTATGCCAACTACCGACTGTATTCCAACAGTCGCCACCCGCGTCCCAATCTTCTTCATATGGGACCTCCTCCGGCACCATCTCCACTGTGGTCACCGCGAGGCTTTCTTCATCTTCCATGATTGCAGCAGTGAGTGCTACTTCTGCATCCCACTCTTCTTCACAACCACACTGCTCTCATGGACAATGTCTTGGCTTCTTGAGGTCGCCACATTACCATGGCCTTTCTTCTTCTTCCGCCAGCAATCTCGTGCATAATGCCCTCTTTTGCCACAATTATAACATCGATCGTCATCGTCTTCATTGTCATCGGATGAGTCTCGAGCTCCCCCTGAAGAATTAGTCTTCTCTTTAGGCCTTCGTTGCTGGCTAGACCTTCCTTCGGGTCTACCTCTTGACTTTCGGTCAGGTCGACCCGTCTTTCGGTTGCTGAACAAGGCCTCTTCTTCTTGCTTCAACGAGACTCCGGCCATTTGCTTCACTAGAGCCTCCTGGTTTGCGAGCATATTCTCCAGCTCCAATAGTGTTGGCTGCGTTGGCCAACCTTGGACGGCTGCTATGAACCCGCTGTACTCGGGTCTTAGCCCATTGATGAGAATCCTTCTCATCCTTTGCTCGCTGATCTTTTCTTCAGGGTCTATTTGAGCAATCTCACTACAAAGAGATTTTACTTTTGTAAAGTAATGGTTAATCATCATCTTACCTTGTGAGATTGTCATGAGCTCCTTCTCAAGTAGTTGGAGGCGCGCGTCGTTCTTCTTTGAGAAGAGTGTTGCTAGGGTATCCCAGGCTACCTTCGGCGTGGGCGCTTCTCTGATGTACTCCAGTAGCTCGTCTTCAACGGCTGTCCTGAGTACAAACATTGCCTTCCCAGCCTTGATTCGCCATTTCCGCAGAGTTTCGGCTTGCTTCTCCACGGACAGAGTTTCGGCTGGCTTCTCTGAAGCCTTCTTCTTTTTCGTTTTGGGGTCAGCAACCTGTTCCGATACCGTCTCTTCTACGGTATCAACTTTCGGCGGGGTCGTCTCAGACCCGCCTACTACCTCCCATAGGTCCTGCCCTTGGAGGTAGGACTCTATGCATGCCTTCCAATATATATAATTACTAGAATTCAATTTCTTCATTCCACCAATCGTACCTGAGAAATCCATGGCTTCAACTAGGACGGCCGACGTCTAGTAAGCCTTCTTGAAGATTTCTCCTCCACCGCACTTCGCAGTCCCGGACTGTCGTCAAGCTGCGGCTCCTTCGACAACTTGTCGATACCACTATATTGACTGGCGGAACACCGGCAGAATTCCGGCTCTATGCTTGACCCCTACCACCGACTCTGAACAAGCTCCGACAACTCCGGCTCTGATACCAGATTGTTGAGTATGGAGGCACTAGCTATAACAATATTTTCTATTATATCTCAAAATATTGTTACAACTACTACTTAAATACTAAACCTCCATATACCCCTAGCTTCTTACTACAACCTAACCTCCAATTCACTACTATCTCTTGCTTGATTGCTTGGTTTCTACATCCAACTCCATACCCCTATTTATACTAGTTCTATGGAGGATTCTAGAACCTAGATATTTTTCCATAGATATTTCTATAGATTATTCTAGACCTAAGATATTTTTTTTTGTATCCATAATGTTCTAGATTATTCCTAATAAATATCTCAACACCACATTACTCTAGATAATTCTTGATCTTGGGCTTGATGGGCTTGGGCCTCAGCGTTGATTCTCAACAAAAACTTTAACAAGTGATTAATACAAATTATAATTAGGTGATTTGTAAGTATTGAGATTATGAGAAAGATTAAAAAAAAAACTTTATTATTGAGAATTGATGTATAAAATGTTGGTCACTGATCAAATACATTATTACGATTTTTTTTTCCAGCTTGTTACCAATCTCTTTGATGTTCCGGCTTTGTCACTGATCAATTGCTTTAATTTTCATCAATGAATCGGTATCATTGAGTCAATAACAGGAGATTTATCTGATTACCTCCACAACTGCTAAAGCATCGAATCTTGTCTTGCACAATTTACAATGTGAAGACGGAACCCTCAATGTTCCACGAGCAATGAACCCGCAATGTTGCATAACATTACAGTATCCAACGACTGATACATGACTTGATCAAGATCTAAAAATAGCCCCTTTGCATAGAACGCATTCCTTCTGATAGTTCCATTTGCATTGATATGTTAGTTATAGTGTTAACAATGTATTATACCAAGTCATTACTGCATACCCTTCTATACTCTGGCAAATTAATATACACCCGTAATCACACAAAGACTTCATTACATACTAAAAAAAATATTTGATTTCCTCCAATGACTTGTTCTAACTGATAAATAGTACTGGGAAATACTCGATTAATTTCAGTTTTAGCAGTTACTAAATAAGCATCCCAAAATCATTTTCGTATGGTGGTTGTTTAGCTGCATCATATATAAAGCTACTATATATACATGATCCTCATGGTTATCAAATCTTCAAACAACCATAGACATGCACCAGAGGTGTTTCATCTATCGTGCCAATCTGTATCGATCATGCTTATCGAGTCTTCAAACAACCATATAGGTATATGCACCAGATGTGTTTCATCTATCGTGCCAATCTGTATCATGCTTATCTAGTTTTTAAACTACCATAGATTCATGTCAAACCATATATGCGTGCATTCTGTTCTTATTGCATTCATGCTGTTACATAATCCATGTACTGCAATTTGCAAGTATCGTATTTACAATTTACGTTTTAGAATTTATTTGGTCTCATAATATAGTGCTGACTTGCAATGATTTTTCCCAGCACAATAAAAAAAAAAACCTAAAAGTTTATTGCCTTATATCAGAGTGTACCTGGCTAAATGGGAGAACAAAATTGGACACAGGCATCAACAACTTCAATCATATCTCCACGATCGGTAAATATATATCAAATCAAATTGTAGCTAAAGGAGAGAGCAAAATTCGAATCAAAATCATTTGCACTCATAACAATCAGCAGCCTGGCTAGTGGCTACGTACCGTTCCGGCCGCATCTTAAATCTCTACATTGGCCTTGATCGGGGATAAGAAGAATCAGACGGTACACGCACGTTACAAAATTATGATAGTCAGAATTGAATGTGAGTGAAAGAGGAGATTTCTAAGAGAGGCAGATTGTTTCCTGCAGGTCAGGAGTGAGGCCATCATCGATTCATCGTGTTCAATAATGGAGCCAGTAAAGGCTCTACGAGCGAGTACTCGTGTGTGTGATGCCACAAGAGAGAGCTCCACTGATTCCGCAGGCCGCATAGTACTCCTTCGAGAACATCTCGGTTTTGCTACATGACGGTTCGAAAGGTGGCTGAACAAAAATATGAGAACTGTACTTAGATCTTTTGGAGAACAGGCATTATTAGTGTTCGAAAATAATGGATTCATTGTGTTATACATGGTGTTTTTCTTGGAGGAATCCATCTCTCTCGTCTCTAACTCTCCTTCCGGTGTGTGCGTAGGTTTTATGTATGTTGGATATGCTATTTTAGTGTTTATACCGAGTTAGACCATTATGCAAATGTTACACCTCAAAATTTATGTTATTATGTCTGAAATTACGATATATGATACTCAATAAACTTTTCATATGAAAATATTAGGAATACAAACATTTTCCATTTTTTAGAGTTTTATAGATATTTGTTCTGTATTTTTTGAAATAGCATGCACAAACATCAATATTTTATTAATATATATGATCTCTTTTGTACGATTAAAAACAAATACTTAGAAAACTCTAAAAATTAAAAATTATTGTATCGTCCAATATTTTCATACGAGGAATTTATTGAGCACCATAAATTGTGATTTCAAATATAATAACATAAATTCTGAGGCGTTAACATTTCGGTGCGAAAGGCTAATGTTTGTATAATAGTCTGACTCGTTTATATATGTTACTTTGAAGCCGTCTAACATACTATTATTTGTTCAGTTGAAATGTGTATTAAGGTAAGAACTATTTTGACCTCGTCTGTGACTTGGGGTTATTGAACAATTCTACTGGTATTCTGGTAAGGCATGTCTTGACTAATCCGGGAGCAAGGAACAAATATGCACGACATATTTAGCACTTTTTCTGTATATTATTAATTATATTTCATAAGAAAAAAATTAAAATGAAGCTCACAATTGTTACAAATAAATTTTCACCGGCTAGGAGAACCGAGATCTTCGATTCAGAATATGACTCAAGAGTCACAGACAAATCAACCTTGAACAATTACAAGACCTAAACATTGAATCCGCGATCTTGGAAAAATTTACTACATCCAACAGTTAGTCTTTGGACTCCTTGATCTTGCATAAATTTACTATATCCGACACTTAATACTTTGCACCATGAGCTCGAAAAATGGCCCCCATACATGGAACGCTTCTAATAATTCCAAGTGTGTTCACATGCTAATTACATGTTAACAATGTAATATAAAAAAAAACATTGCCATATATAAACACTGACAATAACAGAAAGAAATCGTCATATGGTAGCAAACTTCTATCTGATTTCCTCCAATGACTCATGGCAGACAGTAGATTGTGGAAACATAATATTATAATAATATCATTTTGTATGGTGCTTGTTTGACAGAATCACGGAGCTACTATATATCATCATGCTGTCATGCTTCTCAAGCTTTCAAACAACCATATATAAACACCAAATATGTTTTGCCTACAGTGCCCAACAATGTCATGCTTCTCAAGTTTTCAAACTGCCATTGCCTCATACCATATGTGCATCCTTATAGTTTCATGTATGGTATCACAGAATTCACATATTGCAATTTACCAAGTAACATAACTCACGACATATTTACCTTTTTAGATTATTTTGTACTAAGAAAATAATACTAGGTCCGCTACAACTATAACTTGTCTCACCTTCACATTAATAACAAAAATGTCCTTAGGAAATCACATGTTTTATCTTAAGATTAATTCCATTATGAGCATCAAAATTCTAGCAAAGGGAGACCAAAATTGTAAGTAAAAATTAATGTACTCGTGAGTCGTGACAATCAGCGGCTGCCTTTCTGCATCTTAAATCTGGATACTGGCCTTGATGGATTAGAACTTGGAGGCTGTGCATTACAAAATTATGACAGTCAGAACTGAATGTGAGGGATACTGAAGGTTCTTAAGAGGGAAAGATTTTTACCTGATCAGGAGTGCTTTTCTGAGGGTGGAGCGGAGTAAGGCCATCATTGTGTTCAATAATGGAGCCCGTAAAGGCTCTGCGAGTACTCGACCCCATCATTGGTTTATGGCCCTTTTCACTCTCCTCTAAATTATCCTAAATCATTTTATTAAACAATTATTCAGTCAATTGCATCATCCTTTTGAAGGACACCTTGCATATCAAAGATAAGTACTCGATGCACAGAACCAAACATATATTTTTCTTTTTTGCTCCCTCTCTCTTTTTGTTCAAATTTCCACATAGAATCCAAAGAATAATGTCTGCAACAGTTGGACTGGTTTTGATAATATATATGCCATACATACAGTTTCTTTTTTTTTTTTTTCAATACTGAAGTTTCAAAAACTGAAATTAGTATTGTTCTATAAAAGACATTTGCATGTAATAATTGTGTATATTATTTACATATATACCTTAGGTTTTGAAGTGACATAATGTTGAATTTGAGAGGAAATTGAAGGCTCGGATGTACTGGCTAGCCGCTCCTCGGGGATGTTGAATTTAACCGCTAAATAGAAAGAAAAACAGAAGAAAAAAATTAATATAAATATATAAAAAAAAAAAAAAAGATACAACAAGCTCTTGACATTACACTACATTCTGTTTAACTTCCTATAATAGTATAGTCCTGCAATGCTGTCATTTATTTATTATATCAATTAATACATTAAGGAGCAAGGGCCTTGTTGAAAGGGTTTGTAAGTGGACACTTTGTAAAATGTTCTCCTGATTTAAAAATCCTCTTTTTTTCATGTTTTTAAGTTCTTGAATAGTCAACCAGTAGAAAATGAGCTGTATATCCTAGTGAGATTGTATACCTTTGGCAACAGGAACCTGTGGTTGCAGACTCTGCAAAGGAGAACAAAACAACTCATGAGCAGAAGAGAAGAGACTCTTAACTGTTCAGAGAGTAAGGACGGGGAGGCCTACCTCAAATTAAATATCTTAAGGTAAACTATATGAAACAATATCATCACTTCAGTACTAGTTACATCCACTTGATGGGTTGACACCATTGCATTAGAAGTTCAAACAGACCCATGGAAGAAAACAACCGAATACTGAAAAGGTAGCACATTGTACCAAAAGATAATTTCAACAAATGGAGAGCACGCATCAAGTGATACTCTTTGCAGGTATGTGCCAGCATTGGCAAAAAAACCAGCGGTATTTTAGTCTTGATCATAACATTGTATGAAAAATCCAAAAGAAAAGAGTCGAAGGGGAGTCAAAGTAACAGAGAATGTGTCTAATTACCAATTTGCCCATGGAAGTGACCTCTTCAGGTTCTGAGAAACTGGAGTCTCCTCTTTCACTCCTAAATTCTTTAGCTGCAGTCACTTTTGCCACTTTGTTGCTCTCTGCTGCTCCATAAATTGCATCATTCATTTGTAAGAGTTCTTACTTTGTCATAGTGAGTCCAGTACATATAACAACTGACTAAAGCAACTTTACCACACCAACTTCCCTGATTTGACCAATATACTATCCAAGCTTACAAATGTCTGGTTAGTGATTAACCGATTACTCTACAGTCTTTTATCAATTCCAATTCTACTAGTTTGTGATTTAAATTAGATTGAAAATAATTTGATATGTTATATCACAATGACCAATAACAGGGAATGTTGAACCCACCTTCCACATATCTGACACCCGGCTCTTCAATCTCATCTTCATCATCATTTGAATCTTCCTCATCGTCACTTCCAGCCTCCTCTTCTTCCTTTTCCAGTTCATCCAGTCTCGCCATTACTCTTTTATACTCTTCATCTTTCTCTCTCTCTATATCCCCATCCCTCTTAGAAGAGAAAGAATCTACTATATGTAAATTAATGTGAGATGTGAGCATAAAATTAGTTCGGAGCGCGCGCGAGAGAGAGAGAGAGAGATGAAAAGAATACGTACCTGATATGTTATCTTGAGGATCCTCAATGTATTCTTCTCTTATTTCAACAAGACCTTCCTGTTCAAAGATAAAACAAATAGTTCAACAATAGCATTAAAATTTCCACAAAATTAGTTTTAAGAAGTTCTATTCTTTAAATTAAATTAAGATCACTTTAAGAAAGCAGAGGGTTTGGAGCTTTGACTTACCGCAGCTTCAGTAGCAGTAGAAGAGAAGAACTTGGCCTCTGCCTCGAGATCCGAAATAGTGGCCTTAAGAGACTCTATTTGGGTGTCTAATGATTTCCCTCTCCTTTGTAATATCTCCACCGTCTGTTTCGCACTCCTCTCCGCATAATAACTCTCACCAAGCAACACCTACAGATAATTGTAGTGAATATTTGTTTTTGCTTGTTTTTAGGAGGAATTGACTTTGAGGGCACGATTGGTAGGATCGAATTTAGTTATTTAGCAAGCTCACAAGCATCTACTGGTGAGGTATTCTAACAAATTTGCAACAATGGTGTTAGAAGATCTATCAATGTATCGTAAATATTAATAACATACAAACCTAAATCAACTGATGTGTCTTGGTATCTATCTTTGTTTTTTCTTTTTTAGGGTAAAAAGCTAGCTAGAACTGAATGAGTACCATAAGCTCATTTGTATGGATCAGACGACCCGGAAAGAATGCCACACCACCAAAAGGAACCTGCAAATTGGTACCAGTAACATTTGTTAAAACTGTTTAAAGTAAAGTTGAAGAATGTAACAAGCAATTGTACATGAAATCATGTCATATAAATTAAAGAGGTCTGATTACCATGACGTCGTGGGAGGTTTCGTCGGGCAGGCGTTGGACGAGGGAGGAGAGGGCGGCATTATCGGCGGCGAACCCGCGGAGGCGATCGAGCTCCCCGCGGCGCTCCACGACGACCTCCTCGACGCGCTGCACGGCCCTGGCGGTCTCCTCGGGCGAGAACACGGAGCCCAGGGCTACCGCCTGCCCTCTCACCATCCCGCCGCCGCCGCCGCCGCCGCTCGCCATCGCCGATCTTCCTTCCTTCCTTCCCCGACTTCGGAAGTGAAAGCGAAAGTGAAAGTGCGGACGCTGATGAGTAGTGACTGACTGACTCGGGAAATGAAACTACGAAACGCTGCGCCAGTTTATGATATATGGGCCGTTGACGGATGGATCGGTTGGTTCGTTCTGGTTATTTGTTGGTGTTGGAGAGTTTCGGCCCAAAACTATAGTAAGCATTGTATAATTTGTGTTGTTTCGCTCATCCTTCCAAATTTTAATACATCCAGTGTTTCAATTACATGCGCACCCGACAACCCGCTATCCTAATAAATCTTTGCAATCCCACCCACCGGTTCCTCCGGGCCCCATATCTGCTGTCATAAGAACGATTGCATAATTCTGCCGTACTCAACACTCAATACCGCCGGTAGGATTGATTTAAACGGCTGAGATTTCGGGACCAGATACAACTGCAATCGATCATTGCAGCACGACAGGATAACAATATCCATACGGATATCACATCCCCTGAAGTACCGTATGTTGCAGTTCATCACGTGAACCGTTGGATTGTCAGAAGATCCGAGCCAGCGCAAATCTGGAGACAATCGAACGACCCATATGATGATATGCAACATACAGTACTCCAGGGATGAGCTCACTCCCGGACCCCTTCGTTCTTTACGAGTGCTCATCCCGTAACTTACTGCATTGTGCAGTTCACATCGTCAGCCGTTCGATCGTCTCGAAATCCACGCTAACACGAATCTCGAGACAATCCAATGGCTGATACTGTTAACTGCATAATTCAGTACAGCAGGGGATATGAATTCTGTTCGTTACTCCTCTCATCAAGTGCTCATCCCCTGACTTACTGCATTGTGCAGTTCAGAAAGTCAGCCGTTGGATCGTCTCAAGATCCACGCTGACGCAAATCTCGAGACAATCCAACGGCAGACACTGTTAACTGCATAATGCAGTACAGCAGGGGATATGAATTCTGTTCTTTACTCCTAGGTAGCGCTCATCCTCTGTAGCGCTGCATTGTGTAGCGCGGGATGTGAACCGTTAGATCATCGCAAGATCTGTGCTAGCTCGAATCTCAAGATGATCCAACGGTTCACATTCTGCGCTACACCATGCAGCGCTACAGAGGATATGGAATCCTCGTCTTCGCCCACTCTCTCACTCGGTCAGACCTTCGTCCTCCCTTCGCCTTCCCATGGCTTCCCTCCCTCCGCTCTTCCTCCTCCTCCTCTTCTTCCTGGCGCAGCTGCGATGGTGCGCGGTGGACGCTGTGTACATAGCCTACAACACCACGGCGGGGATCGTGGAGGGGAAGCTGAACGTGCACCTGGTGCCGCACACGCACGACGACGTCGGGTGGCTCAAGACCGTCGACCAGTACTACGTCGGGTCCAATAACTCCATCCAGGTCCCTCCCTCACTCACTCGATCGATGTATCCTCGCTCAATTGCATCCGCATTGCCCGGAAAGCTGCTTTTGGATAGATTACCTTTTCTCCATTAGTATAAAAAATTGGAAAGCTGTAAAGATCGTCTTTTCCCATATTTGGGGCAGAATAATAAATTAAGGACGTTGCTGGTATGCTCACACCTAACTAATTTTATAATTTTATTGGTTACGGATGAATCTCATAATAGATAATATTTGTTTATAATCCTCAGCTCAAAACGATAATTTTTTCGGTGGGTGTATTGGATAATATTTATTTATAATCATCAAATCAAAAAGATAATTTTTTTGGTGGGTGTATTGGAGTAAAATTCATAAAGTAATAATATGTTTTAGAACATGTTCCTTTGTATTCCGTGTCTTATGCAGGGGTTATGCAGATACCCTTTCTCTTTTGTCCAATACCTCCTTTTGGAAAAAAAAAGTATGACATACATGATACAGGAATGCGATTGTAAATATGGGAGGGATCACTTTGACAATGCTCATCTTGACAATCTTGAGTCTTGAAAATGGATTATTGATAAATTTGGAAAAATTCTTTAATATCCGTGACATGAAAAAAAAAAAGTTTATAGATGTATATTATTACTAGTAAATTGATTATATTTTTTTTTATCATACTCAATTTAAGTGTAAATTATTCATCTACAAATTTTCTTTTCCGTTTTAAGGGTTTTTTCAAATTTATTTAAATTACATCGTCAAATGTCAAGACATAATAAGATAACTGTTGCTTTTAATGGGTAGAACTAAATTTGCATAATTGTGAAGTTCTGTTACTTTTGTATTGGCAATCATAATAAACTAGTGCAATTGCATGTCTTTTTCTTCTTTCTACTGACTACTATATAATATAATAGACTCCTTTTAAAATATGTACACCAATTTTTCTTACGAGGCTGATGTCAAAATGATTGCAACTTTATATTTGCTTCTTGGATTTGAAAATTTATCTGGATCGGGAATTCCTGTATCCGCTTTCGAGCTAGTGAACTGTGCTAATTTTTCTTTTGTAATTTTATCCAGATTGAAATGTGAGCTCATAGATCCCTTTCTCTTTAAAATGTGCAACTTTTTTGTTTCTGTAGGGTGCATGTGTGCAAAATGTGCTGGATTCGATGGTGCAAGCTTTGTTGGAAGATAAAAATCGCAAATTTATTTATGCTGAACAGGTGAGAAACAAACATTAGTTCATTTCTTAAGTTGAAATATTTTTATATTATTACTATTTATTTTGGTTCTTGTGACTCTAGTCGGGTTTCATCTCTAGCCTACCCCAACTTGTGTGGGACCAAAGGCTTTGTGGTGCTGTGTACCTTAGGTTAAAAGAATTTCCATTTGTATTCATGTCATCTTGCTTATTTGCAGAAAGAAAATGATTTCGTAAAATGTACTTTATAATAATAGCACCAGTACCCAGATGCCTAGCATGGATGATGTGAACAGCAAAACTTCTGTTCATGCATTTGGTGTCCTTATGTTTTATGCCTCTATCAGTCTGGGTGCTAGTAGTATACATATCTGAGTGTAATACTGTTTGGTCGTCGTTTTAGGCATTTTTTCAGAGATGGTGGAGGCAACAAAGTGATGAGACCAAGGATTTGGTCAGAGGATTTGTCAGTTCAGGCCAATTGGAATTAATGTAAGTTCAGATTTTTTTTCACATAATACTTTCTTCCTTTTGAAACTAGAAATAAGCCTAATATTTTATATAAGATAGTTATCAAATGTTTTACTTGTTAAACAACTATGCCTAAATTCTGTAGTAAATTTTTCTTTTGCATACCCATAGTGACAAGAGGGAACACTGATTATAATTTGGGTTAAGTGTTGGTCCTGTTTAGGGTTTAGTGTACACAATTGTAGTATTTGGTATGAGGTGCATAACAATTAGGATTAAAGTTAACTTCTCCACAGTTGAGGTACATGATAGCAATATTTAGGATACACTGGTAAGTAGGTACTATTCCATCAGTCCATTACTATATGTTAGTAGCTTTATGCTTCTTCAAATTTCTCTTACTATTTTTGTGTGAGCACTAATTGTGCTGATAACATTTCCTGAATACCTAATTTTACATTTCTATTTTCACCTTAACAAACACTGTATCAAAAAAATGGAAAGAAATGGGGGGATGTGCATGCATGATGAGGCAGCTGTGCATTACATCGACATGATAGACCAGACAACCCTCGGACACCGTTTTATAAAAGAGGAATTCGGAGTCAATCCCAAGATTGGTTGGCAAATTGACCCTTTTGGCCATTCAGCTGTTCAAGCCTATTTACTTAGTGCTGAGGTAATATCTCTATTGACGCCAAAGACAAAGTTTTGTGGTCATTACCAAAGTTCTTACTGATTTGATTGATTACGAGCTCCTTATAGCCCATGAGAAATCAATCTTTATCTGATTCCACATGGTAGTCCTTATTTTAACACGTTGAAGGAGTTCCATGACTTACTCAAACTAACAAGCACCAAAATGTAGAGCTCACTTGATATTGTCCAAATATAGTCATCGAAGATTAGGCATTAAATAGGTATAATATCAGCAATTCATCAACTACATTCCATCAATTTTATGTTGTAGCTTTGATGACAGTTTTAAGTTTCTTTTTCAAAAAAGCCTTACCTTGTATTAATTGATAGATTTGCTATTCCATGCTGCTAGCACATGCTTGTGCACTAAAATACGATTAAAGGGTTGCTTGCCATTTTAGGTGGGGTTTGATGCGCTCTACTTTTCAAGGATCGACTATCAAGACCGTGCCAAGCGCAAAGATACAAAAAGTTTAGAGGTTGTTTGGCGTGGCTCCAGGTCCCTTGGTTCTTCTGCTGATGTAAATTTCTGATTTTTTTTTTTCCCCTCTTTTGCAGTCACAACAGAGTAGCTGATTCAAAATGATCCTTCTATATTTATATATATTATTTTCTGTTTAGATATTTACTGGCATATTTCCCAAGGATTACGAGCCTCCACCTGGTGATTTTTACTTCGAAGTTGATGCCACATCACCTGTTGTTCAGGTAATTTTTAATGGTGCTAAATCTTATTCTTATGTTTACTTTCCATGAGATGGAATGCTATTTATTTTGTTGCTTATTGCCTTATTGGCGTTGCAGGATGACCCTCTTTTATTTGATTACAATGTTCAAGAGAGGGTTAATGATTTTGTTGCTGCAGCTGTATCTCAGGTGTATCTACTATTTTTTTTTTTCCATCAAAAGCCTTGCTTATGTTGGGATGTATTTACTGCCATTGACTGCATTTAACGTGTGCTTATTTGGCTGCTGCAGCTGTTTTAAATGCATTTATTTTTTTATTTCTACAGTTCATTATAATTTATTTCATTTTTGAGACCATGTGGTATGCTCGTACTCTGTTGGCTTAAGTATGCTGTAGGTTTAACTATGGTACTTATTTCAGGCAAATATCACCAGATCAAATCACATTATGTTTACAATGGGCACAGATTTCAAATACCAATATGCCAAGTCATGGTTCAGGCAGCTGGATAAGTTCATACATTATGTAAACCTGGTTAGTTTTCTCCACTTTTCTGTGTTTTTGATGAGCTCAGAACTAGGAATTGCCCAATAAGATAGCTGAGGTGAAATTTGCAGCAGAGAGGTTTCATAAGAACAGATACCTACATAAGGCAACTTAAATATTTGCTAGTTCAGTTAGAAAATCAAATAACTACGAAAAATGCCATTTGCCCACTCCTGCACGGCACACATGTGCATTGAAAATAAAAGCCAACAAGAAAATACAAAGCACAACATTAATTGCATAAGATGGTAAGTTACTGTTGTTTTCTATATTCCTAGGATTCTGATCACATTATTTACCTGACTTATTATGAATGACATAATTGGAACACTATTTCAGGATGGAAGAGTAAATACATTTTACTCGACACCTTCAATTTACACCAAGGCTAAATATGCCTCAAATGAGGCCTGGCCTCTCAAGACTGATGACTTTTTCCCGTGAGTGTCCTCTTTTCGAAATCCATTTGTACTTTGTTGATTTACAAATTCTTTCTTGAAGATTGTTGGTTCATAGACTCTTGTGCGGATAAGCAAATTACAAGCAATATTTGCATATTTTAATTTTATCAACATTATTTGCGCTATATCTTCTGACTTCAAAAGTACAAATTTGTCGCTTCATTTGATCCTCCTTTATTGCGGATTGATTTATACATGCCATGAAAACCAAGCACTTGATACTTGTATGTTGCAATTTATATTGATAATCTGAGAAAAAGAAAATTAAAATATAGTAATATTTATTAGGAAGATTACTAAATAATGTAACAAAGGAAGTATGAATTGTGACCCAGCTTTCTTCTCTTACCTCGATCTTCTATCGACTTGTCTGATGCCGTGCCAATAACTGATAGTTGATGCTTCCTGTTACAAGGTATGCAGATGATGTGAACAGGTACTGGACCGGGTATTTCACTAGCCGACCTGCTTTAAAAGGCTATATTAGGGTGTTAAGTGGTTATTATCTTGTAAGTAATTTGTGTATTGCTATTGATACCTTTGTGTTAAGATCCAATGCGGTAACTGTTATTGTGTTATCCTGTGCCAATTGATTAAAGAAACATGCAACAAAAGAAATATTAAGTAATGATTTAACAACAGTCGCAGAATCAATTTTCTGCTTCCAATGCTGTTTGGTTCCACAAGTTGGAAAAAAAATGAACATACATCAAAATTTTGAAATACGAAGTTCAAATGATGAGGGAGAATTTTTGTTGATATAGGTCATTATAAGGTAAAGCACACAATGACCTTGGAAAATGTTCTTTTATTTTATTTCTTTTCATGTGCATTAAACAGGCTGCCAGGCAGCTGGAACTTCTGACATCATCAAGGAATAAAGTGGGCCCCACAACTGACAGTCTGGGTGATGCTTTGGCACTTGTACAGCACCATGATGCAGTTACTGGTACAGAGAAGCAACATGTGGCAAATGATTATGCTAAGAGACTGGCCATCGGTTATTCTGAGGTACGTTTATTTGTTGAGGTGATGCAATTAAATGGGTAGGGTGGATTGGAGTCCGGTTGCTTCAGGTGTCAGTCTTTCGATGTTGGTCACATGAGATCAGTTCTGGGTTCAATCAATTCATCGTATAAGGCAGTTCTGGATTTAGCTGTTCAGAATCTCAGGTAATTCAGATTTGGGGATTTTGGCGGTCGTTGATATCCATTTTTGTTATGCTGTCATGGGAATTTCAGTTTCTATTTGTAATGAATTTTGGAGTATCTGTTGAGCTTCCATAGGACCAGATAGGTCATAACTTGGTTTCAATAGTTTAATGTGTCTTGGATGCTCTGGCCTGGGTGGGCTGGGCCTATTTGAGGTTTAGATCTATTCAGGTACCAGATTTGAGACTTTGGGTTGTGATCGTGTTGGGTTCATGGAATAGAATATTAAGATTCATGTATTAGAATTATAAAAGAAGTTTGCATGCCAGGTTCATGATTGATAAAATCCTTTAATCGGGTCAGATTTCTGCCAAACTCTAAATTCTCTGCATTAAAAATGTACCAGTTCAGTTTTTTCCCCTTTCAGACTTTGTTTTGTCCTATCTTCCTTACCAGTTGAGTTCTGAATTAACTTTTATATACTCAGTAAATATGTTGCAATACTGTCAACAACAATGTAACGTGTTTCAGCCAAATTATTCAGTAGTGCATTATATAATATTATATTATATGTTATACTCAGGCGGAAAAGTTGGTAGGGCAGTCTCTTTCTCGTCTGGCAGAGACAGCATTTGGCTCAGACATATCTAATACATCGACAAAGTTTGACCAGGTTACTTTCCTTTCTAATGATACAAAAGACTTTTTCCAACTTTGCATTTGGAATTGGAATCTTATGATGTGTGTAGTAGTTTGTTTTCTAAAAATTAACAAGTACTTCCCGTTCGAAATAAAACCAAGTCAAATATAATGCTAATCAAGTTGTTGCAAAACACTAATGATGCCACAATTATGTACTGACCCTTCATTGATTTTTGTAGTATATGCTTGATCATTCTTTTGCTTACAAAGCATTATTATCTATTCTTGCTCCAGTGTCTTTTGATCAATGTGACCTATTGTCCAGCATCAGAGCTAAATCTTTCGAGTGGGAAAAGCCTGGTATGTGGTCTTTTTAGAAATGCATACTAAAATGATTCGACTGAGCCTACTTTTTTCAAAAAAAAAAAAAAATGATTCGACTGGTAAATGTTGGCAATGGAGAATCTCATATTTTGTTGCTTATCTTGTCAAGTGAAGGTTGTTCTTGTTTACAACTCTTTGGGATGGAATAGGGAAGATGTGATACGCGTTCCGGTATGTGCTATATTTTACTGTTATCTAATTTTCGTGTTTTAGTCAATTTTATCAAATCGTAAAGAGCGAAGGACAGTGATAACTATATCTAAGGCAGGTAGCAAATGAATTGGTGACTGTACGGGATCATGAAGGGACAGAAATAGAGTCTCAGCTAATACCCATATCCAATGCATCTTTACACCTGAGAAAAACTTATGTAAAGGCTTATACTGGCAATTCCCCCTCAACTGAACCTAAGTTTTGGCTTGCATTCTCCGTTTCTGTACCACCTCTCGGCTTCAGCACCTATATTATCACCCCGACAAAGGAAAAAGGTTGGACCAAGTATATGCTAGAAACATTAAAATTTTTCTGGTGTCATTACAGTGTATATTAATTGAGAAAATAGATTTACTGTGTGGGTGGTATTAGTTTCTATTTCTAGAGAAGTAATGGCCACACAATGGATAAACTAATGTGGTCTCAATTGAATCTGCAAGCTGCAGGGTCCAAAGCTATCATCTCTGATTTGCATACACCCAGGAAAAATGAAATCAGTGCCATGATGGAGGTTGGATCAGGAAATTTGAAGCTTCAATTTGATACTCAAAATGGAATATTTTATAAATATTTGAACACAAGAACATCGGTACTTTATCTCTCCCTCTCCCTCTCTCTATCATAAATACACATTTCCATTGGAGTATGTGCCGAGATCAGCAAAAAGCTATTGAACTTTTCTTTTCTCTCTCTCTCTCTCTCTCTCTATCTAACTTCACGCATTCACAATTATTTTGCTCATTTCAAGGTGAATACTTCAATAGAGCAATCGTACCTCTATTACAAGGGATATGATGGGTCCAAGACTGAAACTCAAGTATGCTATTTTTCTAAAGTAGATAATATTTGTTGGAGCACAGAAAGATTGCTAAACAGGTGCCTATAATGCATTGATTTAGATTTTTGTTTTTTTTCATCTCAATTCTTTAATTTAGTCATCTGGAGCTTATGTTTTTCGGCCAAATGGTACAGTTCCTATTGCACCTGAGATTAAGGTAAGTGATACATTTTCTTAAATTTAGTTAATATGGTGATAATATTCTGCATCTGTACTTGGATGAGGTGTTGATATTAATTATCTATAAATACATATTAGGCACCTTATGCAGTTTACAAGGGGCCAATAGTAGATGAAATGCATTTTGAGATAAACCCATGGATACATCAGGTGATTGTAAACTCATGTTGTCAATTACAGTAGCAACATGTAGAGTGAGTTAATAAGTTTTTAAGAATATATGCTAGAAACATTTTGTAATTGCTTTTCTCCCAAATTTCAGATTGTTAGAGTTTATAAAACAAAGGAGCATGTGGAAGTTGAGTACATAGTAAGTCCCCATCTCCATTGCTTTCCACATGATTTACAAAAGAATACCTCCAAAATTGTAGATACAATTGCTGCTTTTAATGAGCTTTAATAAGAGCAGACCAGATAAAAGTATGCCATCTGAGATAAATATGTTCGATGTTAGTTTCTATATGATTTGTTTAAGCTACCTTTTTATGTAAAACAACTTAATTATATTACAATTATGTAAAGTTCTCCTAGGATTTATTGTGTTTGCTTCAACATTAATATCTGTAGGTAGGACCCATAGGAATCGATGATGAGGTTGGGAAAGAAGTTGTCACTCGATTTTCAACAGCCATGGCGACGAACAAAACATTTTACACCGACTCCAATGGCCGTGATTTTATTAAAAGGGTCTGTACATGCTTTCTTTTTAAAAAAATTAATAAAATCAACTAAATGATGTTACTCCAAAGTGAAAATAAAAGGCTACACATCAATTTTTTGTAATTTGTTGTGCACATGCTTAATATGTTTATCCATTTAATTGATTTTTCATTTTTCTGATTATTTTATCTTTTTTTTTTTTTGTAGATAAGAGATTACAGATCAGATTGGGAGCTGAAAGTGAATGAGCCTGTTGCTGGAAATTATTATCCAGTATGATTAATTCTTCTCTTATATTAGAAATTATGATAAATTATTGATGTTCCTTTTCTGTTAATAAATTTTATCAAGCTCATATCTGACTTTTTAGTTCCATTGCATTTGACCCAATGTGGGACTAAATATAGTTGGAATTGTGACTGGGGATGTTTGTTCTAATTATGCTTGCTCTGAAATCAGACATAGTTATTGAATCTTAATCGTAAACATAATTCTTTTTGTAGATAAATCTGGGGATGTTTATCAAGGACGATAGCACTGAACTATCTTTACTAGTAGACAGAGCCATAGGTGGCTCTAGCATCCTAGATGGTCAAGCAGAACTCATGCTCCATAGGTACTATTACAATGAGGGTTCCTCCCTTTTTATTTAAAAAGGTTCCTCTAAAGCACTTCTATAAATGCCTGATTTAGTTTAATTTTAATAATGTATTATTTTTTGAGATAATACTCAGGAGATTGCTTCATGATGATGGAAAAGGAGTTGCAGAGAGTCTAAATGAAACGGTCTGTGTAGATGGTAGATGTGATGGCCTGATTGTAAGTGTACCTGATAAAATATTTGCAAGTTAAGAAAGGGCAAAATGTGAAAATTTAAAGGTCAAAATTTTACATAGTAGTTGTAAGATGGTCAAACAGAACGATGCTAATGCTTGCCACTCTATCAACAGATACAAGGCAAGTTTTACCTCAGTGTTGACTCTTCAGGAGAGGGTGCTAGGTGGCGTCGCACCTTTGGTCAGGAGCTGTACTCTCCTCTTCTGTTAGCATTCTCTGAATTAGAGGTAGGCTCCGATGTTGTTAATTGTTGTCTTGTAATTATGCAATTTTGAGGGTGATGTTTGTGTTCATACTTTATATACTTGCTCAATTACATAGAATGGAAAGAAGTGGGCAGATAAGCACATACCTGCTTTCTCTTTGACTGGAGATTCTTTCAGTTTGCCAGACAATGTTGCACTAATTACACTTCAGGTTCTTATTTGCTCTCTCCCTCTATCTTTTATCTTTGAAAGTATGAACACGCAAGAAATCTTTGATAGGCAAAGCCCAATTTTTCTGATGCTTGTGTGGCATCAATCAGTAATTATATAAATGTTTGAATTTATGTATTACAGTATAATAACATTTACTTTGTTCCTTATTAGTTACTTGACGATGGCAGTGTTCTTCTGCGGTTGGCCCACCTATACGAGGTCTTCTTCTGTTTGCTGATTTCATTTAATAATTGTATAGCAGTTTATATAAGTACCATTTCTGTGAACTGTGATAAGGCTATTTGTACTTCTCTGTCCTTTTTTGTTCATCAAGTTCTTTTAGATTATTGTTCTCCCGTGATTGATCTTTTTGTTATATTGGCCTTTTTCTGTTTTGCCACTGGATTAAAAAAGATCAGTATGAGACATAATGGTGCAAATATGCTGAGGTGCTTTAACTCGGTTTCTTTTAAAAGGGATTCATTAAGTGCCTCTTCATTATAGGTTGGAGAGGACAAAGATCTCTCTGTCACGACTAGTGTCGACCTGAAGAAACTCTTCAAGGGCAAGAAGGTAATTGCAAAAGATCAGAATTATCCTCTTCTAAATTCTCAGTATCATAAACATGAAAATTTATGAAATTTTCAGATAAATGGAATAAAGGAAACAAGCTTGACTGCCAACCAAGGAAGAGATGAAATGAAGAAGACACGTTTGAAATGGAAGATCGAAGGTTCTGATAGACTGTCAGATCCTGTTAGAGGCAGGCCTGTTGAGTCGTCAGAGCTTGTGGTGGAGTTGGCCCCCATGGAAATTCGCACTTTCCTTCTGGATTTCGATTCTTCTTCCTTTGCTCTCTAGGTGGGTATTCATCTAAAATAAAGTCGTTCAGAATGTAGTAGTTCAGTTTACTGGTATCAGAATAATCAGAGCCCACCAAAAAAAAAATGAATTTCTGTGTATCCTGTTGCTTTTTGTTTGTGTTTATTTTCTTATCTGTTAACATTTTAATTCTTTCATGAAAATAAGTAATTATGGGGGTGTGCATAAATTGACTTAACTAGCCTTGATACCGTGCTTGATTTTTTTTTTATTATTATAACAAATCACAAGTTCTTCAAACTTTTCTTAATCTCATAGTAGAGACAATTAGACAAAGTTCTGCGGACTCAGAATATATCACAAATTTACAATCTAATTACTGCAGTCAAAATGTAAGCATATGATGATCAGAATATTCAAGTTTTAGCTACTCAGTAATCAGCACAATTGTCATTAGACCAAATACTGATTCTTAGTACACATATCATTGTAAAATCGTATCAATATATAATTTATTTGTAAAAAAAGAAAAGAATTTAATTAACTAATAATTCTAACTTACTTCACGTTTTGAAATACTATTCACACAGCTATGTATATCAGTCGTCTCCACCTTCCTTTCAAAAGAATACATTTTTCTTCTATTGTAGAGCTTTCCCCAGATTTTGCCAAACAAATATTTTACAAAGACAGACAAAAGGGGAAGAAAGAACCAAAAAACACTGTATATATAATCACAAATTCTTACATAAACAAATGCTATCTCTTGGTGTTAATTTAGGCACAGAGAGGGCACTTGTTATATCAGAAGCTCCACCGCTGTAAAGAAGCCTGGTTAGCCCACAAAACCTTGGAAATTTCATGTTCTTCTTCTTCTTTTTACTTGTCACTTTGCCTCTAACTACCACTTCCTTCTTACCAAAATCTACCATGTAGTCTAGCAGTCCTGCTGCAAAACCAATTATCTATTAGTAACATTTTTACATGTATGTTTACATGTGATAATTTTTTTTTTAAAGTTGATGAGCATCAATCAAGTGGTATTTTTTGGACCATTATTGGTTGTTTAGTCTAATATGAAAAGAGATTTTTGGTCCCCAGAAAATATAGATACATTGTCAATTGTTAAACATACTTTCTTATGCAATATGCATGTGTGTGTGTGTTTCTGAATGTGAATTGGCACTCACTGTTCATTTTCGAGACGACAGTGGTGACCCTATGCCGACAATGTGTGCAGCCCATGTTTGCATTCATGACCACCACCTGCACCTGCATTTCAATTGTTTAACTAGCTTCAGCAAAGATGGCTATGACAAGAAAATGGAGGGATTAAATCATGTCTATAAGAGCAGCAAGCATTTTTCCTATTTTAATTTCTTACTTTGATCATAATTGTCTGCGAGAAATTTTCTTTCTTTTAAGAAAAAAAATTGGAATTTTAATTTATACGGAATAAAGGTTTGCTCCAAATTAAGGTGGAGTGAAAAGAGAAGAAAAATAGAAGAAAAATAGAAGATGATGAAAATATGTTTGTTTGACATAATTGAAATTTGGGAGGAATATTTTTCACCTTTTTTTTCTAGAAAAGATAAAGAGTCATGATCCTAATTCTTTCCCTTTTTCGGTAAAGTCTGCAGGAATTTACATTTCCAAATCTGGGACCATTGAATTGGACAGGGTTCCTTTCTTTTTCTAGAAATGATAAAAGAGTAGTCCCTGCATCTATCTCTACATGTGTACTCTTTTCAATCAAAACAAACAAATTATGAGGTCTCAAACAAGATACAATTTTGCTCAAATGGACCCTCTCACTAACTTCAATTTTATGCCATTTGCAAACTATGTAAACTGTTAAATATAGTGTTAGTTTTGTATATATTTTTAAGAAATGTTAATATTGTATCATGCATTATTGTTAATAATAAATTAATAATTTATACAAAATCGTGGCAAGACTATATTTTTTTAGTTAATAAGAATTAATAATTATTATTATTATTATTATTTTTACTATTATTATTATTATTTTATTATTATTATTATAAAACCATGTTGCAGGACTCAAGCTTAATTCAACTTAATTTATGGTAATTACACTTTCTCTCTGATTTATTTTCCTTTTATTAATCAATCTAGATTTTAACAGCTTCCTTCTGACAGCGTAGATTAATACTTTACTATTTTGTATCTTAATTTATATGGTCTAGTTAATATATCTTATGTGACGTTTACAGATGATTGACAAAAGGATCAGAGAATAAATTATATAAATAATGCAATGTTAGTGTTGTATGACATGACAACTTGTAATTTTTTATGGTTAGTGGTTCCTTTGATCATATGCATTTTTCTCACCTAATCATTCCACCTTTTTTACTAATAGATCAGTTGGTTGGGTATTACTTTACCTAATTGTGCTCTTTGGATGCCGTAATTAGCAAAATTCTTTTGTTGTGTCAGATTTGTACCTTGAAGTCAAACACATATCATATAGAGTAGTTGGCAGCGTCTACCTGTTTTACTTATCCACCGGTCTACCGTATTTTCAATAATGAATATTTATATCTTTCCGATCAATATATATCATTTTCCAGTGAACAGATATACTACGATTTCCAGTAAATATTTATGCAACTGTGATAAGCACATGAATGTATGTGAGTATAACAGATTGTGAGAAAGAATGAATGGTAGCCTACTATTATAGGGTGGACTGTATATGTTTTTCTATCATAAATATGTCCCTCTTATTTAGGTAATGGATAATGCCTATATAAAGAAATGGAGAAATTAAATGTTCAAAGAAAATGCTAAGCACATGCAAAGGAGAATTAATGGACATTATTTTTATGAGGGGTTAATAAGAAATAATCGTGTGTGTGAGAGAGAGAGTTTGTGAAGATGACAGCTTAGCCACGATTTGGTATTATTTGCCACGATATATATTTTTTTTCTTACTAATTAAAAATTAATTCTACAATACTTCTGACTTTTTATTTAGGACGTTGGTATTATATTGACCAATCTTGGGTAATTTGTCTTGGTCAAAATTTAAATATAAATACATGTTTTTCACTTACAAATCGAATTCATATTTCATTTGATTTCACGTTACATGTGATGTGACCAAGAATGTCAAAATTGAGAAGAAATTTCTCATTTTTTTTGTACTACGTAATTCTCTCGTCCTTGAATTAATAGTAAATTAATTTGGAGCTAGACTAATATGAAAACGTTTGTATTTCACTCCGAAATGCTAACGTCCAAATTATATTTTGTCACATCCAAAATTTTGATTTATGGTTCCCATTAAATTCATTATATGAAAATATTAGGGGATACAAAATTTTCTATTTTTAGAGTTTTTTAAGTATTTGTTTTAGATTTTTCAAAATGAATCTAAAAATATTAATAAAATAATGCTTGCTTGTACATGGGTTTTAAAAATCTGAAATAAATACTTAAAAAGCTCCAAGAATGAAAAATTTTTGTATCCCCTAATATTTTCATATGATAAATTTAATGGGAACCATAAATCACAATTTTGGGCGTGACAAAGTATAATTTGGGCCATTAGCATTTCAAAGCGAAATGCAAACGTTTTCAGTTTTCACAATAGTTATACTCAATATTATATTATAGTAAAAAAAATTTGTTAACAACTAGCCCTACATTATATTATGTGATTATTAGTTGAATATTATAATAATATGAATTTTTATAATTATTATGATTGGAAAATTGGCAATAATTAAGCATGACTTCTTCTTGTTGTTACATGCGCATCAGTCACGTTGAATATAAAACTTTCTTTAAATGCTCAGAAGCTATATTCAGAATTTCGGAGCGAAATAACATTGGAAATTAATTTGCTTACGGAAAGAACCATCTATAAATAATATATATCTCGTGAGGATGATGCTTACAGTACTTCTATATAACTATATTGACAACTTAAAACCCACCTAACCCTCTGGCTTTCCTCACTCACATGTGCACATCTTCATACATATATATACATATTTTTTCATTCAAAAAAATATGCATAACAATTTTAAGTTGAGGGTTTGACTAATGACAGATTAATTACTGTAACCCACGTGATATAATAAATAAAGGAAGCACAGTTTGATATATAATTAACAATGTTAACAGCTCATGACATGAATCAGACTGTTTCTGGCACTAGCACAAATCGTTTCTGTGCGTATAAAAAAAAGTAATATCATAGAAAAGTTGTCCATAGCGTTTAAAGATTACATTTCGATTGTCTCTGTTACATTTTGAGATATATCTGCTACATTTTTTGTATAAAAAAATGTATATAAGAAAGGTTTTAGAGGGCCATACGGTCCTGTTTTTAATTTATTATCCCTGCAGATTTCTGCTTTTAATATATTGGGAATTTGAGAAATATAAAACATCTGAGTTATTGTACATACACAATTTATCATGATTATATAAGTAGATCAAATATTTCTGTTCTATAGTTTCTCAGAAAAATTATCTAGAATGAAACTAATTACTATTTATAATAAAAATAAAAATAATAATAGTAATGATAATAATATTGTTATTCTATATTTTATCAGAAAAATATTTCTATTCTATTTCTATTAATTAACCCTTTATTGAAATCCAGGATAAAAACAAGTAATAATTTCTAAGGTAAATTTGTAAATTCCAACTTGATATATATATATATTGGTCCCAGTGATTAGATCTGAATATTAAAGGAGAAGCTTGTTCTTTGTCAGAATGGAAGTATGGAACAGGAATTCCATTTGTGATCAAACAGGATTTGATAAATGCTGTCAGAAAAGAGTGGGGCAGTCAAAATTTTTACATCTATTGAATTGAATTGAATAACAAGAAACAAAGGAGGAAAAGGACAGGAAGTTGCATTTATTTATTTATTTCTGTACAGAAAATGACATGTGGTTGAGCTCATGAGCTGAGACTATATAATAGATGCCCTTTATTCTCAAAAAAAAAAAAAGATGCCCTTTATTTATGCTCTTATTCCAATATATATAGACCTCTTTATGGTTCTTTATGGAACTTAGTGGATTTGTGGGACAAAAGGAACTTTTGTTTCTTTATTTTAGAAAAATATGATGTCTTTTAGATTTTTATTTATTTTTTTATTTATTTTGTCAAGACACTTCCAGTGCAACAATTCTGGTACAAGGTGTGTCATGATCAAGGTTTCACAATAATAAGTTGCCCAACAACAAATACAAACAATTAAAATATTAATTTATGGATATACAAAAAATGGAGAAGACATGTCCAAAAAAAATGTATTTTTTTTCTTGTTTATTAAATAAATCATCACGTCTTTAATTATGGAGATCAATAATGAGAATATATAATAATTCAGAATTGTAGTGTGAATTATTGGCATAGCATGCAATTGTGGCAATATGTGCTCTAAATAGCCAATTAAAGAATCTAAAGCCTTACTAATAAAAGGATTATTCTCACAATAATTGATGTCTCTGTTGAGAAGAGATATTTGGTCTTAGAGTAGGAGGTACAAATTAACAATTAAACTTTATAAAATCTTAAAATATAAAGGAAATAAGTGAAAATTAATAGTTTTTATCTTTTTTTAAAAGCTTTATCAATATATTAAAATATACAGGAAATAAGTGAAAATTACTAATTTGTTTTCTTTTTAAAAGCTTTATCAATATCTTAAAATATAAAGGAAATTAGTGAAAATTAGTAACTTTAATCTTCTTAAAAGTGCCAAACTGCTAATCAAGTTGGGGCCCATGCTATGTTTAAAAAAAAAGAAAACCAACAAAAAATATGGTACCAGATTGTTAACTTTTTCTTAGAATAATGCATCTTTTGTTAACATACTAAAATAATAAATCCTATATATATATAATCTTATTACAAGTTTAATTAAGTTACCCAACCCATGAACACCAGTGGGACCAGGAATCCAGAGAAACAAAACCAAACAAAAACAGAGTCTAAAAAAATGCACAGGATATGTTGCTCTGTAAAGGGCACAAGACCATGAGAGACCTTGGTGAAGTATGCCCCACATACATAGCCGTTAAAATCAACGAAAAAAACAAGGGGAAAAGGGAGAGGGAGAGAGACATCTTGCGTTTATCGAAAAATCGTCCATTTACATTTATAAATATGTACGAAATGTAACAAGTTCATCCTGAAACATTACAAATATATGTCTATAATGTAACGTATGGATACTATGGATGGTTTTTTTATGGACGTTGAAAAACCGTCAATACATCTATAAATATATACGAAGTGTAACAGATTTATCCTGAAATATAACAAAAATATATCTATAATGTAACGTATGGAGGCTATAGATAGTTTTTCTATGCACGCTGGCTACCAGGAAATTAGGAGAGTGACAAGGAACTTTTTTTTTTTTTTGAGAGAAAGTGACAAGGAACTTTCTTTGTCAGTTGCACTGATTGTAATGCAGCATAATGCACTGCATATGTAGAGTTATATATAGACCCATACTCAAAAAAAAAATATATATATAGACCCAGTATTATTGGCACCACTGACAGACAAGTGATGCACTGAGTTTCATGATTGTTATGTCTTAATGTTCTTGGAGTAAAAAAAAAAAAAAAAAAACTGAAAATGTTCATGTTATATTGTTATATATCATGTCAGCAGCAATATTGTAGAATATTAATTAAAGCCAAATTTTGTATTATATTTATATCCTTATCCATATTATATCATTTTTTTAGCTTTGTTAGCACAAACCAACATTTAATTCATTGATCATTAATGTTATGGATTAAGATCAACCAGGACACAATGAAGTGAACCATCCATGAATTTGGTTCTACAACAAGCAATGATCAAATATAAAATACCCAAACCAGAACAAAAAGTTTCAAACGGATTTTGAGATTTTGAATACTTTTATCTATAATCTATTGAAAAAACAGTAAAGATAATAACTATTGAATCACAAGCATCACAGAATTCTGCACAAACCCAACAACAATGCAATGATGCAAAGCAACAAATCAACAAAACAAATACACTCCAAGAACAAAAAAATCATATATAAATAACTTTAAACCAACATGTACAAACGGTACCAGAGAAACAACAGACAGAGACACAGAAAACAGTGCGTACCGATGGGAGGGTGAGGTTCTCCACAACTCTCAGAGCTTGCTCCGATACACAAGACATCTTATTTTGGGTCTTAACTATACACTCACTCCATGCATGCCATGATCATGAACTTGCCCAATTAAATCTAAATCTTTTCTTGGCTTTGTGATTGATTCTCTCTCTCTCTTTTTTTTTGTTATACTTTCAGGAACTTGGTACCAGTGATCAGCTCCTTTTTTCTCTTCTCTCTTGGTTTCCTCTAGAACACCAAATTGGGTCTCTTTTTATTTGTGTAGAGGAGAGGGAAGGACTTCTGGAATCTGGAATGCTTATTGCTACTTGGAATTATTTGGGTTTCAGATATGACCTTGCAAGTTTCTGAAATTGGTCATAAGTCCATTTGTCAGAAAACTCAGAAATAAATAAAGAGGAGGGGTCCACTGACAATTCTTCTCTTGATAATCTTGATAATTTGACAATGAAATATTTCAAAATTTTGTAAAAAATCATATCAATTCTCAAAAATAGAAAAAAGTTTACGGAAGTGGTTCTTAACTTACAGATTGATTATGTTTCCGATTATATTCAGTTTAAGTTATATTTAATAGCCCTTCAAAGATCCGTTAAATTACAACTGTTTAAAAATACACAAAAGTTTGATAAGCCATCAAATGATATTCAAATTGATTGAAACTTGAAACACTATCAATCTACAAGTTAAGTAATACATTCACAAGTGTGTTTTTTTTTTCATTTATAATATTTTATGAATTTCTATAAATTTCTAAAATGTTTCATTGTCAAGATTTTGTTAAGATAAGTATCTGTGTACCAGTGATTTAAATAAATTATGTAACAGTGATTCAACAGAGTGGCTGATTGGATCTTTTGTTACAAATGAATTAAAAGTCAGAGGCATGAATGAAGATGAGAATGACATGAAGTACTAATTGGATTGGATGAGTATTGTTCAAGCAAGCAACACTGTTTTTTTTTTCTCTTTTTTGACCTGATCTGAGATTATTGTGGGGGTTATCATTGTTTCTTCAGGATTTAATTTCTAGGTTTTTAACTGTGCCAGCCATATATTTTATTAGTGTTGTGTCATTTTTATGAAGGTTGTACCAAACTCAGCAGTATGCACCTTCTTAAATCTTAATCACTTGTTCTAGATGAAGTTGTTGTTTAATTTTTATTTACATTTTTATATCTTTCTTAACAACTTTGATGGTTATATATGTTGCTGTAATTCTTTCACCACATTTCCCCAAGTTGCTATATTATTTTAATTAAAAGTTAAATTGTATTTTATGTTTTCATTTTCTTTGAAGTTTTTTAAATAAAATTATCAAGAGGTCAATAAAAATTGTTGGATACGTTGCAATTATTTAGTTCTTCCCAGTGCATAAAAATTAAAAAAAAAAGTTTTCTGTGTGCACAAGATAAGGCGTTTAGATATAATACTTCAGATTTAATAATTAATTAACACAGAAGAACAAAAAAAAAATGATGCCAGTGTACTGCAACCTGCAAGAGAGCTATTTCAATTGAGTATTTTTAAAAAGAAAACGAGGGAGATAACTTAATTGTTATTCTAAATTAAATTATGAATATGTATAAGACCAGAGTGTTAATTTTTTATCTATACCAATTAATAACTCATGCATGTTTGGTTTAATGACAAAAAAAGAAGAAGATAAATTCTCTGCATAGAGAATTAATCAATTATAATTAAGATTAAGCAAATTAATACCCATTTTGTATATTTCAAAAGGGAAATTAAATTCATGCATGCATAAAATACATTATTAGGAATCATTCCTTTGTGGACCTAGATTTCCCTGGCGGTACAAATCTCTAGGCATAATAATAATGGATTAAAGGTACTTGAAAATTATGCATCGCTGTAATTTCAAGTGTTGCATCAAGTGATTGAAATAATAAGACTAATTATATAAGCTCAAGCATGAGATTGGTGAATCTGAGAGGAGAGTTTGGGATCTATGTTGGATCAATTGAATTTATTTTATAACTAGGTTGATACTTCGTAAAGTTGTTATCTGTTATTTATTTGTGTTGTTAGCCTGTTGGCTATATATTAAGCATGAAATTAGTTGTGACTTGTGAACATGTTATTTTTATGATTTTTTCATGCTATGTTATTGGTTATGTAATTTTATGTTAGAGATGGTGTTGTAAACTTGAAACATGTAACTTGACTAGTTAGCTATCTAATTCATGTTATATTATGTTATATGGTGTGAAAAATATATGCAGGTTTAAAAATTTAGTGTAACTCGACTGTTGGAGGGTCTTTTCCAGTTATTATGATTTTTATGTATTTATTTCCATTTTTCATACAATAATATGCAAGTTTGCCTCCAAAAAAAAGTACAAAAATTTGCATCTTTGAACGCAATTGCGTTTCGTTTCGTTTAATATAACGCAACAGAAGACGCAAGGAATTTTGGTTTCGTTTAGTTAACGCAACACAACATGCAATGTATTGTATTTGTGTCTGTTAAACGCGACGGAAGACGCAAGAGTCCATTTGCGTGATCGTTTCGTGCGTTTGACACCCCTAATCAAGTCCAATTAATTTCATTTGGACCCACCAATGTGTAGCTTTTTGGGTACATGTATCTAATATTCATTGAGGTTAGCTCTAATTAGATATACTCTGTGCAAAATGGTATGTACATGGTATATGATTCTTTCTTTTTGTTAATAAAAAAATTGGAAAAAAAAAAAAAGAGGAAAGATGTGACAAGCAAGTCTCCAAATTTGATTTTATAGATAGATTGGGCGATAGTAATTTATTAATGATTTTGTAAGTTCTTTTTCCAAAGTTGGTCTACAAAAATATTATTTTATAAAAATATAGAAAAATTTAATTTGAAAATTATGAAGAATTATTCGGAAATTCTGGCTTGTATGTATATTACAATGATTTTTTATTTGAAGAATTATTTGGAGTCAATTGACTATTTTGGTGTAAGTTTCTCCTAAATTATATTAAATCATACTTCTAGGTAAAAAATAAAAACTATTAACTTCTTATTCATTATTCTTCTATCCCCTAGTTTTTTATGCATATTTTTCGGTTGAAGGAATATTGAAATTTCACCATTTCTTAAAAATTAAAAAAAATATTTGTGGAAATATAAATTTTGTGGTTGGTTCCTAAAAATTAATCCCAAAGAACACAATCAATTGTGAACTTTTTTTATTCCTTTTATCAATGAATTTTGGACAAACAACAGGCGTACATGCAAGACCTCGTCTTCCATTGTGCATGTGCTGAGCATATATTTGATTTTTTCTCTTCATTGGATAATAAGGGAAAAAAAATAAGAAAAAAGAATTCGTTTCAAATTAATTAATGCGTGCCTCATGCACTCTCCTAATTAAAACAATATAATATTGGGGAGAATATATAATAAGATCATAAAAGTAGAACCGTGTAAAAAAAAATGCAGAAATATCTTAAGGTAACTAGAGCTATAATTCGGGCTTCGCCCCGAAAAGTGATATCAAATAAATAACTAAGAATTTTATAAAATTTTAAATATTTATATTAAACAAAACTTGAAAAAAAATTTAAAAAATTTAATGTAATTTAATAATAATAATAATAATGCAATAATATATAAATAAGAATATATATTAGTGTTGGACCATTTTAATGGTTAAAATTTGTTTTAGACATATCACATTTATCTTATTTAATGAGAAGAGAAAAGAAAATATATAAGCCATTGGATCAAAGTAGATGAAGAGTTTTAAACAAAATCAATGGTTAATAATAGTGATGATATGGCATAGTTGAGGTGCTTGGAAATCTACCACTCTTTACTGAGTATAGATTAATGTGTAATGAGAATAAATGTATATAATTCCATGTGACCTGTGATCGATTTTGAACAATTTTTGCCACCCGAAGTGATTTTGGGCTGCGAGTTTGATAACCGGATCGATCGATCTATCAACAATATGAATGAATTAATTTGCATATATATATATATATATAGTTTTGATCAATCGATGAATTCTGATCGATATATATATGGTTTTGATTAATTGCAATATATTGTTATAGTTTGTCAAGGTTTAGGTGCGCGGTTGAATACGTTTGTGTAAACTAATTCACTATATTTGAATATTATATATGCATTGAGGAGGGTTCCAATGTCTTCATTTTTTGTGCCACCATCATGCCTCCACTTTTTAAATTTCAAATAACTCAAAATTTAAAACTCATTTTTCAAAACAAAACCGTTAGATTTAATCTATATGATATTCTTTATGTACACATAACAATTTTTTTCACTTTTTTGTTTTATTTTATATAAATCAATGAGCTATAAAAATCAATGTCTAGAAATTGCTCAAATTAGTACATTTCTTTTTAAGTCCTTGATGTCAAACAAAATAATATTCAAATTTGATGATTTTTTACATATACATAAATGAAATGATATAGATGAAATCTAACGGTTTTGTTTTGAAAAATGAGTTTTAAATTTTGAGTTATCTGAAATTTAAAAAGTGGAGACATGATGGAGGCACAAAAAATGAAGGCATTGGAACCCTCCTCATATGCATTTTATATTGAACTAATTATACGAAAGCACGTTCTTTGAATAATGGTTGGATATTTGGGTTTATAGCTTACTTTGTTTTGTTTATTATTATTACGTACTGAAAACTGATTAGGGTGACGGATGGATCTAGAAATTGTAAAATACTATATATTTCGATTGCGTCTCATTAAATTGTGACATATTCCAAGAATTTTAGCTCGTTATTAGCAATTAAATTAATATTAAGTGGTCATGATATAGAATTATTTGAAACTAAAATAAAATAATATTTTAAGGGGCACGATTAATTAGTTCAACGAGACCTAGCTAGATGCTTGAGAAAATGAAAGAAAAAAAAAAGTAAAACATGCAGTATTATTTGAGAAAAAAAAAGTTGAAGACTTTCTGTCTGATTTAACAGTTAATTAAGGTCTTTACTCTGTATGATAAAATTGTGATTTGGAAATTTATTATTTGTATCAGAATTAATGCATGAACGTTATTGATGTTGTTTTTTCTTTTTTCCTTTTTCTTTTTTTTTTTCTTTTTTTTTTTTTTTTGGTTATCCGTGCTAATAAGATTGAAAACAGTTTGTTCAAATAATCTTGCAAATCCTAAACTTTAATTAAGTGCCTACCTTTCAACAATAGTGTTATATATATATATATATATATATAAAATATACTTATCTTAAAAAAGGCTATCAAATATACAAAAATCGTTCCGTTCATCCTAAAAAGAGATGAAAACAAATGTTCATTCCTGTGATGTCCAATCCAAACTTAAAACTTATTAGGCGTCAAATTTATTTGTGATGTACAATTTAATAAAACCCATGACAAACTAATTGATAAATTGTGATTTTGAAATTTAATATTTGGACCAGAATATGACCATTGATTTTTTTTTTTTTTTTTTGAGATAAAGATAAGGGTCAAGCCACTCAAATTTACTTAAATGTCTATAAAAGACCTCATATTTTGGCCTCCCACACAGAGAGCGTTGCACTTAACCACTAGACCAAAGGCTGGTGCTATATATATATGACCATTGATTTTTTATCCACTAAGAAAATTGACAACAGTTTGTTCAACCTTGCAATAGTGTTATGAAATGTACTAATCTTAAAAAAAAAAGCTATCAAATATACAAAAATTGCCCCATCTATCCTAAAAAGAGATGAAAACAAGTGTTCATTGCTGTGATGTCCAATCCAAACTTAAAACTCTCTCTATATATATATAGCCGTCAAATTTATTTGTGATGTGTTTGTTTGAGCTAGGTGACATGTATTTTTTCACCAATAAGCATATCTCTAAACACTTCATAATTACTTCTATATATGTCGTTATGTGCAATAAAACCTATGACAAATTAATTAATTCGTCAAGTTGAAATAGAAAACGGACGTACGTGGATAATGTAATACGTTTATCTAATTTCGGCATGTATCTGTTATATTTTGTACATATTTATGAACGTATAGACAGTTTTCTGATGGACGCAAGATGTTTCTCTTTTATTTTGATGAAGAAATATTGAATGCCCGGTAGTCATATATATATATATGGGAAGTCGTTTTAGGCAAACCTAACTCCACCTTTGTAATGGCAAGATATATATGCACCATATATATATGCATGACCAAATTATTAATAGACTGCACATCTAACACATTGCTTTCACTTAACCTCAGTGTATTTAATAATTCAAAAATGTTACAGTCATACTAAAAAAAAAAAAAACAAAATTGATACAAATTTTATTGAGGAGGCATCCATTGAGAATACTTGTCTTGACAATAGTACTTTAAAAAAATGAAAAAATCGTTAAAAATTTTCAAACATGGGAAAAAGTGGTAGAAATACTGTTTAACTTAATAATCGATTACGTTTTTAATTATATTCAATTTAAGTGATGTCTATAGCTCTTCAAAGACTCATTAAATTACAACTAATAACAAACCATAAAATGATGTTCAAATTGATTGAAACTTGAATCATAATTAATCTATAAGTTAAACAAATATTCCATAAAGTTTTTTCTATTTTTGAGAATTTAAGTGATTTTTTTTTTTCAAAATTTTCAAAAACATCATTGTCAAGATAAGCATTAATTGTCAACGGATCTCTCCTCAATTTTATTATTCATGTTAAATGAATTAGTTTAGGTAATGATTTTATTTTTTTATTAAAGATTTAATATTTATATTAACAAGTTCACCAATAGAAATTACATAGAATTAAATGAATTACAAAGTCGTCAACATGAATAGTAATTCTGGTACCAATTTTAATACAACGTTTATAAATTCTAACAAACATCAATTTTGGTACTTGTCAGCTCCTTAATCACTATCACTGCTTGATCTCACAGCAATGCAAGTGGTACAATATGACCGATGAAATTATACATATATATATACACACCCAAAACAGTGAAATGTGCCCAATTAATGAGGCTTTAGTAGCTAGCTTGGCAAATGGCAATGCACTGTACAAATGTCAACTAGAGAATATCCAGATTGGAATTCTTTGATTAAAATATATAGTACATATTCACAAGAGTTGTAGGAAGCGACCACCCTTTTATCTATCCACCGGTCCACTGTATTTTAGATAAACAAATATATTATTTTTTAGTAAACATCTATATCTTTCCGATCAATTAACATATAACATTTTATAGTAAACAGATACACTACGATTTTCAGTAAACAATTATACAACTGTGACAAACACATGGGTGCACATTAGTGTGTCAGATTGTGAGAAGGGGTGGATGGATAACTTGCTTTATAAGTGGACTATACATGTTTTCCTATTCACAATGAGTGACCTCATGTAGTTAAGAGCATTCGTGGTCCTCTGTTCTTGAATAGGATATTAACTTTTTTTTATATTTTGTATACTTTTTTTATTTGAAAAGTTGACAGGGGCTGCCAACGTTTATATTTTGTATACTTGACAGCCACTGTCATTCTGTCAAGCTTTCAAAAAATATATATATATAGTCTATTGGAGTTAATTGTACTTTAATTTGATCTTATTTCAGCTGATAATACAGTTAATTTAGAAAATATAGGAACTGTCCAAATGTCATTTTTGGCCACCTAATCTCTCTTAATTATACCCGCGCTACTTACGTCCTTAATAAATCATTACATAATTAATTAATTATGGGACCACAACAAATCTAAGAAATAGTTTAGTTCTAAACATACAATCTGTTTTTTTTCTTTTTTTGTTTTCCTTTTGAATGACCATTTGTTGTTTCTAGTGGCAAATTAATTAGTGAAGAGAATTACATTGACAATATGATTTTTAAAAAAATGGGACAGAAGGGGGAATAGGAGAATGAGCTTTTGCTATTATTGATATTTGCATGCCATTAATTAGTGAAGAGAATTACATTGACAATATGATTTTTAAAAAATTAAAAAAATCATAAAGTATCTGAAAAATGAAAAAAAAAATTTATAAATGTATAATCTAATTTACTAGTAAAGAGCTCACGCCTTAATTTGAGCTGAAATTGTTATTTCTTATAATAAACTTTTAAGATAATATGTAATGGACCTTAAATTGATAAAATTGATATGGGTCTTAAGTTTTAATGGGTTGAGACATTAAAGTATGTCAATGGTAGTGATCAATCTAAGTAATCAATCAAGGGTTGAGATTTATTTTTTGGGGAAGATAGAACTTTCATGTTAAAAAATCCAATCTCCTTTTATTAGGAGTAAGGATAGATTAATAATTTGTCAAATTTCAATCAATTTAAACATCGTTTGATGGCTTCTCAAAATTTTATATACTTTTTAATAGTTGTAATCTAACGGTTTTTTCAAGACCTATCAAACATCACTTAAATTGGATATGATAAAAAAAATATAATCAATCTATAAGTTAAACAATATTTTCACAATTTTTTTATTTTTGTTATTCTTTAATGATTTCTTTCAAACTTTTCAAAGTATCATTGTTAAAATTGTCACTATTCCGTTTGGATTGTGCAAGGATTAATTAAAGAATAGTAGAATAGAGAATAGTAGATGAGATTAGTAAAAAAATAGTGATTTTTGGATTAGCTAAAGAATAGTAGAAATATGGTGCTATTCGGGATAGTAAAAATGTTGTTTTGGATTGTTTGTTTAGAATAGCAATGGATGGTTGAAGAGAATAGTAGCTAATCCAAGTTTTATATGAATTAGTAGAATAGCAACTAATCTCACTATTCCGGATTAGTAATTGCGTGTTTGGATGCACTCATAAGTTAAGAATAGCTTACTAATCCGAATAGTAGCTATTATTTGGCAATCCAAACGCACCCATATAAGTATTGTCAATGGATCCCTTCTCTTAGTTAGTTGGGTTGTCAAATGAAACTTTTTTTATATATATATACGAAGTATATACCTTCTTGACTTGAATAAAAAAAATATCATCTCAATTCATAAAATTAAATGCGAGAGGTTTCTTTTAAATATAGCCCCACCTGAAATTTAGCTCTTCTAATATACTCCAGTAGTTAGGTGCTCAGATTAAGGTCCTCAAAATTATATATTCCACTGGTACTCCGAAAATTTGGTTCCTAGCCCTACAAATTTTGCAAGTTTTCCCTTTTTACATTTCTTTTTCTAGGAAGAAGATAGTCTGATTTTGGTCCCTATAACTATTGTATTTTTTTCAAATTTGTTCCTAATTTATTTTTCGATTTAATTTGAGAATCAATTTAAACCAAAAATAATTTAGAGACCAATTTAAACCAAATATAATAATTTAGAGACCAAAATCGGTTCTCTTTCTAGAAATCATAATAGTACCAACTTTCTCAGGTAATTGTTTTCTTTTCATAATTAAGGGCTGTTATACTCTTAGTACCAAATTTCAGTAGCTAAATAAATAAATAATGCATTTATTGCATGACCACTTATATTTTATTCACATGGGAAATAACAAAATAGTCTTGAGTCTGTGCATGCACATATATCCAATGCACATCAGTACATCAGAGATATATATGTGATTAAGGACATCACACCTACTTTAGCTTGAATACTTCAACTCTTAAGTGTTATCAAGACCTGATTGATTGGATTGTAGCCAATTTGTATATTATCCAGACTCCTTTGAGTCAAAGAAAAATAAATGCAACTCAAAAGAACTGGTACATTATGTGTGCAAGGAATTGCCATCTCCATGCAAAGAACAAGTCATATTTTTTATCATCTCACTCTCCCTTGTTCTTCAATGGATGCATGAACTGGAAGACTGGAATAGAATTGAATAGAATTCATTGAATTTCTCCTTGCAATTACATGAACTTTTATGGCCATTATATTTGTACCATTAACCATAAGAAAATGCTAAAACTCATAAAGTCATACTAAATAGTAAGTTAACCCTCCAGGTTTCTTTTGAATTTTGTTCATTTTTTTCAGATAGAACATGGCATTAATCAGTCTAAGCAAGCCCAGCCCAGCCCAGTAGCATAGTCAGAAATTTCAACGTTGCAACATGAAATTGCAATGGATGCCTCAGTTTTCTGGTGTAAACCTCAAGTTAAAAAAATGGTATCCTAAAATTTTAAAAAAAAAAAAAATCAGGGATCTAACATAAAGAAGACCCAAGAATCATTAATCTCAATTAACACCAGAAGTCTAAGCTACAATTTTATTAACTAGACCTCACTACATTTTTAATTGCTTTCATGACTAGTTTTATGTTAAAAAACCTTTGGAGGTGGCAGTGCAGAGGGTTCGAGTTGAAACAACACCTCTGGCAAACCCGGTTGACCCTCGTGACCCGTTACACGGTAAGCTGGGACCTGGTGCGAAAACCCCAGCATCTCAGACCGGGTAACGAACTTTGTGAGCCTAAAACCGTCATGAAACTGCCTCTGAAAGAAAGTCAGCGACCCTTCTACCTCGGACAAACTTCCGACATTTATCCTTCGTTCCTCTGAAATGTAGTCAGACAAAATCTCCACCATACGAAATTCATCCCTGTAGTTATCTGCTTTATTTGATATCATTCCTCGAGTTTTGCAAGTTGCCCATATCTCCCCCTTCCTCGGGAAAATCCGGTAGAAGTTTTTCTTTGCACTCCAGTCACATTTAACAGTATGGGAGAAATTAGACATGTGCATAACATATGTGTCAGCACTTTTCCGAAATACCCCACAAGAAAAATTAAAATCCTCCTCAATCCACTGTATCTCCTCATCATTCATTGGATGCGGCTCCAGAAAGGAAACTCTCACATGGGTCTCTGAAATAATGTTAATTATTTTCACATATGACCTCGGCATGGAATCGGGCCCAGAGAAGATAGCCCATACCTGTTCTTCAGAGAAATCTCTCAGAGAGAACCGGCAATTGGAGTTACCATGACTGCTACCATAGACCAAATCATCATTGGTTACGAAAGGATCAGGAACTCTTACACCAAAAAGAGAGAAATCCTCGCTCAAATTATCTGGGACACTCAATTTATCCAGCTCGAATGTACCATCCGACTGAACCGCAGGAACCACGCGAGAAAACATGTAAAGCTTGTCTGGTGGAATCAGTAAGGAAAAATCAGAATGAGAATTAGAAAGAGAACTGTTATATTTTTGGCTGCATCTTTGGAAACTATTTTCTGTGCCTTGCACTCTCGTCAGGTACACCACTTTTATACCGAAATCCTCAGAGAAGTTTGTAGTTACCTCCACCATATATAACTCGCATTTCAATATTATTGCCAAATCCCAATTAAAGTCCCAGTCCTTGTAAATGGCCCAAACTTCACCTTTCTTTGGGTACACTTCGAGCTTACTGCCACATCCATACCCTGAAAATAACAACTGAGAGAATTTTGTAGGACCGTTCAAAGCCACAAGTGCAGTCTCCTGTTGTACAAATTCCCCACAGGATACCGGGAGGCCTGAATCACACCATATTTTCTCTTTATCAGATTTTGGGCAAGGCTTGTACCAGTTCACCTTCACCACTGCTTGCTCGGGTTCGAACGAAATGATTTGGGCATACTTTACAAAGTATGTACACCTGTCATAACATAACCAAACTTGATCACATTCAAAATAAGTGCCACTAACTGAACAGAATCTCTTTGGCACAATATCACCATCTTTACTTTGTTCTTGATCAAAATTCAATAAATCGGGGTATTTTCTTCGATTCCCTGAAATAACAGGCACACCAGAAGTACGGTTTTCCTTAAAAGTGACACTTGAAAGTTTTCTCCTTGCATCAAAATCTGAACGCTTAATCGGATCTGATAACACGTTATAAGCATCCTCAACAAGCTGCAATGCTAGTGCAGCACCTGGTATATCATCCTTGACAGGTTCCAATGCTGATAACATATCTCGGTACTGTGTCTCAACAGTTTCCGGACCATCTAGAGGTAGCAGCTGGAGGACACGATACCAGTCAACTTCATGACTAGTACCAGAGGTGTTAGCGGAACACAGGATTTCACACAGAGTGAGCATTTCTGATGCATTCTCAAGAGTAGGAAAGGTTTTTATGGTTTCTAGAAGGTGCATGCGGGCACCAGTATAGTCATGGTTCTTTAACTTTTCATTGTCGCATCTTTGAAGGTATCATCAGTTTTGTACTCCATTACTTCTTGCTTCCTACAAGTTCAGAAAGTTAGTCTAACAAAGAATGATTAAGTTCAACAAAATACAGTAAATAAAAACAAGACATGATTGTCTTTGACATTGTTTCATGACAGTGCCGGTGGTGTGTACCTGTTTGATTAATAGATGGTCTGCTAGTACAATTTCAAATATATATTTCAAGACTGTAGCAGAGACTCTTTATCAATAAATCCTACAATTATCAGCTTCATTTCCTTCAGACTCTCTATCTCCCTTTATAACAACTTCTTTTTTCCCCTCTAAAACCATGATAAATTCGACTTTACTATAACCTTAATGGTTTCAAAAATCCCAATCCATGACTTACAGGCAAAGCCCAATTCAACACCCAATAAAAGTTTTTCAGGTTATAAAAGGTGCAGTTCACATGATGAGTGCAGCTAATGATAGGTCAGCTCCATACAGTAAAGGGCTAAGAACTGAGAATGCCACCTCACTTTACACAAATTAGACATAATTAAAAACTCCCCGTTTGGTAGTGAAGTAAAATTTATGTAAAAGTGCAATAAGGTGATTTAAGGTGTTTTAAGTCACAAAATGGAAGTGATTTATGGTGTATTAAGTTAACGCAGCTATATAGGTATAGTAAACCAAATCACCAATATTTCACATTTTTTACACATTCTACCTACTTTACTTCATCTATTTACTTCACTACTGCCAAATACCACTGCTTTAGGTTGCTTTAGGTGATTCAGTGTCTTACTCAGCTTTAACTTACTACGCTTGCCAAACGGACTTGCCAAACGGAGAAAAAATGTGAATCTTTGAACTCATTTGTAGATACAAGCAAAGGCATGATTGTAAATACTCAAAATTTATGGGTTTCGCAATGCACAAAACTACACTACATGAATGCCCCCAAACACCTGTTCTCAATTCAATTTAATCCCCAAATTACCCAACTGAAAAGAAACAAACTTTGATTCTGATTCATCACACTTCTGTTATATACAAATCAGGACCAATTAAGAGTAGCAAAAAGAGTAAAAAAAAAAAAAAAAAGGTACCAACAAAAGAGATCATACCGAATTGCTCAGAAGTAAGAGCAAATAACCCTTATTCTTCTTCAGTTCTTCCAGCTTACATCTCTCGTGCGTGGGAGCGAGCTCGTTCCCTTCTTCTCCTTTCTCCTCCTCCCTTCTAGCTCTTGCTCAGAAACACGAATCTTAAAGCAGATCTAATGGGCGCAGATCTAAGTCTCCTTTTATGGGCCTTAATGGGCTGATTAATTTCGGCCCAAAAAGATTTGTGTAAAGTTGATCTGTTCGGCCCAAAAAGATTGTGTTGAGTTGTTCTGTTCGGCCCAAAAGGAATTGTGTTAAGATGTTCAGGCCCTTTTTTTGACATTTTTTGCAGGGGATAAAATATGTGATTACTGATTAACCTACTTACCCTGGATATATTTTCTTCTTAGCTGAATCTTCTATGGATCGGATGAAATATGGGCCGTTCAATTTTCATAATCGGATGGTCACAATATATCTTTTAGATACAATTACATAGACATGTTTGATAAGAACCGCTCGGTTCAAAATGAAAGATTACTTAACCGATCAATAGCAGAACCACTCTTTTTTTCTTTCTGCTAATGGGCGCAGTAGAGGGTACGAATTGTGCCTTTCTTTGTTCCGAACGCACCGGTGTAAGTCTCCTTTATGGGCCTTAATGGGCTGAGTTTTTGGGCCCAAAAAGATTTGTGTAAAGTTGATCTCTTCGGCCCAAAAAGGATTGTGTTATAAGTTGTTCTTTAGGCCCAAAAAGGATTGTGTTAAGTTGTTCTTAAGGCCCAAAAAGGTTTGTGTTGAGTGGGTCAGTTCGGCCCAAGAAGATTTGTGTTAAGTTGTTCAGGCCCTTTTTTTGCATTTCTTGCAGGTGAGCAAATATCAAAATATGTGATTAACCTACTTACCCTAAATATCTTTTTTTATTTTTTTTTTCTTTTTGCTGGTGGATGTTTGTTAGACGGGAAAGCAGAGAAAACAGAGATGGGGAACCTTGTGATCATACAGTTCGGTTTTTCATTTCAGACTGTGGTCACTTGACTGATAAAGTGTCTGGTAATTAATCGTCTGTACAGAAAAACTAAATAAAATTTAGAGTTGTTCTTCTTTAGAAGACCGTTATTTTTTAATCAAGCGGTTCAGTTTTTACAGCAAGATAGCATTCCTTTTGTTTGTGCCCAAAAAATATATCATAACCATCTAATTCATATTAAGGCAAATTAAAATGAATGGTCCATATTTCTTCTGATCCATCGAAGAGTTTACCTTAAAATTTAACATCAAGGCAAATTAATTAAAAAAATGGCAGAAACAAAATATAGGTTTAGTAGTGTACCTGGGCGCTGAAATCGGCTGAGATCCAAATCGGATCTCAGGGTCCTGAGATCCCGATCCGACGGTTCTCAGGGCCCGTATCTGCTGAGTCCGAATCTCGGGGTCCCCCGAGAACCATCGGATCGGGATCTCAGGACCCTGAGATCCGATTTGGATCTCAGCCGATACCGATGCGTGTACCTGGCATCCATTTTGCTAGAAATGGAGCGATGAAGAGCATTTGCAAATTTAAAATTTTAAACTTTGTATCACATCTTTCTATGCCCTCAAAAGAAGACCCCACGCTTGTGCATAGCTAAGCCTAAAAGCGTTGTTTGCATTCATTAAAGCTAAAGAAAGTTTAATTTAAAGGCGAGAATATTCTTAACTTTTTTTTGGCTCAATTAAATTGGCACAAAAGCTAAAGTTTCGTTCTCCCTAATGAAAAAGGTTCTAGACTACAATACAAATGTTTTAGACTTGATAACCTTTCAAATTTGTAATTATAGTTTATTCATAGGTTCTACGCTTGATTTACCACAAATGTGGAAGAAAAAAATTCATTCAGTCCAAATGTTTGGTTAGTTTATTGGAATAAAATCAATGTAGAGTATAAATAATTTAAGTATACATAATTACAACCACAAACAGTACTAAATATTAGAAAAACTGAGTTAAATAAAGAAATTTTGTTGGTGTTTTTTCTTCTTCTTTTTTTTTCGCTTTCTTCAAAATACACGGGCCTCAAATGAAAAACACGCTAAATGAAATGTCAATTTTAATATATGTAGTATTAAAGTGTTATTAACTTCATTCTGAATGATATCAATCGTACAAATTGCGAACGAGGAAAAAAAATATATTCTATCAAATATGGATATACAAATTATGTTAAGTGAAATGTCAATTTTATGACTTACAAAAAAGTATTGTTCATGTAAGGATGAAGATGTCCCCCTTAACCTTCTTAATTCACAGGATTTTCTCTTCTTCTTGTAATGTTATCTAGTACTACCTCCGTCCATAATTAAATGAATTTATACCCTTTAGAGCTTGTCCATAATTAAATGAATTTTACCGATTTGAATTTATTTTTCTATTCACTTGTTTCTCCAATGTTATGATTACCCTTTTATCTATATTATTTAATTGGAACAATTATTATGTAATTTCATTTTTCCACTAATTCATTTGACTTTTCCTAAAAATTTATTTATTCATGGACCGAGGTAGTACTAGTAAGAACTAAGAACAATTTTGGAACAGATTTATAGTTGTGGAATTATCTACAATAAACTTAGTCCAAGCCACTTTCTTATATAATTCCATTAGTTTTTTCTCAGAAGACATGATTTCAGCATTAACGCCCCAAAAAATGTTCAAAATGAGATTCATTATATCATACTAGTGAAAAGCCCACGCCTTGCTTTGGCCGAAATTGCTATTTATTATAATAAACTTTTAATATAATAAGTAATGGGCTTTAAATTGAGATAATTTATATGGGCCTTTAATTTTATTGGGTTGAGAAGGTCAACAGGCATTAACGTATATCAACGGTTCTAATTTATCGAAGAAAATGATCAACGGCTTATATGTGAGAATAGATCTTTCATATCATTTTTTCCAATATGCTTTTATTATTAGAAGGATATATTCCTAAACTAAAACTTATATTCTCCGCGTGTTACTCATAGACTCATAGTCATAGCACGTACACCTTCCTTTAGAAATCATGAAATGAAAGTGTGGATATCTTTTCACCACTAAACTCGTCCTAATGATATCTATGATTATAAGTATAACCAAGTGTCCTAAAAAAGTTCAAATTCGATGCTCGAGCATTTTACAAGTGGATATATATAATAATATATACTATATCTATCTTTTGCCTTCAAAATTTTGACTTTAAGCTAGTCAAAACTATTCAATCACAAAAGTTAGGGACCCTCTATCGATCCCTATTTTTCCAACCAAAAAAAATATATATATATTCAATCACAAACAACGCTAGAAAATAATAACACCATTAGGAAAATCTGATTAATCAATAATTACCCAGCTAAACTGTGCTGAATAATAACCGTCAGAGTACAGAAATTCTTTTTTTTTTTTTTTTTGAGGAATCAGAATTTCTATCAGGAATGAATATTTATACTGCGAACCAAAATGTACGAGTACTACTGGTTGCAGTGTTGAAGACTTGCAGAGCCGTCTGTCGCGTATATGAGGAATTTTTTTTTGTGTATGCCCAAAAAAATATGAATTTGCAATCTGTACCTGCTTTTATAAGAATATCGGCAATATACCTATTTTTTGGCGGCCGGCGGTCACAATTCATTATAACCGTCGGCGGCCACGATACCCAGAACCAAAAAAAAATTAACTTGTGTCTCTGACCACCACAGCCTAACCCCCGACGGTCAGATTTATATACTCAGAAACAATTTATGATATGTAGACGCCACGGCTTGGCCGTTGGCGGTCAAGGACCGACGGTCAGACACAGAAAATTGGTTCTATTTGCAATGTAGATTATTATGAACGTCACCGGTTTGAACGTTACGTTCTGAACACTTGCGGTCACATGTAATATATGCGGTAGTTAGATTTAAAGCTCTGTCACTGTTCCTTTCTCCTCAAATCCGACGTTTCTTTCTCCTTTCTTTCTCTTTCGCTGTTCATTCTGTTTGAGCCAAAACCAAAAAAACATCTTTTCTAAACCTTTTGTGAATCAAAAATAGCAATTCTCAAGCTTATACTGGAAAGATTGTGGACATTGGTATAAGGTAAATGTTCTCACTAAATGTACATTTTCATTTGGTACCATCCCATTTCTATTAGGATTTTGTACATTTTGATTTTAGGGTTTTGAAATTTTAGATCTGAAAATGGGTTTTTCTATCAAACCTTTCTCATTTACTTGTTCATGAAATTAGCAATATTTTTAATATGTTTAGCATTTTGTAATATATTTGTAATTTTATTGTAGGTCATAGATTACAATCCGGTAACAATTTATTTATACTATGGTGGTACTATTATTCATGATTCTAATTGGGCTAACTATGAGGGTAATTAATAGTCCTCACATAATTGACGAAAACCATAAGATAACATCTGTGGAGCTTAAAAGGAGAATACATGTGATAACCAAATGGCCAAAGAATTTGTATGATATTGGGATTAGTGCGAGATGGCAAGCGAGAATGGGTTACAAAATGTGGTTTGCGCCTGTTCCTGTTACAGATGATGTTTCATTGAGAAGCATTATTAGAAACACTCAAGGAGGTAAAATTGATTGGTCTCTGGTAGAGTTATATCTTGAGAAGTTATTAAAAGGTGCTGGTGGTAGATCTCAGGTGGATGAAATTGATAACAGAGGCGCACAAAATTGTGATTCCGAAGCACCGGAGGAAAGAGGTGAATTTGATTTTCCTAGTTCGCACGATCCTACTCCTACTATCGATGATATTGAGTTGAATGAGGATGCCCGAAATATTTCACATGTTTAAAACAAAAATAACATAATTTCATACTTAGAAAGACCACAACATTTGACTTGTATGATTGGCCAAGTTCCTAGCTAGCAATTATAATTATAGGGAGCGACCATTTTTTTTTCAGCCAACGTACTGAAAATTTACCTCAGTACAGAACAATGGCAGGGTGGAGAAGAGGAGGAGAAGAGGGGAAGGAGAGGAGGAGGAGAAGACGTGTTGGACAGTAGCGGACGGTCGCTGTTTGGACGCCGACTGCTATAAGACGGCGGCCAGGACGCCGATGGGTAGGACGCTCGCGGATTGCGACGAGTGAGATGGCCGCAATGTGGACGCCGACGGCTGCGACGACAACAGCCGAGTGACTGGGTAGGTTAGGATTTGGGAGGGGTTTTGGTTTTGATTGATTCAAAGTTAGAAAAGAGGAGAGACGGAGTGACCTCTGAGATGAGAAATATAAGAAGGAAAGAAATAAATGACAACGAACTTTTAAATAAAATTTTGTAACTGAACGCTAGCGGGACGTTCAATGAGCAAACAAAAAATTCTACAAATGCCAAATGTTCGTTTATGACTGCCGCAGTCTGACCGCCAGCAGTCACGACGTGGCGGCGTGACCGCTGGCCGCCAATTTTTAGACATATTGCTGATATTTTTATCAAAGTGAGCATATATTGCAAATTTATATTTTTTTTAGGGATAAGCAAAAAAAAATTTCCGTATATGATCCGTTCTTTCAATTGCATTGCATGCGCGTCCTTCAATGCAGTTGTCTTTGTTATCGCGGCACGTGAGCTGCACCTTTCTCCTCTCCGTTGCTTCCCAAGCCTGCCCGTCTCCAGCTCTAAGATGCAAAGTAGAAATCGTGGCTGTTAAATTTGTTTGCCAAAATTTGAAATTGAATAGAAGTTTGTGAATTAAACATCCAGAAAGTTTGTAAATAGATCCAATTTATTGGTCACTCTAATTATATCGCACTGAAAATTAGGACTGCTGGAAAAGAGAGGGTAGGGGTTATTACTCACTGGAGAGGATTTCTCCCCAGAGACAGCGGTCCACTCCTGTTTAATGAGGCTATCTCTGACCGAGCAGGTGGGCCCACACCAAGGTACGCCACAACCCAAAAAAAAACAAAAGAAACAAAGTGGCGGGAAAGTCCTCAAATTGTCCAAATTGATAAATCCACCTCCTCCTCGCTTGCAATTATTTGCACCCCAGCTTTTGTCTTTATTCTGCATTTTTGCTCCTTTTTTATTAATGAAAGAACCATTTGAATCTAGTATAAAGATAAAAGAAAAATGGTACACGAATGAAATATTATAAAATTGGTACTAAATAGGGTAAATTTTTTTGGAGGTTACTGAGCTTTGCTCCAAATCAATAATTGGTCACCGAACTTCTATTTATTCATTTTTAGATACTTAACTTTGATGTTTATCTAAATTTGATCACTCTGTTAGTTTTTACATCCAACTTAACGGAAAAGTTAACATAACATCAATTTTAGACTTTACATATATATTTTTCAATGTAAAACTTAAAAAGTGAGAATATAATGATACAAATTATTTTTTATTTATTTTTTGTATTGCAATAAAGGATTTCATACTTTTAGAAATGTTAAAAATTAAATTTACATGAGAACATTAATTAAAATGATTTTGAAAAAAATAGTTTTTTTAAATAAAATAATCAAAATATTGTTTCTTACATCTCACATATTCTATATGGAAAAAATATGTCTAAGGCTTAAAATTGAATTCATATTAATTATTCCATTAAGTTGGATGAAAAAACTAATGGAGTGACCAAATTTGGATAAACATCAAAGTTGAGTGACAAAAAATGAATAAATAGAAGTTTAGTAACCAATTATGGATTGAGAGTAAAGTTTAGGGACCATCCAAAAAATTTACCCTATTAAATAAGATTGTATTTGGATTAATGACTTCACTATAAATCATATAATTTAATATTTTAATTTGAATATTTAATATATCTAACATGAATACTAACACAGTCGATATCGATACTAACACAGTCGATATCGATTTTGGTATTATTTTTTTCTGTTTCTATGTATCACCTTCCCAAATATAAAAAAAAAAAAAAACATTTTTTTTCCTTTTTGAAACCATTATGTTGTCACTGAGCAGGACTATTATGAAAACGTCTACATTTCACTTCGAAATGCAAACGGTCCAAATTATACTTTGCCATGTCCGAAATTTCGATTTATGGTTCCCATTAAATTTATCATATGAAAATAGTAGGGGATACAAAAAATTTTCATTTTTGAAGTTTTTTAAATATTTATTTTAGATTTTTCAATATGACCCAAAAATAGTAATAATATAGTACTTGTTTGTACATGGATTTTCAAAAATCCGAAATAAATATTTAAAAAATTCAAAAACGAAAAATTTTTGTATCCCCTAGTATTTTTATATGATAATTTAATAGAAACCATAAATCGAAATTTCAAACGTGAAAAAGTATAATTTAGACCGTTTGTATTAAAGTAAAATGCAAACGTTTTCACAGCAGTGGACTAAGGGCTCGTTGTTACTTGTTAGGGTTTAGGGTTTAAACAGAAAAAGAAAGTAAAGTTGGATTGGATGTGACATGTTGCAGTCCCAAGGTGATATGTGCGAAAACATTCTCCTTTCTTTCTTTCTTTCTTTCTTTATATTTAAATAATTTCCAGAAGAAAACAAAAGCTTGGAAGTGAGATTTTCATTTCATTTTATTTACCCATCACACGGAAATCAAAGCAAAGCACCCTTCTTTCTCTAACTTCTGCATTTGTGCCTTAAAATTTGAAATCAATTTGTTGTACATTGTTTGTTTTGCCAATTGGTCTTTCTTTCTTCAGAGAGAGCTTTCATCAAGTTTGTTCATCCATGGTGGGTCTAAGAATGGCGCTTTGATATCATCAATAATATAAAAAAGGTAACCAACACATATGGCATTTGATTGTCTGAACTTTGAAATTAACAAAGTTGGGTTTTTGGGAGGGCACTCTAAACTTTTGTGTAGGAATGCAATTATGCAAGTTCAAGGTTCGATAAATGCTTTAATTTCATTCTGGGTTTTCTCAAATTTGGTTTCGCTGTGCCAAATTAGCTGCATTTGGAGGCTTCCATCAGATTTGCCTTTCATTTTGAGTGTGTGTGTGTGTCAGTCTGATAAATTACCAGAATATCTTATTGGAGTAGCTGGGGCTACTTCAATTGTACAAATTTCCTATATTTTATTCCATATTTAATTCAAAGTAAGTTTAAAATTGTTACTGCCAGTACCAAATTGTCTCAACTCGTCAAGCAGCTTGCCAATAAGTTGGATTTTTGTTTTTGTAACTTGTAGTGAGGTTTTAGTTTTAGGCATTACTCCAACAAAATTTATCTCTTCTGCAGGTTTTCTGAATCTTGAATTCATTTTTGTTTATTTTCTTCACCAGGAAGAACCGAAGAACAAAGCAGAAAGTTTCTGAATTTGGGGAAGAAGAGCAAAATAACCCCAACTTGGGAGGGTCTCAATGCGAAAAAAGAAGAATGGGAATTGATTCCATTCCCAGCTCAATTTGAAGTTGGTTCATCTGTTTTTGCCCGAAAACTGTAAAAGAAATCCTCAAATCAGTCTTCTTTGTGAATCCTCAAGATAAAACCATTCCCTTCTCATCTTTCTCTAGACAACCATGAAAAAAAGCTCACAACTTTTTTTACATATGCTCCTTCTATGGAGTTTCTCTCTTTTTCTCTAGCTCAGTGTTGTTTCTGTCATCTTAATTTCATTCCTAACCAACTATTTTAGGTAGGTTTCAAGCTTGCTTTGCATTTTCCATACTCCATTTCGGAGGAGCCGGTCCTTCTTAGTGTTGTGTGCGCGTGCGTGCGACAGTGTCTGATAACAATGGCCTCAGCTACGCAAAACCCCACAAAAACCCTCTCTATTCTTGCACTCAGTGTCATATTCCTCACTCCCTACTGTGCATCTCAAGCTCTCCACTCGCAGCCCCTTTTCTCTCCGACACCTTCGCCGCCTTCTGTCGTTTCCCAATTAGGCCCCTCGGATACCAACAATCATGCCAAAGCCTCACTCAGACCAGTGCTATTCGGTGTACTCCTTGGTACTCTTTCTGGCTTCCTGCTCGCTCTATTTTTCCTCTATCTAATTCGATTGGTGTTTCTTTACACCCATCTTACCCCGCTAATGAAAGGACCGGTTGTTTTTACCCCTCAGATCAATCCCAAATCCCTTCAGTTGGCCCTTCTGAGCAACCCTCAATCCCCACAATTGACCCCAATTTCTAATGCCTCGCCACCCTGCAAGTATCTTAAATTGCAACTTGAAAATGATGTAACAGTCGCAATCAAGGTTTTACCTCTCAAACCAAATTCGAACTCCACTTCCGAGAAACGAAAGACCCAACAGAAGCTTGAGTCTTTAGCCCGACTCAAACACCAGAATGTGTTGATTCTAAGAGCATATCTATTAGATGAAGACAAATTGTTTATAGCTTATGATTTCTTGACCGAAGGCAGCTTGGAAGATCTGATGAAACGGGTTAGGGCAGGTCAGATAGTGCTGAATTGGGAAATTAGGTCAAAGATTGCGTTGGGCATTGCAAAGGGGCTGAGATATCTGCATTTCGAGTGCAATCCTCGATTGATGCATTGGAACTTGAAGCCGACTAATGTTGTTCTGGATGAAGGGTTCGAAGCGAAATTAGGAGATTGTGGGTTAATTAGGCTTTTGATGGACAATGAAGGCGAGTTACAATTTGTCGATCAACGGCATTGTAGTTATTTCCTCGCACCTGAATGCAACCAGGGTATCAGGTAATTGTTTATTTATTTATAATATGTTGAAATTGTAATTTGACCTCTATTAGTCCTGTATGGTTTGTTTTCTTTTATTGCCATGGAGTGCACGTTGTGCTGTATAATCGAACTTCTAAGAACTTGTTGGGCAGAATTGCTTAGCACAGCTGAAACTGGATAAAGCCCACTACATGCCACCAGTACATGAGTAATGCAGGCATAAATCAATCCACAGAGGAAAAAGAAAAAATCAATCACACGGGTTATCTGTATCAATGCTGTATTGGTAGCAATAATAGTACCAGTGCTGTACCATACAGTTCTGGTACATATATCTACGAGCTGTTACTGAATTAAAACAAGTTTGGCTCATATAATACTACCAGACGGGAATGGTTATATGGTGAGAAACTAGGAAGTCTAAGGTGTAAGCATCATTGGTACAAAATTTTGAACTCTACAGCTTCCTGCACAGTAAAAAAAAAAAAAAACATTGCCGAAAATTGCATTATCGATGAAGACTGTCACATGAAATGTTCATCTTGGGTGGTTAGTTCTGTTGTAATTCTTGAACATATTGTTGACTTTTGGATTGCTTCGACTATTTCATCTCAGGTACACAGACAAGAGCGATGTATACAGTTTTGGTGTAATGCTCGCCATGCTACTAACTGGTCGGGACCCAAGCGACCAATTCTTAACCGCCGAGTCCAGTCGGGACGGGCTGGTGTGCTGGCTGAGGCATAAGCAGCAGGCTGGAGAGGCCAAGGAGGCACTGGATACGTCCATTTTAGGAGACGAGGGCGAGGAAGAAGAAATGCTCATGGCAATGCGAATAGCAATTGTCTGTTTATCTGATTTGCCGGCCGACCGACCATCTAGCGATGAGCTTGTATCCATGCTAAGTCAACTTCATAGCTTCTAGGAAATTGCTAACATACATTGTTGTCTTTATAATTTGTTCTTCTTTTACCCTTTTCAATTAGTACTAGTGAGAAAATTTAGTCAAATTAATTACCTCTCTTGTGTATATTTTTAGGATCATAAATCAAATATCTCCTCTCTATGTGAATTTTCATATATCACACATTATATATGTGATTTTGTCTTTGCCTGTCTTTGTTTTTTTCTAGCATTTTGTTTGGCAATGGGCTCACTGACAGCAAGATCTGTTTCTTGACCTACATTTAATCTTTTATTGTGGGTTTATTTCTACAGTTTACCACTTGGATGAACATACTATGTGGGTCACAGTCATTGCAGATGTTAAAAACAGAGAAACATCTTACATCCACTGAGAAACTATCCATACGTCGTAAACGTATAAAAAATGTAACACATACACCTTCAAATGCAACAGATACATCATGAAATGTAACATATGGATGCTATGGACAGCTTTTTTATGGACGCTAGGTATTACTCTTAAAAATATAGGTACTAATTTATGGGGGTTATTTGCATTTATTATGGTTGGATGTTTTCATTGAAATTGTACTGTTTTGTTGTTTTGGAACAGTAAAATTTGGAACCAAAACACAAGAAAATCCAAATATATGGGGTCCAAATGCTTGAGGTTGCGCATCCATTTTTTCAAGTTTTTTACTTGTGGTTATAATTTTACTTACAATTTTGCCATAATAGCTCATAAAACTTCAGTTACCACTTACCACCAAAACTAGATTGTGAGAAGTGTAAATTGGATGGTGAGATAGAATACAAGGCAGATGTTGCTACAAGTCAGTGGGTCAGACGCCATTTCAGAAAGGACAGATCAGGTCAATCAATATCAAAAGTTATGTGTTGTATAGTAAAGGAAAACATCTCCCATCTATAGACGGACTGTTCATAGAGTTACATCTGCGACACAAATTATTATACTGGGATCCATATGGTTTCCATTTGTCATTACAACTTTGTGATTTTTATGGATTTTTTTCCATGTATGGACAGCAGATACGACCTTATAGTAAAAGTTTAATCTAATTTCATTTGATTTGTGTGTGATGTTTCATGCTTTCTCTATTGAAAACCTCCACTCAACTCATGCGAAATCACACTTCTTGCATGATCATAGTTAATATAAAACATTAGAAATTACGAGTGATTTATGCTGTGCAAAAATAATCTAAAGTCACCTTTCATACATACTGTTACTACATCAATAAGTTATTAGAAGATATCAAATAAAAAATCATTAATAATGTATTTAAAAACTTGGAAAGATATTTTAAATACAATTGAGACCTTTAATATTCAGCACAATATCAATACTATTAAGAAACAATGATTTCGTATATGTTCCTTCTTTAGTTTATCAATATATATGATACTAAATTTTTTATATACGCTAAAGGCTAAATACATGAATAAAGTGTTTTGAGATCAATCCGATGTATCGGAGACATACACGGTGATTTGATTTTAATTCTATTTTCTACTTCAAATGTATTATTTTCCGA